>JAFFSR010000207.1:4077500-5277500 GCA_017163975.1 Anastatus disparis | reverse complement strand
CAAGATATCTGACTCACGAATATTAGAAGACTTATTAAAGTCTAATGAAAACCCAATAGTTAAGAGCAGTGAATTAGATGAAGGCATGCTATGGCATGTAAAATTAAGACATATGTCCCTATGCTATTTAAAACACTTACAAAAGTCAACTGACTGTTTGAAAAAGATCAAATTCAGAGATAACATATCAGACTGTGAATCTTGTATACTGGGAAAAATGGAAAATCTCCCTTTCTCAGAAACAAGAGACAGAGTAACCACATGTCTTGAATTAATACATACAGATGTTATGGGTCCTATAAAACCACTATCTTACCCTAGAGAAAACAAGTTTATAGTGGTATTTATAGACGACTAAACCAGATTTGCCAAAGCCTACTCTATTAAACAAGAACGAGACAGGGGAGTGCCTAAAAAGATTTCTCAAAACTATGAGAAACTTATTAAAAAAAAAAATGCGAAAGTATGCTATATTAGAGCAGGTAACGGCACAGAATTCATTGGAGGCGAATTTTCAGAAGTAATGACGAAAGAAAATATTGAAAACAATTTTGGACCACCACATACACCTCAACACAACGGAACAGTAGAAAGGTTCAACAACACGATCAAAAACAAAATACGTACCATGATGATCGACTCAGGTCTACCTGGCAGTATGTGGATCCCAGCCTCAGAAGTAGTAGTACAAATATACAATAGGTCACCGCATCGTTCCTTAAAACAAAAAACTCCACTTGACGTAATTCTGCCGAATTCTAAACACCACGAGGACAAAATCAGAAGATTTGGATGTATAGCGTATACTAAAATTTCAAACACAAAATTAAAATTTTCAGAAAGAGCAGTCAAAGCTGTTGTTGCGTTGCATCATATTTCTACGAACAGAAAGTTCGTTAAACACATTTTCTTAAAAACAGCTTTCCCGAAGGGCGCGCGGCCGGCACAGAGAGATAACGCAAACCTCAAGTTTGTCAAATTCTAAGACGTTCGGAACAGCTTTTTGTAAAGGTATAAAAGTAGAGACACGCGTCAAGTCAGTTCAGTTCAGAGTCAGCCGCCTAATACGCAATATCTCTCTCTGTCGACCGAGCGCCACTTAAGCTTACATAGCAATTAACAACTCTTGCTCTTGCACTAAAGAGCTGATTCAAATCAATCGCATTCGTTCTCTGACGAACACACACATATACCATAAACGAAGCCGTACGCGTACGCATTAACGACTTCTAAAGTCACTAAGCCAACAACGTCTTCACGTTTGTTGTACTCACAATAACATAGAAATCACAAGGTTACACGCGTGTGCCTGCGAGCGTAATATTCGTGCGTAAATTCTTAGTTAATCTCAACTTGTAATTTAGTGCAGTGTAAAATTTAATAAAAGGGTTTTTTATGCCTTTAAGGCTTTTTCCCTCAAATTGAGTTAAATTCATTTCAACCTTTCTTTTCATTATAGTGCAGTGAATTCATAAAATAATAAGTTCAATTAGTGCAAAATCTTAAATTCCAATAGTGTTGTGTTGGTAAATTCATTGAGATTTTTAATAGTAAATTTTAGTTTCTTAAATCACAGTTAAATTAAATTTAAAGTAAAGTCAAATTTAAATTCTTTAGTTTGTAGATGGTAAATGTAGAATCAATTTTTATATTTTGTGTTAAATTCAGTAAAATTTAGATTTGCTAAAAAAGGGAAAATTGTGTTAGTTAAAAAATAGGTTAATTTTTCATTTCAAAAAATTAAATTCATAAGACAACGAAAAATTAGAATTTCGATGTAGTTGACGCTACATTTTGGTGCCTCCTGTGAGGTTATAACTTACGACAAAAGCGTTTACGAATTGCGCGCGTCAAAACATCTAATTCTCAGAATCAGCCAACAAGTCAAACTCTGCATCGCCACGCTTGCCATCGTGCCCGCCAAGGAGACCTCAGCACCCAAAGGCAACAGCATAGGACACAAAGATAAGTTGTTTTATTCTTTGTTTCACAGTTGAAAATTTAAATTAAAATTTTTTTTTTCTACTTCAAAAATTTATTTCACATTAAATTCAAAGTTCATTCTTTTTTTTTGAAATTCATTTTACATTAAATTCAAAGTTGATTCTTGTTTTTGAAATTCATTTTACATTAAATTCAAAGTTCATTTTTTTGAAATTTATTTATTAGTAAAAATTCATTCCCTTTATTGACTAAAATAATTTTACGAGGTTAATTAAATCAAAACCAATTAAATTTATCTTTGTGACAAAGGTAGGAAACAAAGGTATATAGTATAAGGTTGAAAGTGTGTAAGAGTGACCGTTTGTATTAACTAGGATTAACAAAGCTCGTACATCACAGTCAAGATTAAAACTCTGTTGTCAGTAACAGAAAATTCAACATTTTTGATTTGCAAGCAAGCAATCAAGTTTCTTTTTTTTTGCTAAACCCCATTGAACGTCGCATTCACTAAAAAAAATAATTATTCAACGCAAAGAAATTACATTCTTTTAAATTCGATATTTCTTTAAGAAATCGAATTTGACATTAAATTCAAAAATTTAGTTTGTTCAATTTCATAATTAACATTTATTTGTTCAGATTTAAAGGTTAAGTTTGTACATTTTCATTAATTTGATTTATTTAAATTCAAGTCAAATATTAAAATTTAGTTTATTCATTTTCAGAATTTACATTTTATTTGTTCAGATTAATTTAATTAAATTTTAAAGGTCAAGTTTGTTCACTTTCATTAATTTCAAGTAAATAAATTAGTGGTCATTAGTCAAGTTTCAATCAATCAATTTTCAAATCAATTTCAAATTGTTTCAAATTTTGCAAATTAAATTATTCAATTTGTCCGTTTTACAAAGTCAAGTCATTATTGTTTTAGCTAGAAATACCGGAACCGGCCGCTGTTTGCCGCCGCCCCAATCACGACAGCTTGTCTGCTGCACAAATTGCAGCAGACTTTCTGCCGAGTTCACAGGGGCTCGAGGGGGGAGTGCGACGGTAGCTAGTTCTGGTAGCGGGTAGGTAGACAGGGTTAAATCGCGTTTCGCGCTCCTGTTCTATTAAAAAACAATAAAATAAGATTCTAGTAAATTTTAAAACAATCTTTCAACAAAATGAATAAAGACGAGTTAGTAACAGCCACGAACAAAGAGTATACGAATTTCAGGGAGGAAATAAATGCATTGACAACTTATTTAAAAACTCCTAACGTTAATCCTTTAAACGCACAACTAAGATTAAAGGATCTTTCAAAGCTGCATTCTCAATGTCAGAAATATCACAAAGCTTTAGCAACAGTTGTGTCCGAACACGAATTACTCAGCGAATATAGGACATTAACTGACGCATATTATGAAACTTCAACCAGCGTTACCGGTCTCAGTCAACCTGTAACCACACCAGCTCCTCTCGCTAATTCAACTTTGAACAGTAGTAATATAACAATTACTCAACGACACGATGCTCCAAAGTTACCGGAGATTAAAATTACTTCCTTCGACGGCAAAGCTGATCAATGGTTGGCTTTTAAAAATCAATTCACTGCGTTAGTCCACACTCGAACTGACATTAGCGATTTCGTAAAACACACTCAATTGTTGAATTCTCTCACCGGATCGGCTAAGTTAAAAATCGTCGCTCTCGAACCAAGTGCAGACAATTACCAGAGGGCATGGAAGGCGCTCACAGATGCATACGATCACAAACGTCTCATAGTAGTTGATCATCTTAATTCATTAATAGATTTGCCTAGGGTTCCAGCAGCAACAGCCGAAGGAGTATCTCAACTGCTTGATGCGATTCGTCAACACTCTGCAATGCTTGAACAAATTTTAGGCACTCCAGTTTCGTTCGAACATTTGGTCATTAGAATAGCTGAACGCTGTCTTCCTCAAAGAATGCTGAGCAGATGGCAAGAGAAACTTGATGTTGACCAGCCGCCCACTCTCAAGGAATTTTGTTCATTCTTGCAAACCAACATTTTTAACTTACAGGGACTTGAACACTCGTCAGCTGATTCCAGAAGCAGAGCAGATTTAAAACGAAAACCCAAACATTATTCAAACAAGGAGTGTAATAAAATAGTTAAGACTGAAGCTCGATCGTTAATCACTTCGTCCTCAACACTAGTCGTTTCTTGTCCAAAATGTCAACAACCTCACTATTTGTATAGGTGTCCTCAACTGCAAGATTTAAGTGTCCAACAGCGATGGGATCTTGTAAAGTCTAAACAACTTTGTCGTAATTGTCTAGGTAAACACAATACCCCTTGTCCCAGTAAAGGTAAATGCAGGAAGTGCAATCGCCTACATCACACATCATTACACACAGATAAGGAGACACAACAACACAACAGAAGCTCGACTTCTTCTACAGTAAACAAAGATTCAAAACCAAGTAACATCTGACTAGCATCTCATTCCTATGTAGCGGTCACTCACCCTTTAAATTCAAGCTTAATGACCACAGCAACTGTCAAATTTGTAACTGCGAGCAAAGGTTTTATTCTGAAACAAACTCTAATTGACTCATGTTCCACTGTAAATTTAATTACCGAATCTTTTGCAAACACATTAAACTTACCAAAAAACACTTGTTCAGTTAACATAGGAGCAGTAAATAGTTTATGTACAGTTTCAAACAAATACATTCAAGCAACTTTTTATTCTATGTACAACACATCACACTACGAACTTAAATTTTTGGTTGTATCAAACATTGCAGACAATGTGCCTAATAAAGCTTTTCCTCGCGAATTATTCACCATTCCAAAGGGCGTTCAGTTAGCCGACCCCCAATTTCACTTACCAAAACACATTGATGTATTATTTGCATCTGACATTGCATTAACAATCCTGACACAAGGCCAAATCCAACTTCAGCACAAAGGGGCAAAATTACTGTTACAAAAAACTAAGTTAGGATGAATTGCAGCTGGGAATTCTGATAATCTTAACAACACTCTTAAAAATCATTGTAACGTAATCAAGTTAGATAAACTCATTGAAAAATTTTGGTTAATTGAAGATTTCGATCATGAACCCATTAAGTCTCGGGATGAAGTCGCATGCGAACAACACTATGTTGCTCATACTCAACGAGATGCAACAGGTAGATACATGGTTCGTTTGCCATTTAGGGACAGTAAGTTTAACTTAGGTGAGTCTAGAATGCAAGCTCTTAGGCGATTTCATTCTCTCGAGAGAAAATTTCTTTCGAACCCTAGTTTAAAGGAAGAATACTCTAAGGTATTGAATGAGTATATTTCTTTAGGACATATGACCATCTGTGATGACATCGAAGGGGGATATTATCTTCCACATCATGCAGTAATCAAAGAATCTAGTGAAACCACTAAGGTTAGAGTAGTCTTTGATGCTTCCGCAAAACTTCTACAGGAATTTCACTCAATGACACATTGATGGTCGGACCAACGTTGCAGAACACCATCTTCCAGCAATTAATTTCGTTTCGATCACACTTATTTGTCGTTACAGCTGACATCGAGAAAATGTATAGGCAAATTTTAATTCACCCAGACGATAGGAAATTTCAGAAGGTTTTTTGGTATCATGAAGGTAAAATTAGAACTTTTCAATTAAATACAGGTACTTTTGGGACAGCTCCAGCTCCATTTCTCGCTATACGTACTATTCAACAACTCGCTAGGGACGAAGCAGAAAACTTTCCAAAAGCCAGTAAATTGCTCTTGCGCGATTTCTATGTAGATGATTTTGTATCTGGGGCTAACTCATTTAATGAAATATTAGCTATTCGAGATGAAGTAATTCAACTACTAGCTCGAGGGGGTTTTGTAATTAGAAAATGGGCTTCTAATCATAAGGGGGTTTTAAACAATATAGAGAAAAAATACTTCAACTTAGATTGTGTCATAACGAAAGAGTCAATTCAGAAAACCTTAGGTATTATGTGGGATACTCAAGATGATCTTTTAAAATATACTGTGCAAAATATTGACATACCGGTTAGGGCGAGCAAGAGAAATTTACTGTCTGAAATCTCAAAAATTTTTGATCCTCTTGGCTTATTAGGACCAGTAGTATTGTATGCTAAGGTATTAATTCAGGAATGTTGGGCAGCGAAGGTTACGTGGGACGAACCCTTGCCAGAGAACATTTACAACAGGTGGAAAATTTTAGCTGATCAATTAACACTTCTACGAGAAGTTTCTTTTTCTAGGCATTCGTTAATTAAAAATCCAATTAAAATAGAAATTCATGGCTTTTGCGATGCGTGTTTACACGGATACGGAGCTTGTATATATGTTAAATCAGAAGATCGTTTAGGAAATATATCCATTCAATTAATTTGTAGTAAATCTAGAGTAGCACCACTTAGTGGGATAACTATACCGAGGTTAGAACTATGTGCAGCTTCTATTCTTAAAAAATTGTATGTAGAGGTTAGGAGTCAGTTAAATTTTACAATAGATAGGACTATTCTTTGGTCAGACTCAACTATAGTATTAGCTTGGTTAAAGAAAGCCCTCATTTATTACGACCTTTTGAATCAAACAGAGTAGCAGATATTCAGACTTTAGGTAACGAGGTTAGCTGGAGGTTTGTAAATTCCAACGATAACCCCGCGGACGCACTCTCGCGAGGCCAACTCCCCGCGGACTTTCTGAATAATTCTTTATGGGCATCAGGACCCAAATGGTTAAAACATAACGAAATTTGTTGGCCGCGTCTAACGCAGGTACCGGTGGCTGATTTACCTGGACTTACAACGGAAAACTGCTCGTTATCAGCCTACAGGGGCAGTGGAATTTATTCCTCATTTTCCAAGCTTGAACGACTTATTAGGGTAGTGGCTTACTTATTACGATGGAAAGATAAAATCTCTAAAGATAGGCAGGTAGTAGAAACTCAAACTAATCAGGTAAATTCTCCATTAGTAGTGTCAGAACTCATTAGAGCGGAACAAAAAATTCTTTTACTAGTTCAACACGAACGATTTTCTACTGAATATAATCGTTTATCAATTCATGCCAAGGAAGCGCGAGGCACTCACAAAAAGGGAACGCCCTTCGATAACTTAAATCCATTCATTGATGATGTAGGAATCATTCGAGTAGGAGGTAGGCTCAAAGGGGCTAACATACCTCATGATCAGAAATGTCCCATTTTGTTACCTAGTAAACATCAGGTCACTGATATGATTATCAAGCGAGCCCACGAGGCTAATTTACATGCAGGCGGTCAATCAACTCTTGCAGAAATTCGTCAAAGGTATTGGATTTTAAATGGTAAGAATCAGGTACGTAGGATTATTAGACACTGTATAGAGTGTATTAGACACAGACCCAATTTGATTCATGCTAAAATGGCGGATTTACCTAAGTATAGGGTTCAGGAATCCCCGGTGTTCTGTCACACTGGAGTAGATTTTTTCGGACCAATATTAATTAAGGAAAAGAAAGATAGAAATAGGTCATTTATTAAAACTTATGGTTGCGTATTTATCTGTATGGTGTCAAAGGCAGTTCATATAGAATTAGCAACTGACCTTTCGACTGAAGGTTTTCTAGCCGCATTTCGTAGATTTATAGGACGTAGGGGTATCCCAGAACAAGTATATTCAGACAATGGAACCAATTTTGTAGGCGCTGACCGAGAACTACAAAAAATTTATGATATGATGATGACTCCTCAATTTCAGAATGAAATTGACAATTATGCTTCAACTAAAAGAATCCAATGGCATTTTAACCCACCTTTGTCACCACATTTTGGAGGTATTTGGGAAGCGGCCGTAAAGAGTTTTAAACATCACTTAAAACGAGTCCTTAAGGACCAAAAACTCACTTATGAACAAATTAATACTCTTTTAATTGAGATAGAAGCCATATTAAATTCTAGACCATTGTATGCTCTTACGGCCGATCCCAACGACCCCCTTCCAATAACACCTGCTCACCTTCTTATAGGCAAACCTTTCAATTTCTTACCAGAACAAAATTTTGTTTCAGTTCCAGACAACAAGCTGTCCACTTACAATTTCATTACGAAAGCCAGACAGGATTTTTGAATAAAATGGCGAAAGGAGTATTTACACGAACTCCAAACTAGACAAAGATGGCACTGTTCAACAGAAAATTTAGAACCAGGCTCTGTAGTCATTTTAATGGACGATGTAACAGTTTGTAATAAATGGCCATTGGGTGTTGTCATCGAGGTTTTTACAGGGGACGATGGCATCCCTAACAACACAAAAACGTTTCAAAAACGTTTTTGAAACGTTTTTCGGTAAACTTATATACGTTTGTAAATTTCGACAAAAATACATATTCAAAACGTTTTTAAAACGTAAAATATGTCCGCATATTTTAGATTCTCAAGAGTAATGTAACGTTTATGGAACGTTTAAGAAACGTTTAGAAAACGTTTTCTCGATGAAAATTTACGCAAGCTCAAATATCCAAACGTTTCCTTAACGTTTAAAAAACGTTTTATTTGGTAAAATTTTTTTCTCTATATAATAATTTTTTAGAATAATAAAATAAAACGTTTAAAAAACGTTTTAGAAACGTTTGGAAATTTAAGCCAACGTATTTTTTCACCGAGAAAACGTTTTCTAAACGTTTCTTAAACGTTCCATAAACGTTACATTACTCTTGAGAATCTAAAATATGCGGACATATTTAACGTTTTAAAAACGTTTTAAATACATATTTTTGTCGAAATTTATAAACGTATATAAGTTTACCAGAAAACGTTTTTAAAACGTTTTTGAAACGTTTTGTGCTGTTAGGGATAGCACGAGTGGCTTCAATCAAGACTGCGAGCGGCGTATATAAGCGCAACATTACAAAGCTTTGTATTTTACCGATTTGCGAGCGTTGAATAATGTAAAATTTCATATCTATGTATCATTTATGTCATATCAAACTGCGACCTGATTACTCCTTTATCATGTTCGCAGCCTGCGCCGGGAGTATGTTGCGTTGCATCATATTTCTACGAACAGAAAGTTCGTTAAACACATTTTCTTAAAAACAGCTTTCCCGAAGGGCGCGCGGCCGGCACAGAGAGATAACGCAAACCTCAAGTTTGTCAAATTCTAAGACGTTCGGAACAGCTTTTTGTAAAGGTATAAAAGTAGAGACACGCGTCAAGTCAGTTCAGTTCAGAGTCAGCCGCCTAATACGCAATATCTCTCTCTGTCGACCGAGCGCCACTTAAGCTTACATAGCAATTAACAACTCTTGCTCTTGCACTAAAGAGCTGATTCAAATCAATCGCATTCGTTCTCTGACGAACACACACATACCATAAACGAAGCCGTACGCGTACGCATTAACGACTTCTAAAGTCACTAAGCCAACAACGTCTTCACGTTTGTTGTACTCACAATAACATAGAAATCACAAGGTTACACGCGTGTGCCTGCGAGCGTAATATTCGTGCGTAAATTCTTAGTTAATCTCAACTTGTAATTTAGTGAAGTGTAAAATTTAATAAAAGGGTTTTTTATGCCTTTAAGGCTTTTTCCCTCAAATTGAGTTAAATTCATTTCAACCTTTCTTTTCATTATAGTGCAGTGAATTCATAAAATAATAAGTTCAATTAGTGCAAAATCTTAAATTCCAATAGTGTTGTGTTGGTAAATTCATTGAGATTTTTAATAGTAAATTTTAGTTTCTTAAATCACAGTTAAATTAAATTTAAAGTAAAGTCAAATTTAAATTCTTTAGTTTGTAGATGGTAAATGTAGAATCAATTTTTATATTTTGTGTTAAATTCAGTAAAATTTAGATTTGCTAAAAAAGGGAAAATTGTGTTAGTTAAAAAATAGGTTAATTTTTCATTTCAAAAAATTAAATTCATAAGACAACGAAAAATTAGAATTTCGATGTAGTTGACGCTACAGCTGTTATGGTAGGATATACCACAACAGGCTATATCTTATGATATCCTGGAACAAGGAAGCTTATTAATTCCATAAATGTCAGATTTAATGAGAAATTATTATATAAAGATGTGTTCAATCGAACACCGCAGGACTTTGAAAAGGTTGAAATTTCAGATGTGAAAGAAAACGAACATAAATCAGTGGAAAAGAAAGCTAAGCAACCTGAAAGGATAGCCAAAACCAACTGGAAACTCAACGTGGGAGCACAAGAAGTACAACGAGACAAGCCAATAGAGGGTGAATCATACCATGCTATACTCGCTGAAATCAACAAAGACCGAAAAGACTACAGGAGGCTATGTCATCAATAGAAAGAAATGAGTGGCAGAGCGCAGTGGAAGAAGAACTGCGTGCAACGAAAGAAAATATAGTCTGGGAGATAGTTGACATACCAGATAAAACTTCAGAAGGAAACAAAGTAAACATAATAGACCTCAAATGGATATTCAAGAAGAAAATTGATGTGACGGACAAAACTAGCTATAAAACTAGGTTAGTCGTCAGAGGATTCAAGGACAAAACAGAATACAGCCTGAGTGAGACACATGCTCCAGTGTCAACAATGTCTTTGATTAGATCAGCCCTACGCATCATCAACATATACGACTTGAAAGCTACACAGCTAGACGTTAAACCAGCATTTCTACATGGAACCCTGGAAGGAGACATTTACATGAGAATTCTAGATGGACTCAAATGTGATGATGCGACTAAACGCACCAAAGTATGTAAAGTACACTAGTCCCTATATGGACTAAAAGTAAGCCCAAAAAGATGGACAAGTTGTCTTCGTAATATTGTATGTAGACGATGCAATATCAGCCGAAAACAACCAAGCCAAAATGCAAGAGGTCAAAACTAAATTAAGCTCTGTGTTCAGAATGAAAGATTTAGGCGAACCCAAATGTTTCCTGGGGATGAACATCACAAGAGATCGTTCGACTCAAACACTAAAGTCAAACCAGAAGGATTACACAGAAAAGGTGTTAGAACGGTTCAACATGAAAGAGAGCAAATCGCAGTCAACACCTATGATTACACCAGACAAATCAGGAACAGAGAACATAAACAGCCTGACGATAATACTTCAGAAGAGAGGAAACTTGAAAAGAAAATCCCATTCAGAGAAGCTATAGGAAGCCTACCGTACTTGGCTGGCACAACCAGACTAGACATAGCGTATGCCATTAACAACTTATCCAGAAGACAAACACAAGCCACAGAAGAGGATTGGAAAGACGTGAAAAGGATTTTTCGATACCTCAGAGGAACAGCTGATCTAGGACTCACCTACACTGGAGATGGAAATTCATTAGAAGCCATGACTGATGCAAGTTTCAGAGATTGACATGACTCTTCGTCCACAGGAGGATACATAATAAAACTGCCCAATGACCCGATCTCATGGAGAAGTCACAAACAGAAGTACGTGACGCTATCTACATGCCAAGCAGAGTATCTAGCTATGAGCGACGCATGTCAGGAACTGGTCTCCAACGATAAAGCAACAAGAGATATCATCGGAAAGACGTTATACCCCGCAACCATATGGTGTGACAACAAGTCAGCTGGTGACTGTACTCAAATGGATGGCAGCCACAGACTAAAGAATTTTGATGATGATATAACAACCATCAAAGCTAATTTGGAATCCAGAGAACTCACTGAAGCAAGAGTCACATGGCAACAACTCATGGTGACTATATCAAGCAGTGTTCCATCGAAGGGAAAGTTGTGGTCAGATGGATCTCCACTGATGAGAATGAAGCAGATATCATGACTAAACCTCTGCCTTCAGAGAAACACAAATACCTTCGCAATCGGATTCTGAAATTAGAGATGAACTAAATTTAAAGAATCTCATCTAAAGAAATCTTATTCAGATGACATACGAGTCTAAAATTAACTACCTTAGTTTATCGTAGAAGTCTACTAATACCAAATGCTCTATACAAAAATAGTAGATATACATTCAGAAGTTAAAGAAGTATAAATTTCTTTTTTTCCAGATGGTACTAAGGAGAACAGGTTGGAGGAACCGAGAAAGTAGATGGAATTGTTGGAGGGAGGGAGTGTCGAAGATAGCTCCAACAATCACCCGCAAGTCGTATGGGAGCGCCATCACTCAATACACGCGCTCAGCCTGACTCTCTCTGTCTTCGTCTATTCCATGTCTCTACACGTCGCGGCGCACCTTCAGTCTCTCACTCTCATCCTGGACTGCACTCGCTGCACACGTTTAAACTCAAGAGATTGCCTTTACGTGTTTCATCCCTGGTAAAAAAAATCAGGTGACAAATCACTTGATTTGTCAGGTGATTAATCATTCCAAAACATCAGGTAACGATTTTGTTGGTTTTTACACGTTATAAACCATGCTTAGTCCATTTGAAACAATTTTTGAAAAATTTTGAAATTTTTGAACTTAGAAATTTTTTTGTAAAAATATTCAAAATTTTTTCTAAGACCAAATTATCTAAAAAATTTTCTAAGTTAAAAATTTAAAAAAATTTTCAAAAACTGTTTTAAATTGATTAAGCATGGTTTGAAACGTGTAAAAACCAACAAAACCGTCACATGATGTTTTGGCATGATAAATCACCTGATAAATCAAGTGATTTGTCACCTGATTTTTTTCAACAGGGTGTCATATTGAGTTCAGGAAGTAGCCGTTATCTTTATATAGATTATTTGGGTGTTTTAGTATTTCTATGGCTTCTTGGTGTTTTCTTGGAAAGTAAGAGTTGGTTTTGGATAGGATAGTTGTGTGGTCGAAGGCTATTTGGTGGCCGACTTCAATGTGGTGTTCTGCTAAGGCTAATTGTGTGAAGTGTTTCAATTCACTTGCTGCTGTGTTCTTTGACTCTTTGGTGGATTTTTCTTCCAGTTTCTCCTATGTAGACTTTTCCACAGGAGCAAGGTTTCTAAAGTTTCTAACCTACATTCAATATAATTAACGTTTATTACTTATATGATACTATAAAATTTGAAAACATCATTTGATAACTTTATTTTAAATATCAATTAATAAAAATATTTCTTATTGTATATAAAATGTATTTCTGTCGTCGTGAAAGTTCACGCATGTCATGAATTTTCACCGGACAGCCATCTTGATACTGATTGTAAGGCCGTGTCTGCACTAGGTACTTTGTGCCATGCTCCGTGTGCTAATACTTTTAAACGGTATCGCTGATGATTGCTCAAAAATGACAAATCAGTGTCTTCCCCTAAAAGTATTAGCACACGGTGCACGGCACATAGTGTAAACATGGCCTAACATTGCACTGATAAGCACGGGAAAAATACCACGATCATAATTTGACCTACGCTCAGCGATGTCAAAATAAAAATGTAACTTCACATCGTTCAAACATGTAATATTTACATGAATGTGGTAAAGTTACCAGAAACTTTTTTACTGTGTAGTTCTTAATTGACTAGACATAATTCAAAACGTATAAAAACCAAAATAATTATTACATGATATTTTGGCATGGTAAATCATTTGAGAAATTAGGTGATTTCTCACCTGATTTTTTTGGCATGGGAATGCAAGACAACAAATTATATCATCATTTTTAAATTAATTTACAAAATTATAAAATTGCATAATTTCGCTGCATAGTATATACTTATTACTTCGAGCATATACTACTGGAGGAAGCCTCCCAGCTATTAATTGCGTTATAAGGCGAAGAGAGAGAAAGTCTCTATTTTGGTACGTGCTATCTCTCTCTCACTTTCTTAGTGGGGAACAGAAGCAGCCAATCAAATCAGGCTAGAGAGAGAGACAGCACGTACCAAAATAGAGGCTTTCTCCCTCTTCGCCTTGTATCGCTTGCTGCCATTCGGAGGCTTCCTTCAGTAGTATATGCTCGAAGACTTATTACCACAAATTATGTAACAAAATACTTATTCATGTCAAAATACAAAATTTTATTACGTACAAAAAGTTCAAATTCGTTACGTAAGAAGGTACATAATTCTGTTACGTAATTTTGTATGAATAACGTAATAAAATTGCGTACTTGATAATAAACTACATAATAAAATTACATATTTAATATCAAATTATGTAATAAAACTACAGAATTAATACCAAATAACGTAATGAATTTACGTATTTAAAACTAAATTAGGTAACAAAAAGTTCAAATCTGGTACATAACAGAGTACATAATTCTGTTGTGATTTTATTACGTAACAAAATTACATAACAAAAGTACGTACTTATTTTTAGCTGGGTAATTTTTCCAAAAATTGTAACTATAAAATTACAAATTTCGATCAATAAAGTAGCGTGGAACCATACCCTTAACCAATCAGAGAGCTTATTTAGATTTCTCTTGCTCGTGATTTTTGCAAATGCAATTAAAACACCTGCGGTTGTTTTAATTGCATTTGCAAATATTGCTTACAAATCCGCAATTCCAGGTATTTTTTTACATCGTTTCTTAAAAATTACTCTTTCAGTTCATGGAACGGTATTCTATTGTAATTCTCGGAAGGAGGTTGTAGGAGAGGTCGCTGTTTAAAAACTAAATATTACATATCATAGGTAAACATACAGAAAATTAATGAATTAATAAACTTGATTTTAGCTGCTAAATCTGATAATATATATGATTGTCTAAATTTTTACTGTACTGAATTCATAAACGATAAATTTAATCAGTTATCCATTTGATAATGTACATTATTTTTTTAGTCAAGTGACACGAATAAATTGATGTCAATTTGTTCTGACCATAGTGATAACAATGAATTCATTTACAACTTATTGAAATTAAATTTGATTTTATTTGTGTGTAAACTTTTTATATTTAAAGGTTATGGGTTGAGGAGACTTTTATTACGACTAAGTCGTTTATTGATATTAGAATATTAAAATTTGAGAAGAAATATGGCTACAGATAAAATAAAGGTCGCTGTAAGGGTTCGTCCGTTCAATCGAAGAGGTCAGTTTCTGACATAATATATTTTTTTATTCCAATCTTTTTTAATTTGTAAATCTTTTTGGTATTTGGTTTTTCACATGGTTCATTATTTAAGCATGTCTTGGATTCACTATTAATCATATAAAAAGTTTTCTTAATCATTTGAAATATTGATTTATATACAAAGTTTCTCTGATAAAAGTTCTTTTCATTGAAAAAGAATGAGCAAGATATGTAGAATGATCAAATTTAACTTTATTTATCTTTTCATCGTTTTTTAATATTATACCTAATATAATTATTTTTCTAAATTTTAATTATTTATTACAAGCTTTATTTTGATTGCTCATAAAAATCATTTCAATTTTTTAACAAAGACACATCAACAATCTTGCAAAATTAATTTTTTTATTAAAATTTTATTATTTATCTTGGATATTAATACCCTACATATTTACTTTTTAGTATATTTTTTATAATTTCAATTTTTCCATCAATTTTAAATACTATTCAATATGAAATATAAAATCTAACTTTTATATAAAAAATTTAACAATGAATAAAGTAAAATTTATTGGTCTTAAAAGAAACGTTTTATATCCTTATATTTGATTTGGGTACAGATGAAAATTTTAATTATGTATCATACGATAATCAGCTTATTGTATCATATTATTATTATATTTTTTTTAATAGTAAATAAAATATTTTGAAAAAAATATTAAATATTTAATCTATAAATACATGAAAAATGCATATGCTAAAGAAGTTTTTTAAAATATGTACTTCTAAAATATTTTTATTTTGAATAAATAATTTTTTAAACATTTTCTTTAAAAATTACTTACATCCAGCTCCAAATTCAGATTATTCAGTGAAGGTTAAGATAGTATTATAATTTTGAATAGATCTTCGAAATTATAAAGAATAAATATTTTATATTATACACGGTGGTTAAAGAGTTTCATAAGGATTGGAAACATTTGGAAACGTCTAGTTCCAAAAACTAGAAAGATTCATAAGAAAACTCTTGTTTTCTTAAAAACTTTTCTGAATCTTTCCGATTTTTGGTACCAGACGTTTTCGAACCATTTGAGAATTTCAACTATTTTAGCTAGGGCAATAAAAAATATATCTTATTAACAATATTTTATATAATAAATAACTTGATTGAAAAAATTTTCTTGAAACAAATTTTTTTCTGAAAATAAGTATAAAATATAATCTAGTATAGAATTAATTGATACTATAGTACCCAAATTAGTAAGATATAAATATATTTATAATGATTTATATTGATATGATTAAACATTGTCTTTAGCTGTATGGTGTATGCTAGGAATGACGACCAAATCACTAATATAATTTGGACACCTTTCCTGGAGTACCAATGCTATGTCAGGAATAGCTTTTAATAGTTATTGGTAATTAGCAATAACTGCTAATCATTGTTATTAACAGTTTGGCTTGTGATACTTATAACAGTAATACACAATTATTTATAATTATGAATAGTTGTTTGCAATTATCGATATTTATATTTCCAGTTTAAGTGCATATAATAACATAAAATATGTTAGTTCATTTCAATGAAGGTTTATATTTTTAATGAAAATAATTGTTCTAATTTTCAATTTATATTGTGATTAAATTTATTGAGTATTTCTGTTTATATTATGTATTTTTTTCATTTACAAGAAGTAAGCAGTATTTAGTAAATTATAAAATTATGCAAGAAACTATTCATTATTATTAAAAATTATTTTTTGTGGATTGCAAAAATTGAAAACAAATAATATTGTTATTTTGCTGCTGAAGAACTATTGTGATTGTATTATTTAATAACATATACTATCTATTTACTTTTACAGTTAAGAAGGGGCCGAACTATCTGTCTCTGTCTAATAGCGTTTTTCATTATTTATATAAACACTATCCTTTATAACAAGAAAAAAATAGCAGCCCTCGCTAGATATTAGTATAATTAGTAAATTTTGTAATAACAATCAAATTTTCTACCGCATAGCTTTTGACTAATTAGAGACCTACTAGCCATCTAGAATATAACCTATCTTTTTTTGGTAGGTCTCTAATTACTCAAAAACTACGCAATAAAAAAATTTGTTTGTTATTACAAAATTTACTTATTATACTAATATCTAGCAGGGGCTGCTATTTTTTTCTTGTTATACCGGATAGTGTTTACATAAATGATGAAAAACGCTATTAGACAAAGACAGATAGTTCGGCCCCTTCTTAAAGATTATATTATAATTTACTTTATTTTATATATTATATTTATAATTTACTTTATTTTATATATTATATTTATAATTTACTTTATTTTATATATTATATTTATAATTTACTTTATTTTATATATTATATTTATAATTTACTTTATTTTATATATTATATTTATAATTGCTCTAAGTGTGGTTCCAATTAATTAGAATATCTGACGGGATTTATTTAAAAAATTTTTATCAGATAGTACAATAAAAATTGAAAATAGCTGTAATGAATACAGTATTGGATTATTTACTTATATACTGTTTAGTTAAATAACACTTGGAGCTTGTAATTTATATGAAAATAGCTCAAGTAAATCTAAGATTTGTTTTTTTAATGTTATTCTGTTATTCGCATCAGTTTCAGGTAAAGATTTACGATGACAGAACTTGACTTATGATCACTAGATTGTGGAAGAAACCTCAGGAAGATATATCAATTTACTTTTGCATTGCTTAAAAGTCGCAATTATTCATAAGACTTGCAGTTTTAAACGGTCATCCTGAAGAGCAGTGATGATAAAAGTGGCACTTGTGGAGAGAAAAATTGGAAAATTTGCAAAAAAATAATCTTTTTTAAAACACTTTTTATGATTTAATATTTATTAAATAATTGAAACAAAGATATTGTGAAAAATATTTGACTTATTCAAAACTGTTTAAAATTATTCTAATCCATTCATAAGTGTTAAAATCTGTTCAAGACTATTCAAAATTGTTTGTTACTTCAAAAGTGTACATTCTTGGACAAAAAAAAAACAGTTTTAAATAGTTTCGAATAAGTAAAAACAGTTCTGAACTTATGCACTGAAATGGTATTAATCTATAGGAATTTTTTTAAAACAGTTTCAAAGAGTTTAAACAGTTTTTAATAGTTCCCCAGTGGAAATTGAATCTAAATTACTGGCATATAACCAGAAATAACTGGAAATAACTGTTTTAAAATGTGCAGTTTGAGAGATACATAGCAGTTATTTCCAATTATTTGTTAGATAATTCCAATAAATTTCAGTATTGTTATAAAAATAATTTTAAAAATCGAAAGTATTAATAATAGTTATTTCTAGTTATTTCCAGTTATTTTCAGTTGTTTTCGGTTATTTACAGCTATTTCCAATTAACAACAGTTATCTCCAGTTTCACTATAATATTTTAGTAACCACCCAGGATGAGAAGAATGAGAGAGGTTGTCTAAATAACATAAGACAAAATATATAAGTAATATGTTATATATTATAAGTTGGTCACTGTAACTGAGCACAAGGACCGTTGAAGCTAGACCTTGTTACGAAAATCAGGTAACAAATCACCTGATCTCTCAGGGGGGCTGCTTTGCAAACTGTACACAACGCTTTATCACAGTAACAGAAGGTATGAAATCAATCTGCTAAACAAAGACAGCAATATATAGTGTATCATTCACGAGCAGCCCCCAGGTGATTTATCATGCCAAAACATCATGTAACGATTTTTTTGAATCATAATGTTAACATACTATAGGTCTATAGTTGGTTGTTTTATAGTGCATTGATAGGTTTATAGTTTATAGACTCATCGTTTAAGGGTTTCATAAGTTTGTGGTTTATAAGTTAAAGAGTTTATGGTTTATAAGTTTATGGTTTATGGGTTATGAGTTTATGGTTTATTGGTTTATAAGTTTATGGGTTTATGGTTTATGGGCTTATGGTTTATAGGTTTATGGTTTATGGGTTTATGGTTCATGACTTAATGGGTCTATCGATTATGGTTTATGGGTTTATGGTTCATGTGCTTATGTTTTATGAGTTTCTGGTTTATGAGTTTATCGTTTATTGGCTTATGGTTTATGGATTAAACGGGTTTATAGTTTATGGTGTTATGGTTTATGAGCTCATGATTTATGGGTTTATGGTGTATAAGTTTATGGTTTATGGGTTTATGGTTTACAGCTTTATAATTTATGTGTTTATGCGTTTATAGTTTATGGTTTATGTGTTAATAGTTTAGGTGTTCATGGTTTATGGTTTATAAGGTTATGGTTTATGGGTTTATGGTTTATAGCTTTATAATTTATGGGTTTATGGGTTTATAGTTTATGGTTTATGGGTTAATAGTTTATGTGTTCATCGTTTATGGTTTATGGGTTTATGGTCTATAGGGTTATAGTTTATGGGTTTATGGTTTATGGGTTTATGGGTTTATAGTTTATGGGTTTATGGTTAATGGGTTTATGGTTAATGGGTTTATAGTTTATTGTTTATAGGTTGATGGTTTATCGTTTATGGGTTAATGGGTTAATCGATTATAGTTTATGGGTTTATGGTTCATGTGCTTATGTTTTATGAGTTTCTAGTTTATGAGTTTATAGTTTATGGGCTTATGATTTATAGATTAAACAGGTTTATGGTTAATGGTGTTATGGTTTACAGGCCCATGATTTATGGGTTTATAGTGTATAAGTTTATGGTTTATGGGTTTATGGTTTATGGGTTTAAGGTTTATGGTTTATGGGTTTATGGTTTATGGTTTATTGGTTTATAGTTTATAGATTTATGGTTTATAGGTTTATTGTTTATGAGTTTATGGTTTATGGGTTTATGGTATATGAGTTCATGGTTTATGGGTTTATGCTTTATGGGTTCATGGTTTATGGGTTTATAGGTTTATGGGTTTATGGTTTATGGGTTTATAGTTTATGGGTTTATAGGTTCATAGTTTATAGGTTTAAGATTTATTGTTAATGGTTTTATAAGTTTATCGATTATGGTTCATGGGTTGATGACTCATGTGCTTATGTTTTATGAGTTGACGGTTTATATGTTCATGGTTTATGGGCTTATGGTTTAGGGATTGAAGGGGTCGAGTGCTCATGGCAGTGCCCTCTTTCCCAATAGGCATTATAGGCTCGTGCCTAGGGCCCGCTTGTTTTAAGAGCCCCACATCAGCGAAATTTTTTTTAATTTTTAAAAAATATGAAGTATTGTTTTTAAATATTTTAATTTTCTTAATAAGACTTGAAATAATTATTTTCGATACATATGCCAGAAAGTGATTTAAACCTCACGAGGGCGTTTGCGTCCGAGCGAAACGAAGGTGAAAAGTTCACACGAGATTGAAATCATTTTCTCTAACAATTGTTGAACGAAACTTTTTCATACGACGTGCAAAAAGCTTGTTTTTTGACACGCATTTTTATAAAAGCGTGCGCCAAAACAAATTTTACACATGGAGTGCGAAAAAATAATATATAAAATTCACAGTACACATTAAAAAAAAACATAAAATGTTTAAATTATAAAGCGTCATCTATTATTTATTAACTAATTATTATTAGTGATGGTAAAGAAAATGATTATAAATAAAATAATAGCACCTTCATTAAATTGTTAAAAATTAATTATTTATATAATAAATAAAATATTATTGAATTTTCCATCTTTCTCTTATCATATTTTGCAAACAAAAAGTTTCCTTTGCAAAATTTGTAAAGGGAACGAACGAGGAAACTAGAATGAAGAATGTTATTTAGAGTTCTTTTGAGTATAAAAACTATACTGTAACTCTAATATATAAATTGATATATTATATGCATTTTTAAAATATTTCATTATTTCATTATTCCAAGTGTGCGCATGGGAGTGCATGCATTTGAATTTAAAGATCGTGTATTTTTATTTTAAATATAGTCTCACGTTTGAATATAAATAAATTCAACAAAAAATGTAATGTAAGTTACGAACCATCAAAACATTAAATTTTAATAAAATAAACATGAAAATAAAAATAAATTTATTTTATGTTTAATACATAATATATAAATTTGATATTTCCTTTGTTATTTTAAATTATTTAAGATTCTACCAGTCATATAAAATCAATTTTTCAAAAAAAAACTTTCAAAAAGAATTTTAGGATATTTTGGTTGATTTGTATTTTTGACAGACAAAAAACCAAAACCAAAGCCAATGAAATTAACTTTGAGAGGAATAATAAAAAATTTAAAAACATAGACTTCTTAGTCGAGCCTAGGACTTCTTTAAGAAAATAAGGAATCAAATAAAAATCTGACTTTCAATGCCCTTACATGGGCCCCCATCACTGTTATGTCTAGGACCCCATAGCGTTATAAGACGACACTGGCTCATGGTGTTATGATTTATAGGCTTATGATTCATGGGCTCATGATTTATGGGTTCATAGTGTATGACTTTATAGTTCATGGGTTTATGGATTATGGGTTTATGGTGTATGGGTTTATGGTTTAGAAGTAAATGTCTTTTGAATTTATGGTTTATAGGTTAATGGTTAATTGGTTCATGACTTATGCTTTATGAGTTTATGATTTATGGGTTCATGGTTTATAAATTGTGAGTTTATGATTCTTGAGTTTTTGAGTTTTTAGATTATGGGTTTTTAGTTTATGGATTTATGGTGTAAGGATTTGATTTATGGGCTTATGGTTTATAAGCTTATGATTCATAAGTTTATATATCTATAGATTCATAGGCTTATTGTTAGTGGTTTTTAAATTAATAGTTTATGGATTTACAGTTTATTCGTTTATAGTTTTATAGTTTATAGGTTCAAAGATTTATAGTTTATAAACCATAAATCCATAAGCCCATGAATTATGAATCTATAAACCATAAACCATAAACCCATAAACCGTAATCCCATCAACTATAAACTCATTAACCCATAAACAATGAACCATAAACCCATAACCCTTGAACCCATAAACCACGAACCCATAAGCCATAATCTATAAACCATGAACCATAAACCCATGAACCCGAAAACCCATGAACCATGAACCATACACCATAAACTCATAAACCGTTAACCCATGAACTATAAACCCATAAACCATGAACCCATAAACCATAAACCCATAAGCTATAAACCCATAAACCATAAACCCATAAACCATAAACCTATGAACCATAAACTCATAAACCATAAACCCAGGAACCATAAACCCATAACCTATAATCCCATAGACCATAAACCCATAACCTCTAATCCCATGAACCATAAACCTATAAACCACATTCCCACATAAACTATAAACTCATAAACTATAAACTCATGATCCCATAAACCATAAGCCCATTAACCTTAAATTCATAAACCATAAACCCATAAACTATATACCCGTAAACCCATGAACTATAAACCATAAACCCATAAACCATGAACCATGAACCCATAAACCATAAACTCATAAACCATATACCTATAAACCATGAACCCCCCATAAGTCATAAACTATAAACCCATAAACCATCAACCCACAGAACATACACCCATAAACCAATAAACCATCAACTCCTAAATCATAAACTTCTGAACCATAAACCCATTTACTATGAAACCCATGAACCATAAACATATAAACCATCAACCTATAAACCATAAAACCATAAACCATAAACTATCAAACAATAAACTATAAACCTATAAACCATAAACCCATAAGCCCATGAACCCGTGAAGTATAAACTAAGAAACCCATAAACCATAATCCTTTATACCATAAACCCATAAACCATAAAACCATGAACCATAAACCCATAAACCATAAACCTATAACTATAAACCCATGAAGCATAACTCCATTAACCATAAACCCGTTTCATCAAAACCTATAAACCAAAAACTCAAAAACTAATGAACCATAAACTCACAATCCCTAAACCATAAACCCATGAATCATAAACCCATAACGCATGAGCTATGAATTTATAAACCATAAACTAAAGACATTAACTTATCGAACGTAAACCCATACACCATAAACCCGTAATCCATGAACCCATAAACCATAAACTTATGAACCATAAACCCATTAACTATTAATTCATGAACCATAAACCTATGAACCATAAACCCAAAACTATGGACCCATATACTACAAATCTATGAAATATAAACTTAGAAGCCATTAATTATAAACCCATAAACCATTAACCCATACACCATAAACCCATAATTCATGGATCCATAAACCATAAACCCATTCACCATTAATTCATGAACCATAAACCTATGAACCATGAACCCATATACTATGGATCCATATACCACAAATCTATAAAATATAAACTCAGAAGCCATTAATTATAAACCCATAAATTATAAACCATTAACCCATACACCATAAACCCATAATCCATGAATCCATAAACTATAAACCCATTAACCATCAATTCATAAACTATAAACTTATAAACCAATAACCCTTAAGCTATAAATTATAAACTCATAAACCATCAACCATAAACCCATAAATCTTAAACCCCTAAACCATAAACTCATATATTATAAACTTATGAACCATAAACCCATGAACCATAAACCCATAAACCAGAAACCCATGAACCTATAACAATTAACCCATATACCATGAACCCATAAACGATAAACCCATAAACCATAAACCCATAAACCCATTAACCATAAACTCATAAACCATAACTCCATTAACCATAAACCCGTTTAATCCATAAACCAAAAGCCCAGAAACCGAAAACTCAACAGCTCATGACCATAAACTCACAATTCATAAACCATGAAACCATGAATTATACACTCATAACGCACAAGCCATAAACTCATTAACCACAAACCTATAAACCATAAATTCAAGACATTAACTCACCGACCATAAACCCATACACCATAAACCCATACACCATAAACCCATAATTCATGAATCTATAAACCATAAACTCATAAACCACTAACCCATTAACCAATAATTCATAACCCATAAACCCATAAACCATGAACCCATAAACCATCAACTTATATACGATAAACCTATAAACCATAAACCCATCAGCTATAAATTATAAACCCGTAAACCATAAACCATTAAGCCATAAACCATAAACCCATAAATCATAAGCCCCTAAACCATAGACCCATATATTATAAACTTATGAACCATAAACCCATAAACCATAAACCGATAAACCATAAACCCATAAACCATAAACCCATAAACCATAAACCCATAAACCATAAACCCATAAACCATAAACCCATAAACCATAAACCCATAAACCATAAACCTATAAACCATAAACCCATCAGCTATAAATTATAAACCCGTAAACCATAAACCATTAAGCCATAAACCATAAACCCATAAATCATAAGCCCCTAAACCATAGACCCATATATTATAAACTTATGAACCATAAACCCATAAACCATAAACCGATAAACCATAAACCCATAAACCATAAACCCATAAACCATAAACCCATAAACCATAAACCCATAAACCATAAACCCATAAACCATAAACCCATAAACCATAAACCCATAAACCATAAACCCATAAACCATAAACCCATAAACCATAAACCCATAAACCATAAACCTATAAACCATAAACCCATCAGCTATAAATTATAAACCCGTAAACCATAAACCATTAAGCCATAAACCATAAACCCATAAATCATAAGCCCCTAAACCATAGACCCATATATTATAAACTTATGAACCATAAACCCATAAACCATAAACCGATAAACCATAAACCCATAAACCATAAACCCGTAAACCTTAAACGCATAAACGATAAACCCATAAACTATAAACCCATTAACCATAAACTCATAAACCATAAACCCATAAGCCATAAACTCATAAATTATAAACCCATAAAGTATAAACCCATAAACTCATAAACCATAACTCCATTAACCATGAACCCGTTTAATCCATAAACCAAAAACCCATAAACCGAAAACTCAAAAACTCATGAACCATTAACTGACAATTCATGAACCCATGAATCATAAACCATGAACCCATGAATCATAAACCATGAACCCATGAATCATAAACCTATAAAGCATAAGCCATGAACCTATAAATCATAAACCTATAAACCATAAATTCAAAAGACATTAACTTATGAACCATAAACCCATACACCATAAACCCATAATCTATAAACCTATGACCATAAACTTATACACCATAAACCCGTAAATCATGAGCCCATAAACCATAAGCCCATAAATTATAACACCATAAGCCATAAACCCCTTTAATCCATAAACCATAAGCCTATAAACATATAAACCGTCAATTCATAAAACATAAGTACATGAACCATCAACCTATGAACCATAATCGATAAACCCATAAAACGATTAAAAATAACCCATAAACCCATAAACTATTAACCTATAAACCATAAACCCATAAACCATAAACCCATAAACCATAAACTCATAAACCATAAACCTATTAACCATAAACCGATAAACCCATAAACCAGAATCTTATTTTATAATAAATAGAATCTTGCTTATCAATCTGAATATTCAACTTTTCTACCCCAGAGAGCGAGCGTCGCAACACCTGGCTCTCCGTGTTATCGACCAATTCACGAACCATAAAATTGGTTCGTAAGTTATTTAAATGATTTTCATGTTCCTCGGGTGAGGCGGACGCCACGAGTATATCGTCAATGTATGTAAATACGAAGTTTAAATCCCCCAGCGTCAAATCGACATATCTTTGGAATATCAGCGACGCGATTCTAGGTCATGCCGAAAATTTCATGTTGACCAAACGGCGTAATAACTGTAATTTTAAGGACATCCTCTGGAGAATAAATATCAATACGTAAGCGCCCTTAGATCAAGAGCCGAAGAAAGAGTTTTACTATATAAACTATCGGAAGGGTTGTGCAAATTAGGTATAGTATATCTATCCGGTACCGTAACCTTGCTTGGCCCCCGGTAAACTTCGCATGCTCTCCGTTTCCCGTTTCTTTTATACACTCTGTGTGTGGGCGTTGTCAAGGGGCTTTTAGAAGGTCTACTGATGCCTAACCTGCACCGTGGTGCAGACGTTGCGATTTCTGTGTGCTAGGTGTACCCGTGGTTTTAACGTGATGATAAATTCCCCTATTTCCTAGGGCTTTCGATTTTTCTAAGCCTGCCACCGTTGGATATTTGTTTAAGATGTATGCGTGTTTAGTTTTAGTTTCTTATTTAGTATACTGAATGTGTTAATCCGCATATTATTGACCGTATTAGATTCATGTCAGTATTTTTTATTACTATTTGTTCCGGCTTTTTAGAAAAATTGATCTACTCACACAGTTCCCTACATTTGCATGCGTTTTTGCCATATTTAGCGTGCGCATAACACAGTTTTCTGTCTACTCTACTTTTACTTCATTCACGCCCTCTAGATTTCGTATGCCCGCGTGGTTGAAATCGAGATCTGTTTCTCTCTTCTACGCGTTTGCTAACTATCGCATCAATTTTTGTCATAACGAAGTTATTGTGAATTGATATAAATGTTTGGTGTACTCTTTGGATTAATAAAGGAATGCAATAAAGTAAGACTTAACCCTTTCACTAGTGCAGCTTTTTTTACTTTGCGTGCCAAAAATGGTAAGACAATAAACTTAAACAAATTATACGACAACTATAAATATTGGGGTTTTTGGGAACGCAGAATCGATTCGGATGGTTATTTTCGCAAATTTTTTATTTCCAACCCCTAAATGAGGGGTTGAGGGTGAATTTTTCAATTTTTTTAATCCCTTACTAAATTTAATCAACTTCTTCTTTAGCTTGGTTGTAATAATAATCCTTTTTTTTCAATTTTAGTGTTTGAAAATAAGGGCAATAGGATCACCTTTCAACCCTTAAATAAGGGTTTGAATCAATTTTTCATTTTTTCTTTTTTTTCTATAATTTTTTATCCATCAAATTTTTATGAAGCAAATATAAGAGGACTCCAGTTTCCCTTATTTATATTATCCATATTAGTACTAAAATTCACCAACAGGTGGCGAACTACAAGGTGGCGTACCACAAGTAAAATAGATAGCAAAGTTTTATAAAGCAGAAGAGTTTTAGCCAGAGTTTTAACCTAAAATTTCCATTTCATTGAAAGTTTTCTCATTCAATTTTGGATACAATGCGACGTAGTAAACGCTTACGATCGACATCTCCAACTATTTCTGAATCCAATTTATCAGATGAGAGTTCTGATGATAATTTTTTAGCAGAGGAAGAATCTGATAGAGATTACTGGGATGATAATGATGATGTTGATGATATTCATTTGAATATCAGATTATATAAAAAAAATAAAAATTTAACTTTTATAGAAAACTCTGATGTTGTTCCCAAAATTCATCCTTTTGTTGATAAAAAGGCTTACAAAATGATTACGGAATAAATACTAATAGTTCTGTTTTGGATATTTTTGAAGCATTTGTTTCAGAAGATTTCGTTAATATGATAGCATGTCAGAGTAATATTTATAAAGAAACGAAAATAACAAATTTGAGAGAAGTTAATAAGTTGAAAAAAAATTCGCGTATAAACCTATGTGATGAAATATCCTCAGATGATCTCTATGCTTTCATAGCTATTTCTATTCTTATGGGCATCACCAGAAAACCTAAAATTGAAATGTATTGGTTTCAAGATCAATTGATTGAAACGCCCATTTTTTCAAAAATCATGTCTCTCAAAAGATTTCAGGCTATACGATCTTTTTTACATTTTGAAGAAGATCATGTTGAAACTGATAAACTTTCAAAACTAAGACCAATAATTGAATTCTTCGTTGATCGGTTTCATAGTATATACAGACCTGGTGAGAAAATTTCAGTTGATGAGTCTCTTTTGAAATGGAAAGGTAGGCTCAGTTTCAAACAATTTAATCGAAATAAAAGAGCTCGTTTTGGATTAAATATTTACGAAACTTGCGATTCAGATAATGGGTATATATATAATTTCAAAATCTATACCGGAAAAGTTACAGATAATGATGGCACGCTCTATGGAGTTTCTGGAGAGGTAGTTTTTGAAATGCTTGGTGATTTATAAGAACAAGGTCGTTCCTTATATTCAGATAATTGGTATAGTTCACCAATTCTTTTCTCAAAATTACATGATAAAAAGACTAATGTTTGTGGAACAGTTTGAACAAATCAAAAATATCTTCCAAAAATTGATACAAAAAAAAATAGCTAAAAATGAGATGAAAACATTTAGTAGCTCGCAAATGACTTTTATGGCATGGAAAGATAAGAAAATGGTAACAATGCTTTCAACCATGCATTCAGTAGAAAAAGTTGTAACTGAAAAAGTAGATTATCGTACTAAAGAACGAAAAGTAAAACCAAATATTGTATTAGACTACAACCAAAATATGGGTGGTGTAGATAGATCAGATCAATGTATAACGGGATATGAAATAATCAGAAAATCAACTAAATGGTATATCAAGACTTTTCTTCATTTATTAGATATGGCAATATTTAACGCATATGTAGTTTATGGTATTACTCATAGAGAAAAAAAATTGACATATTTAGATTTTCGTATGCAATTGGCCCGTGAACTGAAAGATAAATATGTCCCTAATAGTCCACGAACAAAAGGGCTTAGTGTTAATCTAAGTAACAACATTTGAAACCTAAATAATGGTCAACACTTTCCAACTAACATTTCAGCGAATGACAAAGGTGTAAGAAAACGTTGTTTTTTATGCTACAATGAAAATAAAATAACAAAATGGACAACTAAAATGTGGAGTACTTGCAATAACATTCCGTTATGCGTAACGCCTTGTTTCAAAAAATATCATACCTTGCAGAATTAGAAAACAGTACAATAATTGAAAGATGGAAAAAAATAAAAAAAAAATATGAACAATTAAATAAAAAATGAAAAAAAAACATGAAAAATTAAATAAAAAATGGTAAAAAAACCAAAAAAAAAAAACATAAAAAATTAAATAAAAAATGAAAACAAAAACAAAAAAAAATAAAAAAATGGAGTGTTAAACCCTACCGTAACCTCCTCGTCGGTACACTCTGGGGTCGTGAATTAATCACCAGCTAACTACTGGGGTAAATTATTGAATCCGCCATCTTGAATCCGCCATTTTGAATTTTTCAATTCTGACCTTAGATTCGTAATCAGCTACCCCCAAAACCCTTACACACTGACTAGGAGAGTATCAGACCTCCGGATCACGGATTTCGCTCAAACTTTGAGATAAGTTTTCAGATGTCAAAATATGAAAGGAAACAGAATTTTAGATCCCATTGCTCAATATTTCCCTAGTTACAGGCAATTAAAGAAAATCACTGAAAAAGTTACTAGATTTTTAAACGCATATAGTTCCTTAGCATTAATAGCTAGGAGCTTGAAAGTTTTTTTAAATGAAAGCTGAGCTCAAATCCTTTCGAAATAGTAGTTATAGCATGTCAAAATATTATTTTTTCCCAAAGTTATAGCGTAATAAACATTGGATCTGATTTCCCTTTTTAAAACATTAATTAATAACAAAACCTGAAATTCGATCTAATGTTTATTACGCTATAACTTTGGGAAAAAATAATATTTTGACATACTATAACTACTATTTCGAAAGGATTTGAGCTCAGCTTTCATTTCAAAAAACTTTCAAGCTCCTAGTTATCAATGCTAAGGAACTATATGCGTTTGAAAATCTAGTAACTTTTTTAGTGATTTTTTTAAATTGCCTGTAACTAGGGAAATATTGAGCGTTGGGATCTAAAATTCTGTTTCCTTTTATATTTTGACATCTGAAAACTTATCTCAAAGTTTGAGCAAAATCCGTGATCCGGAGGTCTGATACTCTCCTAGTGAATGAGAAATGAATTGGTTGAAAAATGCAGCAGTTATTCAACTTGATCATATATGATACATCGCCAGTTGTGGCACGACTTTTTTTTGATCATATATTATACATTGCCAGTGAAAGTGTTGATTTAGGTAATTGAATTTGAACTATTTATTATTTAATATATAATAAAAGAGAAGCCAAATGTATCGTGCTATCTTTGCTTATGTCCAAAGCCCGAATGACTAAAGAGTGCGCAAACCTTCCGAAAGAGACGCTTAGAAGAAAGAGACAGACAACTTTGAGTAACCTCCTTCTCTCTCATATATACTTGTCATGGGTATAAGAAACATATTTAACACTTCCGCTGTTTCCTATACTCATGAAATACTTATTACAAATTAATCTGATCTCACTAATCATAAGCTTTCACGCATACTTAGAAAACGATCTCGCGGTAAAGCTTCCGTGAATATGTCTGCTTTTTGATATTCTGATTTTATGTAGCTAACCGAGATTTCTCCATTCATACATTTTTCTCTTAAAAAATGGTATCGTATATCAATTTGTTCAGTTCTTTTATGATAATCTGGATTTTTAACTAGTTTAATTGAACTTTGATTGTCTACTTACAAATCTATACAATCAACACATTGACAGCATGCTTCCTTTGCAGCTGAAGCTGCTGTTACATACTCAGCCTCTGTTGAGCTTAACGTAACTAGTCTTTGCCGCTGCGAAGACCAGGTGATAGGACTACCACTCATACCAAATACATAACCAGTTGTAGATCTCCTAGTTTCAAGATCACTCGCAAAATCAGCATCTGAGTAACCTATAATTTTACATTGCTTTACATTTTTGTACTCTATACCTATATCGATGCATCCTAATAGATATGCAAAAACACGCTTTACAGCATTCCAATGATTCGCATCAAAATTATTAAGAAATTGATTTGATTTGTTAACTGAAAAACATATGTCTGGTCTAGATACTATAGATACAAACATTAATGATCCGATCGCTTCACGATAAGGTGCTATACATTAATTATTTTTATCCTGATCTGCTGGTTGCAGATTGACATTAGGATCAAAAAGTACTGATAAAATTTTAGCCTCACTCATACCATACTTTTTATATAATTTCTTTAATATACACGCTTTGGCTTAAAAATATACTTTTCTTCGGCCGATTTCTACTTATTTGTATAACAACAAAACGACTAGCATCACTAATAGTTATGTTATATTCTTTACTAAATTCGTTTAATATGATTTTTAATACATCTTTTGATTCACATGCTAGTAGACCATCATCGACAAAAAGAGCTAAATATACCTTATGACCTTTATAAATGCCTACATACATACATTCATCCGCCTCACACTCTTTAAACTTAAATTTACGTAAGAATTGTTAAAATTTCAGATTCCAGCACCGTGGTGCTCGTCTTAAACCGTACAGCGATTTTTTAAGCAAACATACTATATTCTCACTTTCACTTTTGACTTGTACACCTTCAGGAACTTCCATGTAGATCTTTTCTTCTAACTCGCCGTAGAGGAATGCTATACACACATCAAATGAAGCAAGTTCCAAATCCTTCTGTACAACATATGCTAGAAAAACTCTTAACGAGCCGTAGCCAATAACTGGTGAGAATGTTTCCGTATAGTTAATGCCTTGTTTTTGCATAAAACCTCTGGCACATAGTCGTGCTTTAAATCGTGGTAGGCCATTGCTTGTTGCTTTTATAATCTTGAAGACCCATTTGGAATCCAGTGTATTCATATCTGATGTCCTGGGTATTATACTCCATGTGTTGTTTATTTTGTGAGCTTCCAGCTCTTTACTAATTGCTTCTTGCCAATTCTTGGCATCCAGACCATTTACAGCTTCTGTAAAATTAGTAGGCACATGAAAAAAAGCAAAATTTACACTGTACCTTGTTGGAGTTTTAATAAGTGATCTATCTCTTAGCAGTCTGGGAGCTGTTGACAATCGTGCCCCTGCTTCTGCTTCATTTTGTCTGGATTTATCAACTTGTTCCGCTTCTGGTTCAGATAGTTCAACAGGAGCAACTTCTTCGTTGACTTTTTCTTTTTGGTTGCTAGAAGGTAGCAGCGATACTTCATCTTCAGAATCCTGCTCGATGTGACTTAGTCCGTCATAACTTTCATTGAAAATTACATCTCTCGAGGCAGTTACCTTCCTGGTCTCTGGATCGTAGACCCTATAATTTGTAGATTCCTTTTGATATCTAACTAAAATAACCTTAATGGCTCTTGGATCAAGCTTCTTGATTAGTTGCTTAGGTACATGTTTATAGGCAACTGAGCCAAATATTTTTACACGTCTTAAATCAGGCTTTTTCTTCATCCATATTTCATAAACAGTTTTGACATCACTTGAGCTTGACAATGACACTCTGTTTAACAAATAAACAGCTGCATTTGCAGCTTCCGGCCAAAGATACTTTGGTAATCTTTTTGCTTGTAGTATAGTTCGGACACATTCTACAATTGTACGGTTGTCTCTTTCGGCTTTGCCATTCTGTTCTGGTGTATAAGGTGCAGTGCATTCATGTTTGATGCCTTTGGATTTTAAATAACCAGAGAGCATCTTATAAACAAATTCTTTGCCATTGTCAAAACGAAGGGTTTTCATCGTTCTACCAAATTTGTTATGGATTTCACGTTCAAACGTAACATAATAATCAAACACATCTGTTTTGTGTTTAAAAAAATATATGTACCTAAATCCTGTTGCGTCATTTTTTAACGTTTAGAAGAATCGTGCTCACAGGTCGCTGTGAAACATTTCACCTGGTTTAGTGTGTCTTATTACTTCTTTCTTAAAAGGAAGTCTATAGGATTTTCCAAACTGGCAACTTTCACAAAAAAAAATAATCGCTTCCTTTAAGTTGAAGTCCATTTACTAATTGTTTGGATTCCAGATCTTTCAACGTTCTTACATTTATATGACATAACCTTTCATGCCATGTCTTTATATCTTCTGCACCGTAGTTCACTGTATTACTTTCAGTGTACTTAACAGGAATAAAGATTCGATATATGAGGTTATCTTGTTTAATACCTGTTGCTATAACCTCATCATTCCGAATAAGACTTACTAAGCTACTTTGAAACCATAAGCTTATATCTTGTAGCGTGCTTAGTCCAACAGAATATAAGTTTTTACTCATGCTTGGAACGTACAAAACGTTATCGACATGTGCCGCTTTCCATTTGCCATCAATTAACCTCTCTACATTTATAGTGCCTTTACCTTCAACAGTGCATTTTCGATCATCTCCTACTACGCGAGTACTATAGTGCTGCCGTCTTTTCTTTGTCGAAAACTAACAAACCAATCTCTTCTGAAACTAATATGAACAGAAGCTCCACTGTCGGTAAACCAGACATCTTTTTGATTAGCTTCTAGAAGCTCCTTCTTCTGCTTTTCATCAGGATCCCAAAACACAGTTTTGTATAAAATTATTTGGTTTATAATTTATTTTTGAATTACTTGAGGCTATCAATGCACAATCGTTATTTGACTTATTTTCTGTAATCGAGTGGCTTGATTTACGTACTGAACACTCACGGGCTTAGTGTCCTTACTCTTGACAAACATAACACACTATATTCTTTTTCTTATATTTGCGTGCTTCATCCTTGACGGTTTTTACAGAGATAGGTACACCTTTTACTTTATTTGAAACTACCGTTAACGTAATCGCTTCACTGCTTTCTTTGTTATCTTCGTTCAAATAGGTTTCTTCTTCCATTAAACGTGACGTTAATAAATCTATTGTTTGTCTGTTTGGCTCAACACTACTCCAAGCGCTACGAAAATGCTTGAATTTTGAAGGTAACAATGCCAAGATTTTTTATATGATTAAAATCTCTGGAATATTCTCATCAATATCTAAAAGCTGAGTTGCTAAATTTTGTACTTCAGAAATGTGCTGTATAACTGTATCTGTAGGATTCATTCTATATTCGTGAAACTTTTGCATTAGCAACAACTTATGTGTTTCAGAATGTTGCTCATGTACTCTCACGAGCTCATCCCACATTTCTTTAGCACTTACACACATTAGCAACGGTTTCATTTTTACAGATTCTACTGCTGATGAAATTATGTGCATTGCTTTGCTATCGTCTTTTATCTATGCTTTATCTTCCTCACTATTTATATTTACTGGTTTAACACGCGTGCTTGTGGCAATATCTAACAAATCGTACGCTATAAAAGCCGTCCTAAGTTGAAATTTCCAATGTTGAAAATTCTTTCCATTGAACTTAGTTAGGTTTCTTACTGAAATTTTACCCGACATTTTGTTCATTAATCTAAACAACTTTCCTCGAAAGTTCTTTTAATTTTAACGATTACAGTTTCTTTTATAGTTCACTTAGTACACTCGCTCGTGTCTGAGCACATAACCTGTTGTAAATTGATATAAATGTTTGGTGTACTCTTTGGATCAATAAAGGAATTCAATAAAGTAAGACTTAATTTAGGCAATTGAATTTGAACCATTTATTATTTAATATATAACTAAAGAGAAGCCAAGTGTATCGTGCTATCTTTGCTCGTGTCTAAAGCCCGACTTACTAAAGAGAGCACAAACCTTCCGAAAGAGACGCTTAGAAGAAAAAGACAGACGACTTTGAGCAACCTCCCCCTCTCTCATATATACTTTTCATGAGTATAAGATACATATTTAACAGGAGTCAAATAATTTCTCTTCTACTCCACACAGCATTAAAGGTTATTGCAAGGTTTCAGTAATGAAATTATCATTACTAAAACCTTTCAGCAACTTTTCATGTTGTGTGAGACGTGTTTAATTTCATGTAACGTATTATGACTTCCATACAGATCCAAATGTACTTGGTCCGCGTGTTCGACCGTATCCGCTTCGTTCTCCGGCGAAACGTCTTTTCTTACGAAAGGGCGGATATTGGAAAGTAAATTTGCCTTCCATGCTTTTAAAATTAAAGCACGTGGCATTTCCTTTCCTGCTAAGCTAATTAATTCATTGAGATGTTCTGACGGTTTGCGCGTACCTATTTGACAGCCTCTAAATAACTTTTGTAGCTTGATGTCATCTGAAAGCCATCGAAACATCAAGAAAGCCAAAATTTTAGAGGCCAACGCTCAATAACTCCCTAGTTACAGGCTATTGAAGAAAATCACTAAAAAAGTTACTAGATTATCAAACGCTTATAGTTTCTCAGCATTGTTAGCTATAAGCTTATTCCTTTTTTTAAATGAAAGCTGAGCTCAAATCCTTTCGAAATAGCACTTATAGCATCTCAAAATATTATTTTTTCCCAAAGTTTGAGCGTAATGAAGGTTGGACCTGAATTTTCTGTTTGAAACATTAATTAATAAAAGCTGAAATTGGGTCCAATCTTTAGTACGCTATCAATTTGGGAAAAAATAATATTTCGACATGCTATTACTACTATTTCAAAAGGATTTTAGCTCAGCTTTCTTTTAAAAAAAGGTTCAAGCTTCTAGCTAATAATGCTGAGGAACTATAAACGTTTGAAAATCAAGTAACTTTTTTAGTGATTTTTCTCAATCGCCTGTAACTAGAGGAATATTGAGCGTTGGCCTCTAAAATTTTGGCTTTCTTCATATTTCTGCATCCAGAAAACATTCCCGAAATTTGAGCAGAATCGGTGACCCGAATGTGAAACACTCTCCTTGTGAGTGTATTTTTTAATTGAAATATTTTTAGCCCTTCACACCGGTTATTACCTCCAAGCATTTCAATACTGTCTGCTATGTCTGTTAAAATACTACTGTTTAAGTTTGGCATCACGTTAATAAGCTTTATATTATCGTCAATTATATTTTGTGAAAGTAATTGATACTCGTACATTTCGAACCACGTCGTGGTATCGTGTTGCCAAAATGGTAATCTTATCGGTTCAAAATTAACGTTTACCGAGACTCGGTTGAATGTTATGATGGTGTATGTTTATGCTATGTGTATCTGTTGTATGTATTGACAAGGTTATAGGATTATTAGAGTCTAAAGGTATTTGTTTGTTTGTTTGTGTTTGCATATTAAAGGTGTTAGCGTTCGAGTTCAATTGTATTGTTGGAAAAGAAAGAGCTGTTTGTTTATAGGTAGAGGTCGAGGCCGATGAAAAACTGTTTTGTCTTCGATAATTTATTGAAATTTTAGAGAATTTAGAATTTAAACTTTGTTTTGCTTTGAACGTATTATTATTGCTTGTGAAATTTAAATTTAACGACTTTGAAAAATTATTTTGATCTGTTTCTGGAAAATTTACGTTACTTATATTATTTAAATATTGGTTTCGTTGACTTTGTAAAATTAACGATTTTAACGGTTCTATTTGATTATTTAACGTCTGTAATTGCTCATTATGAGCTTGTAAATTTTATATTTTATTAGAAAAAGTTTTTTCCAGATTTTCATATGCCTCTCTGAATACTATTTTTAACAGACATCAAAAAGGAGAAGGTTCTCAATTCAATTAAATTTTTCTTTTATTTAAAAAAAAAATTTTTTTATGTTTGTTACCTCATAACTCCGTCATTTCTAAATCGAAAAAACTTTTTTTTATCTGATAGAGGATATCTGCAAAAAGGTCCCATACGTGTCCTATAATCATTGGGCCAATATTCGGTTTGTATGAGCAAATTATCAAATTAAGAAAAACCAGGTGTTTCGTTTTCTCATTTACCTCCCTTATAATTCGCCTGCTATACTCTCGTTCTCTCTCTCCCTGTCTCTCTCTTTCTTTCTCTCTGTCTCTTTCTCTCATTCTCTCTCCCTCTCTTGTCTAAGCTTAAATATATATACCTGCACACACAACGACACTGTGCCGTTGAGACTTCTCTCTTTCCTTGTATACATTGCTTGGTATAGTATACTAATGCATGCATTATGAATTAACAGGAGGTCACGTATCTCTGTCCTTTTCTAATCAAAGAAATTATTTTTTTACAAAAACTAATAACTTTAGCAAAAAATGAAGAGAAAGCCGCATCTTGTATCAAAAAAAGCAATATTTTCTTTGATAAGAAAAAATTAATTTTATTGCTTCATTCTCAAGAAAACCTTGAAAAACCAAATTGTTCAACCTAACCTCTATGATTTAAGTTTTTCAAGGTTTTCTTGAAAACGAAGCAATAAAATTAATTCTTTCTCATCAAAGAAAATATTGCTTTTTTTGATACGAGATGCGGCTTTCTCTTCATTTTTTGCTAAAGTTATTAGTTTATGTAAAAAACTCAATGCTTTGATTAGAAAAGGACAGAGATACGTGACCTCCTCTTAATGATGAAAGTTAGGCGTAATTAGCGGGTCTACCTATATTTGCGCTTTTAGTAAGAGGATTTACTTAAAAGTGAAAAATAAAAATTTTTTAACAAAAAAAAAAAATTTTTTAACAAAAAAAAAACCAGCTTCGAAAACATTGAAAAAAAAAATATTAAACAATAAAAAATTTTTAACAAAAAAAACCGACTTGAAAAAAAATTTGTTAACAAAAAACAAAACCGACTTAAAAAAAAATGCACTAAATAGTTACAAATAATTTATGATCTTCAATAATTATACGCATACTACGCATCTAATTTAACACATGTGTAGCAAATATATTATAGATTATCTAATTATTTGTAAACAGCTCAAACAAATAATATTTTTTTTAATCCACCCTACCCGGGTTCAACATTTGCGGAGAAATGTTACTTTTATTTTGCTTTCATGACGCTTCTCCTGAGTCCTGTACGTTTTAAGGGCTAATTTCTTTCAAGGGTCAATGAAACATGTCTATGGGCATTTCGACGGATGAGTGGACGCAAAGGAGAAAAGAAGATTCTATCGTTATTTAATAGGCAACAGTCAGAGAAAGGCTCTCTCTCTCTCTCTCTCTCTCTCTCTCTCTCTCTCTCTCTCTCTCTCTCTCTCTCTCTCTCTCTCTCTCTCAGTAAGTAGAATCGCACACGTTTTTTTCTTGCTCCGCTTATTTGGACTATTAAAACTGCATTTTTTGCCTGCGGGCTTTTTGTTTCAGACCCACTGCAAGCCAAAAATGCAGAGATTCATTTGATATATCAATCAAGGCATTTTGGAGTCTCTGCTACTTATTATTAATCATTTCTTCTAAGCGGATCATCTTTGAGGTTAACCACGTGTTCCGGATTTTTAGGTTATTTTTCGTGCTGCATTACCATCTGTTTACCATCAGAGCGATGAGTCTACATTATCTGGAGCGTACACTGTTGGTACTTTCTTCACGCACCACCAATTTTTGTCGCTGAGTATACTGTTGCTGCAAGGTGAGTTTCCATTGTATGATGTCGAACTGTGTGCTCTTTGACTATGGTGCTTTGCTCTGCTTGTAATTTGCCTATTACAAGATTGGATACTCCTTTACTTTGTACTAATTGTACGTCTATCTATCACACTAGGTGCTGTGATAGTACGTGGTTCATCTCTAGTTGTTTAATTGTTTGTTGTAAAGGCGAGAGATTAAGAAAGAGCAAACATACCGACGGGGGTGTACGTTCGGCCGATACGGAAGATATAGTCTCTCCGCCTCCTCAGCCATTCGATATTAATTCATCCAATCAACGGTCTCTAAAGAGGGGCGTGGTTTCACCGCTCCACCCACTCGAGCCTTCTCCTCGTCGACGCTGTTGTTCTGATACTGGCTCCTCCCCTTCATCCGTAGATAGCTGTATTGCTGTGGGCGGCAACTCGACACAAGGTGCTACCTCTTTCTTACTACGATTGGCTTCAGCTGAGCCTCATTGCTCGTACGACATGCCTATTGATGATCCAAAGACTGTTCCAGAGTGGTTTCAGCCGTTTGCTAGGGACATGAACAATAAACTTGATCACCAAATCTCTGTTGGTAGTCAATTGTTGTTGGAGGTTGGTGCTCTTAGGACTGAAGTGAGTGAGGTCAGACAGGCTTTTGCTGATCTTGAGAGGCGTTACCAGGCTCTTTCTGATCGTCTAGATGAGCATATTTTTTCGTGTTCTACGGCTGCTCCCTCTATTTTGCATGATTCCTACGAAGTGCTCTTCACAGGGATTCCTCTTTCTGTAACCCTCAGCAATGAAGAAATTGTCAAAGTAATCTTGGGGGCTCTTGGGCTTGGTAATAAGGAGACTTTTCTTTTGAATACTCGTGAGTGGCTTCCTCCTTTGCCTATTGAGATTGAACAGCTTGGTGATTCGCAACTTAGAAATTTTCGCTCATTTGTGGGCAAATTCAGTTCTGATGCGGTTCGAGATTGTATCATTGAGGCATCGCCTAAACTACAAAATTTCTCTGTTTCAAGATTGTTCAATGTCGAAGGTAATACCAAAGTTTTCATCCGGCCAATTTGGCCAAAGCCAGTTTACTTACTTCTTAAAAAAGCTTTGGCTGTCTACAAAGATTTTAATTACCTTCGACCTGTTGTTCGTAATCTTGTTGTCTGTATGCGTCCTACCAGAGACTCCGCCTTGGTTCCTATAACTAATGAGGCTCAACTGGCAACCTTAAAGCCTTTAGCTAAAAAATAGGGACTTCTTGGCTCCCTTGCAATGAGCAAAAGCTCGCACTCTAATGTTTTAACCAGTTTTATCTCAGATAATTCGTCTTTTCTAAATTCAAATTTAAATCTTACTCTAAACTCCATCTCTCCCATTGAAACTCCAAAGATCAAAGAGACTGAGTTTTTCCAGGGTATCAAAATTGCTCATGCTAATGTCAATCGGTTAAAAACCCATTTTTCTATTGTTGAATCTTATATAACAGATAATATGATCGATATTTTTGCAGTCACTGAAACGTTCCTGACTGAACTTGATGACAGTTCAATTATTTCTGTTGATCACTACAATTTTTATAGGTTAGACAGAGTGGGCAAAGTCGGTGGAGGTGTTGGTTTTTATACACGTGATTTCCTAAGAGTTAACATCTTATCCCATTCTGATCCTTTATTCAACAACACTGCTGAATTCATCATTGCTGAAATCTCGATCGATTCTGAAAAACTTCATTTTGCAGTCGTATACTTGCAGCCTAAGGCCCTTTTTCCAGATGAATTCTTTGAATCTCTGTCTAATATGCTTCCTTCAGACAAAAATGTAGTTATAACAGGAGATTTTAATATTAATCTTATGAACAATAATTATACTGCTGATACTTTTCGTTCTACTGTTGATTCTTTTGCTCTTTTCCTTGTTCCGTCTGAGCCCACACATCATACTCTTACTGCAGAATATTCCTCTCACACATGGATTGACTTATTCATTATTAACGGTAGGCCGGAGTAGAACCTGATACCGACCGAGTAACAATTGAGTTGTTTGTTATTTACTCAAGTATTATTCGGTGTATCTTCAAAATAAAGGTTGATCGCAATAGATATTATTATTATGAATATCTATGCACAAGAAAAAAAAAATCGACCGATTTGTTTTTGAGAAAAGTAAGGAACGCCGAAGTAAAAGATTATGTTTATAATATTTTCGCGTTCCTTACTTTTCTCAAAAATAAAGCGATAGATTTTTTTTTTCTTGTGCATAAATATTTGTAATAATAATATCTATTGCGCTTAACCTTCAATCTGCAGATACACCGATTAATACTTGAGTAAATAACAAAAATGCCAATTAGACAAGGACAGCGAATCCGGCCTGCTCTTAATGACGAAAGTTCATTGCAGTCTTATAATAAGTCATCTGCTCCATTCATTGCGGGTCATGACGTCATTAGTATATCGTTCAGAGCATTTAAACCTCAGAATACAAGTAGAAATTTTTTGTTTAGAGATTTCAAAAATTTAAACTGTGATATCCTAAATAATCTGGTTTCACAAAATCTCTCAATTAATTCGCAAGGGAGCCATAGTCTTTCTGACTGTAACCTCAACTCTTCTCATATTGATAATCTAGCTTCCAGGTTGTCATCTGTCCTTGTTTCGTCCTTTGATATATGTTCTCCACTTAAATCTTGTCAGCTTAATATTAGGAAGAAACCTTGGGTTTCTGCTGATATTCGTAAAAAGATGCATGAACGTGATCGTGCTTATAAAGCTGCAGCTCGTTCTGGCTCCTCACTTGCTATTGCTCGCTATAGACGTCTTAGGGGTGAGGTTTCTAATTCATTGGATACAGCCAAAAACACATATATAGCTAATCGGTTATCTTCTTCTGCAAACTCGGCTAACCGCTGGTCGATTCTTTATAAAATTGGACTTTCAAATAAAGTTCTACCATCACCACTCCAGTACTTTTCATCCAGGGCTCTTTTGACTCATTACACAGCTATCTCATCGCTTTCTTCTCCTCTAAATAACAATGAGATAAATGAGGTACTTGCTATCCCTCTTCGACATGATTTGCCAACCTTCGAGTTTACTCAGGTTGATCAATCGTTGGTCAAATCGATAATTAATCTTGCTTCGTCCAAATCAGTTGGACCTGATGGCTTATCAGCTGACATGTTAAAGTTTTCTCAGAACTCACTTGTTCCTCATTTGACCGACTTAATAAACCTGTCCTTAGCATCTGGGTCCTTTCCTGCTTCTTGGAAGCGCGCTTATTTCTTACCATTGGCTAAGTCATCTAGGCTTGACTCTCTGTCTCAGACCCGTCCCATAGCTAAACTATGTGAGGTTTCCAAGGTCTTGGAAAGGGTTGTTCATATTCAGCTTTATACTCACATTGAGTCACACTCTTTACTTAATAACTTGCAAACTGGTTTCCGTAAATCGAACAGTACACAGACAGCTCTTTTGAAACTCCTGGAAGATACTCGTTTGGCCATTGACAAAAGAATGATTACATTACTACTTTTGTTTGATTTTTCAAAGGCATTTGATACGGTACCTCATGCAAGGCTCCTTCGTAAGCTTCGCTCTGTTAACTGCTCTGATGCGGTTATCCGTTGGTTTGCATCCTATCTACGAGACAGAAGTTATGCTGTACAGGATGCGGGAGGTGCTGTTGGTGATTGGATGTCTTGTTCGGCTGGTGTTCCTCAGGGTAGTGTGTTTAGACCTCTGCTTTTTTCTGTTTATATCAATGACCTACCCCTGGTCCTAAATAATGCCCAGCACATTCTGTTTGCTGATGACCTTCAGGTTTACCATTCATTTCTTCCATCTATGCTAAATGAGGAAATCTCCTTTCTTAATCATGAGATAGCTTCTGTGGTGAAATGGGCTAAAGACAACCATCTAACACTAAATCCATCTAAAATGCAAGCAATTTTCTTGGGTAGTGAGCAGTACATAGCTCGGATTGATTCTTCGACCTGTCCTTCTATATTTGTAAATAATATTCCAATTCCTTATTCTAGTGTTGTGAAAAATCTTGGTGTTTGGATTACTAGCACCCTAAATTGGAACAAACAGGTTAATTCAGTCATAGGTCGGATCTATGGTACTCTACAGTCACTTAAATTTCACAAACACGTTTTGTCCAAGTGTCTGAGAAAGGAATTGGTTGAAGCTCTTATTTTTCCTATTATTGATTACTGTTGCATTGTCTATGATGATATTCCGCAAACTCTAAATATTAAACCCTACAGAGCTTTAAATGCAGCTGTAAGGTTTGTCTTTGGTAACATAGGGAGATGTGAGAGGGTTACTCCCTTTCGTCTTGAATTGGGGTGGCTGTCTGTTCAAAACAGACGGTTATATTTTAAGGTAACTTAGCTCACTCTGTTGTCACGTACCAAAATCCATCTTATTTGGCTTCTAAATTTCGTCGTGCCAACATTGACACAGTTGTTAGATCTTCTTCAAGACTTCCTCAAAGACTTTTGATTTGTCCAGTCGTTCGTACTGCAGCGATGTTACATTCTTTTGTGTATTCTTCATCTACATTTATCAATAATAATGTTGATTTATTTGTTGATTTTGAAGCAGGGCGGACACAGGTCATTAAGCATCACCTGTATGTTAGACTCCTTGGTGAAGAGCGCACTGAGTGGCATGATGCAATGGTTACTCGATGAGGATTTTCAAATATGAATTTAATAATTTTGCGTGCAGTATACACTTATCAGTGCTGACTTGAGGTGTGGATTAATAAATAGATCAAGAACTATGCTATTTATATGACTGATTTAATACTATATAGCTGAATTATTACTACCAGTCATTATTTTTGTGTTATATTCAGTTACATACTTTATTTTATTTTGTTATCTATTGCTAATTACCGAATGCTTACTATCTACTTACTGATATAATTATAATTATCTCATATTGTTTATTATCACTACGTTTTCATGTATTTTTTCAATTTTTATTATTTGTAATCTCTCTGTAGTTTAAATGGGTCATACGGGGTTATACCCCACGACCTGAAGTAAAGTGTTCAACCAACCAACCAACCAACCAACCAACCAACCAACCAACCAACCAACCAACCAACCAACCAACCAACCAACCAACCAACCAACCAACCAACCAACCAACCAACCAACCAACCAACCAACCAACCAACCAACCAACCAACCAACCAACCAATTCAATCAATTAATCAATCAATCAATCAATCAATCAAATCTCTCTCTCTCTCTCTCTCTCTCTCTCTCTCTCTGTCTCTAATATATGACAGAAAAATCAAAGTTATAGGTTATTCTTGAAAAGAAAAGAAATCTGTCTCGCACAGTCAGGTTAACCCTTACGTGTCCAGCGTAAAAGACTACATGCAGCTAACGACTAAGCACCAAAACATTTTCCCTCGGAGTGGACATAATTATAAAAAAAATAATAGAGAGAATCAAGATTTTATTATATGTATAATTGCAAAAAAGAAAAAATAAGTAAATAGGACAAGACACGAGACAAGCAATAAATTAATGACAGAATAAATATATATATGGGGCATTCTTTCTGAATCGGTACCATCTTCTCCAAAATTGTAGTAGACTAAAAAAACTGTATGATGGCTTAAAATCTTCCTTTTATCATCTAGTTTCAGATGCACAGTAGCGTTTTCGAAAATTAAATATGGTGGCTTCAATATGGTGGCCAACACTTGGGAAGTTCGTAAAAATTTTTCGAAATTTTATGATAATTTGCTCAGTTTTGAATTTCTTGTTTTTTTCTTAGTAAAAATGAATAGAGCACAAAATTTTACATAGAAATATGGTATTATAGTCGAGGTCAAACCACATTTTGAAGGTTATTTTTTGTAACCCTTATTTTGAATTGCTTGGCTATGATTTCGGCTGAAAACGGATCTTGAAACAGCAAGCTCTCACATCCTTGAGATCGCCGCTTACGATGCCCATACGATTTTAGCATGTTTCGGTTAAGGTCAAACGAAAGTCAAACACCTGAATTCGAATAATATAATTTTTTTTACTTTATTTTTTTTCACTTACAATGCATATGCAGAAATTTCAGATTTGCGTTTTCATAATATTAAACATCTCATAGATGGTATTCTCCTTTGTTAAAATTTTAACCCCGCTCTTCTATATTTTTTTCTTTGTTTAAATAATTTTCTTACTTACAATGCTTATGCAAAAACTTTAGATCCTCGTTTTTATATTATTAAACATTTTACAAATTTATTTTATTCGTTGTAATATTATATTTTTTTTCGGGAATTTTTTTTCCCGCACGCTTTTTTCCGTGTGGGAATTTTTTTCGGCCATTCTAACCCTAAAATCTTAACTTCGATACTCTTTTTTTTGCTCTCATGGCGAAAAATACACTACGCAACTAGCATGGAAAGGCTTTTTTACGAATCTCGTTACGACCCTTACCTTCAGCTCAGGCCGTAAACTTCTCGTTTCTTAATTAAAACCTTTCCATATCCGTTAAGTAATATACTATTTCTGCACGCTTTTTTTCGTGTGGGAATAGGACACTTCCCGTATGGAAAATCGTGTGGGAATCGAACTTTTCGCACGTTGTGTGAAAAAATATTTTACATTTATTCGTTTCAACAAAATATTTATTTTAAACATATTATTTTTTATAGTGAAATTCGCAAATACTCATACGGTCAATTATTTTTATAGATTACTCACCTTTCAAGTTGTGTCTTAGATATAACACTACTACTGCAGGCTACTTTCTTAAGATATTCATTTTATTAAGGTTACACTATCAACATTAGAATATAAGTTCGCAAATTATGAGATCCAAACTTATCTCGACGTAGAATTTTCTGTTCATTCAGAATCAGAAGTAAAAAAAATTATATTATTTCAATCAAGGTGTTTGACTTCCGTTTGACCTTAACCGAAACATGCTGTTATCGTATGGGCATGAGGATCGTAAACGGCGATCTCAAGAATGTGAGAGCTTACTGTTTCAAGATCCGTTTTCAGCCAAAATAATAGCCAAGCGTTTCAAAATAAGGGTTGCAAAAAATAACCTTTAAAATGTGGTTTGACCTTGACTATGATACCATATTTCTATGTAAAATTTTGTGCTCTATCCATTTTTAGTAAGAAAAAAACGAGAAATTCAAAACTGAGCAAGTTATCATAAAATTTCGAAAAATTTTTACGTACTTCCCAAGTGTTGGCCACCATATTGGAGCCACCATATTTAATTTTCGAAAACGCTACTGTGCATCTGAAACTAGATGATAAAAGGAAGATTTTAAGCCATCATACAGTTTTTTTAGTCTACTACAATTTTGGAGAAACGGGGTACCGATTCACAAAGAATGCCCTATATATATATATACAGGAGAAAATGAATATAAGAAAAAATATATACGTTACAAAGAGATTGCAAACGAATTACAACGCACGATTAGAAGTATGCATGTAATAATTAATTGATGTCTATTAAGTTGAAATTTCTCCGAAGTTTCTAGATCGGTGCGTTGTTAAAACTGAGAAGTTAACTATTTATGTATGTTATATGCTAAGCTTTTAAAATCCAAAATCAGCCTTTCTAACACTTAAAAAAGGTTATAATTTGCGAAATTTTATTTTTAAGTTAAAATGACAGAAAAATATGAAAATGATGTTGGACATTAAAAAAAAAAAATTTTGTGTCCCAATTCCTCACACTCCGCAGTGTTGAATTTAATTTTTCTTGTAGTTTGCTGACCCCCAGGTACGAATTTTCACGATAATTTACTTTAATAATTAATTGTCACGTGAATCTAGCCGTTTCGATGCGTGACTTACAAAATTTCACAAGGTCGTGAAAAACAATTTTTCATGCGCCAAACGTTATTTATCTACACCTGAAACGCAGAATTCACTACCTAATTCGTTTTTTGTACGATTATACAGATAGACTATTGATGAATACTACCTAACAAGCATAAGGTGAACACGTTCATAAATACTTTTTAAAAAGTCTGAGAGGAATTTTACCTCCGTCAACGCGTATGAATATGCTTAACAGATTTGCGCTTTATGTACAAAAAAAATGGAGCGTATAACTTAGGATACTCTCAATACCTCGAGAGCAAAGAGATGTTTCGTTCGACGATGCTGAAGCGAGATTCCGCAAGAAAAGTGTCCTACGCCTGATGCAACTCACAGCAAACGTTGCGAGGCGAAGCTCCCAAAATCCTCTTCTGCTTCTTAACCTCCTGGTGCAGACCAAATGTTAATGAAGATCGCTCAGACGGCGAAAGAGGTAGCAGCCAGTTGCTCGTGATCAACAAGCAAAGCGCACGTCACGAAGGTGGTTAACAAAGGCCTTAGTGTGTTGGCGTCGTTGCAAAAATAAGGCCGTTGAGCAAAAAAATCAGACATGCATCCTTAGCCAAGATCACGTAGGGTCACCAGATTTGATACCCATTCAGAATGAGAAGAATGCAAGAGGTCTAAATAACATAAGACAAAATATATAAGTAATATGCTATATATTATAAGTCGGTCAATGTGACTAAGCACAAGGGCCGATGTAGCTCTACTGAATATAAGTAAGTGACTTGCTTGCTGCTTGTCGTCGGTCTGACTTGACGCCTACGCAGAGGCGTACACGTGTATACGCTGACTAGTGTAAGTGCGTTTGCAGCGTCATACTCATACATACATTATGTGTATGTCCTTATAATATAATTTTTATAATTTTTTAATATTTCAAATTATTTCTTAACTAAACTGGAAATAATTATAAATAACTGGAACTTATTGAAAATAAATGGGGATAACTGGAAATAACTGCTATGTATCCCAACCGAAAATAATCACGTGATTATCACGTGATTTTCATATGACTATCACGTGACGTTAACGAGCAAAATGTCACGTGATCATCATGATTTATAGAAAAAATACACTACAGAAAATTATTATGTGATTATAAGGAAATTATCACACGATATTCACATAGTTTGAAAAAAATTGAATCTCTGATGGTTCCTTATTTTCAATAGAAAACTTAACAAAATCAGATGCTAAAAATTTCTGGTATTTTCTAATAAAAGCTGATCTTACTCTTAATATTATTCCATTTGCGATTATAGTCAGGAATAAAAGAATTAGTTAATTTTTTCTCTATAATTTTCAATTGATTTTTATCAAATTTAGATGAATCCTTAATGTGATTCAAAAGCAAATTTTTCGTGAATTTCCCTGTATCACTATTCCAAATTATTTCGCACAACTCCATGTTCTTAACTTTATATTCCATTATTTGAGATGATATCACATTCATATGGAAAAATTGAAAAGCAATTTCGAAATATCATGCAGAAGAGAAAATTAATAACACATCATATAAATATTTTTTAAATATTTACAGAAAATAATAATATATTCTCTTTCAAACACAAGTTTTCAAATTGTTTTCTGATAGCGCTAAACTAGAAATTAGATATATTGCGATTATATAAGTATACTGTGTGCTAATGTTTTATTAACGCTTCTTTAACACAAATATTAGTAACAATCGATGAAAAAGAAGTAATAGACTATTCTCCTACAGATTATTACCACGTTTTTATTAACTTCTCTTCGCGTCTGTCTGTTCGGGCGGAATTTTGCAATCGATTTTAAACTAACTTCACGATTAGCTAGAGACTTGAAATTTTAAACATAGCTCAGAACTGGATGACAATGCAATATTATAAAAAAAATATGTATTTCCACCGAAAAATATATTAATATATTATATAATTTAATTATATACGGAGATATTAGCAAAATTGAAGATTTGAAGATTTTATATATCGATATACTTTTAACATTAGTGGTTAAAAATCTTTAACTTGCCATATATCATAGTTAGACTTCAATTATAGCATTTTGCATTATACATACTACATTTTAGACCGTATTTTATTGATTTTATAGTCCAACAATGCATAAAACAATAAATCTTGGTTCAATTTCCAATGGCGTCATCATCGTCGAAATGGCGGGAAACTCAGCATGCGACTAAGTGTTTTTTAAATTTTTAAATCGAACTAAAAAGTATAAAATAATATTTAAGTAAAAAAAAAACTTTTTGATATAACACGTTTTTAAATCCAATTATAAAGTATTTTTTTTTTTTTGTTTTTTAAAGAAAAAATTAATTATACAGAGGATATTATTATCCTCTATATAATTAACTTTTTTCATATGATAATATCTAATAGATTCTAGCCCGGAACCGTTTAACACATTACATCAGGCTAGCCCATCTGATACACCATACCGAAATCTTTGACTGCCGATCGATGGTCAGTCACATTTTTTGTGACCAACAATCAATCGATACCCAATGAGATCGGATTTGTAAGAGCCGCGCGATATTATTAGCACATACACTAATTTTTCTTTAGAAAAAAAGTCAGAGGTACCTAGCCAGGATTCGAACTCATGCCCACCGCGTTGAAGGCAAGAGCTCTAATCGTTACGCCACCGCGCTCTCTCTAAACTATAAAGTATATAATGATATTTAAATTAAAAAAAACTTTTTGCTATACCACGTTTTTAAAACGAACTATAAGGTATAAAATAATGTCTACCAACGCTACATACATTTATCATCTTTGTCGATTACTACACTCTATATATATTGTACAGGAATTTTTTCATTGTGAATTTTTAATAGCAATATATATAGAATATAGTAATAGACAAAGATGATAAATGTATACAGCGTTGGAAGACATTATTTTATACCTTTTAGTTCGTTTTAAAAACGTGGTATATTAAAAAGTTTTTTTCAATTTAAATATTTTTTGAAAGAAATTCATTCTTAATGAATCTTGAATTTCAATCATTGGCCGTTAAAATGTAATTTATGGGTTTATGGACTTATGGGTGTAGGGTTTATAGTTTATGGGTTTATGTTTTATGAGTTTACGGTTTATGGTTTATGGGTTTATGGTTGATGGGTTGATAGTTTATTGGTTTATGGGTTTATGGTTTATAGGATTATGGGTTTATGGTTTATGGGTTCATAGTTTATGAATTTATGGTTTATGGGTTTATGGTTGATGGGTTTATGGTTGACGGGTTTATGGTTTTATGTCTTTCGAATGTTAGAAAAACGAGTTCAATAATTTAAGCAATGTACCCCGAAAGTATTTTTGAAAACCTAAATTTTAAGTCGTGTCGGATTAAAATTTATTAAGAATTGACTTGAAGGCAGATTTTTGTCTAAAAAAATTTTTTTTTGCCTGCTGTGTGCCACCACAATTTCTCAAACTTATGGAGACTTCTATATCCAGACAAAGTTCAGCCCACGCTCCGAACCAGTGCAGTTGACCTTAAAAATGTTTCCTTTATCTATTCACACCAAAAATGATAAAAAAAGGGGTATACTTTTTCTACGAGTGGCCAGAAAATTTATGGACCCTCCTCTTGCATAATCTTCATCGTATATACTACAAGCTGCAAAAACTTTCTTAAACTTTTGCAAAAAAACGAGAGATGGGCAATATCTAAAAGTACAGGTGCAGTGTCCATTTTAAATCCACTTAAGGAGAATCCTCATACCGACATAGAGTTCTACCTTATCTACATTTAAATTATGAATTTTAATAAAAATTTAACTATTCATGACTGAAATTCGTAGGAGAGGCACATTCTTAACATGCCAAAGAATTAATTGCAACGTTAAAAGACAATATAAAGGCAAAAATAAAGGCGAAAACTGCTTAATACGATTAACTTTTCAATGTAGTTATGAATAATCGTATTATGCAGTTTTTGTTTTCATTTTCACTTTCATTCTTTCTTTTGACATTGCAATAAATTCTTTAGTGCCTCTTCTATGAATTTTACTCAAAAATAGTTAAATTTTTATTAAAATGCATAATTCAAATGTGGATAAAGTAGATCTCTGTGCCGGTATGTGGACACCCCTTAAATGGAAAAATTAGGAAATATGTGGCTTTTTTATTAGTAGAATACCATAATTGAAATGAAAAATCGTAGTAATGATTCCATATTACACTTACCTTGGCGTACGCGTCTCAAGTCCCAGAGATAATAGTAAAAAAAATCCTAAAATATTTCCGAGCTTCATGTCACTCGTTGGATCAGATACCATTTCTTCGTGATTTAAAAGAAAAAGTATAAGAGAAACATACTAGATGAAATATACCGTTTTAATTAATGAAATATCTAGATTCGATAAAAAGTTACATTAGGGGTCGTACTAACATTACATTTATGCTAATAAAGCCCCAAAATATCCCGTTCAAATCGTTAAAATATCTTAATAGAAAAAAAAAGTTAGAACAGTCGTTGTGGTAGCATAAGACTTACGCTAGCAAAGCCATGGTTTCTTGGGAACGGCTGGAGCAACAAAATCGTTTCTGGCTCAACAAATTAGCAACAAATTAGCAACAAAATATGGTATAGATTAGATCGTCGGGTTTTAATGTTGCTGTGCCAGCGTAGTAGACGTCTAAATTTCGCACTTATAAACAGTTTCAAACAGTTTTGAACAGTTTTTAATCGATAAAGTATAGGTCTAAAGCAAACCCTTAAAAGTTTTGTTTTATAATAGGTCATTTATTTTTGTTCTTTTCTAATCTAAATCTCAACTTTGTTATATATTGTGTCATGAAACGAATTTTTAAATTAGTGTTATTGAAAAGCTAAATAGTAATGAAAGATATAATTTTTTTATAAATTATTGATTTTTTGAATAATATAGCATAAAAGAAAAAAATAATTTGACATTAGAGAGTAATAAAATAATCAATGATTGTTAATCAAAAACATGTATTATTTGTAAGATATTAATAGAAAACAGGCTCGTTTGCTCTAAATTTATCCTAGAGCAGGTCGCTCATCTTTGTCCTTTCATATTAAAGAAATGAAATTTTATTTTTAACTGCAGAATGTTTAAAAAAAAGGAAGCCTTATTTTTCACCATAATAATAGTTATCATACATTGTTTTGAAATGATATTAAATTAGTATGTGAAAATGTTCCTTTTATCACGGAATTTTACGCAAAATTTGTGACTACACAGCGTAAAAAGTTTTTTTGACTGTAAAGAAGGTGTTTTTAAATAAAAGAAATACAGTGCAAAGAAATGAATTTCTTTGAGTCAAAGAAAAATAATTTTTAAATTAATGAAATATTTTTTAAAATCCAAAAAAACCTTGAAATATTCTTTTTCAGAGAAATATATTTTTATAAGAAATAATAAGTTGATTGAAAAAAAATTTTCTCTGATTTATTTTTGAGTCTATTTTTAATTATAATAACTTTTATTAAAAACGAAGCAATTTATTTTAATCATATTTAAATAATGAAAATAATTTTAATTTATAAAATTCATAGTAAAGAATTAAATATTTTTATCTTACCTACCAGAAATAAAATGTTGGCTCTCGAATATTCACCTTTGTGACTCGTAGGATTACAGTGAAGTTGACAGCGGTGATTTTTAACGAAGTAAAACCCGTTATTGTCAAAGTCCTCAAAATCGTCTGGCACAAAAGACACAAGAGTATCTTTTTTTTGTATTCTTCTAATACATTGGCTTTGTTCCAGATGCTTCTCGGGATCGCGCACGCCGTATTCGCAAAATTTATATATATTATATATACGTATATATATATATATATATATATATATATATATATATATATATATATATATATCTACCTATATTATATAGTTATATTAGAAATTAACCCTCGGACCCCCACATCCCTCCACACCCTCTCACACCCCCCCACTCCCCTCTATAGCCCCTCCACAAAATAACGTTAAATTGTTTAAAATATTACGATATTTTTTATTGTTGCTTTTATTCTAAGTACCCTCCACACCCCACACCCCTCTATGACCCCCCCACGGAACACCCACGGCACCCCCACGACCCTCCACTGCCCCCCCATATTATAATAATGTATGTATTTATAATAATGTATGTATTAATAATTTTAGGTGGTGACTTTAGAAAAATTTTACCTATAGTAAAAAATGGATTCAAAGATACAATTATAAAAACACTATAAAATATCCACATCCTTGGCAATTACTTAAAATTTTTAATTTAAAAACTAATATAAGATGTAATGATAAAAAAATTTGATCTTTTTTATTAAATATAGGAGAAGGAAAAATTAATACTTTCATTATTCCCGAAGAATATAAAACTAATAATATATGTGATACAATTTATAAAGATATAAACAACAATTACAATTTCTCTAAAAATGTTATTGTAACTTTACATAATGAAGATGTAAATATTTTAAATAGTAAAATATTAAAATTAATTGATGGTGAAATGATAACTTATTACAATATAGATCATGCAACTTATAAGGGCGTTGATCAAACTGATGAAAATATTTATTTAAATTATCCTATTGTAATGTTAAATAATATTTGAGAAGGATTACCTCCTCACGAAATTAAATTAAAGATTAACGCAATTATAATGTTAGTTCGAAATCTTAGTATAACTGATGGATTATGTAATAGAACTAGATTAAAAATAACTAAATTATTTAAATTTAATATTGAAGCTGAGATTATTACAGGAGAAAATAAAGGAAATAAGGTTTTTATACCAAAAATAACTTTAAGTACAAATGATTCGTCTTCTTTGCCTTTTATTTTACACAGAAAACAATTTCCTATAGTTTTAGCATTTGCAATAAAAATTAATAAGTCACAAGGACAAAGTTTTGAAAATATAGGTATATATATTAAAAAACCATTATATTCACATGGTCATCTATATGTCGCACTTTCAAGATGTAAAAATAAAAAAAATATATATTTAAAATGAATTGGATAATAAAAATGAAATTAAAAACATAGTTTGGAAAGAAATATTAAAATAATAATTTATAATAATTCAACATATAATTTATATAAAAAAATAGATACTGACGTATATAATATAATAAAAATATAATTGAAAAATTAATATTATAGTTATTATTTAATTATTATTGTTTACAGGTATCGTATTTATAAAATTCATATATATATATATATATATATATATATATATATAATATATAATATATATATATAAAATATATAATATATATATATATACACATACTGAAAGAACTTTTTGTATACTGCATGCCGAAGTGTGAGTGCGCAGTATACTACAAGCGTGCGCAGTACGCTTGAAAACTTTTGGTAAATACAAATAAAGTGTTGGCGTTTTGAAAGCCAACTGATACCAGCCGACCGTGCGCGCGCAACTTGTTGGGATTCAAAACGCAAACATTTCTCTCGCTGTTTACCGCTGAGTGTGAGCGGACTGCACACCTCCCCTCTTAGCAGGCAGTCCGCTAAGACTTCTATCAGTGCATATATATATACACTGCCGCCGAGATACATTTGCCCCCCTTCGTCTAAAATCGACTTATCTAAAAAGTTTTATAACTCTGGAAAAAATGGTCGTAGCCTAAAAATTCCAACGGGATTCGAAAGATTGTTGAAAATTCTTTCAAAAACTATCGGTTTGATATAAAAAAAACATTTTTTTCGTATCTCTTATCCTCGTTTAAAAAGAAATTTTTTTCAAACTTTGTTTTGACTTTGTAAAATAGTGTTCAATTTTAGTACAAATCGTTACATTAATACAAAACCAAATAGGTTTTAAAGCTTATATTTCAACGATGAAAATGCAATGTCGAACGTCTAGATTCGACCTTTTAAACCAGAGTTATAAGATTTTATATTTAAAAATAAGGTTTTTTTCGATGTATGAATATCTCTAAATTTAAGAGGAATAGAAAAATTTGTCAGAGATAAAAAATGTTCCTTTTTGGTCAAATGATAAAAAAAATTTTTTTTTTGTTGGTATGTAATGAAATTTTGATATCTTTAAAATATTGAACAACGTGGGTAAAAAAGACAAAAAAAAATTTTTTTCCGAAATCAATTTTTTATTGTATATTATTATTATTTGACCAAAAAAGAACATTTTTTATCTCTGACAAATTTTTCTATTCCTCTTAAATTCAGAGATATTCCTACATCGAAAAAAACCTTATTTTTAAATATAAAATCTTATAACTCTGGTTTAAAAGGTCGAATCTAGACGTTTGACATTGCATTTTCATCGTTGAAATATAAGCTTTAAATCCTATTTGGTTTTGTATTAATGTAACGATTTGCACTAAAATTTAATACTATTTTACAAAGTCAAAACAAAGTTAAAAAAAATTTCTTTTTTAACAAGGATAAGAGATACGAAAAAAGTGTTTTTTTTTATATCAAACCGATAGTTTTTGAAAGAATTTTCAACAATCTTTCGAATCCCGTTGGAATTTTTAGGCTACGACCATTTTTTCCAGAGTTATAAAACTTTTTAGATAAGTCGATTTTAGACGAAAGGGGGCAAAAGTATCTCTGCGGTAGTATATATGGGACGTTTCACGTCAACTCACCTAACAAAAAAATAGAATTCGTCGAAAATCTGTGAAAATGTTCCATTTGATACCCAAAATATACAAAAAAAATTTTAGAGGTCCAGGTCAAAGGGGTCAGGATTTAAATGTGATGGAATTTTTCGAATTTTCCAAATTTTTTGCTAAATAAATATTTTAATGAATTTTTTCCTCAAAAACTATCAATTTTTCGTTAAAACTTAATAGAATACTTTTTCTTGGAAATTAGATGTAGAATTCACCTGAATTTTTGAAAATTATATATAATATACTGATTTTTATGCTTACTTGATCGATTTAAACATACTATTTAGTATATTTAAAAATCGAGCAGGTTAAATTGGCTTTTTAAAGTCTTATTTTTTTTGTTTTTTTATGAGGAAAAAATATACAAAGCCTCCAGTTAGGCAGCCTTCTCAAAGTTACTTAATTGTGCAAAAATGTCTGAAAAAATCGTTATTTTGGATCAATGATGAGATTCGTGATTTTTTTTTCTGAAAAAGTATTGATTTTTGGGACAAATGTATGAAAATGTTTTTTTATTGGAAATCATGTATAGAATATAAACATATTTTTACAAATTGTAATTTAAAACATTATGAACCATATATACTAAAAATTTAACAAAAAATAAATTTTAAAATTTCAAAATTTCATTAATAATTTGTGATTTTTAGCAAATAATGGTTTACAAAAATTTACATACATTTTACATACAATTTCCAATAAAAAACATTTTTATACATTTGTCCCAAAAATCAATACTTTTTCAGAAAAAAAAATCACGAATCTCATCATTGATCCAAAATAACGATTTATTCAGACTTTTTTGCACAACTAAGTAACTTTGAGAAGGCTGCTTAACTGGACGCTTCGTATGTTTTTTTCCTCATACAAAAACGAAAAAAATAAGACTTTAAAAAGCCAATTCAACCTGCTCGATTTTTAGATATACTAAATAGTATGTTTAAATCGATCAAGTAAGCATGAAAATCAGTATATTATAATTTGCAAAAATTCAGGTGAATTCTACATCTAATTTTCAAGAAAAAGTATTCTATTAAGTTTTAACGAAAAATTGATAGTTTTTGAGGAAAAAATTCATTAAAATATTTATTTAGCAAAAAATTTGGAAAATTCGAAAAATTCCATCACATTTAAATCCTGACCCCTTTGACCTGGACCTCTAAAATTTTTTTTGTATATTTTGGGTATCAAATGGAACATTTTCACAGATTTTCGACGAATTCAATTTTTTTGTTAGGTGAGTTTACGTGAAACGTCCCATATATATATAAATCTCAACACATAACAAAATGGAATGGAATGCGATTGAAGGTAGATATGTTATAATTGATAATGTAAATGGTCAAGAAATGATGGATAGTTTGAATAATAACATTGAAGATTATTAAAATTATGAGGAAGAGTATGAATATTACTTGCAAAATCTTGCTGATAGTAATAGTTCACATAATACTGAAATATCTGTTTTAAATGATATAATAAATTCATATATTGGTGAAGATGATGAAAAAGTAGAATTTCATAATTGGAAACAAGTACCAGAATATTATAAATATCTCACTAATAAAATTATAGAATATAAAATAACATTACATGAACCAATAAATGAATTTTATCTAAATCAAAATTACGAAACATATTCAAGATATTCATTGAACATTGCACACATTTAAAAAAAATATTATGATATATTTTTTTAAATTTATTAATTATTTAAATTATAAATTTAATATTTTTATGAAATGTTTGATATTTTATTAAGATTAAATTTTATGAAAAAAATTTTGATATATTTCTAAAATGTAAAATTAAGTTAAAAGATATCAAACAGGAATTATAACAAAATAATCCTTTAAATCTTGAATATCTTAAATATACATTTAGATATTTCAAACATTATGTTGAATTAATATAATAAAATAATTAAAAATTATTTTTTTTAATATTTAATGTAATATTTACATAAAATATTAAACATTATATAAAACTATTGATGGTTAATAATCGAAAAATTTTGATATATTTATAAAATGTAAAATTAAGAAAAAAGATATCAAACAGGAATTATAACAAAATAATCCTCTGAATCTTCAAAATCTTAAGTATACATTTAAATATATCAAATAATACTATTGAAAAATTTTACTAAAAAATTTATGATTTAAAAATATTTCATTAGAAATTTTCTTTTTCATTAATATTCATTAAATATTGAAAATTAATAATAATAATAATAATATAAATTAAGAAAAAGTGGAAATATTCAGAAAACCATTCTATATATATATTTATTTCATATTAAAAAAATTTTAATTCAATTCACAATGATGAAAATCTAAAAGATTTAAAATGTAAGGTGGTGTAAAAACCAGCTTAATCTGTATGTTATGAATAATGATTAAAATTTATTAATAATTTTTTTCAGGTATTTTACATAAATAATTAATATTATGTATTTTTTTTCATGTTTTTATGTTAATGATAAAAATTTAATGAAAAATGTACAATCATATAATATTATGTATAATATAAAAATATATTATAATAAAAATTTGTTTATATAAAACAATGCATAAATGTTACATTTTATATTGATATGATAACTATAATGGAGGTTGGCGAGTGGAACGAGCAGGGGGTACCCCCCTAGTATATATATATATATATATTTGAAACAAAGCCCATGTAATACTAATGTGTATATATATATATATATATATATATATATATATATATATATATATATGTTCATGTATTGCATCGTATCAACGAATATAGACGCTTATAGAAGCGTACTCTTAAATGGGAAATTTCTGCCAAAAATGAGTTACCCAGCTACTGAGGGCGCCACTAGATCCCATGTATTTTTATATCTATATATATAAAATTTTTCATATGTATAGATATATAAACAATGTTCAAGTGTTACCCAGTGTTTTGGACCAAAAATTTAACCCAGAAGTATCCTTCTATAAGCGTCTATCTTCTTTGATCGTATGCATGTGTTCATAGACTTTTCATTGTCTTGCTTAAGAAATTACGTTCACATACAAATGCCTGTGTTAAACACGCTTTTTGAAGTTGCGCACCAGTAATGCTTAGTATATTGCTGTATCCGAAAATCTACTGCACATACTGGGGGTTTCTTTATAGATAAGCTATATTGACCATTTAGAAAGCTTCTTTAGAGCTATTTAACGCGCGATAAATTTTGTGAATACAGCATGTGCAACCCCGAGAAGCATTTGGAACAAAGCCGATGTATAAGAAAAGTACGAAAAAAAGATACTCTTTTGTCTTTTGTGTCAGAAGATTGTGAGGACTTTGATAATAATGGATTTCACTTCGTTAAAAATAGCCACTGTCAACTTCACTGTAATCTTTCGAGTCACAAAGACGAATATTCGAGAGCCAACATTTTATTTCTTCCAGGTAAGATAAAAATGTTTAATCCTTTACTATGAATTTTATAAATTAAAATTATTTTCATTATTTAAATAAGATTAGAAGTATTATTTCTAAATGAATTAAAAGTATTATTTTCATTGTTAAAATATGTTGAATAAATAGCTCCGTTTTCAATAAAATTTATTATAATTGAAAATAGACTAAAAAATAAATCAGAGAAAATTTTTTTACAATCTACTTATTATTTCTTAATGAAGAAAATAGTATTTGTTATTTAATCTATTTTGAATATATATTCCAACCATATAAATTTTCATCATCATAGACGATCTTATACTCCTATTCATAGACCTAACTCAAGTAGCGGTTGTTACTTAAGAGCAGGTCGAATATATCTGTCCTTTTCTAATCAACGAATTAAGTTTTTTGCAATAACTAATAACTCTAGAAAAAAATAAAGAGATAGCCCCATCTCGTATTACAAAAAGCAATATTTTCTTTGATGAGAAAGAATTGATTTTATTGCTTTGTTTTCAAAAAATCCTTGAAAAACTTGAAACATAGAGGTTATTATAAACAATTTGGTTTTTCAAGGTTTTCTTGAAAAGGAATAGATAAAATCAATTATTTCTTATCAAAGAAAATATTGCTTTTTATAATACGAGATGGGGCGATCTCTTTATTTTTTGCTAAAGTTATTAATTATTGCAAAAAAAATAATTCTTTGATTAGAAAAGGACAGAGATACGTGACCTCCTCTTAAACCTAATTCTATCTTTGTCGCTCCATGATAAGAATAAATGATAGATGATAAAATCGTTTCTTGATCTAATAGCTACACTGGAAAAAAAATTTCTTTCCTTCATACCCGTGCCAGAACTTTGCCTAAAAGTGCTCCTCATGCGGCAGGGAACCGGCCGAATACATTCGTGTTATTCCGTTACATACATGCGCAGAATGCACCGCGCAGCTACAAACTGTACGTCTTCTCGGTCGCTTCGCTGTCTGCTGTATACTTAAACTATATCTATATATACGCGAATGTCTAACCTCAGCATTAAATAGATAAATGCATACATCATACTTGTAGTTATTAAATAAACAAACACACTCGATATTAATACATTAATATACATATAATAGTTTAAATTATAACGAATTATAATTTTCGTTTAAAATAGATATTCTTTTTCATACACGTTTCTTTTAATTCACGACACTCTTTTAAGAGGATATCGTAGTTCTGCTCCTCCTAATAATATTTTTATTCAAAGTTCATGAGTAAACAGTGCGTCAAATCAAATTCTTTCACTTCAGTAAGAAAATTTGTAAGATTAATCCTTAGCGCGGACAAGTCAAGAAATTTATCAAAATAATATACATAAAAAGTTATAAACAAACTTTCGATGTATACTATTTTGAGGTTAGGTTCATCGAGCTTGATATCTAATTTTCATTCAAAGTTCATAAAAAAATATGAAGCTAAATTGAATTTTTAATTTAACAAAAATTATTGCATTAATATAGTTTTAGCGCGGACAAGTCATTATATTTGTCCAAATAGTGAATTTAAAAAGATATCAGTAAGATAAAAAAAGCAAAACTCGATTCCAACAACTACGACATCCCGTTAAACACTTCATGATTGTTTTTGTACAAAAAAAATAGTTAAATTCACGTTTTTACACGTTTTGCTTTACACGTTTTGTTTTTGTGCACTTGATATTAATACATTTATATTTATTAAAATGAACTATATCTTTACTAACATACACAATTGTTTTAACTCACAATTTTTTCTTTTGCTCTTTAAAAGGTTTTCATACACAAAATATAGTAATATAAAAGTATTATAAACACATTTTATTATTTCTCACGTTTTTTAAATTTGAATTATCATTTATACATTTATTGTGTATCTTATGTTAACTGCTATGTGTGCTGCTATGTTCGGTTTTTTCTTTCTCTCTTTCTCTACCGAACTCAAGTGTATACTGTAATTGCTTGCGCATGCGCGCTACAACGAAATAACGCAACAGATGACTCTTCGCTTTTGACGAATTTTTTTTTATTAAAAATGGAGTTTTATCACTTTTTGGGGTGGCAAAGTTCCGGCCGGGCATGAAGGAAAATCGTATACGTTCCTCGGCACGAAACAGGCTTATCATATGCGCGTGTTGGTTTGCTTCGCCTCGCGAAGCAAACCAACATGCGCATGGAATGAGCCTGTTCCGTGCCTCGGAACGTAATATACTATTGTAACGAAAAAAGTTTTATTGTATCAAATATATTCTTTCGGGCAATCGGTGAAATATTTTTTGTATCAATATCATTGATTCCGTCAGCGAAAATAATATTCTTAAATATTAATGAAATATTGCTCAAAATACATAAGATATTTCTTAAACTTAAAAATATCTCATACTGGAAATTATTAATTTTATTTAAAATTTATATTTCGTAATATTAAAATAAAAATGTTAAATAATTAAAATAAAATTTTTTTCCTTTAATAAAATATTTTTATGCATCTAAAGAATATTTCGAATTGATTAATTTCTTCGTATCAAATATTGGCCAGGAAGAATTTTAATTGGTTTTTCCTGGTCTCCTAGTTGTATTTCACAGAGAAAAATTCAGAAAAATTTTTCCAAAATTTTCCCGGGGATTCAACTCCGGTCTACTACAGCATGAGCTAAGAGCCTTAGCCCCTGCGCTACCACCGATTCTTCTTATGGGTATGAACTTTTTTTAAATGAATGAGAAGCGGAAAAGTGTAAATATCTATAAATTTAAAGCACAAGCCGAGGAAAATCATCCCTACTGAAAATATTGTATGAATTCTCATGTGAGATCTCATATGAAATCGCCTATGAAATCTCATATATATTCGTTGAATTTTGAAAACAAAATAAATATATGTGAGGTCTCATGTCAGATCGCACATATATTTATTTTATTTTAAAAATTTAAAGAATATACATTCGATTTCATATGCGATCTCATAAGCGATTTTATGTGACCTCTCATATGCAATCTCGTGTGCGATCTCATATGTGATCTCATATGGGATTTATATTTAATTTAATTTAAATAATTTGAAAAAGATATTCATTACTTCTTTATTTTTTTTTGTCTTGCTCTTTAAATTTTGACAAATTTTGACATTAGCTATTGTTCAGTCCTAAACACTAAGCCTTTATTTCCTATTTTTGTCACGTTCAAAGAAGCCCAAAAAAAGATAAAATAAAGCAATTTTCCTTTAGTTAGTAAAATAAGTTGTGATTCTACATAAGTCTCAAATCCTTTTAATTGCTTTACTGTATACCTTTTTTAATTGCTCTAAGCCTGCATGTCAAATGTTCACCGTATGTTAAACATATCTGAATGTACCGATGCTAAATTATTATTGTATGCTTTTTTCTATACTTTACCTTTTTTTATAACAACTCCCTTCTTTTCCACCTTAAACATATTCCCTTCCTTAACTAAATCAAATCAGATCTCAACTAGACACGGCACACGACACATCGTCGCTCAAACAATTAGACACGGCACACTACACATCGTCGCTCAAACAATATATTTTATACTAAGTTCATTTTATAAATCTCTGTGTTATCTATGTATATTAATAATTGAATAAAATATATTTTAAACTAAAAACAATAATCAACATTCATTGAATCATTTACGCAATATTGATTCGGCGCGCAAAGTCTCATACTTCAACCATAAAGCAAGTTACGAGACAAAACAGCTATATTACTACAATCATTTTAGTTAAAATAAAAAATCACTTGGAGCTGTTATTTTTTCATGAACTTAGATCGCGAATTAGATATTAAAGTTGACAAACCTAACCTTAAAATACTATAAATTGAAAACTTGTATATAACTTTTCAAGTATAAGATTTTGGTGGATTTCTTTAGTTGTCCGCACTAAAGTTGAATCCTACTACTTTTTTTCTTAAAGTGAAAAAACCCGATTAAATTCTCCATTTACTCATAAACTTGGATCAGAAATATTATCAAAAGGGGCAGCTTCATCATGCCCTTAAGAGTCCGCTGTATCTCTGTCCTTTTCTAATTAAAAAATTGACTTTTTTCCCAAAATTAGCAACAAGAGGCAAAAATAAAGAGATGGTTTCGATGTGTTTAATAAAATGTAATATTTTCTTTGATTAGTATGAATTAATTTTATTGCTTCGTTTTTAAGAAAAGTTGGAATAACTTAAAAAATTAGAAATTAGTGTCAAATAATGCGATTTTCGAGTTATTCCAACTTTTCTTGAAAATAAAACGGTGGAATTAAATTATTCTTATTAGAGAAAATATTGCTTTCTATTACACGAATCGAAACCATCTCTTTATTTCTGCCTGAAGCTATTAGTTTTTATAAAAAATAAATTTTAAATAGATTCGGTAAAACAGGTAACTGTGTCGGTATACAGCTGACTCTTAATGTATTTAATTATACTAATATTATAAATACTTATTCGAACACTAGAACATCATCATAATCGATAAATTTAGTGGAGTCATAAGACCCATGCATCTTGCCCGGGGTCAGTAGTTCTTATTTTGGCTACTTCATTTAATTTGAATTATATTTCATGGCGTCACTTTCCAATTAAGGATCAGCTTTTAACTAACTTAACTGATCGAAAATAGCTAAAAAAAGATATTTAGTTTTTATTTATTTTTTTTTTGCTTGTTTTTTGAATTTTAACAAATTTACTCGCTTCCATTTGTCATTTATTAAAATGAATAGATATTTACTAGTGAAAGCAATTCTGATATATATTTGTATTAAAAATAAACTAAATTACTTCTTTCACTACTTTTGATCAGTAAAAAATCGTATAAAACCTCGTCTAAAACTGACCTTTAATATGGCGAATATTATAATAATAAAATATGTGTACTACCTTACTTTTAACGTTTAGACTTATATTGCATACAAATATAATTCTTATTGTGAAAACTATGTGAATAATCTGTATGAATATAATTATATATCATGGTTTGAAATTTTATTTTTTTTTTTTTTTTTGTTATTATAAAGGCGTACCCAGACCTTTAGTAAGGTCTATACGGCCATGACCTTTAGTTAAATGAAATTGTATTTAAGCACGACTTAAAAATTTTTCAGATAACGTTAGATTCACGACTGAATTAGGAAAACAAGCAATAAGATTGCGATAGTACTCTTAACAGCATGTCGGAGCTGCAGCAATCGAGTTTTGCTTTTTTTATTTTATCGATATCTTTTTATATTCTTAAATTAAACAAATATAATGACTTGTCCGCACTAAAGTTATATTAATACAATAATTTTTGTTAAAATAAAAAATCATTTGAACTTGTTATTTTTTTATGAGCTTGGATTGGAAATTAGATATTAAACTCGACAAACCTAACCTTAAAATACGATACATTGAAAGTTTTTATTATAACTTTGTATGTATAATATTTTGGTGGTTTTCTTGAGTTGTCCGCACTAGAGTTTAATCTTACAAATTTTTTCTTTATAGCAAAAAAACTCCGTAAATCTAAACCAGATGCAGCATGCGTCATAGAACGACACTACGTATTGATTAGAAAAACTGTCATTAGAGCAGGCCGGATTTGCTGTCCTTGTCTAATTGAGATTTTTGTTATTTACTCAAGTATTAAACGGTGTATCTGCAAATTGAAGATTAAGCGCAATAGATATTATTATTATAAATATTTATGCACATGAAGAAAAAAATCTGTCGCTTTGTTTTTGAGGAAAGTAAGTAACACGACAATATTATAAACATAAACTTTTACTTTGGCGTTACTTACTTTTCTCAAAAACAAAACGGTAGATTTTTTTTTCTTGTGCATAGATGTTCATAATAATAATATATATTGCGCTTGACCTTTAATTTAAAGATACATTGATTAATACTTGAGTAAATAACAAACAACTCAATTGTTACTCGGTCGGTATCAGGTTCTACACCGGGCTGCCGTTAATCGGCAGTGGACTGACCCCGAGCCTGGTATACATGATTTCGTCTGTGATATGAAATAAGTAACTCAATTTGTGAATTCACAAATTCTGTACAAACCTTTGTATACGAACAACATTGCTCCAGGCCTCACTGAAAAGTGATAGCCTTCTCGAGTGTAAAAGGCGATATGCATAATTGTAGTGACTTGTTTCTTAACTATTACTTGTAAATATCGTATAAATTTTCGTAAAAAATTTGTTTGTTTTTATTATTATTTAATCACCAAGTATAATTATGCTCGAATATAATTTCAAAACATAATCCATATTAGCATGCTTTAGATAACGATTGTTTTGTAGATGTAGAGTAGAATAATATAATCGTAATGTTAGAATATATAAAAATTAATTGAATTATTGACCAAATTTCAGATTTGATGTCGTTTACATTGATTACAGCTATAAATGTAGGAGAAAATGAAATTTTTTTGCACATGAGATGTCATGTGAGATCGGGTATCGGGAAAAATTTATTTTTTTGCACATGAGATTTCGTTTTATTTTCAATCGTGAGAGTTGATGTGAGATCTCGTGTGAGATTTCATGTCATTTTTTTCAGTAAATATGAACTAATAAAAATTCATAGGTGTTATTGGAATGATTAAAAGGTTTAAAATTTTACTATGGTGTTTTGTAATAGTTCCAAAATGTCCTGCCGGTCAGAAAAAAACATCTATAAATATAACTAAAAATATAGGTAAAGAAAATACAGCTATATTGATGTGTATTATAGCTATATTCATGTGTTTTTTCAGCTGTATATCTATGAGAAATATAGTTAGATTTTTAGCTATATTTCTAGCTATAATAGGCTAAAATAGGGATACCTTTTAGCCTATTAAATGTACCTATAAAGATAAAAAATATAGCTAAAAATCTAGCTATATTTCTCATAGATATACAGCTAAAAAAATACATGAATATAGTTGTAATACAAAATGTAGCTGTATTTTTACCTATATTTTTAGCCATATTTATAGATGTTTTTTTTGCAGGGCTAGCATTTTTTGCTGCTTATTTTGTAAATAGTTTTAGAAACTTAATAAAATTTACTACAACGCTAGAAAAAAGAGCACATTTTCATGCGAGTGCGTTAGAATGCTAACAGTAATTTTTAGACTTTTTTCTCAATATACTTATGTATTTTTCCTGCGTACAAACACGTACACACACGTACAAACATGTACACACACATGCACACACGTCCACTACAACACGTCATATATATATACATATATATGGGGGTGTCCACATGAAGTGTACATGAAAAAAAAATAGAATTCCTCCAAACTTTGCCTAAATGTTTGTTTTGGTTCCCTGAGTTTTCATGTATTTTTGCTTTCTCATAGAGAAAGCATTGTATCAATAAAAAAATTTTTTTCTATTTTTTCATTAATTTGTACATATTTAGACTCAGGGAGTCGAAAAAAGTGGTTTCCAGAAAATGTCTGTGTGTGTGTATGATTTCAGTACGCCAAAAATATCTCGAGAACTACTAGATGGATTCGCTTCAAATTTTGCATGCAATTTATTTTTTTGTCTAACTGGGGGGAAAGCTATTGAAAATTGATCTTCTTAGCTCAGTTTTTTTAGAGCAATTTTAATAATTTTAAAAAAATTTTGATTTTTCATTTTTTTGATATTTTACGTAAACTACTCGAAGAATTTTCTTGAAAATCTGTATGGACATTATTTGCGACTGCCAAAAGAAGAAAAACTTCTACTAACTGATTTTCTTAGCGCACTTTTAATTTTAGAGCAATTTGAAAATTTGAAGAAAAAAAATTTTTCTTCATTTTTCTTCTATTTTATGAAAACTATTTGATAAATTTGCTCCAAAATTTGTATGCAAGTTATTCGCTATTGTCTGAGGAAAATTAGCTTTGGAAAACTCATTTCTTTAGCGCAGTTTTAATTTTAGAGCATTTAGAAAATTTTTGAAAAAATGTTTATTTTTCATTTTTTTTATATTACACAAAAACCTTTTAACCACAAAAACCGTTAGATTTGCTCTAAAATCATTATGCAAATTATTCGTTATTGCCTTAATAAAACAAGCTTTGGAAAACTTATTTTCTTAGCGCAGTTTTAATTTAAGAGAATTTTGAAAATTTTGAAAAAATGTTTATTTTTAATTTTTTTTTATATTATACCAAAAGCATTCGATTTGCTATAAAATAATTATGAAAATTATTCGTTATTGCCTTAATGAAACAAGCTTTGAAAAACTTATTTTCTTAGCGCAGTTATAATTTTAGAGCATGCTCCAAAATTTGTATGCAAGTTATTTGCTACTGTCTGAAGAAAACAAGTTTTGGAAAACTAATTTTCTCATTGCAGTTTTAATTTAAGGAGATGTAAAATGGATACTACACCTGTACTCATAAATATTTACTATCTTTTTATTTTATTGCAAAATTTTAAGAAAATAAATGCTTTAGTTTGTAGTATGTACCATGAAGATTATTCAGTTAAATTTTTAAATAAATTCATTCATTAGTTTCTCAGAATTTTAGATTTCTTGTACAAAATCTAAAAATTTTAATATGTAATATTGGAACCCAAAATTCTGAAAAACTAATGAATGAATTTTTTTGAAAAGTGAATAATCCCTTAAGAGAATTTTGAAAATTTTCATACAAATTTTTATTTTTCATTTATCTTCCTTCTTAGCGTGGTTACGATTAGAAATTTCGTTGTTATCGTTCTTTTAAAGTACAAATTTATAAATAAATATTAATGTTAGACAATTTTTTTATATTAAAATCACATTTAAATAAATATAAAAAAATTAATGAAACTCAAAGAGCTCTATGAAAAAGCATTCCGCCAAAGCACTTGGCAGCGTTTTTCAGATCATTCTGAGTCAATGCCTCTGAGATACAGGAACTCAAAGTTGTCCGAAAATGTTATTTTCGAAAAAATAGGGCTTTTTTAATCTCAAATAACGCGAAATCTGTACTTCTGAACGAAAAAAGTCATGATACCTTTTTGTTAAGAAATTTGGCTAATTTTTTTAAACAATTTTCATATTGGCCTTCAATCTCTTTTTAAGACCCTTTTCGGCCCTTTTTAGGACAAAAATAGCCCTAAATACAACAGCGACCTTTTTTTCTACCTTGTAAATATGAAAATTGAATTCCTCGGTAAAAAATATACACGGAGTCAAGTTTTTAGAGTGGTCGAACAGAAATCGTTACCTCTGCAGCCTTAATTCCAGAAAATTCCATGATAGTATGCAGAAACACAGCTTTTGAAGTTTTTTTGTCATTTTCAAACATCTGCCGTAATTTGGATTCTCAATATAATAGGATGATTGACCTTGCAACTCAAAGGCCTTTTCAAGACCTTTTAGTCGCAAGATCAAAAACCTTTGTAGGACGTTTGGAACGGAAGATACAATAATTTAAGGGTTGTCTATTTTTCAAAGTAGACAAATGGAATACATAGTAGATTACGTAGAAGAAAATTCAACTCCGTAAACAAAAGCATGGTCGCGAATTTTTCATTCATAAAAATAAAAAATTTTTTCTTTTATTTTGTAGATCAAAACTGAGTTTTAAGTGCTAGAATTATTTTCGAATTGATTTATTCAACAGTTATTGAGTTTCTATTTGTTTTGGTCACGGAAATGAATTAAACGCCATTTCAGTTTTATGATTATATTATCGGTAGCTCAGTTAGTAAATTGATAGTAAATGGGTATATATATATATAATCATTGCGCATCATTTTAGCTTTATGTTAAGGCGATGTAAAGCGGACACTATACCTGTACTCATGAATATTAACTATCTTTTTGATTTTACTGCAGAATTTTAGAAGAAGAAATGTATTAGCTTGTAGTATGTATATAAAGATTATTCAGTTAAATTTTTGAGTAAATTCATTCATTAGTTTTTAAGAATTTTGGATTTCTTGTACTATATCGTAAAATTGTTAACTAATATATTAAAACCCAAAATTCTCAATAACTAATGAATAGATGTATTTAAAAATTTAAGTGAATAATCTTTATGTAAAAGCTAAAGCATTTTGTTTTTCTTAAATTTTGCAATAAAATCAAAAGATAGTCAATGAGTACTGGTGTAATGTTAGTTTTACATACCCTTAAAAAAAAACAGTGTTAATTGCTGTTTTCTGATACTAACAAGAAGAGTGCATTGCATTTGGGTCTCGGATTTTCATCTAACTTTAGGATATTTTTTCTAACATAAAATCATGAAAAAAGCCGCGACCATTCGGTCCAACGCTCGATTTTTTCCGAGTTATGAGCAGTTTTATCTAAATTACAAAAAAATGTGTATCTGCTTTATAGCTACACATTTTTTGAACTACTTATTCTACAAGGTTTTTACTAATTGCGTATTAAAGTTGAGAACTTTCGAATAACTTGAGCTTTTTGAACGCGTCTTTTTTGAATCGAAAGGTTTTAATCTTAACTTTAATATGCAATTAGTAAAAACCTTTTAAAATAAGTAGTTCGAAAAAATGTACAGCTATAAAGCAGATACACATTATTTTAGAATTTAGACATAACTGCTCATAACTCGGAAAAAATTGGGCCTTGGACCGAATGGTCGCGGCTTTTTTCATGATTTTATGTTAGAAAAAATATCCCAAAGTAAGAAGAAAATCCAAGACCCAAATGCAATGCACTCTCCTTGTTAGTATTAGAAAACAGCAATTAATACTGTTTTTTTTAAGGGTATGTAAAACTAATATTACACCAGTACTCATTGACTATCTTTTGATTTTATTGCAAAATTTAAGAAAAAAAAATGCTTTAGCTTTTACATAAAGATTACACAGGCCCACAAAATGAAAAAAAATGTCTGAACTTTTGACCGGACATACATATTCCCATGTATTTTTCGACGCTGAATCCGAATCTGTAATAAAAATATAGGGTTTTCCTACCTTTTCTCAGAGTTTTATTGAAAAAACCTCATTTTTTACGGTTTTTTTGCGGTTTTTCGAGTCTAGAAAAAACAAATCATGAGATACGGTTAATTGGACTTCAAAATCGAATTCTACGGGAAAAAATACACGGGAAACCATACCTTCAAATTTTTTTAACGCGATTCTAGTCCTCTGTATGGGGCTGAAAAGATGAGGAAATCGGTAAAAGTCGATATTTTGCCTAAAATGGATTTAAACAATATTAAAATTTAATCATGCGTCTTTTGAAGAGTCGATAAACATTGGAAATACTATCCTGGGGGTTTTTCAGATTGCTGATCATGAATTTGAAGTCAGATTGTGTAAAAACTACTTCTAGAGGGCGGTGACAAGAACTGTATATGGTAAATTTATCGATTTTTTAAAAATTTTACGTCTGAAATACTAATTTTTTTCAGGGCAGTTGTCATCGTGACCAATACTTCGCAGCAGCAGGTTTTTTTTAGGTACCCTTATAGAGTACTGATATATATATATATATATATATATATATAGCTTTGGAAAAAGATCATAAGTCCCATTCGTTTATAAACAATGCTTCAAGATCAATGACAGTGTACAACAGTGATTAACTGAACGGAGCTTTAAAATGAAACCGAATTCATTTCTAAACAACAGTACCCAGTTTTACAACAGAATAAGTATAAATAAAAAATTGACAGATCAAATTGTCTCTGACACAAACACACCAAATGAAGAAGATCTAAGTTCACCTGAAGAACATTCTCTGGATAGTGATGAAGAGTATATTCCTAAGGGTGAAGAACGAACTGTTGAAAAGTTTGATCAAAAAAGTCTGAACGATTTATTTAGAAAGAGTGGTTTATCTAAGGAACAATCAGAGTTTATGGCTTCAGAGTTTAAGAGACGAAATATGTTGACAAAGGGTACTAAAGTATGTGCATATCGTAATCGAGAAGAGCGCTTTAGAAATTATTTCAAGAATGATTCTAATATGGTTTATTGCACGGACGTGAAAGGTCTTATTGATGAATTGAAACCCAACATATACAAACCTGAAAATTGGCGACTATTCATTGATTCATCAAAGCGCAGCCTTAAAGCAGTACTCCTCAATATCACAAATAAATATGCTCCTATACCATTAGCACATTCAACAGTACTTAAAGAAGAGTATTCCAATCTTGAACTACTTTTAACGAAAATAAAATATAGAGAACATAAATGGCAAATATGTGGCGATTTAAAGATTTTATCTATGATACTTGGACAACAATCTGGATTTACGAAGTACCCATGTTATTTATGCATGTTTGATAGCAGAGATAGAGAAAAACACTATAAAAAGAAAATTTGGCCATCAAGAGAATCGTTTGAACCTGGAAAACAGAATGTTATAAAAGATCCACTCGTTAATCCTTCGAAAATTTTGATACCGCCTCTGCATATAAAGCTTGGATTGATAAAGCAATTAGTTAAAGCTTTGGACAAGGACGGTCAATACTTCCAATATATAAGCAAAGTATTTCCCCATAAATCTGATGCTAAATTAAATGAAGGTATTTTTGATGGTCCTGAAATCCGAACTTTATTTAGAGACGAAAACTTTGAACAAAGCATGACTGATGTTGAAAAGGCAGCATGGTTAAGTTTTAAAGAGGTATCGACGAAATTTTTGGGTAATGCCAAAGACACGAATTATAAAGCTATTGTGAAAAGAATGGTACGTAATTTTGAAAAATTGGGTTGTCTAATGAATTTAAAACTTCATTTTCTTGATTCACACGTTGATCAGTTTCCTGAAAATAACGGAGACTTTAGTGAAGAGCATGGTGAACGATTTCACCAAGATTTAAAGGAGTTTGAACGTAGATTTCAAGGAAACTGGGGTATCAACATGTTAGCAGATTACTGCTGGATGATAAAAAGAGAAACAGCTGCGAAAAAAGGACAAAAACGTGTCAGAAATCCACTACATCGGTCATTCGAAGAGAAACGTGTACGTAAGCGTAAGCCAATTTAAAAAAACATCGGAAGAGAGAGAGAGAGAACAAACATAGACAAAATGTTAAGTTTAACGTACACAATAGGCTAAGTTAATATCTTGAATTTACAGTCAATGCTGTGAAAGACTCTAAAATTAGTATTTCAGACGTAAAATTTTTAAAAATCGATAAATTTACCATATACAGTTCTTGTCACCGCCCTCTAGAAGTAGTTTTTACACAATCTGACTTCAAATTCATGATCAGCAATCTGAAAAACCCCCAGGATAGTATTTCCAATGTTTATCGACTCTTCAAAAGACGCATGATTAAATTTTAATATTGTTTAAATCCATTTTAGGCAAAATTTCGACTTTTACCGATTTCCTCATCTTTTCAGCCCCATACAGAGGACTAGAATCGCGTTAAAAAAATTTGAAGGTATGGTTTCCCGTGTATTTTTTCCCGTAGAATTCGATTTTGAAGTCCAATTAACCGTATCTCATGATTTGTTTTTTCTAGACTCGAAAAACCGCAAAAAAACCGTAAAAAATGAGGTTTTTTCAATAAAACTCTGAGAAAAGATAGGAAAACCCTATATTTTTATTACAGATTCGGATTCAGCGTCAAAAAATACATGGGAATATGTATGTCCGGTCAAAAGTTCAGACATTTTTTTTCATTTTGTGGGCCTGTGTTATTGAGTTAAATTTTTAAATAAATCCATTCATTAGTTATTGAGAATTTTGGGTTTTAATATATTAGTTTACAATTTTACGATGTAGTACAAGAAATCCAAAATTCTTAAAAACTAATGAATGAATTTACTCAAAAATTTAACTGAATAATCTTCATATACATACTACAAGCTAATGCATTTCTTCTTCTAAAATTCTGCAGTAAAATCAAAAAGATAGTTAATATTCATGAGTACAGGTATAGCGTCCTACAAAGGTTTTTGATCTTGCAACTAATAGTTCTTGAAGAGGCCTTTGAGTTGCAAGGTCAATCATCATATTATATTGAGAATCCAAATTACGGCAAATGTTTGAAAATGACAGAAAAACTTCAAAAGCTGCGTTTCTGCATACTATCATGGAATTTTCTGGAATTAAGGCTGTCGAGGTAACAATTTCTGTTCGACCACTCTAAAAACTTGACTCCGTGTATATTTTTTACCGAGGAATTCAATTTTCATATTTACAAGGTAGAAAAAAAGGTCGCTGTTGTATTTAGGGCTATTTTTGTCCTACAAAGGGCCGAAAAGGGTCTTAAAAAGAGTTTGAAGGCCAATATGAAAATTGTTTTGAAAAATTAGCCAAATTTCTCAACAAAAAGGTATCATGACTTTTTCGTTCAGAAGTACAGATTTCGCGTGACTTGAGATTAAAAAAGCTCTATTTTTGCGAAAATAACGTTTTCGGACAACTTTGAGCTCCTGTATCTCAGAGGTATTGACTCAGAATGATCTGAAAAAATACATGAAAACTCAGGGAAGCAAAGCAAACATACAGGCAAAGTTTGGAGGAATTCTATTTTTTATTACTACGTTACTACGTTTTTATTAACTCGCTTTGGTGTCTGTCTGTCTGTCTGTCTGTCTGTCTGTTCGGTACGAATTTTGCAACCGATTGTAAACTAACTTCCTGATGAGCTAGAGACTTGAAATTTTAAATATAGCTCGGAACTGGATGACAATGCAATATTATAAAAAAAATATATATATCTACCGAACAATATATTAATATATTCAATCATATACGGAGATGTTGGCAAAATTGAAGATTTGAAGATTTTATATATAGATACACTTTTAACATTAGTGTCTAAACATCTTCGAAAATTTTAAAAATCTTCTTTTGATATATTAATATATTAATATATTAATATATCAAATATAGTAATATATTAATATAGTCATATATTAATATATTAATATATCAAATATATTAATATATTAATATATCAAATATATTAATATATTAATATATTAATATATCAAATATATTAATATATTAATATATTCAATATTATATTTTTGCATGCATTGTTGGATAATATAATTAAATATATATTCCCACCGAAAAATATATTAATACAATTATATACGGAGATATTGGAAAAATTGAAATTTTGAAGATTTTATATTAGATATACTTTTAACATTAGTGTCTAACCATCTTCGAAAATTTTTAAAATTCTTTAACTTCTCATATTGCAATTAGACATAAATTACAGCATTTTGTATTGTACATATAAAATTTGAGACTGTATTTTATTCATTTTATGGTCTATCAATGCATAAAACAATAGATTTTGGTTGAATTTCTAATAGCGTCATTATCGTCAAAATGGCGGGAAACTCAGCATGCGATTACGTGTTCTCTAAAAAAAATAGATGAAACACGTTTTAGTCCCTTGACAACAATATATATGCTATATAATATGCACTGTTGGACAACACGATAAATAATATTAATAATAATAATAATAATAATACCAAAATGTATAAGATAATATTTAAATAAAAAAAAAATTTTCAATCTACCACGTTTTTTAATTGAACTAAAAAGTATAAAATAATATTAAAAATAAAAAAAACTTTTTAATGTACTACGTTTTTATAATGAACCAAAAAGTATAAAATAATGTGTAATAAAATGAAAAATGAATAATGATTTGAAATAAAAAAAAACGTGGGGCGCATACAATACATAATAATAAACATGCGCCCCTCGTTTTTTTTATTTCAAATCATTATTCATTTTTCATTTTATTACACATTATTTTATACTTTTTGGTTCATTATAAAAACGTAGTACATTAAAAAGTTTTTTTTATTTTTAATATTATTTTCATGTACACTTTATGTGGACACCCCCATATATATATATATATATATATATATATATATATATCTTCTGATGTTCATATAAAATAATGTTATATTACGAGCAGAGTTGTAAATGAGGAAATGGTTTTTCATTTGAAATGGTCAAGTAATTGAAAATACTCGCACCAGTTACCAGTTTCAGAGCAAGGAACTGGTAAATGGTCGAACTATTTGCCAGTTGCTGGGTGAGGAACTGGAAATGATTGGACCAGTTCGCAGTTATTGGATGGGTAACTAGCCGAATCAATCAGTTGGCAGTTACTGGGTGGAAAACTGGTAAATGGTCGAATCGATCAATTAGCAGTTACCAGTTAGAGTAACTTGAAATGGTTAGACCATTTACCAGTTACTGGATGAGTAACTGGTAAATGGTCGGACTAGTTGATAGTTCCTAGATGAGTAACTTGAAATGGTCGGACCATTTACCAGTTGCTGGGTAAGTAACTGAAAATAGTTGGACCATTTACAAGTTACTTGCTATGTAACTGGAAACTAGTCAGACCATTTACCAGTTACTTGCTCTGTAACTGGGAACTGGTCAGACCATTTACCATTTACTTGCTCTGTAACTGGTAATTGGTGCAAGCATTCTCAATTACTTGACCATTTAAAATGAAAAACCATTTCCTCATTCACAACTCTGCTTGGAGTACGCAAATCGAAGGATTGTCCTAATCGCTCTAAACATTATCAGTGAGGAGAATGGTAAAGATGAGTAGGGTACAAGTGCGGCGGGTGATAATGATGGAACGTCATTTTCTATTATTGCATAAGTAATTCATTTGATTTCTTTGTTTCTTTTAAGATGTTTTCATAGACCTGCTGTAAATAAATGCTTTTTCTTGTAACCTTTTATCTTTTTTACACCTGTATTAAACTTTAGAATTCAGTGCGACCAGATAGGGTAGCAGAGCTGTCAGTCAAGTCTTCCAGCGTCTGGGGAATGAGTGGAACGAGGATAGTAAATTACACGTATACTGTGTTGTAGTATACGCATATATCCGCCCTCGTTGTAAGTCGCACAGCATAACGTATGTTTTTACACTTGATGTGCGTGTATAAGAGTGAGACGGAGAGAGACTGTTTCGGCTGCTTAGATGGCTGACTATTGTAGAGAGCGTGCGCAGAGCATGATAAGTAGGTTAAAGCGGGAGAGAAAAACGATCGGGTAGAGAGACTAATTCTGAGGCTGCCATCTTGAAGTGTCGTTCGTGCTTGAGTGTCGAAATTTGTTGTAGTAACTATTGGATTTAATAATTGTTTTTTTGTAATTGCTACAATTTGATGAGTATATAGAGAAAACATTTGTCGTGAACGGTATATAGTTTTCGTATACTGTAGGACGGTATTGAAAGCGACATTTGCAGTGCTTGGTGTTGTACTTGGCGGTCCGATTTTTAAGGAGAGTGAGAAGGATAGCTAGTTGCACCGCGTGTCCACGGTGCCGCTTTAACTCATACTCTGGGTCGCTGATCAACTACAGAAAAATAATAGGAAGCTTCTGAGCACGTTTGATCAATTTAAATGTAAGTCTGCAGACTGTTGCGCATATTTCTTTTTTTAATTTCATTTGCGAATAATTTGCGACATTAGAGACCGTCGTTAGCGTCAGTGCTCCGCGATTTAGATTAGGTTAGGTTATTTATCATATTCTATTTAATAAATTTGTTTGATTTCATTTTTTAGCATACCGCGTTGTATTTTCATTTAATTGTATTAAACTCAATAAATTATATGAATAAGGTAAATTAAAATCAAAGCTAATCCTTGACCGTTGCATAATCTTATTTTATTTTGTTTTACTAATAGAATTATATTGTGTCTCTGTAACATACATTCTTTCTTGATCAACGATATTTGATAGAGTTCTCGGCTACGTGCCGTGGCTTTCATCGTACCAGACGTCCGGGAGGCAGAACTTCTAAGCGAAGTTCTGCGAAAATATTAAATATTGTTTAGTTGACTTACCTCGTATGAAATATATAATCTAAGTGGATCAGCTGTATAGGGATATCTCTGGAACTTTTTAATTTTGAGAAATTCTCTTCACAACAATTCAAAAGTCTATAATACAAGTTTCTGGAGTGGCACACACTTCAATAAGGGCTTAATTTACTCGTTTCTGTAAGTAGAATATGTAATTAAATTTTGGTATCGATTGAACAATCGTTGTTCACGGTACATAATTTTATACGTCAAAAATGATACTTTTTTCATATTTTTCTACGTGTGTTTCTTGAGCTATAAAAAAAGTAACGTTCTTTCGATCCTTCTCAAATTTTTTGAGCATAATGAATATGGTAAAAAGAACAGTTTAAGCCTACCCTGGTACATGTGCCTCTCTTTAGGAAGCTTTTAGACTAGTTTTAATGTTAGTGTTATTTTTAGGTGAAAATCATAAATAATGATTGTTTATTATCATTTATACACTTTTTAAATGTGGATACTGCAAATATCTGTAAATAACTGTAAATAAATTGAAGAATACAATTATTAGAAATAATAAGAACTAATTTTTATTTCTTTTTATAACAAACTTTTCTTAATGATTAAATATATATATATATATATACGATTGCTGAAAATAACAATTTTTTTATCGTTATATTATTTTTCCAAATTTTATTGTTATTTTTTTATTATATTACAATTAATTTATAGCATTTTTTATAATTTCTTTTGTCAGCTTTTGAAAGTAAAAAGGCAGTTAATTAAATTAGTCAATATAAAAGCAATTCTATTGTGAATATCTTTGAAAAAAGTTCATTAAAAATAAATAAAAATTCTTAAAAGAATTTTAATTTTCAATAATGGTTTGTACTAAGAAAGATAAATTGATTGTTAAAGGACAGGGTTTGTATAGTGTGACCTTCCGTCCTATTGAACGATTAATTAATTATTTATTTAACAATTATTATCGTATTTAATTAATGTTGTCTCTTGATTATAGAGTCATTACAAGCTAGCGCGCCATGCCTATCTTGTGCAGACTCTTTGTGTTTTACTTGTATGTTATAGTCGTTTATAGCTAGGACACCTTACCTAGCTATAGCAGACTTTTGATAGATATTTGTTAATAATATTTGGGTGGATTATGTGTAAAGCTCGTTATTATTAAGGCCCAAATGCCTTAATATTCAGGGTTTTTCACCGATTAATAGGATAAGGATAAAGGTTTATCTTGGATAAGCTCTTTATTTAAAACAATACAGAATTTGTATTACAACTAACTAATGCACGATAACACGTTTAGAATTCACTTTGCTTAAAACAATTTAATGGCCTATCGCCCGTTATTGCCCTAAGCAAAGTGTAACTATCCCGTGAGAGAGCTGATCCAAGAGTGACGAGAGTCACAAGCTCCTCGCACTGCATGCATCAACTCTCCCAGGTCTCTCTCCCACTCTTCTATCTTGCAGCAAAAGCCACTCATTGCTCTATAGACTAAATTTCTTTCGAAAAAGTACCACCATTGCACTACGTAAGCATCTTATCCGTTCCTTGCTGTTTCCTTTACTTGATTACTGCTGTTTGGTCTATATTGACCTTTCCGCTGAACTCGATCTGAGGCTTCAAAGGGTCGTAAACTCTGGTATTCGTTACATCTATGGTGTAAGTAGGCGCGAGCACATTTCTGCTTACAGGTCCTCTCTAGGCTGGTTATCCACTTTGGGTAGAAGAAACTACTTCACTACTACCTTCTTATACAAAATGTTTTTGTCATGCTCACCTTCATATCTTTATTCTAGATATTTGTGGAGCCGGCCTGTGAGGACACTGAGGGGTGATGTGAGACCGTTAACCATTCCTTTTTCATCTACCGAGTATCACCAAAGATCATTCCTGATCGTGTCATCGCAACTATGGAACGGTCTACCATCATTATTAAGAAATTCTTCATCATTGGCATTATTCAAGGCATCAACATACTCGCACTACCTTTCCCTTGAGAATGAGCCTCTGCTCCGAGCTAGACTTTAATTACTTTTAATTATTGTATCTTTGTTTTAATTATATTTTTACTTAGTATCTCATTTTATATATATATATATATATATATATATATATATATATATATATATACTTACGAAATTGTATTATTTTTGTTGTACAACATAATGTACAGTTAATAAATGTAAATATCTATCTATCTATCTATCTATCTATCTATCTTAGTAGAAGAGAAGAAGAGCCGTCGTATACTTTCAGTGGTACTTACACATGCAAGCGCGTGTACGTACATACACGCGCTTGCATGTTCAACCACTTTGGTCTTTTTGGGTGTTTGCGCGCATCTTTAAGTAATATTACGGTCTCAGGGCCGTACTTACTCGGGCGCTTACAAGTGGAATAGCTTCTATGTTAACTGACATTGATATATTAGAATTTATTAATATTTCAAACCGGTGCACCTTATTTAACATGTAATCAACTTTACTAATTCAAAGACCACAATATATTAATTCAGTACTGATTGATGGAGAACTTATACAGTTATTATTTTCCGAAAATTTAGAAAAAGGTCACTGGATTTGTATGTATTATAATAATAAGGTAATTCATATATATGACAGTTTAAATCTTAAATATCTACAAGATGAGCATAACATTTATATAAACAGATTATTTCCAAACAAATCAGAATTGAACATAGTATTGGAAGCAGTACAATCACAAACAAATAATTATGATTGTGGCGTTTTTGTAATTGCTTTTGCTGTTACATACTTTATAATTTATGTCCCTGTTCGTTAAGATATGATGTTTCTCAAATGCGATTACATTTATCAAGAGTTTTTGAAACGCAACAAATAAGAATGTTTCCACTTTTACAAAATTATAATAATGCAAATATTAATTACGATAATCCACCGGATATGATAAGGAGGAGTTTTGGTCATGAGCAACGTCTAAATCAAATACCATTAAATTTAGATTTCGCCGAGCTTGAACTATTAGAAAAAAACTCACTAATGCATTTATTGGTAGAACAATAAAAGATCATGGAAATGTATCGTAAACAAAAGAATTCAAATCATGAAATAATTTTGATGGAAATTGACAATGACATTTTAGATACAAATTTTTTTTAAATCACATAATGATATAATAGAAACCGATGATGTCCACTTAAGGGGAATCCTCATACCGACATAGGGTTCTACGTTATCTACATCTAAATGATGCAATTTATCATGATTCAATAAAAATTTAACTGTTTGTGATTAGCATTCGTGGCAGAGGCACATTTTTAACATTCTAAAGAATTCATTGCAATGTTGAAAGACAATGTGAGGGTAAAAATAAAGACGAAAAGTGCTTAATACGATTAGCTATCCAATGCTGTCATAGATAATCGTATTATGCAGTTTTTGTCTTTATTTTTATCCTTATACTGTCTTTTAGCATTGCGATAAATTCTTTAGGATGTTAAGAATGTGCCTCTATTATAAATTTTAATCATAAATAGTTCAATTTTTATTAAAGAGCATATTTCAAATGTAGATAAGGTATAACTCTTTGCCGATATGAGGACACCCCTTAAATTATAAAGATAATAAAATTAGGACTGTTAAGATTAAATTAAATGAAGAAAAAAAGAATCAAAAGAACTAGATGAAAAAGAAGCTTTATTTGTAGCAGGACTTAACTTAACTATGAAAAAATAAATATAAAGAAAAATTAATGAATAGTAAAATAATAAAAATGAAATCAAAGATAAAAAAGGGTACTAATAAATTGGAACAAATACGTACAAATAAAGCTTTACGTAAGAGAAAAACTTACATAAAAATGAAAGAAGAACAACCAAATGAATATAAAAAAAATTGAAAATATTAAGATATCAAAAATAAAATCGATTTAAAATAGAGTTACTAATAAATTTAAAAAATTGTATGAAAAAGAAAAATTACGCAAAAAAGAAACTAATAGAAAACTTAGTACTATTAATGAACTATTAATGAACAATATAATGAATATGAGAGAATGGTACGAATTAAAAATTAAAAATTGGAAAATGATGATATTATTAACAAAACACAAGTAAAAAATGATTGTTACCAATTAAAAGAATTACGCACAAGGTGTGAACAAATAGAAATTGATGACAATAAACATATTAATAATGATACTACAATAAATAAACCAATAGATGAAAAAAGCGAAAATATAAATATGATTCTTATCAATTAAAGACATTATTTATGAAGTGTAAACAATTAAAAATTAAAGACAAAAAAAATCATAATTAAAATTAGAATAATAATAATTATAATAACAATCATAATATTGTATTGAACAAAATTATTGATAAAACAATAAAGGGCAAAGTAGAAAAAAAATTAAAGAAATTAAATGTATAAATTTTAGCTGAAAAAATTAATTGAAACTAATTAGTTGTATAGCAAATATATATTTTGATAAAAATCTCATATCTGAAAATTACATTAGTTCTATGACAAATACATGTATTTATTGTGATGCGAAACATTTTGCTTATGAAAATACTAAAAGTAACGATTTCTCCAATTGTTGTCATAAAGATAGAGTAGAATTATTAGAAAATCCTCCTTACCCAAAACAATTGAAGTTTTTAGCAACTGAATTAACGGAAGAAAGTATTGATTTCCGACGAAATGTTAGGTTGTACAATAATGCTTTAGCATTCGCAAGTTTTGGTGCCAATTTTGATATATTGCCGGGTAAAGGACCACAAGTTTGTAAAAGTTGAAACATCCATATTATATTTCATACGAAAATACCAAAACGTATTAACTTTTAGAGAACGGGGAATTTAGAATTTTCAATTTCTCAGTATTTTCTATAAAAAACACATAATATGTGTCTCTAATATTGGGAAATACTCATATGTAAAGTGTCTATTCATGGTCGAGCCACTATAGTGGCTTTCCCGTCCTCTAAAGGTTAAGAAGTGGTTGTCACAAAGGTGTTATAGACTATTTACATAAGAAAAAAGAATTAGATTCTCCAAAAATTGGAAAAATGGTCATATTACCATCTAACTTTACAGGAAGTCCACGATATTTAAAACAAAATTATATTGACTTAATGACACTCGTAAATTATCATAGTAAACCTGAACTTTTTGTAGCTATGACCTCCCACATTGGTGAGAAATAACTGAAAACTTGGAAATTTATAAAAGTGCAAGACCAAATATCATAACAAAAGTATTTTATCAAAAAGTAGAAGAATCGAAAAATTTAGTAATAGAAAAGGGAATATCAGGAAAATGTATTGCATATAGTTATGTAATTGAATTTCTAAAACGAGGATTGCTGCATATGCACATGTTGTTATGCTTAGATAAAAATGATAAATTTTTATTTTGACATTTTTTATTTGACATTCCCAAAGAAGTTGATAAAATAATAAGTGCTGAAATCCCAAATAGAGATATTTATCCAAAATTATAAAGTATTGTTAAACAATTTATGATACACGGTCCCTGTGGTAAGCAAAATATAAACTGTCTGTATACGGATAAAAATACGAATTAAGAGCAGGCCGAACTATCTGTCTTTGTCTAATAGAGTTTTTTATCATTTGTCGAAACACCATCCATTGTATCAAGAAAAAAATAATAGCCCCCGCTAGATCTTAGTATAATAAGTAAATTTTGTAATAACTATCAAATTATTTTGTCACGTAGTTTTTGAATAATATGAGACCTACTAACAAACTAGAATATAACCTACCTTTTTTGGTAGGTAACATATTCAAAAACTACGTGATAAAATAATTTACTTGTTATTACAAAATTTACTTACTATACTAATATCTAGCGGGGGCTACTATTTATTTTTTGATACAACGGATGGTATTTATGTAAATAATGGAAAAAGCTATTAGACAAAGATGGATAGTTTGGCCCCCTGTTAATGTACTAAAAATTTTCCAAAAAAATTTAATATTACGACAACATTTTAATCAAATGGATATCCACTATACAAACGTTAAAATAAAGGCGTCAAAATAATTTTCAAAAATAAATTTACAGAAAGAGTTGCAGATAGTGGATTTATTGTTCCTTTTAATCCTTACTTATTATTGAAATTTAATGCACACATAAACGTAGAAGTATGTTCTTCTGTACAATGCACTAAATATTTATTCAAATACTGTTATAAAGGTCATGATTGTGCATACATTAAAATACATCAAGTAAATGTCGATTTTCAATAAGAAAATAAATACATTTTTCAAAATGACAATCGTGAAAATGTTGAATATGAATATGACGAAATCCAATAATACATTAATACACGATTTTTATATCCACCTGATGCAATGCATAGATTATTAGAATATCCTTTACATGTTATTTTACATATTATAAAATGTCTAAGCGTTCATGAAGAAAATCAACAAAATGTATTTTTCAAAGAAGAAAAAGAAGAAATGATCATGCAAAAAAATGTGGGAACAAAATTAACAGCATATTTTGAATCGAATAGAGAAGATTTTGAAGCACGAAAGTACTTGTATTTAGAAATACCAAATTTTTATACATTTGATGAAAAACTGAAAAAGTGGAATGGAAGAAAAAAAAAGAAAACCAATACTTACAAGGAGAGTGCATTGCATTTGGGTCTAGGATTTTCTTCTAGCTTTAGGATCTTTTTTCTTACATAAAATCATGAAAAAAGCCGCGTCCATTTGGTCAAACGCTTGATTTGTTCCGAGTTATGAGCAGTTTTGTCTGTTTTGTTGAAAAAATTGCATCTGCTTCATAATTTTACAGTTTTCGAACTACTTATTCTAGAAGGTTTTTACTGATTGCATATTAAAGTTGAGATTAAAACCTTTCGATTAAAAAAAAACGTTCAAAAAGCTCAAGTTGTTAAAAACTTATGGGCAAATGAAAATAGCGCAAATATTTAGCTCAAAAAATGCATAGAAAATAAATGCAACATTTTAGTCAGGAATTCATTTCAATTTTCATAAGTTTTTAACAACTTGAACTTTTTGGACGTTTTTTTTTTTAATTGGAAGGTTTTAATCTCAACTTTAATATGCAATCAGTAAAAACCTTCTAGAATAAGTAGTTCAAAAACTGTAAAATTATAAAGCAGATGCAATTTTTTCAACAAAACAGACAAAACTGTTCATAACTCGGAAAAAATCGAGCGTTGGACCGAATGGACGCGGCTTTTTCCATGATTTTATGTAAGAAAAAAGATTCCAAAGCTAAAAGAAAATCCAAGACCCAAATGCAATGCACTCTCCTTGTAAGTAGAATGTACTTGGTAAGTCCGAAAGATAAAGAACGTTATTTTATTAGGTTATTACTATTACGTGTTAAAGGAGCCACATCTTTCGAAGCTTTGTGTACTGTTGATGATGTGATGTACAGCTGAGGCAAAACAATTAATTAATGAAGATGAAGAATAGGATAGATCTTTGGAAGAAGCATCTTCAACAGAATTTCCTTATGCTTTTTGTGAATTATTTGCTTTTATTTGCGTTTTTCATAATCTTATAAATGCACGAGATTTATATAAAAAATATAATAACAAGCTTTACCATTCTAAATATGAAAAAAATATAGGTGAAAATTTTGCATTGAATGTTATTAAAAATAATTTACAAGTCAATGGATTTTCTTTGAACGATTTTAATTTACCTTACATAAGCACATTTATAGAAAAAGATAATGATGAAACCATTTCAAATCATAATAATAATATTCTTAATGAATTAGAAATGAAAATAAATTCTTTAAATGATAAACAAAGGCAAATATGCAACTCTACTACTTTTTTCATTAATATCTGTTCGATTGATCGCATCTTGAGGTGCATTGCTTCTTTATGCTTTTGCCACCTCACCTGGTGTTTCTTCTCAAATATTTATTTGTACACTTTCTCTACCATTTATCTTTCGTTCTTGCACATCAACTAAAAATCGAGCACGCATTTTTGTTAAAATTTCAGGCATCATTTCTAATATACTTTTCTTGCTACTTTCCTCACTTTAATTTGTATTTTCTAAGTTTTCCTGTCTTTCAGTTTTAGATTTATATTCCAATATTTCTATTAATGGATCTATGTCGTAACCGTTATTAGTATTTTTCAATATATCTTTATTTCCAATTTTTGATGTTTTGTTTGTACGTTCATTTGCATTCGTCCTTTGCTCTTTTCTTGTTGACACTGCATGTCTACTGGTGTACTCGCTGCAAGAATTCCTTCTCGCATGTTTGTCCTTTTTCGCATATATGCAAGCTTACCATCATCTTGTGCTTGACTTAATATGCTTCCGGCCTGAATTAATTCTTTCTTTCTATCTGCTTGGGTTTAACTTGTTTTTAACACTTTCTTGTTTCGTCTTTTTCTTCTGTACGCCGATCTTTTCCAAGGGTCTTTCTTTCTTTTTCCATGATTTCAATTTTCCTCTGATTTTGTATTACTCTCGATTTCTGCCTCATCACTTGTGTCTTGAATGAAAATTTTCTTTTTCGGATTTACCGAACCTCCTGAACTTGAATCTATTTGTTTTGTTTTATTTTTACCTTTCTTATGCACTGTAATGAAAATTCTCGCTGACGGTCCACACCCGCTAGTGCTTGGATCCTGTTTTGCTTGTTTATCTGCCAATTGATACATTTCTGCACGTGGTAGTTCAGGATTTTCTTCACAGTCTGCAATTACTGGATTTTTAGAGAGTGTATCGGCTGCATTATTTTTTTTACCTGGTCTATATACGACATAAAAAGTATACCCTCGTAAAGCTGCTTTTAATCTATTAAATCTCAAATCAGGCCTCGTGCTTGTATGAAAATGTTTTAATGGTTCATGATCTGTCACTACCGTAAATTTTGTACCGTATAAATGTATAAATAAAATTTGAATTGTTCCTTTGCAAAAACAACTGCCAATAATTCTTTGTCATATACAGAAAATGTAAGTTCGCTTCCTTTTAGACATCTTGAGGGATATACACAAGGTCGATCTTCGCCGATTTTTCCTTGGCTTAATATTGCGCCTATAGCATGATCAGACGCATCTGTTGTTACTATGAATGGCTCGTCCAACTTAGGCGCAGCCAACACAGACTCTTCGCATAGCTTCTCACGTAACGTGTCAAATGCTACTTGATGTTCTTCTAGCCACATAAATTCCTCTTTTGTTGAACTTATTTTATGCAATAGCCTCGCTATGCTTGCAAAATTTTATATAAATCGACGATAATAACCAACGAAGCCTAAAAATTGTTTAACTTTCTTTTTGTTTGTAGGTATAGGATAATCACGCACTGCTTCTATCTTTTTAGGGTCTGTTTTAATTTGCCCTTTTCCTACCAAATATCCTAATACCTGTGCTTCACGCTTGCTTAAAAATTGACATTTTTTCGGTTCAATGGTCAAGTTTGCCTCTTTAATACGTTTTAAAAATCTCTTAAATTGCACTGCGTGCTGTTCTAAATTTTCTGCATTAAGAGGAGGTCACGTATCTCTGTCCTTTTCTAATCAAAGAATTAATTTTTTACAAAAACTAATAACTTCGGCAAAAAATGAAGAGAAAGCCGCATCTCGTATAAAAAAAGCAAAATTTTCTTTGATAAGAAAGAATGTATTTTATTGCTTCTTTTTCAAGAAAATCTTGAACACCCGAATTGTTTACCCTAACCTTTATGTTTTAAGTTTTTTAAAGTTTTCTTGTAAAAGAAGCGATAAAATCGATTATTCCTCATCAATGAAAATATTCCTTTTTTTATTCATAATGCGGCTTTCTCTTTATTTTTTGCTAAATTTATTAGTTTCTGTAAAAAACCCCATTTTTTGATTAGGAAAGGACATATATACTCGGCCTCCTCTTAATTATTACATCGTCTAGATCAATCTGCGATTCTGAACCTTTCAAGCCTTGTAACGCTAGAGCCATTGCTCTGCAAAGGTCATAGGTCCTTCACGTAAACCCATAGCCATACGCTTGTATTGATATGTACCCGATGGCCCTGAAAACGCAGTCTTACGCGCTTCTTTTGAATCAATTTTTACCTGATAACAGCCGTCCTTAAGATCTACGGTGGTGATGTAATTTGCTGAGGCTAAATTTTCTAAGATGTCACAAGTTAATGGCAGTGGATAGCAGCTTCCCACAGTGATTTTATTTAGTTGGCAAAAATCTGTCACCAAACGCCAGCGTTTCCTACCCTTAGGGTCAGGTTTCTTGTTAACCATCCATGCTGGGCTACTATGACTCGACATGGATGGTTCTATAATATCATTTTAAAGTAATTTCTCTATTGCTTGATGCATAATATTTTTTAGTGCTATCTGGTAACAGTACGGTTTCACACGAGCTGACTCCTCATGTGTCGTTTTTATTCTGTGTTGAAATATTTCTAGCTGGAAATAACTCATAATCCAACCCAAAGGGATTCTCGGATATCACACTCTTAACATGTTCTTTTTCTTCTTTATTTAATTCTTTTAAGCCTAAAACATCCATTATCTTTTCCACTCTTTTTTTTTATTTCATTCGGGCTTTTATTTGCCATACATATGTCTACATATTTTATTTCAATATCAGCACTTTTTTTTCTAAATTTTGTTGCGCGTACTCCGACATTAAGCGTCTAATCTTTTTGCAATCGGAAACTTCATTTCTCTCGTCGTTGCCGTTTTCACTCGCATAAAAATCGTTATCTACTTTAATAGTTTCGCATGGGAAATCTCTATTTTTGGAGTCAGAATTCCGATATTTTTATAATTTGAATTTGAGCGGGCCGCATATGCTCTACCATTTTTATTTTCTATAATGAAATTTCCAAATAATATTCCAGGCTCTAAATTTTGAAGTGGCACCCAGCCTACTTCTACATCATTATTAATAACTTTCGCAGCAATAACGTATCTAATTCTTGCGGAAATTTCTACTGTCTCGACCCGTTCAATAGGAATCGATAATTTTACAAAATCAATGCACTTAACGCACTTAAGAATGACATTTATGTCCGTTGTTCTCACTGATAGTTTCCCAGCTTAATAGCCCATCTGTTTTTACAGAAAAGATATCTGGAACAATATGGATCTTACACTTTAGTCCTTGAAGAGTCATATCTATTCTTCCTAACGTATATGTTTCCCCTGGTACGACGCCTGTAATCTTTAAAATATGTTGCTTATCTATACTTGTGTTTTCATTTACACATTTGGCCTTTATTACGGAAATATCTGCTCCAGAATCTACGTAAAACCTTGTATCACCTCCTTTTAAATTCCGACTCTCTAATTTAACAATTGGCGGATTTCCCCCTGCGCACGTGAGCTTCATATTTATTGTGTGCCTAATCTTTACATGCTTACTATTATTATTTATTGTATGTTGATCATTACTAATTAATTCCCGCCCGGCGCCTGAGGATCGCGGCGGACATCCTGCGAGTTTGAAGGCTCGCTCATTCTATTTCCTCGATCATTCATATTTTCTCTCGCGTTTGAATCCCGTTTTTCACCTGGATCACGTGTTCGATTCTCGTTCCCATTATACTCAAATCTTTCACGACTCTTATCTTTAATGCGATTTCTATTGAATCCTATATCGTTCCTATTATCGCATCGTGCATTATTGCTATAACAGGTGGTTCCTAAGCATTATAATTATATTTATTATCACGTGAGTCATAGTTTCTATTTCTATTAAAACCACTGTTGAATTTACTATAGTTATTTCTGGCATCATTAAAATTGTTGGCATATTTATAATTATTTCTGTAATTATTATTATTAACATTTCCATTGTTATAATTATTGTTGGAATTATTTCTGTTATAATTATTGCTATCAAAATTTCTGTTGTTATTATTATTATTTAAATTACTTTTGTTATAATTATTACGCGGGCCGCTCGTATAATTTTTGTTATCATTCGCATTATTTTTTTTACTATTATTAACGTTTAGAGAATTATTTTTATTTTGCGTGCGAATAATACTATTTTTGGCACCATTTCTCAGTATTTGACAATCTGTCGTCGCGTGTTCCATCTTATCGCAATAGGCGTATCGAACTTTATATTTCTTTTTAATGCTCGGGCCCTACTTATGGCCTTCTTTATCACAATAACTATATTTAAATGCACTTGTACCTGTTTCTATTTTTACAGGCGTAGCTTGCATCGCTTGTATCTGCGCTGCTTATATTTTATTCATATTTAATAATTGCTGTTGATTATATTGCATTATATTATTGATATTTGGTGGCATTAATAACGATAAAGTCTGTGTATTTTAAACTTCAGAATTTACGGGTTGCAGGCCGTTTATAAGTGAATTTTGCATTTGTGCAAATAGTCGTGTTTTTTGCTTATTTTCAAAATCGGCTGCGAGTTGTATAGCTTTCCCTAATGTTAATGGTTTCTTACAACGCACCTGCATATCCAAGGGCGATAGTAATCCAAACAAATAATACTGTAAAGCATCACTTTTTATTAACTGCTTTCTCGACAATCAATCTTGCACATTTAATATCGGTATTGTATCGTAAATCTTCAATAATCGATTCAATAATGCTTATGCACGCGTGCCAAAATCTGTTGCCGATTCGCGCTGTTGCTGTGTTATCATTTTTAATTGCGTAGATAAATCTTCTAATATTGTTACGTTATTACATTGTGCCTCTAAGTCTGCTATAAGAGCTTCTATTGACTCGTATTGCATCAAACGCGCCATGAGAATATCTGCTGCTTTTCCAATGAGTTTTAACGCTAACTCATACATAAGGTAATTTATCTACGCTGCCTTCAAAAGTTGGAATTCGTCTAATTGTTTGATGTTACGATAAATAAGGCGTATTTTGAAAATTTGTGTGCTGTGTTCCCGGCGCTAGATTTATTTATTGTGCGTTTATTGTGTAATTAGCATTCATTGATGCGTTAAAATTTAGATTTGAATTTATTTGCGCTGGTATATTATTATTCCACGATTCGGGCTATTTTGTGAAAAATTTTTATTTCCTAGAGAAGTGCCATTATACGGCGTTGACGGAAGAGTTAGTTCTGAATTTGAGTTCATGTACAGTGCCGGTGTCATCCATGCATTTGCTCTTTTATGAGCTTCTGCTGCTCCAAATTATTTCGCTCTTTTTAATTGAATATTTGCTTCTATTTCACCGATCGTTTCTACTATTTTCATCCGCGGCCTTGCACCGTTTGACATTTTCCTACCGATATCTCGTCTCATTTCGTCAATCTCTCTCACAAGCTCTGATGTATTCTGCGGTGAATCGGGCCCTCGCGACGTGGCCATTGCACATCTTTTTCTAATCTCTTTCATTCTTTCTTCCGGCACGCCTAGCAATTCCGGCGCGCTCTATACTTGTGTGTTTTCAGAATCGTAAATCGACATGAATTTCCTGCATGGACACGAAGTTATGGGATTATTGCTGTTTTCGTTTACAAAATTGTTTTAATACTTCTCGCTACGTGGACTTCTTATAAGAGATAAGGAGCGTCCCTTGCGCTTCATCGACGAGACGTTACCTTGACGCTTTCCGTCTTTCTTCGAAAATAGATTATAAAAAGACATGTTCGATAATTTATTTACTTTTGAATCGAGATTTCACAAATTACACTTTCTACGCACACTATTAATTTAACAACGGCTTCTTATGTATATTGTAACATGGCAGATTGGTCATATTACTTGTGTGTATATTTGTAGCGCATACAGATGACAGAAGAGAGCATCCAACTACTGGCAAGACAGAAAGTAGACCACGCGAGTCAAATATTTAAAACTATAACCCAAAAAGGTTGGCACACATGTACGAATATCTATAGCACATATACTGTGCACTTATGTAGATAACAAGCAGCTTGACTCGAGTAGCTGAGCTTGGGTCCGTCAAGGATCGTTTGTCTCTCTCATGCGGCGCGCGCAGCGTACAGCACGAGAGATGAAGCTGAGCAGAGACAAAAAGGAAGCGCCATTGCATCATTCCTTCTGTCGCCAGCGTGTAGTAAAGAGCGTTTCGACTTGCGTTATTGCGTATTACTCTTTTGTGTGTTACGAATATCATAAGTTTGAGTGAGCGACAATAGATGGATTCACTATTCTATCATTTATTTTATTGTGCTTACAAAAGCCTTGTGTTGTTGCGAGTGCATGATTGCTAATTAAAATAAAATAATTTCTTTCTGTCTTTTGTGACGTGTGTGCCGGGCGATCGCGTGCGCGTTCTATTGCGTACTTTCCCTTCGTTCTATTCCAATTTTTTTTTTGTATGTGCTCGTGCCCTTTTAGCGTCTATTTTTCTTACTATCTGCTTTTCGTCGTGCCGATAGTTACTTAACTAGTGCAAGCGACGTCGCGTACGCTATACGCGGCTGGCGTCCATTTTAATCGCGCATGCGATTACTGTACAAATTTCTGAAAAAAAGCTTCTTTTTTCTTTGTTACTTAATTAATTACATCTTATATATTTTAATAAAACAGTGAAACCTCCTGATCCCCAAGGTTGTCACAATATTATTTCTCTATTACGCATGAGAATCGTTTTTTTCACTTCCTGAAGCACACTGTATTCGTGCACTAATCACTTTTATTAATAAAATCTTTTTTTTCACTTGACTCTATACTATACCCCATAAAACAATTTCATAAAGATTTATATAAAATTTACTTACTCTTTGCAGCAGAGAGTGAGCAGCGTGATGATTTCTTGAGTTATAATTTTTGATAAGCGTCCTTCCTTTCTTCCTTCCTCTACTTCTGATCTTCTGAGTTGTTAACTTACAGCACATGCTTTTAAAATATTTAAAAATATGCAACCCCAAAAATTTACATTTATTCCAAAAATATTGCGATTTTCAATGATCTGTCTCTCTCCCTCTCTCTCTCTCGATAAAAAAAATTTCCTTTACTTTTCTTGAAGCGTTTTTCTTTTAAGTTTCCCTCAAAAAAAATTTTATTTTTTTTCTAAAGCCCTCGCTTGCGTATCCCACACCGCTGCCACCAAGTAACCTTAAATTTTCTCAAAATTTTTTGTGTATTTTAATTTTTTTGATGTTGTTGCGGTATTCTTATATACATGTATACCATACTCTTATAAGAGTATCGCAACAATATAAAAAAAATTAAAATGTACAAAAAGTTTTGAGAAAATTTAAGGTTATTCTACATACAAAAACACACTTTTTTTATTTGGCATTTTTCTATACCTCCTCTCATTAAGCAGATATCGGAAAAATAAAAAAGACTCTTTTTTTTTAACGAAAATCGCTAAATCTCGGTCAATTTTGAACCTAGGAAAAAAACTAAAATATAAATTTCAATTTCAGCAAAATAGCTTTAAACCTAGCTGTGGAAAATTTTTCTACCATCATTTTCCGAAAAATGATTCAAATTTAAACACAGACGAATAAAAATTTTTTTTTCTTCTATTTTTAAGTCGTAATATTTTGCAGACAAGTACTCAAAATTAAATTGCCAATACACCATTAAAAAGTCCTTACAAATACGTTTAAAATGTGTGGTCGTAGAGTTCTGTACGACCCTTATTTGTTGAGATACAAAATTTTTTAATTAGTACTTTTTTTCTCAAGGGTGGCTCTTTTTTATTGGACCCCACTGTATACATATGTAGGTATATATATATATATATATACCTATACTTGTACACATACATATACAAGTATACATACTCATACGTACAAACACATGCACATACACTTATGCACAAAAACGTACACACATATGGATTTAGACATAATAATATAATTATTAGAGCTATATTTATGTCCTCGTAGGTCATATTCCCATCACCATCTAAAGAGCATGATCAATTGGTATTGGCATCGCGTATGTCTCTCGCGTGCTGCTTGACTCTGTATAAGATTTATATGTCCTTCTGAGACATATTGAGTATCAATATGTCTGAGAAGAAATCAATACGGCATCACCGATCCTACTATGTTTCGTTCAACACGTCAAAGAAAAATCAAATTGAATGTAGGTTAGTGAAAAAAAATGACTTGTGCTTCGACAGCAGCTATACTCATTACGAAATGTCAATCGAAAAAACAAAAGAAGAAATCAATAGAACTAAAATTTATTTTTAAAAGTATTAAAAAAAAGATTAATATTTTCATCTATTAAGTTATAGTTCCTCATATGACCTACTTCGGACATAAAATGATCTATGTCCTTTGGCCATATTCAGGTGGAATATGAATACGGCCAAAGGGCATATATAACCAACGAATATAGACGCTTATAGAAGCGTACTCTTAAATGGGAAATTTCTGCCAAAAATGAGTTACCCAGCTACTGAGGGCGCCACTAGATCCCATGTATTTTTATATCTATATATATCAAATTTTTCATGTGTATAGATATACAAACAATGTTAACGTGTTACCCAGCGTATCGGACGAAAAATTTAACCCAGAAGTACGCTTCTATAAGCGTCTATCTTCGTTGATATAACTAATATATATATATATATATATATATATATATATATATATATATATATATATATATATATATATATATATGAGCCATTCTAATACTTTTTCTAAAAAGTGTTCGCAGTGGGTCTCCAGAATTTTCCATTGACCATGGCATCTTTTTGTACTATGAAACTTAGGAACCCATGCCAAATTTCAGCCTTCTAGAACCAATAGATGCCGAGAAATGGCCATACAAAGTCCAAAAATGGGCCCTTTTTTGGCTGTTTTTCGCTAGTTTTCGAATACTCCTCATTAATCCAATATTGCACCAAAATGAACTCACAATACGTCGTTTTCTTCGTTTTGAACTAAACTTTTTAGAAATCATTCGCACATTTGGATTTATGGAAAGGGCTTTGCTACATAACCTTAAAAACAACGGGCATTTTTTTGACTTTTCTCAACTTTTCATCCTTCCATAACATCACGAATTTTCAATATTTTTATAATCGGCAAACGGCGTTGGAAACCTCTTGAAAAGACCTTCAATTTAACACTTTGAACGTTTAAAAACATTAAAAATTTATGGAGTTATTGAAGGTTGAAGTTCACAAAATTCGTAAAAAATGCGTTTTCGAACCCCTAAAGCTCAAAATAAGGTGTCTTTTTTTTTTTTTTATTGCATAAATTTTTAGTTTTGATATAAATATATGAAATAAAACCGTTTCCAGAGGACCGTTTTTTGATTTTCGAATTATTTTTCGTGCATCTAATTATTGCTTTTTTTAGACATTTACAATGCTATATGCTCGTATGTATAGCGTTCTATACATACGAGCATAGGGTATCGTCCTAAATTGACTTTCCAAATAAATTCTTATACTTTTTTACATGTCTTAAAAAATATTTCAACACCAAACTCAGATTGAAAGTTTTTCACCGACCTTAGAAAAAATACAAGTGACGGAAAAAAATTTTATAAATAATGAAAAATTGCCTTTTTTGAAACACTGACATGAAAGTTGTTATTATTTTCACGCGCTACTACAGATTTAAAGAAAACATGTTAATCAGACCATAATAAACTACAGGAAGTTAGCATTTTATCTATATTTTAATATGCTTTTTTATCATTTTTATCAATTTATTTTATTTTTATTAATGCACAAAAAAATATCTTTTTATGTTTTCAATTTTTGGTTTCATACATTCATCGTATAACTAAAAAATATACAATAGAGATGTTCGTTATGCATGTGAAAAACTTACATTATAGGAATAAAATATTCTGTGAGAAACTTGTTTAAAAAAAAATATTTCGAATAACACACGTCAAGAATGTTTAGAAAGGCTAGAAACTATATTGTAATTTCTTCTTTATATCATTTCCGAAATTCTTATTATATGTTTAAGTTATCGTTGGCTATCCTACATCGTAAAATCGACGTTTCAGTAAAATAAAAAATTAATCAAACAAATTTTTGTTGTTAATTTAAAATTTGCGGGCACATTTGTAGGTTATTTTGAAGTTTTTCAGCTAAATTCCGATCTATGAGAATATAGGGAAAAAATTTGACGGAATACAAGGATACGGAATTGACGTACTATGACGTTCCGTAGCCTATTTTCCCTTCCATCTAATTTCACCCTTATACTAAAGAAGATAGACGCTTATAGAAGGATTTTTCTGGGTTAAATTTTTCGTCCGAAAACCTGGGTAACACTTTAACATTGTCTGTGTTCAATAGAAAGTTGAAAATGTTCCATCTAGATTGCTCTCGTTTCATTTCATTATTTACAGTACTATGAATGCACATTCAATCTTTTTTATTTAGGTTCGAATTTATAGTCGACACTCAACACTCAGCACTCAGTTCTTAACCCTCAGATCTTAAAGTTTCATTGTTCTGTGTTCCCTATAAACGTGGGTCTAAGTTTATAGGGAACATGGAACAATGAAACTTCAAGATCTGAGGGTTGAGTGCTGAGTGTTGAGTGTCTACTATAAATTCGAGCCTTACGTCTATATGGTCCGAATTCATAGTCGTGTCTTGAGTATTGAGTATGACTTAAAACTTAAGTATTGTTACTTGAGTATCAGCTGTTACTTCAATTGAGTGTTACATCTTTACCGATGAGTAGCTTATCTGTTTGATTTTGTTTCATAACTAACTGTGATAACCTCTTCATGTAGCACGCAATCAAAGTAACAGCTGATACTCAAGTAACGATACTTAAGTTTTAAGTCATACTTAATACTCAAGACACGACTATGAATTTGGGCCTATGTTATTTTTAAAAGCACTAATGATTTTATCCATACTTGCCATTGTATAGCGATAATATTTGTTTAAGTTAAAATTGCTCGTTATTTTTGTACTTGCATAGGCATCCTCATATTTACTTGATTACAGCGTATTTTCATTTTCAAGTGTAGTTAAACAAATAAATTCCCCTACTTGATTTTACATATACGCAAATATAGCTTTTAAACAAAAAATAAAATATATTGTAAAAGTTATTGATGTAAATGTGTTTTTAAAGAATTTATAAGTGGTGAGCATAATATAAATTCAGTTTGTTATTTTTTGATCATATCTAACCTTTAGAATTTAAATATAAATTTCAAACATTTAAATACAATCCTACGTTTCTTTATTCAATTTGTAACTTCAAATATTTATTATAATTTTATATTGATGCAAAAACATCTTCTGACATGTTTACTTTTATTTATTTCTATTATTGTAAACATTGTATATTTCTAATACTGAAGAGTTTTTAATAGTTTTTTTATTGCATAAGGTATTATAGTAATTTAATAGTTTAATCACTTGTACCTTAACATTTTGTAATTACATGTCTTTATGAGCATGCATTCTATACATCTATATTTTTAACGAAAATCATATTGATTTTTAATTTATAAATATTATAAACTATTTTTACATCTAATTAATTCAACTTTCTATAAATTAAACCTAATAGTTTTTTCTATTTTTTTCTTCTAGAACTTTAAAAGGTGATAGAGCAAAGTAATGAATTAATGGGTTTTAAAGTTTTGAAAAATTATGGCAAATCAGTGTTGTCTAGGAAGTATTTTCAATAAAAATGGTGACGTTAGTCAAGGAAAAAAAATAATAGATCTTGATGATAATGAAAGAACTTTATTGTCTTTAAGAGTGCCAGAAATTAATATTAAGAATGAGGAGGGATTTATTTGCCTTTTTCACTACACTGAATATTTAATCATGTACATAATAAATCAGAAAAATTGCTGTGATCCAATGCAGAAACACAAAAAAAAAAGTAAACAAATCTTTAATGATTGTTAATTTACAATATTCAATCAACATAAAAGATATATGTGGTTTTGATGTTCCACCAGGAAATAAATTGTGTAAATCTTGTAATATTTATCTTAGAAAGAAAGTTAGCGATCCTTTAAGTATTAATATATTCTGTGCTGATCCATTTGTAAAACATCGACAGAACGTAGACAAAAATTTGATTGGAATAGATCAAAATATTGTTAATTATTTGAATGAAGTTCACAAAATAAAATTAAACATTAATCATAAATTATGCTCTAGATGTTATGCGGTGGTAAAATCAGATTTATCTGAATATAATAAAACACTTGCTGAAACTTTGATTACTGAAAATATTCAAGAGGGTTTAAGCACAAGTAATACTCTAACTCAAAATAGTGAGAACTCAGAGTATTTATCACAGAGTCAAGTAAAACGAACAGTTGATCAGATGCTGGACGTGTTAGGCATGCCAATCTTTAAGAGAAGTAAGAATAATGATGAGCAAACAGTAAAATGTGGTATTAATATATTGGAAAACATTGTCAATAACTTATCGAATGCTTTTGAAATAGTATATAATGTTCAGTTACCAAAATTTGAGAATCTTGAAAGTATATTTAATAAAAACACATGGTTTGAAAGTATGATAAAATCCATCCAAGATCGATACAATTCAGTATTTGATATGAATGAAAAAATATTATTATTGACCGTATTACCAGATGAATGGCAATTTACAATGTTTGCAAAATACTTCCAGTGCACTCGTCACATGTATTATGAAGCAAAAAAGTTAAAAAGGAATGAAGGTAAAAGAAGATAATACACTGTAAAAAATTTTGTGTAATTCGTCAAATTTTATTTTGTGTTAAAATTTTACAAATATGTTTGTAAAATCAACACAAAAAATTTTTCGATTTAAAAATGTATGTGTACTTTTAAAATTAATACAAAAATTGTTATAGAATTAACACTCGGAGTTTGTAAATTTTACAAACATGTGTATACTTATTAATTTTAACACAAAAAAATTTGTATTTCATCTCTAACACTTATGTGTGTTAAAATTACAAATTATTTTCTCACTATGTACATATTTATTATCCTGTTTTTATTCAAAAAGTTTATTGATATAGAATTCTACCTTCTAAAGTAAAACAACCGTAATCTAACATTTAAAAAAAAATAGATTTATTCATATGATTAGAATCATAACGAAATTCCGCATTCAACTGTTTTTGAGGATTTTGAAAAAAAAACATTAATCTTTAATGACACCGATGCAAAGAATAAAAAGTCTGACTGAATTGAAAATTTAATTCCAGAAAAAAGCGTTAAGGGAATGTAACAGGATCTATGATTTCTACATAGTTACCAACATTGCAGTTTTCCAAATTTTTAATTTGAATTCAAAAATTTTTCGAAATATCTTTATATTATGCTTTTTGTTAGTTAAAATGGAAGGCTGTAATATAGAGATATTTAACAAATTTTTGGATTGATAATAAAAAATTTGGAAAACTGTAATTTCGGTATTTTATATTCCCTTAATTTACACAAATTTAAAAGATATTAGTTAATACGTCACTATTTACTATTTTTAGGAGCATTAATATTTATTGACGCTCTCTTTTCTGAGATATATTTCAGAATGTAAGCCTCTTTACAAAAATAAAAAAGCTCATACTCCTAAGAATAAAAGGCTAAGTAACATTAACGTTTATTGCCAAATATTTTTAAGAAACAAGCATAGTTAACTACATTTTTTAATAGTAAAAAATAAAATTAACAATTATTTTTTCATTCCATGCTTTAAATGATCCTTCATTCACTAATTAAATTCACCATTAATATTTACTCATTATAAATATCGTATTTCTTCATACAAAAAGTTTTTCGCCGTTTTCTCAGTTTCAATCGAAATACAGTTGACGGTTTTTTACTTTGGACGATAGAATTTAATATGCAATGATGCATCTATCTTGATTTAATCATTTTAATTACAAATTATCGAGAAATACTTGTTCAACGAAGAATCATAAAAATTTATGTATGACCACATTTCAGGTGTTTTTGGTAAGCGCATAAGAAAAACGTATACTCGAATCACAGATGAAGTTAAAAACGAGATCATAGCATTTTATTTAGATGATACAAATAGTAGAGCGTTAAGTGGTATTAGGCAAGTGCGCATGCAAAAGGTTCCTGGAAAACAGTCTATTCCAATACCTAAAAAATTATTACTTTATGATTTGAAAGAATTGTACACTAAATGGATAACAGAAACTAATGAAAGTCAAGTACCTAGTTTCTCTTTTTTCGCTTGTCTGAAGCCAATGAATTGCGTAAGTGCTGGAGAGCCTGGAACTCATATTATATGTGTATGCTCCGAACATCAAAATGTAAAACTAAAGTTGGCAGCTGTAATTCCTTTAATGAACTATAGAGAAGTTTTAGAAGAAGGTGTTTGTTCAAAAGATAATAGAGATTGTATGCTTCATTATTGTAAAAATTGTCCAAAAACTGATGGTATACGCATATTTTTAGAATCTAATATCGATCTGAACGTGAAAAATGTTTATTATAATAATTGGGTTATAGAAAAAACAGAAAGTAAAGATAGTGACAGTTCATTTAGTTCTAAAACGAGCTTGAAATCTTTTGAAATACCATTAAACTTTTTTATTGAAGATTTAAGTAAAAGTGTTTGGAATTTAACCAAACATCATTTTATTTCTGAAAAACAGAAAGATTATTTAGAATTTTCAAAAAATACATTAGAGAGTAATACCGGCCTACTGATTTCAGATTTCGCAGAAAATTATGCTTTCGTAGCACAGGACTCTGCACAGGCGTGGTATTTCAATAATACTACTGCTTCGCTATTTACTGTTTCATTTTATTATAAAGAAGGTAATGAGCTGAAAACGCAATCTTTTTGCGTTATTTTAGCGAGCACAAAACACCAGGCTTATTCAGTCCACATTTTCTATGAAAAAGTACTGGAGGAGATAAAAAAAATGTTTTTATTTATAAAAATTATAATTAATTTTTCTGATGGTGCACCAACACAGTACAAAAACAAGTGAGTAATATATGGGTCATAATAATATAGTTTTAATATTCGGATTATAAAAAAATTGCAAATCAAAAGTCAAAATTATGTTTTTATATTATATGTTATATTCTTACAATTAAACTACAAAAATCATGCTTGCATCGAAAAAAATATAACGTATTTATTTAAATGAATGACCTCTTTTTAATATTATAGTTAATAAGATGGGGACAGACGTGGAACGAAAATTGGCGACACAGCCATTTCGTCGAAAAACAGTTTCAATACGAATTTTTATCCCTTACGTGTAAACATAATATATTTTAAATGTTTATTTTTAAATACACAAAGTCGATTAGGTCAAATATATTATTTACTTCAATATTTCACTCGAAATTCCATTTTTTCAGGGACATCAGGGGCTGACGTAGAAAATTTGACCATTTTTTTAAACCTACGTCACAGAGCTTTAAAAAAATTAATATTTTTATGAATGTACTATTTAAAACTCGACCAAAGAAAGATGCATTTGTATTTTTTGTTTAAATTTCATTCCATGAATCATGTAAAATCACCGGCGACATCAATATTAAAACTAGATTATTATGACCCATATAGAAGATTAATAACATAATTGATAAATACAATTAATTCTAAAAATCGAAATATTGTTTTCCATAAATAAAGTTACATAAGTAACATTTTACATAAATAACATTTTATTAACAATACTTAAGAATTTTTTCAATCAGAAACATCTAATGAATTTACTTATCACAGGAATCACCTTATAAATGTATGCTACCATGAAGAAGATTTCGGTATTAAGTTGAAATCTTATAATTTTTTCGCTACATCTCATGGAAAAAGCACTTGTGATAGCATAGGAGCAGTTGCGAAAAACTATGCTAGAAGGGCTGCATTGCATGGTGAAAAAATAACAGATGCAGAGGAAATGTATAATTATCTGAACGAAAACGTTTCAGAAATTAGGTATGGATTTAATCACAAGATATTATACAAACTATATCTACGAATCGAGCATTTCACTTGAAAAATATTGCAGATTTCTTTGGGTAAGCGAAAATGATGTAATTGCAAGAGGTAAAAAACTTCAGAAAAGATTTACGTCTGCAATAACAATACACGGAACAAGACAGTACCACTGCTTTGAACCTATAGATGGATGTACATTAAAAGCTAAATTATATTCTTTTGATTCAATATCTAATATTGTTAAAATTCAATAAAAGATTTTATAACATATGAATAATTCTAGAAAACCTTCAACTTTCTCCTTTTGAAAATTATTATAAATTATTTTAAAAGCACTCTCATGGGGAAATTTTTCTTATTTCTATAGCTCTTAATGAGTAAAAACAGTTGGTGTTACTCATTTTACAACGAAGTAATTTTTTGTATTGCAAAAATTATAGAAAATATTTCACTTTTTTTAATAATTTCCAAATTTGCATAAACTGGCATATACAATAAATTCTAATACATGACTTCTCTTGTATCTAATAAATTCATTGACAAAGATGTAGAAGATTATTTTATTTCGAGGTTATAAGCATAAATGCTATTAAATTTTTAATTTATATATTTTCCTCTACAATGTAGTCGATGATCTCATATTTTTAAAACTTATATATAAAACTTATACTTTTCTCGATATTTTTTAATAAATTTTTTATATTTTTATCGAAAGTTGATGAGATACCGTAATTTTCTTACGACATTAAGTAATTTCTTAAAGATTCTAAGTTTTGTTTTCTGAACCTAATAATAATGAATAATAACAAAAATTTGTTTGATTAATTTTTTATTTTACTGAAACGTCGATTTTACGATGTAGGATAGCCAACGATAACTTAAACATATGATAAGAATTTCGGAAATGATATAAAGAAGAAATTACAATATAGTTTCTAGCCTTCCTAAACATTCTTGACGTGTGTTACTCGAAATATTTTTTTTGAAACAAGTTTCTCACAGAATATTTTATTCCTATAATGTAAGTTTTTCACATGCATAACGAACATCTCTATTGTATATTTTTTAGTATACGATGAATGTATGAAACCAAAAATTGAAAACATAAAAAGATATTTTTTTGTGCATTAATAAAAATAAAATAAATTGATAAAAATGATAAAAAAGCATATTAAAATATAGATAAAATGCTAACTTCCTGTAGTTTATTATGGTCTGATTAACATGTTTTCTTTAAATCTGTAGTAGCGCGTGAAAATAATAACAACTTTCATGTCAGTGTTTCAAAAAAGGCAATTTTTCATTATTTATAAAATTTTTTTCCGTCACTTGTATTTTTTCTAAGGTCGGTGAAAAACTTTCAATCTGAGTTTGGTGTTGAAATATTTTTTAAGACATGTAAAAAAGTATAAGAATTTATTTGGAAAGTCAATTTAGGACGATACCCTATGCTCGTATGTATAGAACGCTATACATACGAGCATATAGCATTGTAAATGTCTAAAAAAAGCAATAATTAGATGCACGAAAAATAATTCGAAAATCAAAAAACGGTCCTCTAGAAACGGTTTTATTTCATATATTTATATCAAAACTAAAAATTTATGCAATAAAAAAAAAAAAAAAAAGACACCTTATTTTGAGCTTTAGGGGTTCGAAAACGCATTTTTTACGAATTTTGTGAACTTCAACCTTCAATAACTCCATAAATTTTTAATGTTTTTAAACGTTCAAAGTGTTAAATTGAAGGTCTTTTCAAGAGGTTTCCAACGCCGTTTGCCGATTGTAAAAATATTGAAAATTCGTGATGTTATGGAAGGATAAAAAGTTGAAAAAAGTCAAAAAAATGCCCGTTGTTTTTAAGGTTATGTAGCAAAGCCCTTTCCATAAATCCAAATGTGCGAATGATTTCTAAAAAGTTTAGTTCAAAACGAAGAAAACGACGTATTGTGAGTTCATTTTGGTGCAATATTGGATTAATGAGGAGTATTCGAAAACTAGCGAAAAACAGCCAAAAAAGGGCCCATTTTTGGACTTTGTATGGCCATTTCTCGGCATCTATTGGTTCTAGAAGGCTGAAATTTGGCATGGGTTCCTAAGTTTCATAGTACAAAAAGATGCCATGGTCAATGGAAAATTCTGGAGACCCACTGCGAACACTTTTTAGAAAAAGTATTAGAATGGCTCATATATATATATATATATATATATATATATATATATATATATATATATATATATATATATATATATATATATAACACAACCAGTGATTTTAGAAAAATTAGAGAAAAGTATCTACGTATATCAACTATGTAAAATAAACAAGGATTGAGTAATCTTCCTTTTCACACGAACGGGGTTTTTGTTTTGACCCTCACTTGCACCCACTGATTTTATATGGATACTTTCCTGATAACCTCACTGTATAAATACTATATAGCTACGGTACTGTGACCATCAGTGTTTTTGTTAAGCTTTTCTACAATAATAATGCGAAGGCTTTACCTTGATGGCATATGCGACAGAAAACTTCGATCGGAAGACCAGAAATGTTTTAACGAGAATATATAACGAGACTTAATAATTTTAAATTAAGTTTACTCATGATTGAATAAAATAATGGTCATGAAACTTTTAATGAATTAGAGCTAACTAATATTTTGCCATTATAAAGATCGATTTTCATATAATTTTAATTGCGTTTTCACAAGATATGGTTTTGAAATTTCCGATGCTTAATTTTAAAGTATAATAGTTTTTGATTAAACAATTCATATTTATATGATATATAATTCAAACATTTATATATTATGTGAAATAACATTTATAATATTAATATATGTGTGGATTAGAATGTGTGAGATGGAGAGTGGAATAAGTCACATACCTCTAATTTAGAGATTTTCGATATTAAGGTTATTAGTCAATAAAAAAAATCAGAAAAAATTTTTTAAAATTATAGTGTATTAGATTGATAGATTATAACGTTTTTTCTTATAATTCACCCAAAGATGAAAACATTGTTTCGATTTTTTTTTATTATAATAAAAAACATTTCACCATTTATTCATTAGTAGAGTTTATTTTGTTTTACAGAAGATATGTCGATGATAGTTTAATTTGTGCTAGGAGTAGTGACATTGACAAGATTCTTACTGCTTCTAATTCTGTTGATCAGCACATACAACACACGTTGGAAAAACCTGTAAACGGCACCTTGCACTTCTTAGATGTCAACATTGATTTTAATGATAAAAGCAACATCACTACGGATTGGTATCCCACTCACTCGGGACAATACTTGAACTTCCATTCTCATGGACCTATTTCTCAAAAGATTGGCATAGTGTTTTCGTTGGTGGATAAAGTTCTCAAACTCTCAGACACAAGGTTTCATGTGAAGAATTTCAATATTATTAGAAAGATGCTTATTGGCAACAATTAGCCAATAGAGTTTATAAATAAGTATATTGACAAAAGAATTATCCAAAATAAACATAGTCACCACAATTTAAATGATAAATATCATTCAGAGTCCAATAATATAATTGTATTTCCTTATTCAAGGTCCCATGAATTTGCATTTAAAAACATATGTAAAAAATTCAATTTTAAATTAATTTTTAGTCTTAAGAGGCGGTCGGAACCAAATCGGTGACTTGCGGTATATATCAAGTCAGCATTTTTCGCTTTACGATAATATTTTTTATATTTTTATGGCTTAAACTATTTGAAATTATTCTTTATATACATGACTAGAGGAAATGACTATATTTTTACCATATGAATAAGTAAATAAATTATTATAAGCATTTATTACAAATATCAAACTGACTTGACGTATACCGCATGCAAAAAACTGTCGTGTCGATTGTTAGGTGGCATTTTTCGCTTTATGACAATATTTTGTATATTTTTGTGGCTTTAACTATTTTAAATAATTCTTTATATACATGACTAGAGGAAATGACTATACTTTTACCATATTAATAAATGAATAAATTATTATAAGCATTTATTACAAGCACCGAACTAAGTCACCGATTTGGTTCCGACCGCCTCTTAACAACAAAATTGAATGCAATTCACAATTGGGTAAGGATATCACAAAAAAATCATTAAAAAATAATGTTGTATATAAAATAAACTGCAATGATTGTAATGGTTGTTACATTAGGCAGACCGGTAGAACTCTTGAAACTCGAATTAAGGAGCATAGGTCTGATTGTTTGCATAAACGTGAAAGATCGGCCCTTTATACTCATGTTTTAAACACCAGTCATAGTATGAATTTTGATATTAATAATGTTAAAATCCTTGATAATAAGTGCAATTACTATAAAAGATTGGTATCTGAAATGATTAATATACACATTCACAAGAATAATATCAATAGAATGTTTGATACACAAAAGTTGTTAACTGTTTTTAAAGATTATATTGATGGTGACTTTAGGATTGAGAATCGGAGTTCATAATGTTTCTTATTTTAACATGTGATGTTTTTGTGTGCATATGTACATGTGTGTGTGTATATATATATGTATATATATGTATATATATATATATATATATATATATATATATATATGTATATATGTATATAATTATATTAGTATTCATTAGTTTACTATAATTAATCTTTCAAATTGTTCTTTACGCTTTCTTTTTTATTCTTATTCTTTTTATAATTAATACATTTAATTCAAAGTACACAAACGCATGTGCTAATGGGTACATACGACAACAGCGCCGTACTATATAAATATCTTTTAACTTGGTAGCTCACAATTGTGTTATCCTCCTTATGATTTCTGTTTAACTATTGTTGTGAACGACTTCACTGCTTCTTGTTTGATCGTGTTTCTTTATAGCTTATTTATACTATAGACTGAAACCTATACTACTTAATGGTTTCTATTATTAATTGTTTAAATAGCAATGTTTATTGTAAAATTGTTTTTTAATGGATTTTATAATATTTATTATTGGTTTTGGAGAGTTGAAAGGTTATAATTGAGACTTTGATATTTTAATTGTCATTGGTTTTGTAAATGTTATCAAGTAAAAAAATTATATGTATTTATATGTTATGTTTCAGGAAAAGAATGTTACTCATAGTTATGTAAATTAATTTAAATCAATTTTTTGCACTTGAAAAGGGTCATCATAAATATGACTGAAACGTTGTATGATTAACCAGCAATAAAAAGTATTATTGACAGTTAATAGTTGTTTGTATCATTATTAAAGGAAATTCACCATTTGTAATTTATGCCATTTTCATTCTAATTGGAAGTTCCAAAGTTGTAAATGTTCATGGACCTTTACCATTATCATTTTTATAAATAAAAACAAAAGAATTCAATTGTCGATTTATAATCATATTTTTTATTTGAACAAATATTATTTTACAAATGTTCTTAATAATTAACATCAATTGATTAACTATATTGAAATAACACAATTTTACTATAATACAGGAATAATACAAAAATTCTATTCCATATCAGATTCATTAGAAATCAAGGTATTATGATTATTTTCACTAGTAGTAAGATTTTTAAAAAAATTATGATGTACCACTGGAATGAATTGAAGTACGTGTAACATATCTTTTTTGTTGACTAATTTTTGGGGTTCCTTTGTCTTTTTATAGTTTTTTCAGCAACTTGTCATTTTTTTAAACTTGATTACTTTGTGATTCTGAATCACTACTAAGAATATTATCAGAGCTATTATCCAACGACATAATTTATTTAAATACCTATATCATTTAGAAACACTTCAAACGTACACTTGGCGGAAAGGATATTTTTTTATGAATGTTAACCTCAAATGGCAACATCGCATATTTTACCAGGGACATAAGACAATTCCAAATTATGGAACAAATTTCGCATCATTGTTACTTATTACTTTATGACATAATTGTAGTAAACAAATAATATTACTTTCTTTTATAATTTGAATTATAATTTTATGAAATAAAATTTTTATTTTTTACACGCTTTTATTAAGCTTGCTTTCACGTCTGTCTGTCTGTCTGTCTGTCTGTCTGTCTGTAATCAAATCTTGCACGCTCGATTTGAGGCACTTTTTGTCGATGGAAATTTCTGAAATTTTACACAGACCTCGGTCTCCGATGACAATGTAATAATCCGTTGTCAGGTCGGCGATCACAGGTGTGCAAATTCATCTCCGAGGAAGTTGAAGTGGAAAGGCTATCTTTGGGTGAAGGCAAGTTGATGGAATGTTGTTGAGTTGATAGTTGTAGAAAATGCATAGGGGGTAGGGGCTTGCATAGGGGATAGGCGAAAGTACAGCTGGAAATATAGAGGATAGGAGGATCAAAAGAGATAGGGGAATATATAGGGGGTAGGAGAATATGTAGGGGATATAATAATGTATAAAAGATAAAATTAGGTACAAATTTTTGAAAAAAAATTACTCATAGAATCAATTTTAATTAAAAAGCAGATAATAAAAAATTTAAAAAAAAACATTTTTAAAACACGCTTTTATAACGGAGAAAATACACTAAAAAGTATTAAATAAATTAATTTACTTCCTTGAAATTACTTTTATACAGTTCATTGCGATAGTTAAAAGAAAATTTTACAACGAAAATTCAAAAAGAAAAGTGTGGGCGCTGAATTAGATTGACTAAAATTAGCGCCCACACTTTTCTTTTTAAATTTTTGCTGTAAAATTTTCTTTTAAGTATCGCAATGAACTGTATAAAAGTAATTTCAAGGAAGTAATTTAATTTATTTAATACTTTTTAGTGTATTTTCTCCGTTATAAAAGCATGGTTTAAAAATGTTTTTTTTAAAATTTTTTTTAGTTCAATAATCATATAGAAAATCTAATATTGTTAATTTAAATTATCTTTGTAATAAAATTTTAGTTGTTATCGTTTGAATTTGGCATAATAATCTATATGGCTGATTCCATTCAGACTCATGCAGGCCGTCACTGACCGAATTTTTTTTTTCTTCCAAGTAATAAAAATACCTTCTATTATGTATATGAAGATAAAATTTACCTCGTAGAACGCTCAAAAAATTTTTTTTTTACTACAGCAATTTTAGTGTTGGATGTAAAAACGAAAATTCAAAAATTGAAAATGAACCTCTACTTTTAAATGACTATAGCTCCCTCAATTTTTAACCTTTTTAGGCGTCCTTTTAACGTAAGTGTGTGGAATTCCGTCTAGTTTTAAATGCAATCTCGATTTAGTAATACAATTTGATCTCACTAAGTTATTCACGAAAAACCGAAAAAAGCGATTTTTTTCAAACACGATTTTTTCAAAAACTATATTTTTTTTCGAAATTTTTATATAATTTTATACATAAAAAATACTAACTTTAAGGGTAGGTGGGAAAATGCGATTTTGCCTTATTTTTTTTTAACAGAATTTTAAACGTTTTTTTTATATTTTCGATTTTAAAACATTGATACCATGGCGCATCGTACTATTTTTCCAACTTTACGTGTTCTTACAACTATTTTTATGCTTTCATTTATTAATATATCAAAAATATCAACAATAATCTTTAAAATCAACCCTGGATCGAATATTTTGATCAATTAGAACCAAAGTTATGACGATTTAAAGTTTAAAAAAAAATGCTGAAACTTTAAATAAATATATTTACTTTGAATTTCGAATTTTGAATTTGAATTTCTAATTTTGGAAAGGTGAATTTTTTAAATACTAAAATATATTATTTGGTCATTTTCAATGAACAAATAATATGCGATACAATTAAGAAATGAACACTAATGAATTGAGAACTAATGTGAATAAAAAAATCCAAATTCGAATAAAACCTTTCAATTTACTTCTTGCCACTCATGTCTCGAAGTTTTGGCAGTGTAGATTTGGTTTCGTTCACTTTTCCAACAGTGAATCTTTTGAATACCTTTAATTTCTTTTGCATTTCCTAACCGTTCCATTTTTTTTGTCTGTCGAAAAACTTCTAACTCATCCTTGCGGATAACAAGAATGTTAATCCACGGAGTATATTTTGATACGTGAGTGGCGAAATTTTCAGCGTTTCTAATAAAATCTGCACTCTTCTTGGACAGATTATGCGTGGTAGCATAATAATTAACTAAACCGCCAATACCATCACAAGCGCCTTTACCATGACCCGTTGCAAAAAAAAAGCCATTTTCTGTTTACTTTTGAGTTTTGAAGCTCATAGAATTTATATCTATTTTTGAAATGACTGGCAGCTCCATCGGAAATGGTTATAATTTCATCAAGATCTTGCGCAATATGTTTTTCTTTTAAGTTGTCGATACTTAAATTTATAGCCATTAGGGCATGAGACGCCCACACAGCATGAAATATTGCAGTGAAACTTTCACTGAATATTGTGCTGAAATATTGTCACAAGATTGCAGCGATCTTGTCTTAACATTGCTAAGAGGTTTCATGAAACATTTCAGTGTGATATTGCTGCAAACTTGCTACAAGGTTACAGAAAATAATTCAAGCAATATTGCAAGAAACCTTTCATGAAAGGTTGCAGCGAGGTTTCTGCAAGGTTTTATAAAACATTTCATGAAATATTGCAAGAAATCTTTCATGAAAGGTTGCAGCGAGGTTTCTGAAAGATTTTAGAAATATTTCATGAAATATTGCAAGAAAACTTTCATGACATGTTTCAGCGAGGTTTCCAGCAAGATTTAGAAAACATTTCATAGAATATTGCAAGAAACCTTTAATGAAAGGTTGCAGCGAGGTTTCTGAAAGATTTTAGAAATATTTCATGAAATATTGCAAGAAAACTTTCATGACATGTTTCAGCGAGGTTTTCAGCAAGATTTAGAAAACATTTCATAGAATATTGCAAGAAACCTTTTATGAAAGGTTGCAGCGAGGTTTCTGAAAAATTTTAGAAATGTTTCATGAAATATTGGACGAAAACTTTCACGACATGTTTCAGCAAGGTTTTCAGCAAAATTTAGAAAACATTTCATGGAATATTGCGAGGAACCTTTCATGGAAGGTTGCAACAAGTTTTCTGCAAGATTTTAGAAATATTTCATGAAATATTGCAAGAATCATTTCATGAAAGATTGCAGCGCGGTTTCTGTAAGACTTTAAAAACATTTCATGAAATATTGCAAGAAAACTTTTATTACATGTTTTAGCGGGATTTCCAGCAAGATTTAGACAACATTTTGATAGAATATTGCATCGAACTTTCTATGAAAGATTGCAACGAGCTTTCTGCAAGATTTTAGAAACATTTTATAAAATATTGCAAGAAACCTTTCACGAAAGGTTGCAGCGAGGTTTCTGCAAGATTCTAAAAACATTTCATGAAATATTGCAAGAAACCTTTCACGAAAGGTTTCAGCGAGTTTTCCAGCAAGATTTGGGGAACTTTTCATGGAATATTGCAAGAAACCTTTCATGAATGATTGCAGCGAGTTTCCTGCAAGATTTTAGAAACATTTTATGAAATGTTGCAAGAAACCTTCCATGAAAGGTTTTAGTGAGCTTCCTAGCAAGATTTGGGGAACATTTTACGAAATATCGCAAGAGACCTTTGATGAAAGGTTGCAGCAAGGTTCGTGCAAGATTTTAGAAACATTTTACGAAATATTGCAAGATACCTTCTATGAAAGGTTTCAACGAGGTTTCCAGCAAAATTTGATGAATATTTTATAAAATATTACGAGGTATCTTTTAGTTGCAGTAAGATTTCTGCAAGGTTTTTGACAAGATTTCTAAGATATCACAAAAAATATTGCTATGTACATTTCGCCAATGGTTATTACCATATTTTTGGCAATCTTTATAAAATATTCCAGAAAAGCGTTTTACAAAAAGTATCAGCAAAGTTTCATGAATAATTTCAAAATGAAATTGCAGTAAACCTTTCATAAACAGTTTTAGCAATAATTCCGCAAGTTTTTATAAAAGATTCTAAAAGCAGTCCAGATTCGCTGTTCTTGCCTTATATTTGGTTTCCTGTTATTTACTCAAGTATTTATTGCTGTAGTTGTATTGTAAACGGGAAGTTGAGCGCAATGAGTATGCTATTATTATGAATATTTATGCGTAGGGTAAAATAATCCATCGAATTGTTATTGAAAAAAGTAAAGAACGCATAAATATTAGAAACAAAACCTTTTATTTCAATATTATCTACTTTTCTCAAGAACGATGCTGAGGAATTTTTTCTTCTTGTGCACAAATATTGATAATAATACTATTGCGATTAACTAGTAATTTATAGATACAACGATTGATACTTAAGCAAATAAGAAAAACTTTATCACACAAGGACAGAAAATCCTGCCTACTATTAAATATTACTGCAGCAAGCTTTTGGCAAGATTTGAGAAATATTTTACAAAATATTGCAGGAAACCATACGGAAAGGTATGAGCGTTGTTCGCGGCAAAATTTGGGAAAAATTTCATGAAATATTACGAGAAACCTTTTATGAAAGATTGCTGCAAGGTTTCTTGAAATGTTGCTGCAAGGTTTTCATGAAAGGTTGCTGCGAGGTTTTTAGAAATATTTCAACCGGGTTCTAGCGCGGACATATAAATGTTGCTGCAATATCTCATAAAAGGTTGCTACGAGGTTTTCTGCAATGTTACGGCGAGATTTTCTGAAAAATTGCTGTGTGGTTGCTTGAAATGTTTTTGCTATTTTTCCCGCAAGATTCCTGTGAGGTTTCTTGAAATGTTTCTGTTACATTTCCTGAAAGATTGCTGCGAGGTTTCCTGCAAGGTTGCGGCGAGGTGTTCTAAAAGATTGCTGCAAGGTTTCTTGAAATGTTTCTGTTACATTTCCTGAAATATTGCTGTGAAGTTTTCATGAAAGATTGCTGCGAGGTTTTCTGAAAGATTGCTGCGAGGTTTTTAGAAATATTTCAACCGGGTTCTAGCGCGGACATATAAATGTTGCTGCAATCTTTCATGAAAGGTTGCTGCTAAGTTTCGAAACTTTCATGAAACCTTGCAGCAATCTTGCAGCAATCTTTCATGCTGTGTGGGAATCATGTTTAATATCGTCAGAGACGGTGACATATCTGACTGTTTTATCATTTCCAAAATAGCATACTGCCGTAAATATTGATATTTATTTTTACTCCAATGATAGCTTTGAATTTCATTTTGAAGCAGAACTGTCCAATTTTCTGCAAAATCGACATGAATAACTAATTGGAAGTCATAATTTTTCGCTAAAAGTTTAACCTCTTTAATTGCTATACGTTGAATTTCTTTGACCAATTTATGAGCTCTTACAGTGAGAGCACGCTCTCTTAACTCTATTAAGAAATTTTCAATTGTGCTAGTTTTATTCAGTAAATTTGATTTTTCCCAAACACCATAAATTAATTCTTCATATAAATCTTCTTTTGTCGAAGAAATTATTTGTAAATCAATAGAATCTCCAATGGGACATTCTTTACATTCTCTTAGTACACATTTCATATCATCTTTTGAACAAAAAAGTGAAGAACATATTTTCAATTCCAAATCTGCAATGTCTTGTTTATTCTCTTTTTTATAATTATTTAAAGCATCTAACATAAGTACAAGATTCTCGAAGTAAACGCAAAGACACGAATTGGTGGGTGGATGTGGTATAACCCACTTCGGTCTTAAAGCGTAGAATGTTGATTTACCAATTTTTGTATTCATTTCAGAATTTTTGTCTTTAAATAATTGATATATTTCTTTTATACTTCGCGTAAGAAAGCGTTTGACTTTTTTAGTTTTTATACCATTTTCTTTGATAGATACTGTGTCGCTTTTGTTTGCACTTTGACGAGAACAATTATCATCGTTCAGATAATAATCCTTTACTTTCATTACAATTTTACTATCCTAAGGATGGCCACAATAGTTCTGACTGTTTGTAAATTTTTTTATTATTTACCAATGATCGTGCTTGATCAATCATATAAATAGTTACATTTGGTAAAACTGATAATAAATAATCTTTGGAAATATCACTTGGTATAATACTCAACAATCGCACTTTCTCAAGAAAATTTGAACAATTATCTAATGCAATTTTAATATTCTCAAGCTATTTATCATTTGTTTTACATTCATTAATTACATCCAATGCGGGCAAATCCGTTATATCGTAGACTTTCATCATTTTACTTACTATTTGTGAATCAAATGCATCGTTTATTTGTTTTCTTTTTCGGAGAGCATAAGATTCTCGCATCTTGATATTGATACTTTAAGGCATTTTAATTGGTGAAATGTTTAATTTCAAATTACTTGAAGTCTCGTTGAGCTGTTCTACCACAGCCTCACTATGAATAAAATCTTCCGAAGATTGTTGACTGCTTGAAGTCGATGAAATAGGCGTATTTTTCACTTTATCTAATAATATTTTGTAACACGAAGGGCATACTTTATCTTCTCTAGAGAAAGAAGTATTTGGATACAATCGCTTCAAAGACTTCTTTAGATCACCTGATTCTCTAAGCGGACTTTTGGAGCAATCATAAACAACTTTTTCGTGCCTTTCTTTTAAATCCTTGCACTTTATTTTAACAATCAGTGATGCCATTATTGATATTCTGTTCAATGACAGATCTAAAAAAATAATTTTTCTCAAACATCTTTATTTTTTATCTTCCTTTTCTTATATTTTTACACGCGTCAAGTCGTTAATGAGAATGCAAAGTAGTGACATGCGTCAACTCCCTACAAAATAAATTCAAATTATGGCACGAAATTCAAACTGATAAAAAAATAATATTCTTCAACAAAAAAAAATTTTATTATAATAATGTACCATAAAAAGAGGATGAATGGTTATGTATTCTTTCATCAAAATAACTTTTTTTTTAAATTAAAAAATTTATATCTTCAGATTTTAATCTTTAACGAAAATTGCGTTTCCTCAATGTAAATATCATATTTATTTAAAGTTTCAGTATTTTTTTTTAAACTTTAAATCGTCATAACTTTGGTTCTAATTGATCAAAATATTCGATCCGGGGTATATTTTAAAGATTATTGTTGATATTTTTGATATATTAATAAATGAAAGCATAAAAATAGTTGTAAGAACACGTAAAGTTGGAAAAATAGTACGATGCGCCATGGTATCAATGTTTTAAAATCAAAAATATAAAAAAAACGTTTAAAAATCTGTTAAAAATAAGGCAAAATCGCATATTCTTACCTACCCTAAAAGTTAGTATTTTTTATGTATAAAATTATATAAAAATTTCGAAAAAAAAAAAAAAAAATATATGGTATTTGAAAAAATTGTGTTAGAAAAAAATCGCATTTTTTCGGTTTTTCGTAAATAACTTAGTGAGATCAAATTGTATTATAAAAATCGAGATCGCATTTAAAACTAGACAGAATTGCGCACACTTTCGTTAAAAGGACACCTAAAAAGGTTAAAAATTGACGGAGCTATAGTCATTTAAAAGTAGAGGTTCATTTTCAATTTTTGAATTTTTGTTTTTACATCCAACACTAAAATTGCTGTAGTAAAAAAAAAAATTTTTGAGCGTTCTACGAGGTAAATTTCATCTTCATATACATAATAGAAGGTATTTTTATTACTTGGAAGAAAAAAAAATTCGGTCAGTGACGGCCTGCATGAGTCTGAATGGAATCAGCCATAAAGAAAACAAAATAATCATGATGCGAAACTCGATGCATGATTCGAAGTTCTTTTACGTCTGTGGTGGAATATGCAGCGCTGCCATTTGATGTACACATTCGGAAAAATATCCTCTCTGCCAAGTGTATTGCTTTATATTAAATACGAGTAACTGTAACTAAATTGATTGCTACTAATTGTACTATACATAGCAATCTTATTTATAAATATTAACATGTTTGTCCTGTCCAGGAATGCGGAATGGCATATTTATTTTATGTGTCCTCTATTAAAGGTTATGAAATAATGTATACAAAAACTTAAAATTTATTTAGATCAGTTTCAAATAATAAATTTGATTTAAAATTAAAATTACATTTAAATGTAACTTATGCCATTTTCATAATTAAGAGGAGGTCACGTATCTCTGTCCTTTTCTAATCAAAGAATTGAGTTTTTTACAAAAACTAATAACTTTATTAAAAAATGAAGAGAAAGCCGCATCTTGTATCAAAAAAAGCAATATTTTCTTTGATAAGAAAAAATTAATTTTATTGCTTCGTTTTCAAGAAAACCTTGAAAAACTTAAATCATAGAGGTTAGGGTGGACAATTTGGTTTTTCAAGGTTTTCTTGAGAACGAAGCAATAAAATTAATTTTTTCTTATCAAAGAAAATATTGCTTTTTTTGATACAAGATGCGGCTTTCTCTTCATTTTTTAATAAAGTTATTAGTTTTTGTGAAAAAATCATTTCTTTGATTAGAAAAGGACAGAGATACGTGACCTCCTCTTAACCCTTTTACATTTCTGGTGCCATCCCACACAGCATGGAAGATTTGAAATATTTCGGAAATATTCCAAATCTTCCATGCTGTGTGGGATTCTTACAATGCGCATAATATTATAGAAAAAGTACAAAAAAGACACTCAATTTTGGAAAATAAGTCCTTTTGATGCTAAAGAAACAAAATGTATCCCTAATTAAATTTTTTTGAAAATTTGACTTATACCACTCTTATTTTCACCCACATATATGAAATGAACCATTTCGTATTTTTTTCACAAAAATATGTAATATATTTATAATGAATATGTAAAAGCTGAGAACTTTTGACAATCTTATGAACTGATCTTATTAAGAAATAGCAAAACAAAAAGTGACCCTGTAACACATTATCTTGCATAGCATTGTAAAATAAAATAATTAAAAATATTGATTTCAATATGATTTATTTGCTGTTTTTTATTTTAGAATTGGAACTCGGAACAGAATGCGTTGTTGAAATGGTAAATAAACAGACTATTTTGCGCACTTCAAAAACATTGGATAAAATAGAACGGTAAGTTCAAAAATTAATTTATCATTCTACTACTTGAGGTGACTAAAATCGAGGTCAAAATGGATTTTATTTTGTAGTTTACAAATTACTCTTTTCATTTGGAAAAATTTTTCGGTTTTTAAGTTTTGCACCATTCTATGGGTTTCGAAATATGGGGGAAATTTAAAAGATCTGGAAAATTTCATTTATCAAAAGCATGATTCGTAAACTAAAAACGCTGCCAAGTGCGTTAGCGCAATGCTTTGTCATAGAGCTCATTGAGTTAGAGTAATTTGATTTTATTTTTTTAAATGTGATTACAATGTAAAAAACATAATTTCTATTCAACAAAAATTAGTGAGCGTGAGAGAGTGATTAAGAAATAGAAAGAGAGAGCCAGGGTAGATAAAAATAAGATTGAAATGAGGATCAATCTAAGATAGAAAGATATAAAGGAAGTTACGGAGTAAGAAAAAAGTTAGTGAAAACGTTGAATCAGAAATCAAAAGAAGTGATAAAAGAGCTACACTAAGAAAATTATTTTTTAAAAGCTTATTTCATAAAGACAGTAGCAAGTAACTTGTATACAAATTTTAGAGCAAATCTATCGAGTAGTTTACGTAAAATAGATAAATAATGAAAAAATAAAATTATTTACAAAATTTATAAAAATTTTTTAAAATTAAGACTATGCTAAGAAAATCGGTTTTTAAGAGCGGGCCAAACTATTTGTCTTTGTCTAATAGCGTTTTTTATTATTTATATAAACACCTTTCGTTGTAACAAGAAAAAAATATTAGTCCCCGCTAGATATTAGTATAATAAGTAAATCTTGTAATAGCAAGAAAATGATTTTACCGCGTAGTTTTTTAATAATATAAGATCTACTAACAAACTAGAATATAACCTATCTTTTTTGATATTATTCAAAAACTACTCGATGAAATAATTTGATTGTTATTACAAAATTTACTTACACTAATATCAAGCGGAGGCCTCTATTTTTTTCTTGCTGCAACGGATAATGTTTATATAAACGATGAAAAACGCTATTAGACTAAGGCAGATAGTTCTGCCCTCTTTCAAAAGTAATACTTCATTTGACAGATGCAAATAATTCTCATGCAAATTTCAAAACAAATTCATGAAGTAATTTAAAAGAAAAAAAAAAAAAGGAAAATTTTTTTTAAAATTTTTTAATTGGTTCTAAAATTAAAACATCAATAAGAAAACCAATTTCCAATAGCTTTTCACGTACATAGACACAGAAATAGATAGTATGCAAAATTTTAAGCAAATCCAACGAGTTATTTTCAAAAATTTCTTTTTCAAAATTTTCAAAATGCTTAAAAATTAAAACTACGCAAAGAAAATCTGTTTTCAAAAATTTCCCTTTTTCTGCAGTCGCAAATAATTTCCCTACAAATTTTAGAACAAATGTATCAAGCACTTTACGTAAAATGAAAATAAAAAATAAAAAAAGAAGAATCGAAATTTTTTTTTAAACATTTAAAATTCTCCAAAATCGTAACCACGCTAAGAGAATTAGTTTTCAAAACCTTATCATTCCCTTCAGACAGTAGCAAATTGGGACCTTGCATGAAAAAATGCATTATATATCTGTCAGGTAGAATACGAAAAAATAAAAGACCCGTATTTTTTCGTTTTTTAAATTATAGTGAAATAATGAATTGCAACAGTAACAGCCAGTATAAGTTAACACAATTTTAATATACAGGGTGTCAAAAAAGTAACGGAGCGGTCCTGTATTTTTTTAGGCAAGATATTTTTGGCAAAGGTCAAGGTTATTCTTTTAGTAACTTTCAACGAGGAATCTGATGGTCAACTTTATTTTGACCTTGAGGATGACCTTCAAGGTCATTTCAAGGTCAACTTTTTTTTTCAAATGCAAACTCCCTATTTTGATACCGTCAATCAAAAAAGTGAAAAAATTTACGTTCAAATATGTACTTAGGTCACATGACCTAAACGATCTTGAACATGATTTAAAGGACATCTACAACTTATGACCGTCTGACCTCTGGGAAGGTCTGTATCGTACTGAAAAAAACCATTTCATTGGTAACTTTCAACGAGGAATCCGATGGTGAACTTCATTTTGACATTAAGGATGACCTCCAACGTCATTTCTAGGTCAACTTTTTTTTTCAAATGTAAACTCCCTATTTTGATACCGGCAATCAAAAAAGTGAAAAAATTTACGTTCAAATATGTACTCAGGTCACATCACCTGAATGACCTTAAACCTGATTTGAAGGACATCTAAAACTCATGACCGTCTGACCTCTAGGAAAGGTCTGTATCGTACTAAACAAGGCCATTCCTTTGGTAACTTCAAACGAAAAAACCGATGGTGAACTTTATTTCGACCTTGAGGATGACCTTCAAAGTCATTTCTAGGTCAACTTTTTTTCCTTCAGATGCGAACCCCCCATTTTAATACCGGCAATCAAAAGAGTGGAAAATTTTACGTTCAAATATGTACTCAGGTGACATGACCTAAACGACCTTAAACCTGATTTGAAGGACATCTACAACTTATGACCGTCTGACCTCTGGGAAGGTCTGTATCGTACTGAAAAAAACCATTTCATTGGTAACTTTCAACGAGGAATCCGATGGTGAACTTCATTTTGACATTAAGGATGACCTCCAACGTCATTTCTAGGTCAACTTTTTTTTTCAAATGTAAACTCCCTATTTTGATACCGGCAATCAAAAAAGTGAAAAAATTTACGTTCAAATATGTACTCAGGTGACATGACCTAAACGACCTTAAACCTGATTTGACGGACATCTGAAACTCATGACCGTCTGACCTCTAGAAAAGGTCTGTATCGTACTAAACAAGGCCATTCCTTTGGTAACTTTCAACGAAAAATCCTATGGTGAACTTTATTTTGACCTTCAAGATGACCTTCAAGGTCATTTGAAGTTTAACTTTTTTTTTTAAATCGGAACCCTTCTATTTTGATACCGACAATCGAAAGAGTAGAAAATTTTACGTCTGAGTATGTACTCAGGTGACATGACCTGAACGACCTAGAACCTGATTTGACGGACATCTGAAAGTTATGACCGTCTGACCTCTGGAAAGGTCTGTATCGTACTGAACAAGGACATTCTTTTGATAACTTTTAACGAGAAATCCGATGGTGAACTTTATTTTGACCCTTAGGATGACCTTCAAGGTCATTTCGAGGTTAACTTTTTTTTCAAATGCGAACCCCCTATCTTGATACTGGCAATCGAAAGAGTGGAAATTTTTACGTTTAAGTATGTACTTAGGTGACATTACCTGAACGACCTTGAACTTGATTTAAAGGACATCTGAAACTTATGATCGTCTGACCTCTGAAAAGGTCTGTATGGTACTGAATAAGGCCATTTCTTTGGTAACTTTCAACGAGAAATCCGTTGGTTAACTTTATTTTGACCTTGAGGATGACCTTTAAGGTCATTTGTAGGTCAACTTTTTTTTCCTCAAATGCAAACTCCCTATTTTGATACCGGCAATCGAAAGATTAGAAAACTTTACGTTAAAATATGTTTTTAGGTGACATCACCTGAACGACCTTAAACCTGATTTGAAGGACATCTGAAACTGATGATCGTCTGACCTCTGCAAAGGTCCGTATCGTACTGAACAAGGCCATTCCTTTGGTAACTTTCAACGAGAAATTCAATGGTGAACTTTATTTTGACCTTAAGGATGACCTTCAGAGTCATTTCTAGGTCAACTTTTTCTTCTTCAGATGCGAACCCCCCATTTTAATACCGGCAATCAAAAGAGTGGAAAATTTTACGTTTAAGTATGTACTCAGGTGACATCACCTGAACGACCTTGAACCTGATTTGAAGGATATCTGAAACTCATGACCGGTTGACCTCTGGAAAGGTCTGTATCGTACTGAACAAGGCCATTGCTTTGGTAACTTTTAACGCGAAATCCGATGGTGAACTTTATTTTGACCTTGAAGATGACCTTCAAGGTCATTTCTAGGTCAACTTTTTTTTCTTCAAATGTGAACCCCTTATTTTGATACTGGCAATCGAAAGAGCGGAAAATTTTACGTTTAAGTATATACTCAGGTGACATCACCTGAACGACCTTGAACCTGATTTGAAGCACATCTGAAACTCATGACCGTCTGACTCCTGGAAAGGTCTGTATCGAACTGAACGAGGCCATTTCTTTGGTAACTTTCAACGATAAATCCGATGGTGAACTTTATTTTGTCCTCGAGGATGACCTTCAAGGTCATTTCAAGTTTAACTTTTTTTTCCAAATGTGAACCCCCTATTTTGATACCGGCAGTCGAAAGAGTGAAAATTTTACGTTCAAATGTGTATTTAGGTGACATCACCTGAACGGCCTAGAACCTGATTTGAAGGACATCTTAAACTTATGATTATCTGACCTCTGGAAAGGTCTGTATCGTACTGGACAAGGCCATTCCTTTGGTAACTTTTAACGAGGAATCCGATGGTGAACTTTATTTTGACCTTGAGGATGACCTCCAAGGTAATTTCAAGGTCATCTAAACTTAACGTTGGGCTAATTTAAGGTGAGACTTTTTCATATCGGTCAAGATAATGGTTATTCACAGTAAATTTGTAATGTAATGAATGGCTTGAAGAATACGAGTAAGGCTCATTTTGCGCTACACAGTTATTGCATATGAACTCTGCATTCATGCCAAGTTAGCGACGTCAACAATTTCCTTGATCTTTCCAGTATTTATCCATTGTTTTTAAGTTATATTTTATGATTGAACTCCTAATTTTGATATTTACCTTCCTCAGAAAGTAACATAAATTTGAAGCGTTAAATGTTAAATTTTTTTTTCATTCTCCAAGTGTTATACAAAAAATTTAATTAATTTAACAGACTTTGCATTTATAGTATCCCTCTTTCAAATAAATAAAGTTTAATTTTGATTTTTTAATTTTTCGAAGAGTCTCCTTGCAATTTGTTTGGTTTTCTATTCTTATTTCACTCAAAAGCCATGGCATATGTTCGACTTCCTGAGCGGGAAAGAATATCTCTATTAATGATGCGTGGTTGGGGAGATCGCCAGCGAAGTTTAGAGGATATGCGGATATTATTTAATCATACTTCCCGTAACAGAGATGGTGCAAGCCAATTACCTAAATCTACAGTACAAAGAACTGTACGGCGTTTTGATGAGCATGGGACTCTTAATGATCTCGAAAGATCTGGCCGTCGAAAGTCTGCAACTACTGAAGAAAAACCATTTGAGATCGCTCAAGCTTTCGTTGAAAATCAGCATCATACTCTACGTAAAGCATCAAATAAATATGACATTTCTCATGAATCAGTGCGAAAAATATTAAAAAATATAAATTTCCATCCCTATAAAGTACATTTGGTACAAGAGCTTAGTGATGATGATCTGGACCGCCAAGTTGAATTTTGTGAAATAATGATGACTAGAATCGACGCAAATTCCAATTTTTTGTATAATACAGTTTTTTCTGATGAATCTACTTTTTAGTTAAATGGTGAAGTAAACAGACATAATTGTAGATATTGGCCTGATGTAAATCTCTTTTGGATGCTGGAAAGTCATATACAATACCCGCAAAAGGTTAATGTTTGGGCTGGTATCTTGAATGATACATTGATCTCACCGCCGATAGATATGAAGAGCTTCTTGGAAATTAAATTAAACCAGGAATAAGAGAAGTAGCACGTGATAATTTTGATGAAATATGGTTTTAATAGGATGGAGCTGCGCCTCACTTTGGTGGGAATGTTCGAGCATACTTCAATGATCAATTCACTGGTAAATGGATTGGAAGAAGAGGTGAAATTGAGTGGCCTGCTAGATTTTTGATCTGACGCCCCTTGATTACTTTCTCTAGGGTTATTTAAAAAGTAAAATATACGCACCTCAACCACAAACTTTAGACGAACTGCGAAACAGGATTTTACAAGAAGCTGTTTTAATAGATACAGAAATGATCCGCAGAGCTGTTACTGCTTTTTATGAACGCATAGCTGCTTGTCAAGAAGTTCAAGGCTCGCAGTTTAAACAAATGAAATAAATATCAGTGAAATGTGAAAGGCGAGGAGGCTCACGCTAAACCAGCACCCCAAAGAGAGCAGAATTTACTACGTCCACGCCGTATCTCCTGGGTAGTCCCAAAAGTAAAACCATACCTTTGATCTTCCCTAAGGTCAGACGGCCATTAAGTTTAGATTATCTTCAAATGAGGTTCAAGGTCTTCAGTGTTCATGTGACCTGAGTACAGATTTGAACGTAAAATTTTTCGCTCTTTCGATTGCCGGTATTAAAATAGAGGGTTTGCGTTTGAAAAAAAAGTTGACCTTGAAATGACCTTGAAGGTCATCCTCAAGGTCAAAATAAAGTTCACCATCGGATTCCTCGTTAAAAGTTACTTCAGGAATAACCTTGATCTTTGCCAAAAATATCTTGTCTAAAAAAATACAGGACCGTTCCGTTACTTTTTTGACACCCTGTATATAGATATAGCGCTAATGTACATGACGTCATGAGTTCACCTGCACTCGTGACGTCACCCCAATTTTCAACTGCCTCTATCTCTTTATGTTTTTATTTTTATGTCAAAAGAAAAAATACGTGTCCTATAACATTACATAAACCAATAAATGAATTTTATCTAAATCAAAATTACGAAACATATTCAAGATATTTATTGAACATTGCACACATTTAAAAAAAAAATAATGACATATTTTTTTAAATTTATTAATTATTTAAATTATAAATTTAATATTTTTATGAAATGTTTAATATTTTATTAAGATTAAATTTTATGAAAAAAATTTTGATATATTTCTAAAATGTAAAATTAAGTAAAAAGATATCAAACGGGAATTATAACAAAATAATCCTTTAAATCTTAAATATCTTAAATATACATTTAGATATATCAAACATTATTTTGAATTAATATAATAAAATAATTAAAAATTATTTTTTTTAATATTTAATGTAATATTTACATAAAATATTAAACATTATATAAAACTATTAATAATTAATGATCGAAAAATTTTGATATATTCATAAAATGTAAGATTAAGAAAAAAGATATCAAACAGGAATTATAACAAAATAATCCTCTAAATCTTCAAAATCTTGAGTATATATTTAAATATATCAAATAATACTATTGAAAAAGTTTACTAAAAAATTTATGATTTAAAAATATTTTATTAGAAATTTTCTTTTTCATTAATATTCATTATATATTGAAAATTAATAATAATAATAATATAAATTAAGAAAAAGTGAAAACATTTATAAATCCATTCTGTATATATATATATATTTCATATTAAAAAAATTTTAATTCAATTTACAATGATAAAAATCTCAAAGATTTAAAGTGTAAGGTGGTGTAAAAACCAGCTGAGGCGGCCGTATAGCTCTGTCCTTGTCTAATGTAAATTTTCGTTATTATTAATGAATCAGATATTTTTATATGAAAGTAAGGGCATAGCCCAATAGATTTAAGGATGAGCAAACGATCCTATTCTATGAAAAAATATAAAATTCTCATTATTTTTCGAGTAAGGTCTGAAACGGAAAAACAGTTATCAAATTCAATTATTTTTCAGTTTCAGACCTCACTCGAAAAATAATGAAAATTTTATATTTTTTCATAGAATAGGATCGTTTGCTCGTCCTTAAATCTATTGGGCTATGTCCTTATTTTTGTATAAAAATATTTAATTTATTAATAATAACGAAAATTTAGATTAGACAAGGACAGAGCTATACGGCCTCCTCTTAATCTATATGTTATGGATAATGATTAAAATTTATTAATAATTTTTTTCAGATATTTTACATAATTAATATTATGTATTTTTTTTCATGTTTCTATGTTAATAATAAAAATTTAATGAAAAATGTACAATTATATAATATTATGTATAATATAAAAATATATCATAATACAAAATTTTTTATATAAAACAATGCATAGATGTTATTTTTTATATTGATATGATAAATATAATGGGGATTGGCGAGTGGAACGAACAGGGGGTACCCCCCTAGTATATATATATTAGTTATATACCCAACTTGGGCGTACGAAGGATTTATATGAGCGAGACTAATGTTTTTGGCTTGAGCAGTAGTCGGTCGAGGGCTTTAGCCCAAGACTGACTGCTGTTCAAGCTATAAAACATTAGTCGAGATCATATGTATCCTTCGTTAGCCCAAGTTGGGTAGATGATTTTATGTTATCGTAGGTCGTATGAGGGACTATAAAAAGATTAAATACAAATAAAAAAACATTATAATAAAATATAAATTTTCAGACTATTTAATTAAAGAATTTGAAATTCTATTTATTTGAAGAATGCGCGCAAAGAACTGAGCGGTGCCGGTATACTTCTGCCTATGCGACAGAGAGAGCCGACGACGAATTACGGAAACGACCGGACGACGCCGACGGAGAACTATAGCTTACTTTTGACTGCGCTCTTCTTTATCTGTCTTTGTCTTACTTGTAGCAGCGTGCTGACTCTACTACCCTTCTAAAAACATATTTTAGTGTTTTGCTCCGAACGTTCTTCAACAAGACTGTAGAATATTTGCCAATACACTTCAATATAGTGTGGCGTATGCAATAATATTCCATACTATAAAGTATTGTAAAGTCGTATACTCCATTGTATAATGTATTGCTAATTGAATATACTTTAGCTACGAGCAGGGCGGTATGACACCCGAATACCCATTTAGCTAGCTCCACAGGTATTCTACCGAATACGACATACTATAACATAAATATATATATATATATATATATATATATATATATATATATATATATATATATATATAAGAATGTATATATTTTATACAGATTTTTGTGTACACGTGTATGTATTATGTATGTATGTATAGACATACATATTAAAAAGATAGAAAGAGAGAGAGAGAGAGAGAGAGAAAAATTTTAAGTCTTACAAAATCAGCACCCGTACACACCTCTTGGAGAGAGATTTCTTACGTTGAAATTTTAAATTTTATAATGTCAGCACCCTAAAATACGTCTTTTTCATAAAATCGATTGCAAAAAGAGTCAGATTAACAATCTTAGCGTGAGAATATTATGTGATATTTTATTTATTATGATTATTTTAACTTTATTTTAAAATATGCTTCTCAAAATACATTTATTAATATTTTCTTGCAAAGAGTATCAAGTTGCTATTCGCAGTGTGAGAATGGTATGTAATATTTTTATGTCTTGGAGAGAGATTTCTTACGTTGAAATTTTAAATTTTATAATGTCAGCATCCTAAAATACGTATTTTTTATAAAATTGGTTGCAAAAAGAGTCAGATTAACAATCTTAGCGTAAGAATGGTATGTGATTTTTTATTAATTATGATTATTTTAACTTTATTTTGAAATATGCTTCTCAAAATAAACTTATTAATATTTTATTGCAAAGAGTATTAAGTTGCTATTCGTAGTGTGAGAATGGTATGTAATATTTTTATTTTTCGGTGGGAGGAGCTAGGCTATTAACGGGATGTCGGGGCTGCAGCAATCGAGTTTTGCTTTTTTTATTTTATCAATATTTTGTTAAATTCATAAATTAAACAAATATAATGACTTGTCCGCACTAAAGCTATATTAATACAGTAATTTTTGTTAAAATAAAAAATCATTTGGGCTTGTTATTTTTTTATGAGCTTGGATTGGAAATTAGATATAAAACTCGACAAACCTAACCTTAAAATACGATACATTAAAAGTTTTTATTATAACTCTGTATGTATAATATTTTGGTGGAGTTCTTGAGTTGTCCGCACTAGAGTTTAATCTTACAAATTTTTTCTTTGTAGCAAAAAAATTCGATTAAACACATCGTTTATTCATAAGTTAGGATTGGAAATATTATTAGAAGGTGGGTAACTTCGTCATGCTCTTAACCCTTTCAGTCACAGGAGCCACTATAGTGGCACCCTTTCTCACTTTCTTTTTTTTATTGTTTAATTCGCACTTTAAGTTTAATCTTTATTCTTTTTGCATTTTCATATAAATGAGAATTCATTTTATAAGTATCATATCGATGCCCCGTACGAAAAAAAGCACGGTTCACAGAGCTTGACGAAGATCAGCACTACTCACAGCATTAGACGAAAATAAGCACCACTCACAGTATCAGACGAAAATTAGCACGACTCGCGGAACTCCGACGAAGAGAAGCATGGTTCGCAAAGTTTTAACGAAAAGAAGCACGGCTCGTAAAGTTGTGACGAAAAGAAGCACGGTTCGCAAAGTTCTAACGAAAAGAAGCACGGCTCGCAAAGTTGTGACGAAAAGAAGCACGGTTCGCAAAGTCCTAACGAAAAGAAGCACGGTTCGCAAAGTCCTAACGAAAAGAAGCACAGCTCGGAAAGTTCTGACGAAAAAAAATCACAACTCGCTGAACTCGAACGAAAAGAAGCACTACTAATGGAGCGACTCAGTGAATTTTAATTAAAAATAGCACTATTTGTGAAGCTCTTACTATAAAAAAGAATGTCATACCAAACTCGAACTAAAAGTAGCACAATTCACAGTAGTCTGATAATAATTTAGTTTATTATTTACATTTCAAATTATAGTAATATAATTTGAAAATATAATATTATGATAGTAGGGTTTCAAAATTCATCACTGTGTCTATCCCGAACACTGTGCCCTTGTATTTAATTGTTTTTGAAAAATGAATTTTCAAATTAAATTAGATACATCAAATTCTATAATTAAGCATTTTCTTTGATGTTCGATTTGAAAAAATTAATTTTATATTACATTTATAATTACTTATAGAAAATAAATTTTAAATCGATTGTCTTATTTAGGATACCGTAGTTATACCCTCCTAATATATTTTTATTCAAAGTTCATGAGTAAACGGTGCGTCAAATCATATTCTTTCATTACAGAAAGAAAATTTATAAGATTAATCCTGAGTGCGAACAAGTCAAGAAATTTATTAAAATATTACAAATAAAAAGTTATAAACAAACTTTCACTGTATAGTAAGATTAAGTTTATCGAGCTATATATTTAATTTTCATTCAAAGTTCATGAAAAAATAACAAATTCAATTGATTTTTTTTTTTAACAAAAATGATTGAATCAATATAGCTTTAGCGCGGACAAGTCATTATATTTGTCTAAATAGTCAATTTAAAGAGATATCAATGAGATAAAAAAAGCAAAAATCGATTCTAAGAACTCCGATAGTCTGTTAAGGATAGGCTTACATGATAAAAATTAGTTGAAATCAAATAAAATAATTTTATTTATCCATAAGATAAAATAAAATCAACATTAACAATAGTCTACGATAAAAATATCTCTTAAAACTTAGCAATAATTTGCACTGAATCAAGAAAAGCATTGTCTTTCTTGGTAATAAAATCTGCTACAAGTATGATTGCACTAAACTTGTATCGTCTGTTTCCATTTTTTGAGGTATATTCAAAATTGTACTTTTTTCATTACTTATGTAAATTTATAGCAAATCCATTGAGTAATTAACTATCTGAAAAATATTGAAAAAATAATTTCTTCAATCATTAAAAGTAATTAAAAAAGTTATAAAAATTTATACTTACATAAATCTTTTTAAATCTTTAAAATTTTCTGAAAATCTTCCATGAATTCTTCTGGTATAAGATTTTTCACTAACATTTGTTCCAAATCTTTTTTTTTTTTGGTGCAAGTGGGATTCTTGTATTATATGCCCGCTTCAATTCGAACGACTGTACCATTTTAAGATTGGTATTTTTTTTAAATACATTAATTTTTTTGGCTTCCTCAAAGAAATCATATTTTATGTTTACTGATAGACTTTTTGGGAGAACTTTTATTTCACGTACTTTGGAAATCTTCACTGCCTTCCAATTCAACTGGTCGGACAATTTTTCCAAATTAAAGATATCCTCTTGTGTCATTTCTTCAACTACATAAGGATTTTCTTGTTTAGATTCAACCATTAGATGTATCCACTGATCTTGAGTGAAGACTTCCTTGTTCCGACAATGTTTTTCAATTCGGGCGTGCATGGAATCCCCGTCAGATTACGTGTGCCCTACCTCTAAAAATCTAAATATGATACATCACGTTAAGATACTTCATGATAAATAATAAATTATAATAATCAAACATGATATTACATTTTTATGTATTTTAAAATATTTTAAATATTTTTTTTAATTCTACTTTGTAAAAATTGAAATTTTTTAATTTTTACGAATTTTTTAGTTTGAATTTATCAAGGAATCGATAATACTAAAAAAATCCGACATGAATAGAAAAATGAGTAAACGTTGTCAATCTTTATTTACAGCTTTTGATATACAACTTACGTGCAATGAAATTATTATTCAATAATAAACCAACAACCTAAAATTTTTAGTATAATTAAATGAATAAATTATGCAGACATACTAGCGAATTTTAATGACATTCATTAGAAAATCTTAGTGTACAAACTAATAAAGGACTTAATATCAAATAAAATAAAAGACAACAAAATTTTCCTTGTTTTAGAATTAATAATTCTTTGATGTTATAATTTATGCTAAAATTATTAGTAATATGAAAGTAAGCTATACAATTTCTCAATTTTTATAAATGTAATGTATGTTTGAGTCTGTACAATGAAAAATTGAATTTTTTCAATGATTGAATGAACAAAAGCACGCACTAGGAGTTGAAAATTGAAAGAAAAATAAAAAAATAAAGGGAAGTCCTTACCGATGTATTATTTGTACATCAAATTCATTTGCTGCCTTTACGTACATAGAAAACATATTTTTGTTTCTATTCTGGCCTCCACAATTATCAGTATAAAAATAAATTGTTTCGTCCCAGTTGCAAATTTAGATTTCATAAATTTCCACACAAATGACGCAATTTCATTAGATCCTCTGTTTCCGATAGTCTCGTTCCAGACATTGCATTTGCCCACATTACAGCCCAGTTGAAATATTGTCAAATTCCACACACACAGTTTCGACATATAGTACATTACAGATACTTCGGATCTAGGTGTGCTCAGGATCTTCTGGAGGTCAAAGTTTGCGCAACAAACAGTTTCGCTTTCAAGCGACCTTTCTTTATCCTCCCTCATCAGTCGTCTTACTTCTACTTTATTTCGCAAGTGATCATCTAGCGCTGCTTTTTTTAAATGCTGAGCTTCGGCTGATAAATTTTTATATGATTCACACTGTTCGCAACTGCATCAAAAAATTATAAAATATTATATTAAATATATTACATTATATTATTACATATATTATAATTTTTATTGTCTTTATTAAACATTAAACACAAGTACTTAACCACTAATAAATTATAAACTTGATTAATACGTAATACATGAAAGTCATTAAGAGGCGGTCGGAACCATTTGCCGCTTGGTGGCGCTGCGGTCAGGTGAGAGAAAAATATAAAATATTTTTATATAGCAATTTAAAATTTACTGAAACAATAATATACTTTTAATCTTGTCATTTCCTCTAGCCATATATATGTAGAATAATTATTAATATTAATTTTGTTTGAAAAGTCTAAAATATTGTTATAAAGCGAAAAATGCGGCGCGAGGTAGAGCCGACGTAAACATTAGCATACATCATTCTTTAGTATTGCTCTCTCTGTCGCACTAAGGGAAGGTGCACGCATGTTTACATCGGTCCTACGTTGCATCGCATTTTTCGCTTTATAACAATATTTCAGACTTTTCAAACAAGATAAGTATTAATAATTATTCTACATATAGATGGCTAGAGGAAATGACAACATTAAAAGTATATTGTCGTCTCAGAAAATTGTAAATAGCTGTATAAAAAATATTTAATAGATTTCTCTCACCTGACCGCAGCGCCACCTATATGTAGCGGCGAATAGACCCGACCGCCTCTTAAAGTATTTTACTTTACTATTTGAAACTAAACCAATGGTGAATGACAAAAAATTACTGAAATTTTTTTACTAAATTATTCGAAAAGAAAAGAATATTTATTCTTTCAATCTTTTGCCTAATTTATCTTTTGAATAATTTTATTTTATTTAATGATTGAATAATAATAATAATTGAAAAAAAAGATATTTTTAATTACCTAAAAAAGTTTGTTAAAATTAATGAATATAAGGTATTGATAAATAAATTAATTATCTTGACTAAAAAAATATATTTTTATTAAAATTTAAGACTCAACTAAATGTTAAAAAGTTTCAAAGTTACAAGAAGAGTGTCAAGGTATTGGAACTCAGATTTTTTTGTTAAAGAAACTAGATAAGCTCTGAAAGCATATAACTTTAGAATATATGATCTTTGAAGATTTTTATAGGAATATTGTGTAAATTAACATCAAAACCTTTCAATAAAAAAAAGGCAACAAAATTCATTGGTACTAAAGTTATGAAAAAACGAAAATTAAGATGAAAAACGATCTTAAACTCAATGAAAATTCAAGTATGTTTTATGCTTGATTTTTGTTTTAATGTATATTTATTGTCAACTTTTCAATCAACTATTTTCAATAACTTTTTTTTTAATCGAAAGATTTTGATCTCAATTTTCATTGTTTCCATTTTTTTAAGTTGTGTGCTTTCAAAGCTCTTTAAATTAAAAAAAAATAATTAAAATTTCAATAAAATAGTATATAACTTGAAAAAATTCTGCTATAGACAGAATGGACGCGAATTTCTTTGATTCTAAGCAAGAAAAAATATCTTTGACTTCCTACATTGTGACTCTCTCTTTGTTACTTTTTCATATTTTCCTTAATCATTAAAATTATTTTTAATTTATTGTACATAATTTGTTTATTTATTTACAGCAATATCTTACCGATCTTTTTTGGGATGGAAAAAACTGTAATTAAATTCATAATTAAAAATAGCATCGTACATGCTTTGACTAATAAGCATTGGATCATTTTTTAATCCTCCTGCCTCTTGGATGTACATGCGGTACATTTTGGCGACCGATAACCCTTCTTCCAAATATTGTTTTGGGGAATGTTCTCTGCAGTAGTGACTATCCATAACAGGAAAACGTCTAATGTGCTCCCTTGCTTTTTCTTTAATTTCCTCTGGAACTTTGAAAGGCCGATTGCTGTGAGTCCCTCGTTTATCGTCATCCATAACTCCTGTTGAGTTAATCGATTCCAGCATTTTTGTTTTTGCTGTTCTTAAACACTGATAGCTGATATCTGCAGTTTCAAAAAATTTTAAAAAGTTTATTTTGTTATTTTTTAAAAGTCATTTTTCAATAAATACTAATATAAATCACAAATAATAACTGTATTTAAAATTTGATATTAAATATGTAAAAATTTAACATTAATTAAAGCTAAAAATACCTAATGTATTTAGAAACATAGTCTTGCATACAGATATGAATTTATTCGATGTCGGTAATCGAAAATCGTAATGGATCACACTAGATTTGGTACCAGCCTCTTCATCACTAGAGTGAGACGATTTTTTAGGAATAACCCACCTATTTAAACATTCCCACTGCTTTCTTTTATCACCAAGAACCCAATAATTGTCGAAAGCTTGTTTCCGATCCACATCGGTAATTTTTTTCTGACAAGTAAAGCGACATTTGTCCGAACATGGAGGCTTCATCACTCTAGCTTTAATAGACTGTTTCCGGCGGAAACCCTCTTTACCCTCAGCTCGACATTTTTTTGATATTTTATCTATAGACTCATTGGGGCACTTTTTCCTCTTCTTTGTGACAATTTTGTTACTTGGCTTCCTCTTCACTTCTCTTCTCATAAATTTTTTCCATTCACAATGAAAAATTGTGAAGACTGAGAGTCTTTACACCAGTTATCATTAGACGGAGAGCCTAACAACAATATTAAAATTATATATATTAGGGGTATTAAAGTAATTTTTTTTTAAATATAATTTTCATTTGATTTTCAGCTATTCAATTTTTTAAATTCATTCTTTTTTATCAATTCCTCATAATTTTACAATGTTTTTTTTAGATATTCTTTTCTATGCATTCATATCATTCATATGAATATATTTATTTCAATCCGAGTTTTTAATAATTTGAAGTGATAGACGTCGCTGTTAAAATCATAGACATTAAGAGTGTATTCGTGTTGAATAATATAGCAACTTGGATGTCGTAGCTGAGATGTTCCAAAGAGGAATTAAATGAAAAATTAAAAGACTGTAAAATTATCTTATACGCGATTAAACTTAAAAAAAAATGAAAGTGTCCATTCCTAGCTTTCTTGAATAGAAACACAATTTTCAAATGAATTCTGGCAATGAAATTGATATAACATTAATAAAATTTATCAATCCCTTAGTTAAAAAAAAAAACTTATTTTCTCAAGTTCATAAATGGATTCATAAAACGGCAAAGGAAATAAGAAAATGCGTTGGGATTTCGTATTTAATTGACTTATTCGAGCTGTATTTACCTTGTAAATTATATTGTTCTTGAGCATCCTCTTGCAAAAGATTAGGTCGATCGTTTGATTCCTCATTTTCTTCAGTTGCTGAATCAGTTACACATGAAGAGTCTAAGAACAATATGAAAATCATATTCATAAATGGTATTAAATCCAATTGAATGAATAAATTACTTTGAAAGCAAAAATTGATATGATTACTATTTTGACAGTGAAAATATATTTGTTATTCAGTTCTTATTTTAATAATAACATTGTAAATGATGTAATAAAAATTGTTGGGGTTCCGTATTTAAACTGTATTTACCTGGTAATTTATATTCTTCTGCAACATTGTCTTGCAATAGATAACATTTATTGTTAAACTCATTATTCCCTTGGAATGCTGAATTAGATATACGCTCCGACGAATCATAGTAATTGTATGAAATATCTAAAAAATGTTGTGATAACAAAATGACAAAAGTAATTTTTTTATGGAAATAGAAATAGATATACATAAAGCTATAATTCCTTTTTAAAATAAATTGTAGCTTGATGTATTTAATACTTCAGTCAAAAATTAAAAATAAAAAAAAATTAATAGAAAAACGCTTTAATTAACGCATTAATTAAATTAATTGCAGTGTCTCAAATTTTGTTCTGTATATGCTATCTTTAAAATTGGACATCAGAAAAAATTCATTTTTTGCATATCGAAAACGGTTTCAATTATTTAACTATAATTTAATGCAAACGAAATGTAATAATAAAGGTTTTTACAATATTATTTTTCAATTTTTTTTCTTCAATATTTTTATACAATTTTCGAAGTTTAATAAAAGCGTTTTCTTGACAATTATTTCATTCAATTAAATTTTTAAATTGCAATGGTTACTATCACCTGTTAGTATACTTCCATTGGGTCCTTCAACAACATCAGAAATTTTTTGTAGTGGCTTCGAATAATATGACTCTAGAACTAAAATATTATAAATTTTACATAATTATTAATTCTTTATGTTCATATGCGTGGAATGTAAACGCTATTGTGAAAAATATATAATTAAAAATTATATACAGAAGCATTTAAATAATTTCGCGTTAGGTACAATATATGTCAGGTGTAGCGTGTGTTTACGATTAACTTGTAATGTGTGTAATTTAGGATAAATGTAGTATATACAACTTCGAAAAGAGCGTTTCTATAATTTGCAAAATTTGTCTTTCTGACAATAACACACAAACAATATAATTCTTCCTTAATTGAATTTGAAAACACAGTAAAATTTGATGCTTTGAAATTTTACTATGTACATATACTAAAATTTAACACATATCGAGTTTGTCTTCCTGTTGCAATCGAACAATTACATTATTATTTAAGGAGAAGCAAAAAAAACTTTTTCATAAGAAATTTTTAAGTATTTTCGTAGTTAGTTATAATTCAACATTTATGCTACGAAATTATACAAGAATTTTGATCTTTTTATTAACACAATGTCGATGCACTTTTAACTTACACTCTTCCTTTTCGTCATCCATTACACTAACTTTTAATTAACAAAATAAAACAAGAAAAATATTCAAAATAGCACGACAAAATAAATAATTCAAATGAATCAATCGAAATCTAAGTCTTAGTTTTAAAGTTGGCGACCACTCGGTAAAACAACTGCAAACACATAAAATTTTTCTTGTTTATAAGATCGCATGGATATAGAGAGAAGCTATATTACATTACATTGACAGTAAGTACCAACCTCTGAATTTGAATGAAATAAATGAATTTATATAAACCAGAAAGAATTACTTTTAAAATTCAAGCTAATTATTTCTATTAAGATACATGATTATATTAATAATGAATTACATAATTTCTGAAGGTATTAAGTAGAGTAATATTTATTTATTCCAACATTAATTAATATTTACGTAAGAGTAAGCTATCTATTCAAATAATATTTTTTTGTAATTTACTATTAATCACTCTGCTTTTTGATATTAATTAAAAATATTTTAAAACATACCTCATTTGCTTTGAATATGCTACTATGAACTGCAGTCAATGTAGGCTATGTTGAAGTCTTCGTGATTTGCTACTTTGGAAAATTGTAAAAAAAATAACTTTTTCTATATGAAGTATTAATGTGATTAAATAAATTTATTAAGTTATTTAGTAATACTTACGCTTGAAATAATAAAAAATATATCTTATCGTCGACAACACTTATATTTATAATAAATAACACATTTTTCAATGAAAAAAGAATACTAATGGCTATTTTAAGTTTCATTCAATACCACCTGCGTAGTAAATACTGTATTTTTAATTTAAAAATTTACAATTAATTATATAATTTTAAAAACAGGGTCAAAAAATTTTATGAAAATTTTATAAAAATTTTATAAAACCTAATTTTTAAAGTTTTTATAAAGAATTGGTTCGATAAAATTTTTATAAACATTGTATAAAGTCTCACCTGAATGACTTAAATCCAAATTTTATGAAAATCAAAACACTAATAATAAATTTTTATTAAATAAATATTGTGTATCTTACAAATCGTACTTATTTATATTTAATTTAATATTTATATATTCAAGACTTTTATGCATTTGTGCAGCAGTAACGGCAGAAAAAAAATATTAATAATATTAGAAAGCTCAGGTCCAAAGCTTCAAATATTACCATTCTCCACTTCAATGCGATTCGAATCAGTAAGTATATAACTTTTTCAGTAAATTATATTTAATTGTGAAATTATAATTATTTAATAAATTTATTTTTTGAAAAAAAATACAGTAATCTTATCTGATGTTTTTCCATTTACAGATGCCACTCAATGGAATATTTCTTCAACAGCTATTGGCTATTTTTCTTCATTTTCTCTCTAATAATTAAAAATTATCGTAACGAACATAGCATTGATAAATATCATAACCGGAAAATTTTCAGTTATACTTGAATGTAGGCATAAAAAACAGAAGACAAATATCAATCTTTGGTTCATAATGAAAATCTTTTTAGTTATGATATTATATTCGTTACAGTTATATCTAATTATTTAGAGAAAAAATAAAGAAAAACAGCCAATAGCTACAAAAGTCGTATTCGATTAAGTGGTGTCTATAAGTGGAAGTATGTTGCACTTTTCTTTAAAAAAGTAATTCATAAAATAAATATGACATCCTCTAACCTTACAATAAAATATAATTTACTTAAAAAGTCATATACTTCGTGATTTTTTTTGTCTTTCCAGGTGCATACAAAATATTTGTGAAAATTTCATAGCGAATCTATTTCTCATCTATATTGAAATGGAGAATTGTTATATACTAAGCTTTAGTTCTGAACTTTTTGATATTGTCAATATATTTTCTTCTGCCGTGACTGTTGGAGAAATTCATGGCTGTATTGAATAATACAAAAATTCATAATATAAATACAAATAATTATATAAATACTTATTTGTACAATTGATGTATCTTTTTAATCTGACCCCAAATAAAGCGACTAATAGGCATTTAAAAAGTTATAGAAATTTTTTTTTTAATACGATTTTTTAGCCAAAAATGAATTTAATTTATGATTTCGTATTAAAAAAGATATAATCAATGTCTGTAAGCTATAAAAATGATGGAATGATCGACTAAACTTTGAGATTCTATTAGCATTTGAATATATTGAAATTAATATAATATAATAAAAATAACATATTGAAATGTTAGATGATGGTCACCCAAAATGGTCATTTTAAACATGAATGTAATAAAAGACTGTGATTTTATAACTTGTAAAAGATCAGCTTGTCAAAAAATTTTTATAGAATAAAAAGAATCACAAGTATTCAAAGAACACTAATATAAATTTTTTTCGAAATTTTTCCGATCTATTCTGGTTTTTTTAAATCTAGCCATTTTTCATAAATTTAAAAATTATCAAAAAATTATTTAAAAATTCTCACGCCTTTTGTGAACAATTCTTAACATTTTTTGCTCAGTACAAAAAAAACTAATCTAATAATTTCCAAAAATTTCTTACGTATCCTTTGAATAATTCTAATAATAACTCATTCTATACAAATTTTTTGTTAAATTGATTTTTTACGAGTTAGAAAATCGTAAAATCTTTTTTTACTAGATTTGTGTGTGAAATGGCGATTTTGGACAAACACCATCTAAAGTTTTAATATGTTACCAATAGAATATATACCAATATGATATATTTTGAATATATCGACGCCCCGTACGAAAAAAAGCACGATTCAGGCTTTTACGAAAATAAGCACGGTTCAAGAGTTTCAACGAAGAGTAGCACTGCTTACGTCCCTCTTACGAAAAATAACACAATTCACAGGATTTTACGAAGAATAGCACGAATTACGGAACTCTTACGAAAAAAAGCACAACTCACTAGACTCGGACGAAAAGTAGCACGGCTCGCGAAGTTCCTACGAAAAGAAGCACGGCTCGTTGAGATCTTACGAAAAATAACATATCTCGTGAAACTCTGACGAAAAAAAGCACTGCTTGCCGAGTTCTGACGAAAAGTATCAGGACTCGGAGGCTTGTATGAAAAGTAGCGCATGATTCATTGAACACTATCGAACACTAGCACAACTCGTTATGGAAAATTACAATTTTTACTTAGTAGATAAGCTATGCCGATTCGAATTCATGCCGATTCTAATTCACCTGAATTAGAATTGATATGAATTCGAATCGGCATAGAGGTGGGGGGCCAGTTCGAATTCACCTGAAGTAGAGGTGAAGTAAAATTAGCTTAGGATTTTTTTTTAAGCAAAATCGGTATAGAGGTGGGGGCCAGTTCTAATTCACCTCGATATGAATTCGAATCGGTATAGAGGTGGGGGGACCAGTTCGAATTCACCTGAAGTAGAATTGCAGAAACGAGTTGGAGTGGGGAGATTGATTCTAATTCATGTTAAGCAGAATTATTTGTCCATTATCTACTTAGTTAAAAACTTATAGCTTTTTATATTTTATATCCTTAGATGGCAGTTGTGATTTATATTTTTCATAGTACTCTTTCCATGTTGTTTTCTCATCCTTCACCTTTTTATCAGGTGGAAGAAGAGGAGTGTACTCTGAACAATTTTGAGTGGTATGACTTGGAGTCTGTCCCATGATGAAATGAATGTGAATCATGATGTGTTAGCTTTTTATAGGAAGTGATGGAAGCCCCAACCTTCGCCTCCATCTGTGAGGTACAACCAAGAATCGCCACTTGTGAACCTCTTACTCCGAGAAGTGCACTCATGACTCATATACCTCTCCGTTAACTTCCAAGCGCTTATGTCAAGGAGAACTCGAGACCTTTTCCATTGTCATCATCTAAATACTTCACAAACAACTTAAAATTTTTAATGGCCTCTTGCAACTCGAAGTAAAACTCCTTATTTTCCTGTAAGGCTCTGCATGCGCGAGATGGAATAAAAATGCGCCATTCGTGATCTAAAGTTGCCATCAATCTAAACTTATCCTTAGATTTAACTGGTCTAAACTCACTCACATAATAAGTCTGATCTTTCTTTAAGGGGAATATATTCCCAATGGCACGATGGACGCGTCCACGAGCTGCCTCGTTGAATTTATCAAGATTCATATTTCTCTGATAAAGAATTCTAAGTTTACTTAGCAGAGTCTGATAAATGAATGACTCGAGCTGGTTCAGGAGTTCTCTTAAGTAGCGGTTAAGCCGTGACTACTGCGCAGATCTCCCCCTCCATAGGATGACATTAAACAAAAACTTTGTTTTTAGGAAGTGGTGAGAGCCCCAACCATCGCCCTCCACCTGTGAGATACATCCATTAAGCATTATCTCTCCTTTTTACTTCCTATGGTAGCATAAATCAACTTATTTATTTTTAGTAAAATATTTTTTCATAAGTCTGACATTGTGCAGAGCACAACGAGCTTTGTATGTATCATTGTGATTAGGGCAAACAGTCACAAGCTTTATTTTATCAGCTGGTGGAAAACCCATTTCTGTGACGTCGCATACTTTAAACTTGAAGCGTTCTAGCCATTTTTTTCTTATACTACCCATGACAAAAATTTTGGTCGCATCATGTAAGGCTTCTCTAAGAATATTGCCTATGTCAGTATATGGAATGGTACCAGAGTTCCATGACAAACCATGATAATAATATTTCAACCACGTATTTTGTTCTTTGAACTCGTCCGAAAGTCTACGCCAGGAATATGGGTTGTTGAAAAGGAGTACCAGAGGTTCGGTATCATCGTTGAGCGGCATTACAGCCAACTCTTTAAGAATATAGTCATCACCAGACTGTTTGAAACCTTGCATATCCACCAAGTACTCCATGCTGATAACTTATTTTACAGTTCTGATTCACTGTCGGTATTTGCACGAGTGTCTTCCCAGTCCATAACCCAATCACTGAAATCACTGAAATACAACTTTTGTATTGATTTAACGTTGTTAACAGCACATGTATTTTTATACATGCAATTATGATGTGAACAAGAGACTGTTTTAGTTAGCCGTTGATCAAAATGGGGAATACCCAGTTCACTAATATCCACAACTTTAAAATCAAATTTCTCCAACCACTCTTTTTTCATTTGACCAATCACAAAAACTTGTGTAGCGTTCTGCAGAGTTTGTCGAAGAATTTTTTCTATTTCAGTATACTCATGATCTCCAGAATTCCAAGCTAGTCCATGATAGCAAAGCTCGAGCCAGAGATTTTCACGCTTGTATTTCGTAGTTAACTTTTTCCATGGAAAAGGTGGTTTGAAAAGATGTACTGTAGGTTCAGCCGATTCAACGAGAGGAACAGCAGCCAACTCTTTTAAAACAAATTCTTTACCTGGCTTTTTAAAACCTTGTAAGTCCACTGCGTATTCCATCTTGTTAAAGAATGAGATCCCAGCTCGCGCTCGCTTTCTTATATCCTACTATCCCCACTCCTTTGCAGACTATCCCCACTCCTTTGCAGACTATCCCCACTCCTTTGCAGACGATCCCCTCTCCTTTGTAGACTATCTCCACTCCTTTAGACTAATTTTCTAACATCACCGCTTATGGCGTTGTATTCTATGATTCTATCATGTAAGATTAGACAGTAAGCTGAAGTTCCAACTGGAAAGTTTTGTTTGGTCTCGAATTCAAGACGAACATCAACTGGAGCACTCTTCAGAGAATCATTTTGTTTTGAACAATCGATGACTATCAGTGGCATGTGATTGATATAATCTGATTTTTTCAGCATTGGCTCGGACTCCTTCCCATAGTATGCATTTTGAAAATTAGCGTACATATCGTATAATATTGCATACTGATTATTGACAATATCAAGATTCATATTTCCGTAAGGATAATATGTAGAATTGAGAAATAGTCTTACATTGCTCAAATTGCAATGATCAAACTGACTAGCGTTAGCAGCTTTTCGTCCTTTTCGATTTGTCTGGAAACCAAGAATAATAAAACGAGGCTTCTCCAGCTGATTAGATGTTTTGACTGTCCATACATGTCTCGTTGATGCCGGTAATAATGGATATTCGTATAATTCCCAGGAACGAAAACTCATTGAGATAGGTTTATTTTTCTCGATTTGTCGAAGCATGCGAATTTTACATTCATTGGATAATTGTATGCGAGGCATAAGCCACTCGATCCTTAAAAGATCAATTTTGAAATCTTCGTAAGCATTAGTAGCATTCGGTGTTTGTATTACTGCGTTAATATCGTTCCTGGATCTCGTGAGGATAAGTTCATGTTTAACATTGACTATGATTTTGCGATAATCTTCGGCAAAGCCTAAAATCATACTGAGAGGTATGAAAATATCAAAATAGCCATTGTTATTAATGATCTTCCGAGTTTCCGTTATATCAATCCAACCAGCATTTTCTATAATCAAACTCTGACTAGGGTTGAGTGATACCCAACCCTTCATAACGGTGGTCAATCCAACATTCTTACAGCGATCGATCTCTATAGCATTAATTTCATAGCAAACTTCCTCGAATAGATGACAGATGCCATTATTAACTAAGTTAGTTCTTGTTAAAGCAGTGCCATCTTGTTGAGTTAATTTTCCCACTATGTGCAGAGAACTCCGCGAAGGCAAAAGATTTAAATCTTGATGTTGAATTGATATGCGAATTTCATCGCTATTATTGAAATTTGACGAGGTGTAAGGCTGGTACGCGTGCACCTCACAGTGAGCTATTGACTCATCCAATGTTACTCCTGCCCTTATGTTTAAAATTTCCTCCATTTCTTTGAAAACAGCAAAAAATTAAGCACGTAATTTTCCACCAGGAGCTCTTATTTTTAAGCCTTGGCTTTTCAAAAACTGAATGTTCGGCCGTGTTAATACTTTGACTTGTCGATGACGACTGATGTTCGAATGCCATCTTGATTTACTTATATACCCTTTGTTATTTTTATTGTTATAAACCACTCCCATTTTTTATACTGATTTGATATGTAATCTAACTGTAATAGTTTCTCCACGAAAGTTTATTAAATTCCCGTCTTGATCGACTATGCGCACTTGTAAATGATCTATGCTCTTGACGACGACTGGAAGGTAAATGACTTGTGATGGCACTTCAATGATCTTATATCCTGGTGGGACAGCAGGAAAGAATTCATGTATCGTGTGCACTCGTCGACCGTTTATATAGGCACCAGAGACGATATTACACTCGACTCGAAGAGCGTTGACCTTGAGAATAGCTACAGGTAAATCTGAATGATTTGTGACGTCAGCAGGAAGTACACGTTTTGCAAAGCCTAATAAAAGTCCTATCGAATGTTCTGGTCGAAAATCAATCGAATGATTGCATTTTATTTCACTACGAAGTGTATTATTGTTTGGTTTAATACTGATTGAAATACTTTTTGTCGTCAATGTTTCACTGAGATAATTCTCTATATCCTCAATTTCATAACTACCAGTCGGTAAAACAATTTCTTCCTGTCCAACGTGGAATAGATTACTACCCTTGTCAATATTAGGTATAGAATTGAATGTCATGAAAGCAACTAATCCGAGAACGTAATTCTTGTCAGGTGAAAGTTCAATTGGTGGAAAATACTGTTCTTCCAGTACAGACGATGTACTCGAAAGACTCAAAGTCAATGAATCTACCATGATTGTTGAACACATAATGAACAAATACTCATCATTCTTTTCTTTATATATCAAGAGTATTACTCAAGAATCTTAGACAAAGATGACCACAATTAAAAGTATCAAAGTCTTGATACCTCTCAGGATTGTACTTGATGTTGTCTACTCTCAGATATGTCATTAAATCCAAAGGAGGTTGAAGATCACCGAAGCTATCGAAATACACAACATCGTTTCCTCGTTTGCGATATGTTACCCAGTGCGTTCCGGGTCCATCTGCATCATCGAGATTAACAATAGCTGATTCTCTATAGTGCGGTCCATTAATAGGCATAGCGTTCCTGATGAATACTCCTCGAAAATTTGAGATTTTCAGGATTTTTGCATACTTGATGAGATCAGCATCGGTGAGTGCTCTTTGAGGTAATTTTACTTTGAGGATTTTTTTTTTTTTTTTTAAAGAATTCTTTGGTTTCATACGAAGACCGAGACCAGTTTTATATGGTTTCAAGTAAAGGCCTTTACCAAGAGCTATTTCTTCCATCTTTATATTATGTCTCTTATTTTCTTCTAATTGTTGTTTAGCAGCTTTGGAATCGTTTACTGCTTTAGCGATTCCAGCGGCACCTCCAGCTATACCACCAACAGCACTCAAACCTGCAAAGATTGGTATAAGAAATGGTAAGAAACCTCCTACTTTCTTTGGAACTGGTAAAGTACGTGGAATTTTTACATTTTTTTTACCACCTGCTTTTTTAACAGCATTACGTGCACCCTTTAGAGCTGACAAAATGGCTTTTCGAGCACATTTTGTAGGAACAATTGATTTTGATGCAGCCTTTACTATTGTATTGAAAGTAGTAGTAGAAGGCTTCCTCCTCCTCCTCTTACCCTTCTTCTTCATACCCATTCCGAATTTAGACTTTACTTTCATAATGTTTTTAATTGCAAATGCAGCTGCTTTCTCTCCAAAGCTAGCGTCTTTTGATGAAATCCTTTGATTAGCTTTTTCTGCTAAAATTCTATCAGAAGCGTTTCTAGCTTCTACGTTTTCACGATTCTGTGAATAAGCAATGTCGTGCTCTTTACAAGCTCTATCGAGAGGATTAATTTCTGGATCACCTCTAGCTAAACGTTTAGCTAATCTTGTACCGGGTCCACAGTATTGGTATCCTGGTATATGAAGTTCGATTGGAAGACTATTAAGAAGCTTGTTGACAAAACCGCGACCACGTCGTCGTTGTCTATATATGATCATCACACTTCGAAGACTAAATGAAGACTGAGGCATTGGGTATAAAAGCCCTGTATTTATAGCTGGTCAAGCATTCGTACGTCAGACGTGCTGTCATAATGAATTTCAAAGAACAATCCGTTAAGCTACCGATAGGAAATTTCGACACTATCGTGGAGCATGAAAAGAAATTAAAGAAGCATGGAGACTTACTTCCAAACAGCATTCGAGCTGTATTTTGTGGTCCATCAAACTGTGGTAAAACCAATAGTCTCTTAGCACTAATAACGCATCCTAATGGTCTCAGGTTTGAAAACGTTTATGTTTACTCCAAGTCTTTGAATCAACCAAAGTACAAGTTTTTGAAGGACCTCCTAGAGCCTTTAGAAGGTGTACAATACTTTCCCTTTAGTGAGCACGAATCTGTTGTAGCCCCTGATAATGCGCTTCCAAATTCTGTCATGATTTTTGATGATGTAGCCTGTGAAAAACAAGATAATATCAGAGCTTACTTCTGTATGGGCAGACACAAGGATGTTGATTGTTTCTATCTCTGTCAATCTTATGCTCGAATTCCAAAACATCTAGTCAGAGACAATGTCAATTTGTTGGTGATTTTTCGTCAAGATGACGTCAACTTGAGACACTTATACGATGACCACGTCAATTCTGACATGAATTACGCGCAATTCAAAGAATTATGCTCCAAGTGTTGGACTGATGATAAATATGGATTTTTAATGATCGACAAAGATAGTTCGATCAATTCTGGTAGATATAGAAAAGGCTTTGATTGTTTTGCTATAAATATAGCGCGCACATAGTCCTAAGAAAACAATTCATCATTGTACGCTGAAGCGTCAACATGGCTGACATTAGACGAAAGAAAGATGTTCTACATCAACTTGTACAAGCACGCAATGCAGTTAAACGAAAATATAACTTGTTGAAGTTTGGAAAAGAAAATATTGAAAGAGCATTTGGCGAGACATTCAAACCTATCGTTGATCCTCTTCAGAAACTCGTTGCTACTACTGAGAAAAATAATGATTTTATACGTGACATAGCAAAAAATAAAAAAAAAAAAAAGTCATGAAAAACAATGATACTTATTCCTCCTTCTTGCAGTCTTCTATTCCTTCCTATTCATCCATTGATGATGATGATGATGCTATAGATACATCATTAAACGATACTATTCGACAAGTTGATACGGAATTTGAATCAGCTACAAGTGAGCAGGAATTAGAAAAAAAAGAAGATGATTTATTGCTTGATAATAAGTACATTCATATGCTCAATGAGGATCAATCAAAACAATTGGATAAAGTTTATGGAGTGCGCAAGGAAGGTAATAGTTACTTAATTGGTGACTCACCTCTATTTTTCGAAGGTAAAAACATTCGTATAAAAGATCAAAAATATCCAAAAACCAAAGGATTGTTAGAATTGTTAATTATGAAAAATCCCGATAGAGGTCACATGAACAATAATGATATGCAAAATTACAAGAAGATTCTTGAAACTACTAATGCTCACAAACGACGCTACAGAAGTGATGAGTCTATTCGTACGCACAAAAGTAAGAAATTCGACAGTATCATTAGTCCTTTGTTTTCATTGAAAAAAGAGGAGGATCGTTACCTCGATATAAAATTGCAAGAAGAGATACGAGAATGGATTACATATACTGGGATGATCCAAACGAACTCGTTGATAGACTTCGATTACTCATTGCTGAAAGAGAAGCTGGAAACCCTAGCCATACAAATGAGATACATTCAATTATAGAAGAGTTACGTGAAGGAGGCTATATATATTGAGGTGTAGACACCTATACCATGCATTATCAAAATGAGCGTCGATGTATTCGGACGTAATCTCAAACGAAGTGAGGGTAGTCGAGGACCTCCGGGTATTGGCTATAAACTCACAAAAGATGGACAATACGATATGGAAAATAAGAGGCTTTGTAATCTCGCATCACCTAATCAACTCAATGAAGCTGTAAATTTAGATACTTTACAGCGTATCGTACGTTTGGAAGTTCAAAAATTATTAGATTCAATATCTAGTTTGAGAAGTGATCTCAATAACCTAGATAAAATTGTAGAAGTGCATAGAGACGAGCTAGATAAGAAATTCATACAAAGCCAGTTGGAGCTTGAGACTATAAAAGGAGGCATTATCTCTGTTAGTGCAAAACAGTCGATCGATAACCATCGATGGAACAACGTCATAGACTTGTAGAAGAGCTTCACAAGCCAGCACGTCGTAATTATCCTCGTCGAAAGTTCGATGTGCGAGGTTTGGATGAGACTTGGCAAGCTGATTTGGTAGAGATGCAACCTTATTCTCGAGAAAACAAAGGCTACAAATACATGCTTACAGTTATAGATGTTTTTTCAAAATACGCCTGGGCTGTTCCTGTAAAACAAAAAACTGGTATAGATGTTTCTGCTGCTATGAAGTCTGTATTGACAAAAGGTAGAGTGCCTAAGAATCTTCACACCGATCGAGGTAAGGAGTTCTATAATACCAATTTCCAGAATCTCATGCAACAATATAAAATCAATCTCTACTCGACTTATAGCAATCTCAAAGCGTCTATTTGCGAACGCTTTAATCGTACGCTCAAAAACAAAATGTGGAAACAGTTTAGTTTACGTGGTAACTACAAGTGGATTGATATTATCTCCAATTTGATTGACAAGTACAATGATGAGAAGCATCGGACTATTAATATGAAACCGAAAGATGTTACAGCTGAAAACGAAGCTGAAGTTCTTCGACGATTCAAGCGTAATGTTAATTTAATAGAAAAGAAACCAAAGTTCAAAGTTGGTGATAAAGTACGAGTAAGCAAGTTAAAACAAGTATTCGAAAAAGGATACACACCCAACTGGTCTACTGAAATATTTACTGTACACCGAGTTCGAAAAACAAAACCAGTTACTTTTCTCTTGCAGGATTATAAAGATCAACCAATAGCTGGAGGTTTTTATGAACAAGAATTACAAAGTGTCGAATATCCTGATTACTATCTTGTAGAGAAGATTCTTAGAAGACGTGGAAATGAAGTATTAGTGAAGTGGCTTGGTTTCGACAATACTCACAATAGTTGGATTAATAAAGCAGATGCTCAATAAGTATTTTGTATTTAATTTATAAAGAATAAAAACTTACAAATAATTCAACGTGACCATGTATCGAATACAGCAAAACCGTCTTGAAAGTTTTAAAAATTGGCCTTTGAGTTTTTTAAAACCTGAAGATTTAGCTGCAGCAGGATTTTACTACACTGGTAAAATAGATAAAGTCCGTTGCTTTGAATGTTCTACAGAAATCTGTAGATGGGAAATTGATGACAATCCATTATTGGAGCACAAAAAGTGGAATGGCCGTTGCCGCTTCATCCGAGGTATACCTTGTCGGAATGATTCTGCTGAAGAAAATACCAATAGATGTAAAATTTGTCTTGATAATGAAGTAGAAGTCGCATTTATACCCTGTGGACACTGTTGTAGTTGTTATCATTGTTCATCCATTGTTAAAAAATGTGTAATTTGTAGAAAAGTTATTAATCAAAGAATGCGAATTTACATATCGTAATTTTTTTAATTTAAGGAAAATGTATTTAATAATGTATATTAAGAAATTGAAATAAAATAAACACTTTTTAAAGTTAAACATTGAATTTATTATAATGATATCCAATTTTCATTTATACACTCATAACTAAACACTTATAATATATATATATTTACACACACATGTACACACTAAACATTAGAAAATTCAAGGACTTGGCCACCTTTGTACATTATAAAAAGTTTTAATTTATTAGCAGCACTTTGCATTTCCTCTAAAAACTTTAAGTCTTTTTCAAACACTTCGGACACTTTCTTAGGTAAAAAAATTTGGATTTCTTGATCCAGTTCTGCCACGATCTTTAATCCATATCGAGTGTTCACCTGTCTTAATTTTGTGACCGTATACAGGTTATCTTTCGTAAGTTCAGTCAACTTTTTCGTTGGAAGAAATCCTCCTCTAGCGATAGCGTTTAATTTAGAGATGTCCATTTTATCTATAACAAGAACAAAAAATTCATAGTTAAGAATAGTAGAAATTTCAGTACTATTGATACTGTATGAATACTGTATGAATACTGTATCAATACTGTATTAATACTGTATCAATACTGTATTAATACTTTATTGATACTATATTAAAACTATGTTGAAACTATATTAATACTATATTGATACTTTATTAATACTTCATTTAAATACTATTAAATTATTTTAAAAACTTTTTTTTCATAAGTTCTATCGAAAGACTTAAACAATTGGCTTGGACTAAATTATCGTCAAAGAAAAAAAAAATACTAACCTCGATTTAAGATTCGCTGGTAAAATCAAGTCTCGATCTTTTGCTACTGCCTGCTTCTTCGCTTGTTGACTGATGAGTTCTTTTGAGGACTTGTTGATTATCTCTTGAGGAGGCTGCGAACTGAATGATGCTAGGCCGCTCATGCAGCTGCTCATATAGGGATCTCCCCACCTCAGCAGCAGCAGCAACTTCTCCCACCACAAGTCTCGGCGGCTCGGTAGCGGCTACCCCCACCTCAGGTCTTGGCTCGGGATTCGGCGGCTCGGTAGCGGCTACCCCCACCTCAGGTCTCAGCTCGGGATTCGGCGGCTCGGTAGTTGCTTCCCCCACCTCTGGACTTGGCGGCTTTGCCAAGTAATGACCCCAAGGAAGAGTGTCCGTAGTTTCTGACTGCAGATATCGTTTGTCGTCGTAGGCACTGAGAGCAATCTTTGTTTCTTTCTCAGTGTACAGCTGGTGATTACGAGATCTTATGTTTCGCTGTTGACGAATCTTGATCTCTTTCGTTTCCAAACAATCGATGTAGTCGTCGAAACAGATGGTTGCTTTGACTACGGAACTCTTCACTCCCTTGGCTTTTTTTATCGGCTTCTGATTTTCGACTCTGACGCTGTACATTTTACTCCTCAGTCCAACGAATTCCAGCATGATGTTTCCATTGCATTCATCCTTCATTAAACCAACAATTTTCTTGTTAGCTGGAGGAATGTGGAATTGGTTAGGCTGTGGGTAGTCTGAGGTGTCGAACTCATGGATGTCCCGTCTCATTATCTTGTACATATCGATGTTGGTCATTTCGTACACCAAGCTATCAGTATCAGTGTACAATAGCTTACAATTGGCTCCATTGTTTGCTACGTTGTCCAGCATATAGTCATAATGGAAGCGGTATACAAGAGTTTTGGACAAATCCAGTACAGACAGCCCGATGTAGATAGGTTTCCTGATTCAAATCTCTGTTCGTAAGAGCTGAATAGCCACAAGATTTTCATCAAAGATGGCACAACTACTGAAGTTAGGTCTGGCAATGAGCGCCTCTGCACCATAGCGTCCTTTCCATTTACTGACGAGCTTGATGTCCACATGTTTTCGCTCGTTCTCCATGGTTTTTCCATAAACAGCGTTGTTAAAGAGTTTGAAGAGCATCTTCTCGAACTCATTCTTAGCATTTTTTCTCTTCTCGCTGTTCAAGTCGATGTATTTCTTGAGCCATCGACTTTGATCAAATTGAAGAGCTCGATGGATTTTCTTTAGACGTAATCCATGGAGTAATGCCTGCTTCAATGCACGATAATGAAGTACATAACGCTGCTTATCATGCAAAGTTGTCATCAATTTCATCTGTTTGGAATCTGGAGGTGCTCTGTGCTCAGCACAAAATGGCATATCCTTGTGTTTGTCGTGAAGAGATTGAGGATATTCCAAGTCCACTTCCAGTATGTAACCGAATGGATAATCATCAGTAATATCGAAAAAGTTATATCTGTCCAGGTTATCCACCCATCTGAAGCCACCAGATGGTAATGGTTCAGTCATGGCCCAACCGTACAAGTTATTGACGTCGTAATACATCAAATATTTTTCATCTTTGTTGGGATTATAATCTTGTCCCATGTATGGATTATTCGCTTTGCCATAGCGATTGCAACACTGACTGATTCCACCTCGTATACCTCGTTCAATAAACATAAGCATGTCGATATCAGTCAGAAGTTCTAATTTTACCTGAGTATACTTCAACATCGCATCCCACGTCAATCCAGGAGTAGTGTAATAATGGGCAGGATCCAAGTCATATGCCTCGAGACAATTTTTTCTAAAATTCTCAAAGACTTCAGCTAGAAGCAAAACATCCGTCTTGAGATACAAATCAGAGTACTGTCCGAGTGTTTGAATATTGAATGTCTGCCAAACTTGTTTTGCATGTTCATAATCTTCATCACTGATGTGGGCCTCGTACAAGCTGCTGTAAAAGCTCTCCTTTGATGGAAGCTCAATTTCTTCCAGTTTGTCCAACGAGCTAACGTAGTCATACGGAAAGACACCTTTTCTCTTTAAAAGCATGATTCGATCAGTAGAAAATCCATCGGTTTGCTTGAAAACTCGATCTACGATGTCATGTTTCTCCAAGTATGACGATAACTTGTCCAGCGATGAAGCCATAAACCGAAACGAGTCAATAAAGCGCAAATTAATATCAGTTCCTTCCACAAACTTTGTAAAAGATATATATCTTTATTTCGTTTGTGGAAGAAGCGACACTCGTCCTGGGAAACAAGTAGCGATCTCTTTTATGAAAATATGCGCATCATAACCACTTAGGTTATGAAAGATCACTGGTATCATGCGTGAATCTTGATATTTGATGTTGCATTCGTTGTGCGCAGGTCCTCTGTATTCTCCAGTGAGATGGCAGTGATCTCTAACTTTCTTTTCTCCAGGAGTAAAAGACTTCTGACAAATATGACACACGCGAGCACTATTGAATTTGAACTTTTCCATCATTGTTAAATCTCTCATTGGCTTCGGATTTTTATACATATCTTGTAATTTTACAGCTAACACGTGAAGATTTTTCACAAACCACTTGGCTGGTGTTTCATCTAGTTGTTCGCTTTGTCTGTAGCTTTTGTATTCCGATAAAGTGTCATCATAGTTACACTTTACGAAATATCCAACACTGTAAGCCTCGTGTAACTGATAGGCACGTTTTTGATTTTCTATTGGTTGAAGTAAGCATTCAAAATCTGCATAAACCACGAACGGCACAGGGATATTGTTTGTAAAATTTTTAAATTGTAATACACTATCCCTTTTATCAGGAAGAGTAACCTTGCATTTATTAAGATTCTCACAATCAATTACATGTGCTGCTAATTTTTCAATTGTTTTAAAATAATGCAAACATCGATCGCAAATGTGTGATTGATGTCCATGTGCACTCAATTGTTTTCCTACCAATCGAGAAAGATTTTTTATCCAAACGTAGTGGTGTTTGTAGTCAATGTTGTCAAAAGAATCGTTATGCTGTTCTTCTTCTTCTTCGTTTTCATCGACATAGAACTTCTCGACTAGAAGAAGATTCGCGTGCTTATTCTTCTTGCAGGTTGTAACATGTCGAGGTAAAACAACAAACTTATTTCCTGTCTTTTTCAAAAAATAAACGTTTACGGAAATATCATTTTGTTTTTCAAACTTTCCAACATCTTTTGGATCCACAGGAAACTCTATTCCTTTAAAATTTAATTCGTCTTTATATTGCTCGTATGACGAAACTCTATGAGCATTTTGTTGTGCTGGATGTAAAGCTGACAGAATAGCCCATTTAAAACATTGATCATCTTTATTCTCAACATTTATACAAGCTCTCTTCTTGTTAATGAAATCAGGCACTTCAACATAAGAATTGCTTCCTCTCATGGGATTCAATTTATTGATGTTAACGACTAAATTTAGTATTGCGCGCAGAGACCAGCCTGATTCCTGTTCTGCGAATTCTTCCATATCATTCCTAATGGGCTGCTCAACGTTCAATGAGAACCATTCATTAAGATTAGTTGTAGAATATATATCAGCAGTCTTTGTATTAAAATACTTTATATCATAAGTCTCTAATTCATCTTTAATAATCACAAACTCAGCTGCTAACGTTGTATTTACTTTTAAAGCGGGATGTTCTTCAAGAGACTTATTAACTTGCGCGATCAATTCACGTTTAGCATCTTTTAAAAACCGTTGAATGTCCAGATGCTTATGATTGGTAATAACACCAGTTTTAATCCGGTTCTCGAACGCGCTGTCAACATCTTCCCAACTGACTCTTGGGTTATTGTCAGAAGCAGTAGCAGCACCAGAAGCAACACCATAACCAACGATTGCACCATGATGAGCGTTCAATAACTGCAAAACGCTCTTTATCAGAGCTACAGCAGCTTGTAGTTTCTGCTTATCCGCGACAGCTAAATTCGTTGAATGACTTAACAAATTAGCGTTCTCCAGAGCCGTATTACCAAGATCAAGCCATCTGCGTATATCCTCAGCATCAGCTTGACCAGCCATCGTATGCTGATATGATTCGAATAGCAAACGTGCTGTATACTTGAAGTACTCTGCGGTAGCCATGATGATGCTCGAGGAAGGAAGCCTTCGAAGGTGATGATTCCCGATGAACTGAGTTGCTCTCTCGAAAACGCTTTCTTATATAGGCGAAAAATCAAGTAAAATGGTGGGGGAAAACTCGAGGATTGGGGAGGGGGAAACGCTACAGGATTTTACCCCCACCTTTATCCTAAACAATGCGAGCTGATTTTTCGTGTATAAAAGGAAGCGAGCTCACCAGCCGAATTTAGTTTCTACTTCGACTTCAATCTTTAAGGAGTTCAACAAGGCAACAAATAAAATGAAATACGTCGTAGACGTTCAAGGTTTTAAGATATCTTTGAACGAATTCGTTTTCAAGGAGGTTGCCATTGTTCCCCTAGAGGAAGACGCAGTACCATCGGTGTTTCTTTTCAAGCCACCGTATTCGTGGAAACACTTATTAAATAAAAATAAGTGTGAAAATCGATGGCTTGAGTTAAATTATCATGGGCTACTTTGGAGTTCTGGAACCATTCCCTATGAGGGACTTGGCAACACTCTAAGGGCAATCCTCGACGGAGCTGAGGTTTATGTAAAAGGACAGGAGAAAGTCAAGTGGCTTAGAAGATTCCTATCTGATTGGTAATTATTCATTTAACATGATATCTAAATTTAACATTAATTTCTATAATAATTATAACAGGCTAGTCCATAACATTGAAGATTTCGGATGCCCATCTCTCAAAAAACTTCCTTTGGGGGATCTAACTTCTTGTACACATCACTATGCAAGTTTGCATACAATGTGTGCCTCGCGTAACGCACATGCTATGAAGAAGTGGCTTTTAGACCAGGATGATAGAACATCACCACTGAATTTAATGTACAATTGAAATTTTTAATAATAATAAAACAAAAAATCCCTCACCCTGGGGAGGTAAAGAGCCACTTGGGTGGTTGGTTGTACCTCACAGATGAGAGCGTTGGTTGGGGCTCTCATCATTCCCCTTAGAAAATAAGATTTTTATTTTTCTATTGTGTTTGAATGAAATTGTTTTTAATAAATTACTTAAGTTAAAACCAAAAAAATTTTTTTGTTAGTTTTCATTTCACCTTTTTAAAGTATAAATTTATGTATAGTCAAGTATGAAAATTTAAAAAAAAAATAATATTTTAAACATAAATGATGTATAACATAAATCAAATTTATTAATGCATGTATATTTTATTAATAAAAGTTTTAAAAAAAATCAAATCTATGTATTTTAAGCAATTAAAAAAAAATAACTCAAAATGAGCTCTAATACATATTTTAAGAAATAAAAAATAACTCAAAATAAGCTCAAATACATCATTCTGAAATATGAAATAAATTTATTTATATTATAATATCATATAATTTTAATATAAAAAATTGAGAAGTGATACCTCATAATGCTAAAGTAAGATAACTATGTTGAATGTTTTTATATATAAAATAGTTCAATCTTATTGCACTAAACTATTTTATATTTAAATATTCTTAAAACAACAATAAATAATAAGTTTTCAATTTATTAATGTATATTTTTCAATATTTAGACTATGCGGAGAGGTTTGACTCAATCATTTTCTAGATCTCTTAAACTAAGAGAGATATAGGTTTGAAAATTGGTATGCAAGTTTGTCATGTATAATAAATAAAAAGAAAATAATTTTAAACTTCAAATCATTTATTTCTTTGTACTGGGAACTTACATAGACTTGTAATCTATACATTTTCATGAATTTACACAAGCGTATAAGACTGAAAATAGAAATATATAACAAACAGTCTTAGAAATAGCTTCTTTTTTATTTATTATACATGACAAACTTACATACCAATTTTCAAACCTAAATCTCTCTTAGTTTCAGAGATCTAGAAAAATAATGGAGTCGAATCTCTCCAATAGTCTAAATATTAAAAATATGCATTAATAAATTAAAAACTTATTATTTATTGCTGTTTTAAAAATATTTAAATATAAAATAGTTTAGTGCAATAAAATTGAACTATTTTATATAAAAAAAACATTCAACATAGGTATCTTACTTTAACATCATGAGGTATAACTTTTCAATTTTTATATTAAAAATCATATTACATTATGAATGATTTTTTTTTAAGATTGAAACCATAACACATGTTTTCAAGCATGAAATAGTTTGATCTTAGTGCATTAAACTATTTAATATTTATATATTCTTAAAACAGCAATAAATAATAAGATATTTATTCATTAATATATATTTTAGAGTATTTAGACTTTTTGCAAACTACTACTGTCAGTAATTTTTCCAAATCTTTGAAATTGAGAGGGATGGAGGTTTGGAAATAGATATGTAAGTTTTTTTATGTTTAATGAACAAAAAAGAAAATAATTTTAAACTTCAAATCATTTATTTCTTTGTACTGGGAACTTGCATAGACTTGTAATCTATACATTTTCATGAATTTACACAAGCGTATAAGACTGAAAATAGAAATATATAACAAACAGTCTCAGAAATAGCTTCTTTTTTATTTATTATACATGACAAACTTACATACCAATTTTCAAACCTAAATCTCTCTTAGTTTCAGAGATCTAGAAAAATAATGGAGTCGAATCTCTCCGATAGTCTAAATATTAAAAATATGCATTAATAAATTGAAAACTTATTATTTATTGTTTTTTTAAATATTTAAATATAAAATAGTTTAATGCAATAAGATTAAACTATTTCATGCTTAAAACATGTGTTATGGTTTCAATCTTAAAAAAAAAATCATTCATTATGTCATATGATTTTTAATATAAAATTGAAAAGTGATACCTCATAATGAATGATTTTTTTTTTAAGATTGAAACCATAACACATGTTTTTAAGCATGAAATAGTTTAATCTTATTGCATTAAACTATTTTATATTTAAATATTTAAAAAAACAATAAATAATAAGTTTTCAATTTATTAATGTATATTTTTTAATAAAAAAAATGACTAAAAATTTTTTTAAATTATTTTTCTAATGAAAACAAAAAAAAATATAATTATACTAAAACTGTAATTTTCTCAGCACTTACCCTTTTAAAAAAAAATCCTAACCTTAGTTAAAGAATTAAAATTAATAAAAGTAATTAAAAAGAGGTTAGGATTTTTTTATCATTACAAAATATGTAAAAAAATATAAGCATATATGAATAAATTAAAAAACACACACACAAGGAAAGATTTGGGAAAGGGATTATTTTTTTTTGTTTCTTTCTTTTCTTTGAATAATCTACCCAATTAAAATTATTTTTTTTTACGTTTGATTTGTACTGAAAAGTACAGATGACTTATAGAGAAAGAGAGAGAGAGAGAGTCAACATTATTTTATAAAAAAGAAAATCTCACACGATGAATCGCGTTCGAAAAAATTCATGTGTGAGATTAGAAAATAAAATTTTGTTTAAGTCAGAAAAAAAAGATGGATAGATGCCTTGTATTTATGTATATTTTTATCTACTTTTTTAAAACATATACGAGGCAAAGAAAGAGAAAGAAAGTCTCACATGAATCGCGTTCGAAATAAATCATGTGAGACGAGAAAATTTTACACAAGAAAGAAAATAGAGAACTAAAAACACTCAAAGCATAAAACCATAACCATGATGTTGATGTAAAGTTCCCATTGCACGGAAACTGTCTCGGCGCTCGTGCTCGATGAACATCGCTGATTAATAGATTGAATCTATAAGCACGAAAGTACCTATATACATTCAAGAAGCTGTTCCGCACCAATCACACATCAACGCTAATAATTCCCTTCCTTGAGACTCTGAAGTGCTACCATCGACGATGAACGATCAACTGCATCGAATGAATGAGGCCTCGAGTGATTGATTGTTGGTTGGTTGCGATGAATTTCACGACTGATCACCTGCCACGATTCCTTTGGACTGAGCCCGTAAACGCGCGACTGCTTGTATTTACGCACTTTCGCGCAGCAGCGCCGCGCCAATCACGTATCACCACGATTGACCCTCTCTCCGCGACTCGAGATGCGCCGTTCGTTGACTCTGTGCGCAGACGAAAAAGAAAGAGAGAGAGAGAGAAAGAACAAAACTCATGTATACTATTTGTTCCTACGATTTGTAGTCTTTAAAAAGACTACAAATTAATTTTCAAATATATACAAAGAGTTTTTTAAAAAGAAAAAGAAAGAAAAGAGTCTTGCTTTACGAACGCGTTCGAAAATCGTAAATGTAAGACTTTAAAATAAGAAAAGAAAAAGATTCTTTAAGAATTACGCGCGCGACTTGGCAGGTAAACGTTTAGTTTCCATTGCATGGAAACTGTCTCGTGGTGCTAACTAAATGCTGCTTAGTTTCCATTGCGCGGAAACTGCCTCGCGATTCCGACCGAACGCCGCTGTTCAAAAGACTGAGTCTATAGGCACGTAAGTACCTATACTTATAGACTTTCAAGGAGCTGTTCCGCACCAATCACTAACTCGAACGTTCGCGCAGCTACGTCGCGTCACTCGTAAATTTCTACCAGCTATGCCGCACCAATCACGCATCGACCCCTTCCTCGCGACTTGAGTTGCTTCGAATCTGTCAGTCCCCACTCTTCGTGACTTGACTGTATAAATAGAGCGTTGAATCGTGGTAACTTCAATCGTTCTTTCGACTTCTTTTAGATAAAAAGTCTAAAATGGATCAGCAAGAACAACAACAACTAGAAGAAGAAATTAGGATTTTTAGTCCGCGGACTTGGGCTTTCATCCAACAAGGCTTAGGCGAATTCCAGCCTTTCAATATTGATGAGGTGCCAATTTATTTCTTGAACGAGGATATCAATATGTTGGATCTCGACATTGAAACCTTGATGGATCTGGACATAGAAGCTTTGGAACCACAGCAAATAGATGAGCCTGGATTCAACATGGATGTCGATGACGAAGCATCACTACCGCTTTTTGACCCAGGTTTTTACAATGAAGCGTTTCAGCCTGTAGCTCCGTTAAGGAGACCTAACAACACGCCTCGTCCTGCATCAGCTAAAGCAAATTCGCCACCACCTTTGCCAGCCTCTCCAAGATCAACTCCTCCAGTTTCACCAAAATTAATTTACAATCCATTTTCTCGTCGATACGAGAAAATGGAAACAGAAGAAAATGATGAAGAAGAAGTTTGGGACTCACCAAATTTTTCACCTGTGCATTCTTCTATTGAAACTATAAATATTTCATCGTCACCAGAAATCATTTACGAGCAGCTGCGAACATCTACACCAAAGAGGAAAAGGAAGCTTGACTCTCATGACCATGAAGCGTGTTTGCGCAATGTAAAGCGCAAATTAAATTATACTATTTAATAGAATAATTTAAATAATAAAGAATAATCGGTCCTTTTCAGGGCCACAATGGCTTTATATACAATCGGCCCTTTTCAGGGCCACCATGAAAAACAATCGGCCCTTTTCAGGGCCACCATGAAAAACAATCGGCCCTTTTCAGGGCCACACATATTTAAAACGTTGGAACAGACATCTGTTCTTAAATATATATATTAATTCTTTTTTATTTATATTTTATGTTTAATATTTTTTATTTTCAGGTTTTTTTTTTTTATATTTAATAATTTTTTTATTTTCAGCATTTTTAATATATTTCATAAATTATTTAGGCATTAATAATTATTTGTTGTAAATATATGTATTTATTGTAAACATAAATATATTTATTTACAATAAATAATTATCAATACCTAAATAATTTATGAAATATATTAGATCTCCCCAATTCTACTTCAGGTGAATTCGAACTGGTCCCCCCACCTCTATACCGATTCGAATTCATACTGAGGTGAATTCAAACTGGTTCCCCCACCTCTATACCGATTTTGTTTGAAAAAATCCTAAGGTAATTCTACTTCACCTCTACTTCAGGTGAATTGGAACTGGCCCCCCACCTCTATGCCGATTCGAATTCATATCAATTCTAATTCAGGTGAATTAGAATCGGCATGAATTCGAATCGGCATAGCTTATCTACTTTACTTCATTGAAAAACTTTATCTTTATAAATAGTGGTTTTTAATATTTTGCTTGTGAATCGTTTCAGTATTGTCAATATATTACATCAGATTAATTAGAAATTTATACATAGTTATACAAAATTTTTCTCGAATAAATACAATTTCGTTGCCAAAAATAAATGTTTAATTCATAATTTCTAATTAAAATATGTATAATTAATGTTTGTTACCCATAAATGGTGGAATAATTGCTTAAACTTCAAGATTCTATTGGTAACATATTAAAACTTTAGATGGTGTTTGTCCAAAATCGCCATTTCACACACAAATCTAGTAAAAAAAGATTTTACGATTTTCTAACTCGTAAAAAATCAATTTAACAAAAAATTTGTATAGAATGAGTTATTATTAGAATTATTCAAAGGATACGTAAGAAATTTTTGGAAATTATTAGATTAGTTTTTTTTGTACTGAGCAAAAAATGTTGAGAATTGTTCACAAAAGGCGTGAGAATTTTTAAATAATTTTTTGATAATTTTTAAATTTATGAAAAATGGCTAGATTTAAAAAACCAGAATAGATCGGAAAAATTTCGAAAAAAATTTATATTAGTGTTCTTTGAATACTTGTGATTTTTTTATTTTCTATAAAAATTTTTTGACAAGCTGATCTTTTACAAGTTATAAAATCACAGTCTTTTATTACATTCATGTTTAAAATGACCATTTTGGGTGACCATCATCTAACATTTCAATATGTTATTTTTATTATATTATATTAATTTCAATATATTCAAATGCTAATAGAATCTCAAAGTTTAGTCGATCATTCCATCATTTTTATAGCTTACAGACATTGATTATATCTTTTTTAATACGAAATCATAAATTAAATTCATTTTTGGCTAAAAAATCGTATTAAAAAAAAAATTTCTATAACTTTTTAAATGCCTATTAGTCGCTTTATTTGGGGTCAGATTAAAAAGATACATCAATTGTACAAATAAGTATTTATATAATTATTTGTATTTATATTATGAATTTTTGTATTATTCAATACAGCCATGAATTTCTCCAACAGTCACGGCAGAAGAAAATATATTGACAATATCAAAAAGTTCAGAACTAAAGCTTAGTATATAACAATTCTCCATTTCAATATAGATGAGAAATAGATTCGCTATGAAATTTTCACAAATATTTTGTATGCACCTGGAAAGACAAAAAAAATCACGAAGTATATGACTTTTTAAGTAAATTATATTTTATTGTAAGGTTAGAGGATGTCATATTTATTTTATGAATTACTTTTTTAAAGAAAAGTGCAACATACTTCCACTTATAGACACCACTTAATCGAATACGACTTTTGTAGCTATTGGCTGTTTTTCTTTATTTTTTCTCTAAATAATTAGATATAACTGTAACGAATATAATATCATAACTAAAAAGATTTTCATTATGAACCAAAGATTGATATTTGTCTTCTGTTTTTTATGCCTACATTCAAGTATAACTGAAAATTTTCCGGTTATGATATTTATCAATGCTATGTTCGTTACGATAATTTTTAATTATTAGAGAGAAAATGAAGAAAAATAGCCAATAGCTGTTGAAGAAATATTCCATTGAGTGGCATCTGTAAATGGAAAAACATCAGATAAGATTACTGTATTTTTTTCAAAAAATAAATTTATTAAATAATTATAATTTCACAATTAAATATAATTTACTGAAAAAGTTATATACTTACTGATTCGAATCGCATTGAAGTGGAGAATGGTAATATTTGAAGCTTTGGACCTGAGCTTTCTAATATTATTAATATTTTTTTTCTGCCGTTACTGCTGCACAAATGCATAAAAGTCTTGAATATATAAATATTAAATTAAATATAAATAAGTACGATTTGTAAGATACACAATATTTATTTAATAAAAATTTATTATTAGTGTTTTGATTTTCATAAAATTTGGATTTAAGTCATTCAGGTGAGACTTTATACAATGTTTATAAAAATTTTATCGAACCAATTCTTTATAAAAACTTTAAAAATTAGGTTTTATAAAATTTTTATAAAATTTTCATAAAATTTTTTGACCCTGTTTTTAAAATTATATAATTAATTGTAAATTTTTAAATTAAAAATACAGTATTTACTACGCAGGTGGTATTGAATGAAACTTAAAATAGCCATTAGTATTCTTTTTTCATTGAAAAATGTGTTATTTATTATAAATATAAGTGTTGTCGACGATAAGATATATTTTTTATTATTTCAAGCGTAAGTATTACTAAATAACTTAATAAATTTATTTAATCACATTAATACTTCATATAGAAAAAGTTATTTTTTTTACAATTTTCCAAAGTAGCAAATCACGAAGACTTCAACATAGCCTACATTGACTGCAGTTCATAGTAGCATATTCAAAGCAAATGAGGTATGTTTTAAAATATTTTTAATTAATATCAAAAAGCAGAGTGATTAATAGTAAATTACAAAAAAAATATTATTTGAATAGATAGCTTACTCTTACGTAAATATTAATTAATGTTGGAATAAATAAATATTACTCTACTTAATACCTTCAGAAATTATGTAATTCATTATTAATATAATCATGTATCTTAATAGAAATAATTAGCTTGAATTTTAAAAGTAATTCTTTCTGGTTTATATAAATTCATTTATTTCATTCAAATTCAGAGGTTGGTACTTACTGTCAATGTAATGTAATATAGCTTCTCTCTATATCCATGCGATCTTATAAACAAGAAAAATTTTATGTGTTTGCAGTTGTTTTACCGAGTGGTCGCCAACTTTAAAACTAAGACTTAGATTTCGATTGATTCATTTGAATTATTTATTTTGTCGTGCTATTTTGAATATTTTTCTTGTTTTATTTTGTTAATTAAAAGTTAGTGTAATGGATGACGAAAAGGAAGAGTGTAAGTTAAAAGTGCATCGACATTGTGTTAATAAAAAGATCAAAATTCTTGTATAATTTCGTAGCATAAATGTTGAATTATAACTAACTACGAAAATACTTAAAAATTTCTTATGAAAAAGTTTTTTTTGCTTCTCCTTAAATAATAATGTAATTGTTCGATTGCAACAGGAAGACAAACTCGATATGTGTTAAATTTTAGTATATGTACATAGTAAAATTTCAAAGCATCAAATTTTACTGTGTTTTCAAATTCAATTAAGGAAGAATTATATTGTTTGTGTGTTATTGTCAGAAAGACAAATTTTGCAAATTATAGAAACGCTCTTTTCGAAGTTGTATATACTACATTTATCCTAAATTACACACATTACAAGTTAATCGTAAACACACGCTACACCTGACATATATTGTACCTAACGCGAAATTATTTAAATGCTTCTGTATATAATTTTTAATTATATATTTTTCACAATAGCGTTTACATTCCACGCATATGAACATAAAGAATTAATAATTATGTAAAATTTATAATATTTTAGTTCTAGAGTCATATTATTCGAAGCCACTACAAAAAATTTCTGATGTTGTTGAAGGACCCAATGGAAGTATACTAACAGGTGATAGTAACCATTGCAATTTAAAAATTTAATTGAATGAAATAATTGTCAAGAAAACGCTTTTATTAAACTTCGAAAATTGTATAAAAATATTGAAGAAAAAAAATTGAAAAATAATATTGTAAAAACCTTTATTATTACATTTCGTTTGCATTAAATTATAGTTAAATAATTGAAACCGTTTTCGATATGCAAAAAATGAATTTTTTCTGATGTCCAATTTTAAAGATAGCATATACAGAACAAAATTTGAGACACTGCAATTAATTTAATTAATGCGTTAATTAAAGCGTTTTTCTATTAATTTTTTTTTATTTTTAATTTTTGACTGAAGTATTAAATACATCAAGCTACAATTTATTTTAAAAAGGAATTATAGCTTTATGTATATCTATTTCTATTTCCATAAAAAAATTACTTTTGTCATTTTGTTATCACAACATTTTTTAGATATTTCATACAATTACTATGATTCGTCGGAGCGTATATCTAATTCAGCATTCCAAGGGAATAATGAGTTTAACAATAAATGTTATCTATTGCAAGACAATGTTGCAGAAGAATATAAATTACCAGGTAAATACAGTTTAAATACGGAACCCCAACAATTTTTATTACATCATTTACAATGTTATTATTAAAATAAGAACTGAATAACAAATATATTTTCACTGTCAAAATAGTAATCATATCAATTTTTGCTTTCAAAGTAATTTATTCATTCAATTGGATTTAATACCATTTATGAATATGATTTTCATATTGTTCTTAGACTCTTCATGTGTAACTGATTCAGCAACTGAAGAAAATGAGGAATCAAACGATCGACCTAATCTTTTGCAAGAGGATGCTCAAGAACAATATAATTTACAAGGTAAATACAGCTCGAATAAGTCAATTAAATACGAAATCCCAACGCATTTTCTTATTTCCTTTGCCGTTTTATGAATCCATTTATGAACTTGAGAAAATAAGTTTTTTTTTTTAACTAAGGGATTGATAAATTTTATTAATGTTATATCAATTTCATTGCCAGAATTCATTTGAAAATTGTGTTTCTATTCAAGAAAGCTAGGAATGGACACTTTCATTTTTTTTTAAGTTTAATCGCGTATAAGATAATTTTACAGTCTTTTAATTTTTCATTTAATTCCTCTTTGGAACATCTCAGCTACGACATCCAAGTTGCTATATTATTCAACACGAATACACTCTTAATGTCTATGATTTTAACAGCGACGTCTATCACTTCAAATTATTAAAAACTCGGATTGAAATAAATATATTCATATGAATGATATGAATGCATAGAAAAGAATATCTAAAAAAAACATTGTAAAATTATGAGGAATTGATAAAAAAGAATGAATTTAAAAAATTGAATAGCTGAAAATCAAATGAAAATTATATTTAAAAAAAAATTACTTTAATACCCCTAATATATATAATTTTAATATTGTTGTTAGGCTCTCCGTCTAATGATAACTGGTGTAAAGACTCTCAGTCTTCACAATTTTTCATTGTGAATGGAAAAAAATTTATGAGAAGAGAAGTGAAGAGGAAGCCAAGTAACAAAATTGTCACAAAGAAGAGGAAAAAGTGCCCCAATGAGTCTATAGATAAAATATCAAAAAAATGTCGAGCTGAGGGTAAAGAGGGTTTCCGCCGGAAACAGTCTATTAAAGCTAGAGTGATGAAGCCTCCATGTTCGGACAAATGTCGCTTTACTTGTCAGAAAAAAATTACCGATGTGGATCGGAAACAAGCTTTCGACAATTATTGGGTTCTTGGTGATAAAAGAAAGCAGTGGGAATGTTTAAATAGGTGGGTTATTCCTAAAAAATCGTCTCACTCTAGTGATGAAGAGGCTGGTACCAAATCTAGTGTGATCCATTACGATTTTCGATTACCGACATCGAATAAATTCATATCTGTATGCAAGACTATGTTTCTAAATACATTAGGTATTTTTAGCTTTAATTAATGTTAAATTTTTACATATTTAATATCAAATTTTAAATACAGTTATTATTTGTGATTTATATTAGTATTTATTGAAAAATGACTTTTAAAAAATAACAAAATAAACTTTTTAAAATTTTTTGAAACTGCAGATATCAGCTATCAGTGTTTAAGAACAGCAAAAACAAAAATGCTGGAATCGATTAACTCAACAGGAGTTATGGATGACGATAAACGAGGGACTCACAGCAATCGGCCTTTCAAAGTTCCAGAGGAAATTAAAGAAAAAGCAAGGGAGCACATTAGACGTTTTCCTGTTATGGATAGTCACTACTGCAGAGAACATTCCCCAAAACAATATTTGGAAGAAGGGTTATCGGTCGCCAAAATGTACCGCATGTACATCCAAGAGGCAGGAGGATTAAAAAATGATCCAATGCTTATTAGTCAAAGCATGTACGATGCTATTTTTAATTATGAATTTAATTACAGTTTTTTCCATCCCAAAAAAGATCGGTAAGATATTGCTGTAAATAAATAAACAAATTATGTACAATAAATTAAAAATAATTTTAATGATTAAGGAAAATATGAAAAAGTAACAAAGAGAGAGTCACAATGTAGGAAGTCAAAGATATTTTTTCTTGCTTAGAATCAAAGAAATTCGCGTCCATTCTGTCTATAGCAGAATTTTTTCAAGTTATATACTATTTTATTGAAATTTTAATTATTTTTTTTTAATTTAAAGAGCTTTGAAAGCACACAACTTAAAAAAATGGAAACAATGAAAATTGAGATCAAAATCTTTCGATTAAAAAAAAAGTTATTGAAAATAGTTGATTGAAAAGTTGACAATAAATATACATTAAAACAAAAATCAAGCATAAAACATACTTGAATTTTCATTGAGTTTAAGATCGTTTTTCATCTTAATTTTCGTTTTTTCATAACTTTAGTACCAATGAATTTTGTTGCCTTTTTTTTATTGAAAGGTTTTGATGTTAATTTACACAATATTCCTATAAAAATCTTCAAAGATCATATATTCTAAAGTTATATGCTTTCAGAGCTTATCTAGTTTCTTTAACAAAAAAATCTGAGTTCCAATACCTTGACACTCTTCTTGTAACTTTGAAACTTTTTAACATTTAGTTGAGTCTTAAATTTTAATAAAAATATATTTTTTTAGTCAAGATAATTAATTTATTTATCAATACCTTATATTCATTAATTTTAACAAACTTTTTTAGGTAATTAAAAATATCTTTTTTTTCAATTATTATTATTATTCAATCATTAAATAAAATAAAATTATTCAAAAGATAAATTAGGCAAAAGATTGAAAGAATAAATATTCTTTTCTTTTCGAATAATTTAGTAAAAAAATTTCAGTAATTTTTTGTCATTCACCATTGGTTTAGTTTCAAATAGTAAAGTAAAATACTTTAAGAGGCGGTCGGGTCTATTCGCCGCTACATATAGGGTGGCGCTGCGGTCAGGTGAGAGAAATCTATTAAATATTTTTTATACAGCTATTTACAATTTTCTGAGACGACAATATACTTTTAATGTTGTCATTTCCTCTAGCCATCTATATGTAGAATAATTATTAATACTTATCTTGTTTGAAAAGTCTGAAATATTGTTATAAAGCGAAAAATGCGATGCAACGTAGGACCGATGTAAACATGCGTGCACCTTCCCTTAGTGCGACAGAGAGAGCAATACTAAAGAATGATGTATGCTAATGTTTACGTCGGCTCTACCTCGCGCCGCATTTTTCGCTTTATAACAATATTTTAGACTTTTCAAACAAAATTAATATTAATAATTATTCTACATATATATGGCTAGAGGAAATGACAAGATTAAAAGTATATTATTGTTTCAGTAAATTTTAAATTGCTATATAAAAAATATTTTATATTTTTCTCTCACCTGACCGCAGCGCCACCAAGCGGCAAATGGTTCCGACCGCCTCTTAATGACTTTCATGTATTACGTATTAATCAAGTTTATAATTTATTAGTGGTTAAGTACTTGTGTTTAATGTTTAATAAAAGACAATAAAAATTATAATATATGTAATAATATAATGTAATATATTTAATATAATATTTTATAATTTTTTGATGCAGTTGCGAACAGTGTGAATCATATAAAAATTTATCAGCCGAAGCTCAGCATTTAAAAAAAGCAGCGCTAGATGATCACTTGCGAAATAAAGTAGAAGTAAGACGACTGATGAGGGAGGATAAAGAAAGGTCGCTTGAAAGCGAAACTGTTTGTTGCGCAAACTTTGACCTCCAGAAGATCCTGAGCACACCTAGATCCGAAGTATCTGTAATGTACTATATGTCGAAACTGTGTGTGTGGAATTTGACAATATTTCAACTGGGCTGTAATGTGGGCAAATGCAATGTCTGGAACGAGACTATCGGAAACAGAGGATCTAATGAAATTGCGTCATTTGTGTGGAAATTTATGAAATCTAAATTTGCAACTGGGACGAAACAATTTATTTTTTATACTGATAATTGTGGAGGCCAGAATAGAAACAAAAATATGTTTTCTATGTACGTAAAGGCAGCAAATGAATTTGATGTACAAATAATACATCGGTAAGGACTTCCCTTTATTTTTTTATTTTTTCTTTCAATTTTCAACTCCTAGTGCGTGCTTTTGTTCATTCAATCATTGAAAAAATTCAATTTTTCATTGTACAGACTCAAACATACATTACATTTATAAAAATTGAGAAATTGTATAGCTTACTTTCATATTACTAATAATTTTAGCATAAATTATAACATCAAAGAATTATTAATTCTAAAACAAGGAAAATTTTGTTGTCTTTTATTTTATTTGATATTAAGTCCTTTATTAGTTTGTACACTAAGATTTTCTAATGAATGTCATTAAAATTCGCTAGTATGTCTGCATAATTTATTCATTTAATTATACTAAAAATTTTAGGTTGTTGGTTTATTATTGAATAATAATTTCATTGCACGTAAGTTGTATATCAAAAGCTGTAAATAAAGATTGACAACGTTTACTCATTTTTCTATTCATGTCGGAATTTTTTAGTATTATCGATTCCTTGATAAATTCAAACTAAAAAATTCGTAAAAATTAAAAAATTTCAATTTTTACAAAGTAGAATTAAAAAAAATATTTAAAATATTTTAAAATACATAAAAATGTAATATCATGTTTGATTATTATAATTTATTATTTATCATGAAGTATCTTAACGTGATGTATCATATTTAGATTTTTAGAGGTAGGGCACACGCAATCTGACGGGGATTCCATGCACGCCCGAATTGAAAAACATTGTCGGAACAAGGAAGTCTTCACTCAAGATCAGTGGATACATCTAATGGTTGAATCTAAACAAGAAAATCCTTATGTAGTTGAAGAAATGACACAAGAGGATATCTTTAATTTGGAAAAATTGTCCGACCAGTTGAATTGGAAGGCAGTGAAGATTTCCAAAGTACGTGAAATAAAAGTTCTCCCAAAAAGTCTATCAGTAAACATAAAATATGATTTCTTTGAGGAAGCCAAAAAAATTAATGTATTTAAAAAAAATACCAATCTTAAAATGGTACAGTCGTTCGAATTGAAGCGGGCATATAATACAAGAATCCCACTTGCACCAAAAAAAAAAAGATTTGGAACAAATGTTAGTGAAAAATCTTATACCAGAAGAATTCATGGAAGATTTTCAGAAAATTTTAAAGATTTAAAAAGATTTATGTAAGTATAAATTTTTATAACTTTTTTAATTACTTTTAATGATTGAAGAAATTATTTTTTCAATATTTTTCAGATAGTTAATTACTCAATGGATTTGCTATAAATTTACATAAGTAATGAAAAAAGTACAATTTTGAATATACCTCAAAAAATGGAAACAGACGATACAAGTTTGGTGCAATCATACTTGTAGCAGATTTTATTACCAAGAAAGACAATGCTTTTCTTGATTTAGTGCAAATTATTGCTAAGTTTTAAGAGATATTTTTATCGTAGACTATTGTTAATGTTGATTTTATTTTATCTTATGAATAAATAAAATTATTTTATTTGATTTCAACTAATTTTTATCATGTAAGCCTATCCTTAACAGACTATCGGAGTTCTTAGAATCGATTTTTGCTTTTTTTATCTCATTGATATCTCTTTAAATTGACTATTTAGACAAATATAATGACTTGTCCGCGCTAAAGCTATATTGATTCAATCATTTTTGTTAAAAAAAAAAATCAATTGAATTTGTTATTTTTTCATGAACTTTGAATGAAAATTAAATATATAGCTCGATAAACTTAATCTTACTATACAGTGAAAGTTTGTTTATAACTTTTTATTTGTAATATTTTAATAAATTTCTTGACTTGTTCGCACTCAGGATTAATCTTATAAATTTTCTTTCTGTAATGAAAGAATATGATTTGACGCACCGTTTACTCATGAACTTTGAATAAAAATATATTAGGAGGGTATAACTACGGTATCCTAAATAAGACAATCGATTTAAAATTTATTTTCTATAAGTAATTATAAATGTAATATAAAATTAATTTTTTCAAATCGAACATCAAAGAAAATGCTTAATTATAGAATTTGATGTATCTAATTTAATTTGAAAATTCATTTTTCAAAAACAATTAAATACAAGGGCACAGTGTTCGGATAGACACAGTGATGAATTTTGAAACCCTACTATCATAATATTATATTTTCAAATTATATTACTATAATTTGAAATGTAAATAATAAACTAAATTATTATCAGACTACTGTGAATTGTGCTACTTTTAGTTCGAGTTTGGTATGACATTCTTTTTATAGTAAGAGCTTCACAAATAGTGCTATTTTTAATTAAAATTCACTGAGTCGCTCCATTAGTAGTGCTTCTTTTCGTTCGAGTTCAGCGAGTTGTGATTTTTTTTCGTCAGAACTTTCCGAGCTGTGCTTCTTTTCGTTAGGACTTTGCGAACCGTGCTTCTTTTCGTTAGGACTTTGCGAACCGTGCTTCTTTTCGTCACAACTTTGCGAGCCGTGCTTCTTTTCGTTAGAACTTTGCGAACCGTGCTTCTTTTCGTCACAACTTTACGAGCCGTGCTTCTTTTCGTTAAAACTTTGCGAACCATGCTTCTCTTCGTCGGAGTTCCGCGAGTCGTGCTAATTTTCGTCTGATACTGTGAGTGGTGCTTATTTTCGTCTAATGCTGTGAGTAGTGCTGATCTTCGTCAAGCTCTGTGAACCGTGCTTTTTTCGTACGGGGCATCGATATGATTGTAAATTAATCTAAAAAATTAATGTATGATAGAAAAAACGTGTTTTTGCGAAAATAATTCGTGACTGAAAGGGTTAAGAGGTGAAGATTCGGCTTAACTGTCAATCTTCATCGAAACTCCGGGAAGATAGGTTGTTCTACAATGTGGGTCTAGGTCGGGATGTGCTTGCAACAGTTATCAGTTGGTAAGCAATTATTATGTGGCACTTTGGACCAAGGTTAAATTTTGTGGTATACAATGTGTGAATGCCTGTGTATGTATACAATGGGTGTGTGTTTATGTATGTGTATATTACTCTATCTACAGCTATGTATAATACTTCATAATACTATTTATAATACTGTTATATATATATACTAGGGGGGGTTCCCCCTGCTCGCGCTGCTTGCCAACCCCCGTTTATATTTACAATATGTCAGCCAGTAATAAAATTTGTACTGACAAAAATTATTTATAAAATTTATATTAATTATATATTTGCTCAGACAGATTTCCACACCACCCGAAGAGGTACTGTCAATAATACCTTACAATTAATAGTTTATAATATAAATTAAATAAAAAATGTATGGTATTACGGCACGTTGGTTTTTTTTTGTTTTATTTTTAATAATTATATAAAATCAATTATAATAATTTTAAGTTATTTTAAGACATGTTAAAATTAATTAAACTTATTCCTTTTTTTAAATAAAATTATTCAAAATAAAACCATGGTTACCTTCGCCTGTAGCCCTACACAACCATGAGAGTCTATATTCCTTCCTCCTTATACCATAGACTCTATTTACAATCCATCCTCCACCTTCAGTATTACATATTTAAACAAAGTTTTAAAATCATTTTATAATTTGTACAATTGTTGTTATATAACAATTGTTCAATTAATATTTATCTCTTTTAAATCTTTGTTTAAGTATGTTTATTAGAATAATTATTATAACTTGATATTTTTCAATTAAATATTATTGTAACATGTCTTACAATAATATAGAACCGAAATTTTTTTTATTATAATTATTCTAAATTTAAAATTTAATATTTTTTTTTGAATTCTATGTTTTTCAATATTATTATTATTAAAAATTTTATAATTATTTCTTATATTTGAATATTAATTATTATTATTTTTTTTATAACATTTAGTATCTTTAATTTATATACTTGAAATTAATATATTTCATTTTTTTTAAATATTAGTTTTATTCAAAGTATATAGTTTACAATAAATTTCAATATCATTATGATAATTATAATATTATTAATTAATATAATACATGAATAAAACGATAAAATTAAATAATATAATTTTTCCTTATTTATTAATTATTTTAATTTTATTTTTAATATATCTTAATTTTATTTTTAAGTCTTTTGGATGTAGAAAATATATATCTATATTGTTTTCTAATATCCTTGACTTTTTTGCTAGTATTAAAAAAGATATATTAAAATAATTTTTACAAAATTAATAGAATGTATTTTCATGTTTGTTTTTTTTTTAAATTATCGATTATTTATTTATTAATAAATAATTTTTAATATTATTTATTAATTAAAAAAATCAATATAATATAATACATAATGATATGAATTTTATTAATTTTTTTTTGTTCTATAAAATAATTTTTTATTTATCCTTTAAACATTTTATTATATTTAAATTCAATTATAAATGTTTAAGTTATAATAGGATTTTATTTGATTTATTTAACGTTTAATGCCTGTATCATAATTATAATAGCATTAATACAATCAATTACTAATTCATGTACGTTATAAATAAAATTATAAAGTGAGTATTTTATTAAATTTTATTTATTTTTTTTTTAAATATATTTTAATGCAATTAAGTCTTTTTGATGTATGAAATATATTTTAAATTACTGTTTTAATATATTTGATTAATTTTTTGTTTTTATAAAAGATATATTTATTATTTTTATTAATTTATTACTCAAATATATTTTATATTATATTTTTAATATAAAAAAAATTATATTAGCAATACGTAATAAATATTTATAATATATTGTATTATGAGTTGTGATATAATATTCCATTATTGGATCATGTATTTCTAACTTATATTGAATGATTTTATTTGTCATATATTTATAATAATATGTTACATTGTTTCAATTTTCAAAATGAAATTTTTCATTTTCAATACCGATATAGTTATTAATTGCATTATTTAATCTAGATAAATCTGTATTTTCATTCAAATTTTCAATATATTCTTTGTACTGCTCATGAAACCGTTCAAATTCGTTTATTTGGATATTTAAATCATCTAATTCTTCTTGATGTTGTAAGTTTTCTACAACAATGTATTCATTTGAAACTGGATCCCATTCCATTTTATAATGATTCGATTATTATTAGTATTAATTAAATTATATTTTAAATAACTTTGTTATTATTTTTTTTTATAAAATATTTGAAGTTTGTTTTTATTTTCTTTTTTATTATTTTAAATTAATTTTTTTATATAGAAAATTTAAAGTATGTTTTTATTTTTTGTTTTATTATGTTATATCTGAAAAAAATAAATGTTTTATTAGTATGTAAGAAATATAAATATATTTTTAATATTAAAAAAATTAAAGTTTTTTTTTTAATTATTTTTCTAGTACTTCTTTCCATACTATATTGGTTAATTCATTTTTATTTTCTAATTCATTTTGAATATGTATTTTAGAAGGATTTTTACTTCCAGAAAGAGCAACATATAATTGTCCATGTGAAAATAAAGTTTTTTTTATGAATATTCCTACGTTTCCAAAACTTTGACCTTGTGATTTATTTATAGTTATAACAAAAGCTAATACAATAGGGAATTGTTTTCTATATAAAATAAATGGTAAAGACGATGATTCATTTGTGCTTAATGTTATACGCGGTATAAAAACTTTATTTCCTTTATTTTCGCCTGTAATTACTTCAGCTTCTATATTGTATTTAAATAATCTCGTTATCTTTAATCGTGTTCCATTGCATAATTCATCTTTTATACTTAAATTTCTAATTAGCATTATTATGGCATTTATTTTTAAATTAAGTTCATGTGGAGGTAATCCTTCTCTTATATTATTTAATATTTCTATTGGATAATTTAAATGAATATTATCATCTGTTTGATCAACACCTTTATATGTTGCATAATCAATACTATAATATGTCATTGTTTCATTATTAATTAAATTCAATATTTCATTATTTAAAATATTCACATCTTCATTATGCGTACTTAAAATAACATTTTTCGAAAAACTATAATTATTGTTAATGTTTTGATAAATTTTATTGCAAACATTATTAGTTTTCCATTTTTCTGGTATAATAAATGTATAAACTTTTCCTTCTCCGATATCTAATAAAAATGATGAAAAATGTTCATCATTAGATCTTATATTTTTTTTTAATTTAAAAATATGAAACATGGGCCATAGGATTAAATATTTTATAGTTTGTTCTATAATTGTATTTTTATTTCCATGTTTTAATACAGGTAAAATTTGACGAAAATCTCCACCTAAAATAATAATTTTTCCTCCAAAAATTTCATTATTATTACAGACATCTTTTAATGTTTTTTCAACTATTTCTAAAGCTTTTTTAGGAATCATTGATGCTTCGTCCCATATAATTACATTTGCTTCTCTTAATTTTTTCTTATCTGAATCAAATTTTAAAAATGCACTTTCAATATTGTTTAGGTCTAATGGTAATCTAAAAGTTCGGTGACTGGTTAAACCTTTTGGTAGTAAAATTGAAGCAATACCTGTCCAAGCCATTGATAAGATATTTTTTTTTATTGTTATAAAATAATATTTTAATGTTTTATATAAAAATGTTTTTCCAGAACCTCCTGGTCCATCTATGAAAAAAATTTTATGATTATTATTTATTATTTGTTCAAAAATATGTTTTTGATCGTCATTCAATTGTTTATACATTTTATCAAATTTTTTTTTACGAAAAATTAAAATTTCGTCATTAATTTCTTCGTTTTCCTCGATATAGTTTTCATTTGGTTCGGGTAAACCAAAATTTTCACATGACATTTGTTCTGAATTTAATATTTGATTAATATGGGATAAAGCTTTATTTTCTTTATTTTCTTTAAAATCTTCAATAAAAAATTTTTTATATTTTTCCCAAATAATGTAACCTTGAATATTTTCACATAATAAAAAACATGCAAGAAATTTACGTAATTGTACTGGTAACATAACTTGACATGCTTCTTCAAAAATATAATAAATTTGTTTTTCGTGTTCTATTAAATTCATTGCAAGAGCAGTTTCTTTATAAGTATTATAAGTTACATTTTCATAAGTTCGTAAATCTTTAAAAGATGTGGACCTTTTACCCTGTTTAATATTAATTTAAAAAAAAAACGTTCACTATCTTTTGGTGATACTACATTTAATCTACCAATGGCTATATTTTTTCTAAGTTGTGATCTTTTAATCCAAGATTTAGTCTTAGAATTAAAAATATAATATTGTGGAATATTAACATATTTAATTTTTTTAGCAAAATCATCTTTTTTATTCAATTTAAACCATGCAGTCAATGTTGTTTCGCATTTGTTTAATGCTAAATGTATATTATTTTCATCAAAAATTATTTTTTGTTGATTTTCTGTATGGATATTTAATCTTATTACTGTATGACTTCTACCGCATAGAAGAAATGCTTGTAATCTCCATGCAGCCTCTATTGGACTTAAATATCTTCCATCTATGTATTGAGTTATTTCATCATAAACATCATCATTATTATTTTCTTCATTTTTATCTTGTTTTATTTTACAGTAAGCTTTATCTACACCTTTATAAATATAATCATAAATATATTTTATACTTTGTATTGACATACAAAGTTCAGTATTGATATGAGCATTATATTTTGCTAACAAAAAACTGTTGTAAGGAACTACCATAGAATTATCAACTTGTATAATTATTTTATTATGTTTTAAATTATATGTATGATTATCTAAAATATTATTTCTTTTTTTGTATTGTGGATATTTGTTTTCTTCAACTATTGTACTTTTATTAAATGATCTTGGAAATTTTTTTTTACATTTACTTTTATTTTTTTCGTAACAAGGTGATTTATCTGTATGTGGTCCATGTAACATGTGTTTAATTACTAATTTTTGTAATATTTATTTTCTGATGAAGGTATTTCTGCTGAAATATATTTATCAATATTTTCTGGAGTTAATATTTTATGATTATGATGTAATGTTATAATAATATGCGCGTGAGGTAACCCTCTTTTTTGAAATTTAATCGAAAATACATAAGCTATGACAGGACCAAAAATTTCGTTTTTTATAATATTATTCAATAACATTTTAAATTTTATATACAATAATCTTACTGTGATATTTGGTATGTCATTGGGAGTTGTTGCTTCTGGAAAATTTTTTAAAATTTCTTTCAATTCTTTCCATTTAGGATTACACGTCATTGTTATAAATAGGTCTGGTTTTCCTACTGTTCTCATTATTGCCATGGCATCTTGATAATATTGCTGCATATATCTTGGACTACCAGTATATGATGAGGGTAAAATAAAAAGATTTCCAATTCTTTCTTTGTTTTCAAAATTTGTTGAAACATTTGAAGCACTATTTATTACATGATCTAATAAACCTTGATAACATTCTATACGTAATTGTTTTTGATTATTTCTAAAAAAATTCATTCTATTACTTTCAACCATCACATATGCATGTATAATGTATTGTTGTGTTAATCTTCCACAATATAAAATAGGGTTGAAATTTTTTAAATTTGGTCTCCAATGGATTCTATATAAATAATATTGTAGTATTGTAAGACAATCATTATTTTCAATATTTTCATTTTTTTTATATCCTATACTCCAACCTAAATCTCCTGCTGGAAACATTAAAGGAAAAACCATTGGATCCACGTGATGAGATAATTTTTTTAAATAAGTATGAGTGATTTCATCTTCAGAAGATAATTTCGGATATACACAAAGATCATAATTATCTGGAATTCCTGAATTAGATACTATGATAGCACCACATTCAGAAGTTAGTGGCTTATTATAACGATGTTGTTGTTTATCATTTTTTCGCATAAAATATAATTTATAATTTGGAATATTTTGTATGTTTGATAATTGATGTAAGCTTTTGTAATTCTTAGCCATGGGATTATCATTCATTATTTCCGTTAAAATTAACATATGTTCCTTTGTTAATTTTTCATTAGTTTTTAATCGTTTTTCAATTGCTACTGTATTATCGTAAATGTATAACTGTCCACATGTAGGTTTAATGTCATTAGTAGAAATTAACGTATTAGGTGCTGTATGACAAATTTGTCCTTGAATTTTTAAATTATATATAGCTTTTCCTTGGTTTTGAATGACATTTGCATTAAAAGTTGCAAAACTAAATAAATTATTATAATATCTAATTAAATTTCTAAAAACACTATCATGTAATAATAAATATTTCAATTTTTCATTATATTTAGTTAATGGCGATAAAATAATTTTTTCTTGTTGACAACAATTGAACTTTTTTATTTCTTCTTTCCAAAATAAAGCACTACAATATTTACATTCGTAACTCATTATACCTAAATAATTTTTTAAATTTTTATTTCTATTATTTTTATTGTTTATATTATTTTTTAAATTTAATTTTTTAATTGATTTTTGCTTTGTCAATTTTTCATTTTCATTTATTTTATTATAAAGCTTATTTTCATTTTTATTTTTTTTTGTTTCTGTCTTTATTTTTTTGATTATATTTGTTTCATTAAATTCTTCATGTTTTAATTTTCTTTTAAGATTATAATTATTATTATTATTTTTATAATTTAAAATATCATAATGACCTGCATCATATGATCCAGTAAAAATTAACGATAATTGAAAATGATCGGAAAAGTTCCCAAACGTAAGTATTTTATTTTTAATATATACTTTAACATATACATTATAAAATTCTACAAAACTTTGAATTTCTATTTCTGTTCCAAAAGTACCATTATTTGACATATACTCAAAATAGTTATCACTATTTATTATATTCATATAATATTTATTTCCTATTATATGTTGTTTATAATTATTCCAATTATTAACAACATTTCTAATTATATGTTTTCTTATAATCATATGTTGATTTTCATTTTTATATAAAAAATACGAAAAACATCTAAATAAACAATTACCGTCACCAATAACTTTAATTTTTTTATTCATATTTTCTTTTATTTAATATACAAATTAATATTTATATATATTATATTAATTTATTATATTTATTATATCAAATTATATTATAAAATATATATATTTTAATTACCTTAAATATATTGATTCCTTATTTTATTTTTAAACTTCAATTATTTATCTGAAATATAAAATATTTTTATTATTTTTATATATATTTTACGTGATTCTTTTATGTTACAATTAAAATAATTGAAAAATTTAATATTCTTCAATTAAAAAAATTATAAATAAAAATTATTATTTTGTATCTATTTATAAGTTTTGAAACTTTTTAAATTAGAAAATAAGCGGATATCGAGCGTAGATTTCGTTCCTCGAGATCTTACCACTGAGTTAATGTTGCACTGCTATTGGTATTTAAAATGGTAAGATAATGGAGGAAAAATGGCGTCGACAAAAGCTGAACTTTAGTAATAAAATTCGACTTTCGTCTGCGTGATCCCATTTATTATTATCTGTTTATTTGAAATCCAAATTTACACATTTGAACCACATACATAACGACTTTTAACAATATACGAAGTATTTTTATGAAATAATAACACTAAGATGAAAATTAACCATGTTATAGTCTACTTTAAATCGGAAAATATTTGCTTGGCCTCAAATGAGTTTATTTTTATTTTCCATTTATATGTAATTTATTATAATGTGATGTCCTATATAGGTTAAGGTGTGATTGTATTTATTGTCTGAATGGTTAGTAATTGACTACATTATTTGTTTTGATTTTGTATTTTTATAAAATCTTTTAAATATTATTACTGATAAATATCCTGTGACTGACTCTTAATTTATAGGATTACATGACTTTTACTTTTTTATTTTGTATCTGTGATATCACTTTTTTTATAGTGACTTACTTATTCATTATTGATCCATTACATTATGTATTCATAATGTAATAATTGTAAATAATTGTAAATAACTGTTATTTATGTCTCAATTCCCACTTTTTTTAACACTTTTTTTACAGCTATTTACAGTTGTTTATATTTATTTACATTTATTTACAGTTATTAACAGTTATTTACAATTATATCTAAAAATTTTTTCCATATGGGAGTCAACGGAAACATATTTTATGATTATTCTTTTCCTTTGATTTTAAAATAACATGATATTACTGGATAATTTTATTAGTCTGTTCATTTTTATTTGTTAATTTTTAAATATAGGAAAAGTTATCATAAAATATATTTCTGTCATATGTACTTATTGTCCCTTTACACCATATACTTTATGCTGTTCTTCACATAGGGAGATACTTTGTGTTGTTCTTCACATATTAAAATGAAAAATTGATTTTGATTTTGTATTTTTATAAAATCTTTTAAATATTATTACTGATAAATATCCTGTGACTGACTCTTAATTTATAGGATTACATGACTTTTACTTTTTTATTTTGTATCTGTGATATCACTTTTTTATAGTGACTTACTTATTCATTATTGATCTATTACATTATGTATTCATAATGTAATAATTATAAATAATTGAGAGTATAAAAGATAAAATTTTACATTAACAATATAATTTTCATTTTTACTTTTTTATAACTAAATGAATTAATAATTATTATAATTTTTATTTTTTTAATTAATAAAAAACTTACAATAACATTTTTACTTTTGACATTTAAAGAAAAGTGAAAAAATTTTTTAAATTTATATTATTTTAAAAGTGGTTATGTAGGGCTACTGGCGATGGGTACCACTTTTATTGTTTAATTTTTCTTTAAAAACAACAAAAAAAAACCCAACACGCCATTGACAATACCTCGTTAAACTAATAAAAAAAATAAAAACTTCTACTTAAAACTTTCACAAGATAAACTCAAGACAACAAGAAAACAAATTTAAGCTAACCTGAAAGAAGAATCTTTTAGATGTAGGAAATTTTTTAATAAGTTTTTCTGACCAAGACAATCAAGACAAAGTAAAATGTGCTTTACTTTTAGGCAAATACAGCTTGGACCCAAAAAAAAGTAAGCTTAAATGTTGAAAGTAGAAGTTTTTTATTTTTGTCTCAGTATGGGTGGTGTGGAAAGTTGTCTAACGAACGTAGTTATTATTTGATAGTTAAAAAATAATTATATCAATAATCTATAATATTATTAATTATGTATTAAATATATATTCCATTATATAGCCTTAAGCAAGTATTTCATAAATATATTATTAAAAAACTTTTTTCTTAATAGTTTATATTTCAAATAAATAATTGACGTTTAAAAATAAAATAAAGAATCAATATATTTAAGATAATTAAATACCAATATTTTTCATAACCAAATTTGGTCTCTAAAGTATTAGAGTCATCAAACAAGAAGGTTTTTTAAAAAAATATTGGTAAAATTTAAATATTTAATTAACGATATAAAAATAAACACTAAATGATTATGAATAGTGTATTAGGGACATGAGGGGTAGCAAAAGGGGTGATTTGTTTAGTGAGGGGGTGATTTGTGGACTGAGGGGTGGACTTGGGAAGGAGAGGGGTGACTGGGGTTGAGGAGGAATCTTTTTTTTTTTTTTTTAAAAGACATTTCTAGAGACATTTTTACGTTATTTTGAGGGGGAACTTTTAATTTTTTTGGAGGGGGAAAAATGAGGGGTAGAAGGAGGGGTAGGAGGAGGGGTAGTAATTGGAAGGGTGATAGTAGTGGTGTAAAGAACGAGTAACAAATATACATCGATAAAATAAGGTAAATCTAGCTAAATTATCTGAGGGGGGTGAGTGACGTACGAGGGGTAGCAAAAGGGGTGACTTGGGTAGCAGAGGGGTGACTTGGGTAGTAGAGGGGTGTCTTTTTTTTTTCTCAAAAAAGATCATTTCTAGACAGATTTTTACGTTATTTTGAGGGGTGGATTGTGATGTTTTAAGTATAAAAAAGAGGGGGAGGAAAAATGAGGGGTAGTTGAGGAGGTTTTTTTTTTTTTAACTATATAATATAGGAGATATATATATATATATATATATATATATATATATATATATATATATATATATATATTTGTATAATATTGCGTATTTAATAAAATTTTTAATTTCAAATATTGTGTATTTATTTGTGTGTGCATGTGAGTGTGTGTGTGTGTGGGTGTGTGAGCGAGCATTTATTTCTTGGGGCATTAATGTTCCGTTTCAACAGCCCCTACTTCGCCTTCTCGAAGGTCATTGATCCACCGGTCGGTAACCTTTGGGACGGCGGAGTGGGGGTTTGTTTTGACGGTCCATGGTGTCCCAATAACTACTACGGAATATTTCAAAATATTCCACTAGAATCTTCCATTGCAAATTTCCAGGAATATTTCAAAGGAATGTTCAAAAACTTTTTCGAAACATTCCATGAAACATTTACAGAAGATTTCTGGAATATTTCACAGAAAGAATTAAGTAATCTTCTTGTATCTTTTATGAAATATTTTAGGAAGATTCTATAAACATTTCGCTGGAAGAACCCGAAAAACTTCAAAATCGTACAGCGGAATATTACATAAATCTTCCAGAAATATTCCACAAAATATTTGATAGAAAGATTTAAATAATTTTTCAGTGAAATAGTGCATGAAAGATTTCAGGAAGATTCGTTTCAAAGTTTAACAGCCAGTTTATGAGATAGATTATTTATGGGTAAAAAATAATTGTTGTGTACAAAGTGCTTTTACTACATATCATCGTTTGTAAATATTTTTTACGTGTTACATTCAATGCAAATGTAAGCCGACAGAGAATATAAAAGGTCTGCAAGCATGCGTACAGCACTATTGTTATAACACATTGTTAATTCAAAATGAAATTCAAATTAAAATTAAAATTTATTTTTAAAGTTCTTTAATAAAACTAGTGATTCCGCAAAAATCTTGAAAAAATGTTTGTATTAACAATTATAATTATTTATAACAAATGTATACAGGATTTTCAGAAAACTGATATGACAGCTGTTATTAATTCCATGTGCTATCCTGGATTGAAAAAAAGCTTCTCAATCGGACCATAATTAGCTGGAATATTGTTAATTTTCTTACGCGATGAGAATGTAAACTTTTGAAAACTTTTTTATATCCTCAAGTAAAGAAAAAAATAGTGCTGTGCGCATGCGCGCAGACCGTTTATATTCTGTCGGTTTAAATTTGCATTGAATGTAACACGTAAAAAAATTTACAAACGATGATATGTAGTAAAAGCACTTTATACACAACAATTATTTTTTACCAGTAAATAAGGGGTCGTACCCAAATGCCGTTGACAGTTTTTTGGGGGGAAGGGGTCGATCAAAATCTACGAAAAGTAACGCTATGGGAGGGGGGGTTAGTTATTTACTCCTACGTTGGCTATTTTTTTTTTTTTATCAAAAAGATCATTGCATAATATTAGCAATTTGGAGCAGATTTTTCATCCGAAAACTGCAAAGTCAAGCAGTTCCGCAGTCTGTCCACTAAAACGCAGTATATTACTTTTTTTTACATGTACGCGGGCGCCGCCATACGGTGCAAAGCATAAGCCGTTTCTTTTAGCGAGTGAGCTGTCAAAACAAACGAAAAATTTTCAAGCCGGTTGCAGCATTTATATTTGTGCCTGTTGAATCGTGTTCTATTTTTATAACGTATTTTAAAAGGTTCATAGTTTTATGATCTTTTTCGATAAAATTGAAGTGAAAAAGTCTATAGACGATTAATATATTTAATATCTTATAAATATTTATTATATGCAATGTTTAGAATTCTGTTGTTTTGTGAAAATGCTATTTTAATAAAATAAAAAACATAAAAATATGTTCAATATTTAAAAAGTAATTAATATAATTAAAATTTTTTTTAAAAGTTTAATAAAGAATAAAAAAGTTAGTTTACGTTACAGGGGGGGGAGGGTACTTTGATAGTTTACACATGTCACGGAAAGGGGACCGGGGGGTCGAAATATCGAAAAAATTGTCAACGGCATTTGGGTACGACCCCTAATCTATATTATAAACTGGCTGTTAAACTTTGAAACGAGTTCAAATGTTTTAAAACAATAGCGCAATTATTAGCCAAAGTATAAGCCTTGTTAGTCTTATGAGTTTTATAATAGAAAACTTTTTAAAAAATTTAAATTAAAGGTCTTAAAAAGATCTTTCTTTTTCATTTCATAAAATTAAAAAATATTAAAAATTAACGATGTCATATGAATTTATTTATAAGAGTAAGAATTGCAAAAACGGAAAATCGCTAAAAAATAGTGCAAAATAATAAAAATTTCTGATTTCTACAAACGTTTATGATAAAGGTATCCTACCTTAACATGCTCAAGAAATTTTACACATTTGCATTAATTATTGTGGACTTGGCATCAATTTAAATTTTCCATTTTTTATTAATAAACAAATTAATTGTTACCCTCCTTATAGACCGATATCGATCGGCTTAAAGAAGGATTAAACCAGAGATTAGTAAAGATCGCCAATGAGGATAGGCACAAGCGTGCCTGATGAAATTCAATGTAAACTACTGCCGCCACATGAACGAATACCTGAACTATATGCGCAAAGCCCCTCCACGTCTTTACACGCGCGTAGAGAAGCAAGCGAGAGAGAAGGAGACAAACACACGAAACTACGAAACACGCGACTTCCAGTGGCGTAGGTCTAGGTGAAATTACGGCAAGCCCGCTGTAACTTGCTTTCGCGGCGAAGGTTTTGATTACTTTTACTAAATGTGATTAAACGCCCGAAAATTTTGTTTATTAATTACATATTTTTATTAGAAATATCAATATATTTTTTTATGATAAAAATAGTTTGAGAAATCAAAATAATAATAATAAATAAAATCTTTTGCGAGGCGATGAACATATGTAACTTTCTATCTTGTTTACTTAACGTGCACGATGGCTGTGGTGACAAAGTCTCTGCATTACCGATATCACTTTTGCAGAGTTCAAATCCGATGCTCCACCTTTTTTTCAAACTTTTTTTCATCAAATATATTTTTATAATAAATTTTGTTTCTCATTTTGTTTATAATTTACCATAATTTTGTACAAAAATAGTATTAACTTATATTTAATCTTATTTTATTTCAAATAAGATTGATTATCGTTATTGAATTTCATATTTTATTTTAAATATATAAAAAGATTATACATTTTAAACGTAAAATTACGAATTTATTATATACAAATATAAAATAAATATATAAATAATAGAATGAAGTAAGAACATAGTTAAAAAAAATTTTTCATAAACTTTAATAATATTTTTTAATTTTAACTGAATTTTGAAAAGTTTAATCCTTTTTGTCTTTAAAAAAGGATATTTCCTAAATTAATAAGATGTATGATAACATTATTTTTAATTTATACAATTAACATTTGAATAAAATGCCTTTTATTTTGGATATATAATAAAGGAATACTTTTATATAAACTTAACGTTTATAAATATTTATGTGAACATTTTTAAATCATGTTGTACATTACTTTATATTGACTTCATTTAACCCTTTCGTGCATATAAGGAACTGACAATCATAACGTTTCTGAAACTAGAAAATTTCGATGTCCGGCATCGAGCTAAATCCAAATCTGGAGTCAGATTTTCGAAATTATAATAATTGGGCCCAATACCGAGGGGGCCCACTCTTAAAATGCAAAGTTTTAAAAAATAAAAAATACCATCGTATTCTACACGAAATTTTAAGAAGAAATCATTCCTGTCATTTTTTTGATAAGATACACCAATTTCGAGTAAAAAATTATTGAATTTCTAGGATATCGGACCCCTGAGTAAAAGCAGATGTATGTTTTATCATCCCGTGCATACAAGAGACTATCCCAAAACTTCATAGAAAGACTTTATTTCGCTTGGTTTGATATTTGAGTCTCTTGTATGCACGGGATGATAAAACATACATCTGCTTTTACTCAGGGGTCCGATATCCTAGAAATTCAATAATTTTTTACTCGCAATTGGTGTGTCTTATCAAAAAAATGACAAGAATGATTTCTGCTTAAAATTTCGTGTAGAATACGATGGTATTTTTTATTTTTCAAAACTTTGCATTTTAAGAGTGGGCCCCCTCGGTATTGGGCCCAATTATTATAATTTCGAAAATCTGACTCCAGATTTGGATTCAGATCATGCCGGACATCGAAATTTTCTAGTTTCAGAAACGTTATGATTGTCAGTTCCTTATATGCACGAAAGGGTTAATATAAATTTGAAATAAAATATTGATTAATTTAATTTTAATACAAAAAAAATTAAACATCACTGATCCTATCGAACATATGTTAAAAATCAATGAATAAAAATTTGTAAGTTTTTTTTATATATAATAAAAATGTTTTTAACATGATATTCTAAAAAACAATAAAGAAACGCATCTAAAAAAGAATTTTTTTCACACGAAGCAATGTAGAGCATGCAGCGTATTTGTTCACAAGATGTTAATTTTTTATTTGTCCTTTTAATTACAAAAACTGTTTAGCTGATTAAATAAAAAAATCAAGAAGATTTAAAGGAGGAAAGTTATTAAGAGGAGGTCACGTATCTCTGTCCTTTTCTAATCAAAGAATTGAGTTTTTTACAGAAACTAATAACTTTAGCAAAAAATGAAGAGAAAGCCGCATCTCGTAATAAAAAAAGCAATATTTTCTTTAATAAGAAAGAATTAATTTTATTGCTTCGTTTTCAAGAGAACCTTGAAAAACTTAAATCATAGAGGTTAGGGTGGACAATTTGATTTTTCAAGGTTTTCTTGAGAACGAAGCAATAAAATTAATTTTTTCTTATCAAAGAAAATATTGCTTTATCTGATACAAGATGCGGCTTTCTCTTCATTTTTTGATAAAGTTATTAGTTTTTGTAAAAAAATCATTTCTTTGATCAGAAAAGGACAGAGATACGTGACCTCCTCTTAACACAGATAGTTTGATTAAATGAGAAACGTTGGCTGCGATGACTAAGGCTTTAGGTTCGTTGCATTTGTTAAAAATTTTTTTGATTTCAAATCGATGGTTGAGAGGAATAACCTCGTAACTCGTCTTAGATCCCAGTAAAGATTTAAAAAACCCCATAACTCAAAAACTTATTCTTTTTATTTAATTTTGTAGTAACAAATCAGCAGGATTTTAATATACGATGTCTACAAAATGAGCACGATTTAAAATGCAGAACAAAATCATTTTTATTGTGTCTATTCTACAGAAATTATATTTCCAAATCCTACAAAATTGTTACTTAAAATTGAAGAAAAACAATAGGTTTTTGAGTTATGGGGTTCTTGAACCAAACGCCGAGTTACGGGGTTTTCGAAATCTTCGACGAATTATGGGGTTTTTGAAATCTCTGCCGAGTTACGGGGTTATTCCTCTCAGCCGTCGAAATCTTATGTTCATTATTTTGTTTTAATATTGCCCTTTTAAAATATTTAATTTTTATATGCATTTTTTTAAAGAAACAATTGATATTGTATTTACAAAACCGAATTTAAACAATTTAATAAAGAATATTTAAGACGCAAAATATTGACACCTAATATTAAATAAAAAGTATTTTACGTAAAATACTAACAATAAATAAGATAACAGTCCCAAAAAGTGACCCCTTAAGTACTAGTCCAGGCGGGATCTGTTTTGGTTTGGATGTTTCGTATATAGTCGCTAATTTTTGCTTGAATGTCTCCAAAATTATGTAAGATATGATAATTTCGATATGCCCCAGTTGAAAAAGTTGTGCTAAATTCGCTATTAAACAAATAGTGAAAAAATCTCGAAAAATACGATTTTTTTCATTCTTTTTTTATTTATAGCTCCTTAAATATACATTTTAGAAAAAAATGTAAAAAAAAAGTTAGATGATAAAATTTTACATGAAATAATGAACTTTTGAAATAGAAAATTTCATTTTTTATGTTAGAAAAACGACAACAATTGCGAAAAAAATTGCCCAAAAATTAATGTTTTGTTAAATGATTTTTTTAATTATTTAAATTTATCATATGATTTTAATATTAAGCCACAGAAAACTTTTTCATATAATAAAACAGCCCAGCAAATTTCATTAGAATCGGTCTGTTCGTTGCTTCACAATAATTTAACAATTAAGCATCCCGCAAAAAAATGAAAAAATTTTAAGACTTTATTGCAAATAAAATAATGTTTTCAGATGGGTGCTGATTTTTTTACATATAGCAGACTATTAAAGCTTTCAAATGCACTTTGAAAAATTAAAATCGGTCAATTAGGAGAGTCTTGGGAATTTTTAAAAAAATATAGTTAAATTTATGCTTATAAACAAATTGAATATCTTTTTCAATTTTAAATTAAATGAAACCCAAAAACTTTTGTTTGAAAATACTTTGAAAGACGCTCATTTTAAAAAAAGAAAAGTCAAATTCCGCTCAATAGTTTTTGAGCTATGACTCACCAAAGTTAACTTGTGTTTATTATTAAACAATAAACAATAGAAAGTCAATTGAAGTGTTATTAGCTTTATTTGTCCAAGCACTTTTTAGGCAAAAGTTTTCAAAACATGCGCTCTTTGGAAACACATGAAAAACATCGATTAAAATTACTCTGATCACTCGAAAAGCCGTTAAAAACGCAGAGGGTCACGTGATGAAGCAAGCTGATTGAAAAGTGAAATCAAGACTTAAAAACTACAGCGCGCTCTAAAAATGCGATTATCTCGGCTTCTAATGGTCCGATTTTGATCTTTTTTTTTAAATCGATGTGTCGGAAGTCAAGGAATTCAAATATTTTATGATAAATAATCAATTATGCGTATAATTTGTTATATTAACATAACTTTAAATCATAAGATAAAAAATTTGTATTTTTTTAAGCATTTATTCGTCTATTTTACATGGAAAGTGCTCAATCTTATTTAATTTTATCTACTAAATGAGAAATTATTTGATATTAATTTTTAATATTGTTTAAACAAATTAGAAAATTGAAAAATTGTAAAAAGTTGAAAAAATGTTAAATAATTTCAAAAGTATCATCATTTCAATCGTTAATGTCCATAATAAACTAAATGAGAATCCTGTACTTATTATTAATATTTTATAAACATTTTTAATTTAAATTAAGGAAAAAATTATAAAAGTGAAAAATTTATTTGAAAATTAGGAATTTTAAACGGATAATATAATAGAAGAAATATGATGTGAAAAATAAATAAATTTATTATTATATATAATTATATAATTTTCACTTTCGATGTATTCAGCTTCAAATTCTATATTATTTTCATTTAAAATTATTATTTTTTCAAATAGCAGAATTATAATGTAAAAAATAAAGTGACCATTGTATGCTTCAGTATTTACTTTAGATTCACTTAGATATCGTTAAGGTTACAATGTATTTTGAAAATAAATAAAAATAAAAGACTCAGCTAAAGCTTGATTGTAATAGAACTTTGACTTTGGCAAGGGTCAATGATTTTAATTCGCTTTATACAAATGTTTCTTTTTCATACATTTCAAACATTTTATATGAAAATATAAGCATTGCCTTAGACGATAATAGTCATAGTATATATCTGCCTGTGCCAAGAGAATAAACATCGCATCAGCAAATATTACTTTTAAAAGTATATATCATTTTAATTGAAAAGATGAGTATGAAAATATTACCAATATTATCAATATCATTATACATTCTTTATATTATTATTAAAATTTTATATCAACATTATTATTTATAAAGGTAAGTTCAAATATATTATTAAGACCTTAAAATTGACCTCACATATAAAATATTATTATTAAAATATCAATTTATTACTATTAAAATTAATGAATTCTAGTATTGTTTTAAGGAATTTTTTTAATATCATTTATAATTCCATGAGAGGTTTCGTAAAATAATTTCTAAATGTGCTTTTTTATAATTTTAATTATGAATATTGTTATTTAAGTAACTTAAATTTAAATTTAATTAATACTATCAGCTTAGAAATTTTTTAAAACAATTTATAATTCGATTTTATTTGATTATCTTTATTTTTCAAACATACATTTCATACACATTTTTATTCGTTTGAAAATACATTTTAATAGATGATTATATTGTATTCTATTTATTAGGATCATCTTTCATACAAGGGTGTTTCATGCGAATATTGCGTCTGATTTTTACATCATCTTATAAAATGAAAAGAGACAGAGTCAGATTCAGCTTGCATCTCTGCGAAAGTGAAAACAATGATTGAATCTAGTCTGATTAAAAGTAATGTTAAATTATACAAATGTTTTCTTTTATTTATTATATATAATAATAAATTTATTTATTTTTCACATCATATTTCTTCTTTTATATTATCCGTTTGAAATTCCTAATTTTCAAATAAATTTTTCACTTTTATAATTTTTTCCTTAATTAATAAATTAATAATGTTTATAAAATATTAATAATAAGTACAGAATTCTCATTTAGTTTATTGTAGACATTAACGATTGAAATGATGATACTTTTGAAATTATTTAACATTTTTTCAACTTTTCAATTTTCTAATTTGTTTAAACAATATTAAAAATTAATATCAAATAATTTCTCATTTAGTAGATAAAATTACATAAGATTGAGCACTTTCCATGTAAAATAGACGAATAAATGCTTAAAAAAATACAAATTTTTTATCTCATGATTTAAAGTTATGTTAATATAACAAATTATACGCATAATTGATTATTTATCATAAAATATTTGAATTCCTTGACTTCCGACACATCGATTTAAAAAAAAAGATCAAAATCGGACCATTAGAAGCCGAGATAATCGCATTTTTAGAGCGCGCTGTAGTTTTTAAGTCTTGATTTCACTTTTCAATCAGCTTGCTCCATCACGTGACCCTCTGCGTTTTTAAAGGCTTTTCGAGTGATCAGAGTAATTTTAATCGATGTTTTTCATGTGTTTCCAAAGAGTGCATGTTTTGAAAACTTTTACCTAAAAAGTACTTGGACAAATAAAGCTAATAACACTTTAATTGACTTTCTATTGTTTATTGTTTAATAATAAACACAAGTTAACTTTGGTGAGTCATAGCTCAAAAACTGAGCGGAATTTGACTTTTCTTTCTTTAAAATGAGCGTCTTTCAAAGTATTTTCAAACAAAAGTTTTTGGGTTTCATTTAATTTAATTTAATTTGGGTTTCGTAAAATTTTATCATCTAACTTTTTTTTTTACATTTTTCTCTAATAGAACCTGATACCGACCGAGTAACAATTGAGTTGTTTGTTATTTACTGAAGTTTTAATCGGTGTATCTTCAAATTAAAGGTCGAGCGCAATAGATATTATTATTATGAACATCTACACTGATAGAAGTCTTAGCGAACTGCCTGCTAAGAGGGGAGGTGCGCAGTCCGCTCATACTCAGCGGTAAACAGCACGAGAAATGTTGGCGTTTTGAATCCCAACGAGTTGCGCGCGCACGGTCGGCTGATATCAGTTTGCTTTCAAAACGCCAACACTTTATTTCTATTTACCAAAAGTTTTCAAGCGTACTGCGCACGCTTGTAGTATACTGCGCACTCACACTTCGGCATGCAGTATACAAAAAGTTCTTTCAGTGTATGCACAAGAAAAAAAATATCTACCGGTTTGTTTTTGATAAAAGTAAGTAACGCGAAAATATTATAAACATAAACTTTTACTTTGGCGTTACTTACTTTTCTCAAAAACAAACCGGTAGATATTTTTTTTCTTGTGTATAGATGTTCATAATAATAATATCTATTGCGCTCGACCTTTAATTTGAAGATACACCGATTAAAACTTGAGTAAATAACAAAAATGCCAATGAGACAAGAACAGCGAATCCGGCCTGCTCTTAAAGAATTATTCATATTATATATGAATATTTTAAAATTTATTGAATACTATGCATAAATATGGAAATTTGCCATGCTGGCAAATCCAACTTTTGTGTTTAAGAGGCCGCCGTATCTCTCTGTCCTTTTCTGATTGCGAAATTATTTTTTTTTTCCCAAAAAAAAATCTCTTTTATAAAGATAGGTTAATTTTATCGTTTCATTTTCGAGAAAAGTTGGAATATTAATATAAAATTAGAATTTGAGACAGAAAATACAATTTCTAAGTTATTCCAACTTTTCTGAAAAATGAAACAATAAAATTAATTTATTCTTATCAAAGAAAATATTGCTATTTATTATACGCATCAAAACCATCTCTTAATTTGTTCCTTCAGTAACTAGTTTTTATAAAAAATAAATTTTAAACAGAGTCGGTAAAACAGGTATCTGTGTCGGTATACGTCAGTCTCGTAAAAATGATTAAAATACACTTTTTTTGTTATTTATTTACATAGAACACCAGAAATTCTTTTTTTTTTCTTTTTTTTAAATAAATTTTCATAAACTTTTGTAATAGAATTCGTTTAAATCAAAAAAGTTGCCAATTCTAAGCCTAATGAGAATATGCAACGACATTTTCTTCCTCGATTTTCCACGGTGGGACCTGCCAACTTCCTATGTATTTAGCAGGTCATGTGGGTTCTTAATATAAAAAATGTATTCTCATATACTTTTATAATAGAATTTTCCCACGGCAAATAAACGTCAGATCACGAACGTAGTTAGAATGCTCTTCGTCATTTTCTTCTCCGATTTTTGAGGAGTGACTTGCCAACTTTCTATGAATTTAGCAGATCACGTAAATTATTATTATTTGAAAAAAATTTTTGTGAATTTTGATAATGGGATTTGTTTACAGCGAAAAAGCAGCAAAATATGAGCCTAATTAGAATGCTCTGCGTCATTTCCTTCACCGGTTTTACGAAGTGTGACCTACCAACTTCCTATGAATTTTTCAAGTTACGTGGGTTATTAGTATAAAAAGTAAATTCTTGTAGACTTTTATAATGGAATTTGGTTGCGGCAAAAAATTGATTTACCAAGCTGTGATCTGAAGTTTGCACGTAGTCACGTGGGTTATTTGTATAAAAAATGAATTTTCATAAAATTTGATAATGGTATATGTACATGGCGAAAAACGGCAATTTTCGAGCCTATTTAAAATTTTTTTCGTCATTTTCTCCACCAGTTTTCTAAGCTATTACATCACATTAATATATTTTTTACAATATATCACCTGGGATCTTATTGTAAAAAATAAATTTTCATAAAATTGGAAAATAGAATTAATTTACGGCAAAAATAGCAAATTTTTAGCCTAGCTAGAGTTTTTTACGACATTTCCTCCATCGATTTAACAAAGTGTGATCTGTTAACTTTATATGAAGAAAGATCGTATGATTTTCCTAGGATAACAAGTTGCGGCAAATTATTGAGATTTCACGGGTAATTCATGCTGGATTTACGGTAAATTATGCAGATTTTTTGTATACGTAAAAGTTGCCCTGCCAATTTCATGGGTGTCCAAAATGCAGAGATGTGCTCTAAAATTTAAAGATTTTCAGTTTTATAACTAAAAATTTAAAAGTTTCTGATATTTGCTCATACGAGTTATTACATACAACAATGAAAGCATGACAAAGTTGGCTGGTTTAGGAATCTTGTTTAAGAAACTATTAAGAAATATAACATATGCATTATTTGCTCATTAGCTGTCAATGAAATAAGAGAATAAGAATATGTAGCAGAAGTCTAAAATATTGCATCCTTTTAGCATATTGAAAATAATTGATGATGAATTAGAATTTACAGCTATTATGATGCATTCGTTTGATTGTACGAAAAAATCATGATCAATCAATTTTTCTTAATATGAAAAACATCTGAATCATTTATAAGATTTATCTACAAATAAAGGTGTCTCCAAACCAGGGTTGCAAATATTTAAATCATTTTGAGCTTTAAATAAATTTTAATTCACAAATCCTTTTTGAATTCGCAGTTAAAGTTTTATTTAATTAATAATTCCTTTTGAAATGATAATTAAAAATATTTTAATTAAGAAATCAAAATCTAATCGTGAATTGAAAAGGCTTTAATTAAAAAATCAAAAGGAATTCTTAATTAAATAAATTTCAATTAAGAAATCAAAATGTAATCGTGAATTGAAAGAGCGTCAGTTATGATTATGATTTGTGAATTCTAGGGCTTTAATTGGAAATTCCACAATTCCTTTTTAATTAAACTTACTAAGGAATTTTTATCATATATATATGTATATAGAAAAACATATGTGGACGCGCACATACATACGCACCTGGGCTTCTAAATATGCAACATTTCATATCGACCCAATGCACACATATAGACAAGTTGATATATATATATATATATATGGGACGTTCCATGTCGTTTCGCATCCATGCACGCACACGTTAATATTCATGGGATTTTTCATGTCAATTGAAACGCAAGCAGACAAAGGTTTGTATATATGGGACATTTAATGTCAATTCGCACGCATGCACACAGACTTTAATAAACATGGGATTTTTCATGTCAATTATAACGCACGCACACATAGGTTCATGTATTTGAAACATTTCATGCCAATTCGCATGCATGCACACACACGTTAATATACATGGGATTTTTTATGTCCATTTCAACGCACGCACATACAGGTTTATATATATATATATATATATATATATATATATATATATATATATATATATATATATATATATATATATATATATGTATATATGCGACATTTCATGTCAATGCGCACGCACACGCAGGATTATATATATATAGGACATTTCATGTCAACTTGCACGTACTCGCTAGCACAGGTTTTTCTTTATATATAGGACATTTCATGACAACTTGTACACACCTATCTAAGTACCCTTAGGTTTATATATATGAGACGTTCCATGTCAATTCGCATGCATGCACACACGCGTTCATGTAAATAAGACTTTTCATGTCAACTCGTAAGCATGATATAAACATATATATATATATATATAAATATATATATATATATATATATATATATATATATATATATTTTATACACATAAGGGACATTTCATGTAGAATCGCACGTACACACACACACAGGTTTATTCAAGTTTATATGGAACATTTAATTTCAACTCATGCGCGCACGCACACGCTCACACATACAAACACATATTTAACTTTATATATATATATATAGATGCATACTTTACCTTTTCGATGTAGACACTCGTTAAAAAATAGTTATTTACTATGCTGTGGTACCGACGATCGCCGTCTTTGGATACCTAGGTGTTAATGACAACTTAAACATCATCTACAGCAAAAACTTTTGAAATTCTACTTATAGTTTAATAACTACTTTGAAGTTGTTGCAAAAGTCATCTAGCTAAACATGGATGTTCTGAGTAAGATAAACATTGTCTACAAGAAAATCTTTTGAAATTTAGCCATTATTTATTAATAACATGTACGTTTCCCGAGATGACATCTCACAATATCCAGGTGATCCTGGCCACCTGGAAGTCGTCTATATGAATGAAATTTGATATTTTCAATACCGGTTATGAAGTTTACAGGCATTCGCAGGGACTACGTCAAATGAAACTTGGAGATTTTTTAGGTTTCGATTCTAAGGTTGTTTGATTAGGTCGGAGAATACTCGGAAATCAAAAAATTTTGAAAGAACAATTGTTTAAGATTCATGCAACTTCCATGAAATATGTTGATTTACTCGTAGTCAATACCCATACATAAAGATCATTCATACAAATCATGTCACATATTAATTTGCGGTAGTATTCCTACTAAATTATAAATGTATCGTTCAAATAATGCCAGCGAAATTGAACTTTGAGAAAGCATATTACTATCGTAATTAGTGAATAATTTTAACCTTTTTTCATCAAACATTATTCCGATATACAGGTAATAAGCGTTATTATTTAAAAAAATTTGAGAATTTATGAATCTAAGCAATTATTTACTTACCACAAAAGTTAAGAAATCATATTAGAAATTCATTTTATTTGAATTAAATCATTTGAAATCTATATAAGTCAAATTCCAAATATAAAGAAATCCTGAATCAGTTATGCATTCACATATAATTTTTATTAAATCTTTAACATTTTTGTTCATTTAACCGAACAATAAACATTCTTGCTATTTACGTGAAATCATGAAACTTTAATTTTTTACAAAAATAAAAAGTAATATTTTTAGACATTATTTATTATAAATATTATTTCCTTAATAAACATAAATTTTTGAAATCATTAGAGATGTCTAATACTATTACAAAATTATAGAAAATGAAGATATATTTTAAGAGGAAGGATCATATTTCTGTCCTTTGCTAATAAGAAAATTGGTTTTTCGAATAAAAATAAATTAAAATGGAAATAATATATTAACTATGAATAAGATTCACATAATTAGACGCATTTATGCATATTGTGTATGGACTATGGATACATTGTATATTAATTATGTGGGCTCATATAAATACACAGGTTCTCTATAGCTTTTTATGCATGACTTCTGAATTTTTTCCATACGATGTGACCTTATATAAAGCAATAAAACAATTTTTTTCATGTCATTTATTTAAATTATTTATTTACTTCATTCTGGTGAAAATTTACAATATTATATGTAGCGATAACTCAGCCAATGTAAGCTTTCATATATTTCATAATATCGCGATAATTTTATAATATGAAACATTTAAAAAGAATTTATGAAGTGGCGATTACTCAGCCAATGTAAGCTTACATATATTTAATAATATCACAATCATTTTCTAATATGAAACATTTAAAAAGAATTTATTAAGTGGCGATTACTCAGCCAATGTAAATCTTTAGATAATTTTGAATATCGCGATTATTATCTTAAAAAATTTTTACCTATTCATATTGAAAGTTTGCTTTTATAAAAAATGTTTCTGCATAATTATAAATATTCAATTATAAATTATTAAACTTTTTGCTTATTCATAAAAATAATAAAATAAGTATTATTAAGTTCAAAGCTTTATACTCTTACAAATAACTTTTGAGTCCATTTGCTTTATACAGTACTCGATTTTCGAAATCAATATCGGACAATCTATTAAATTTTGGCTTGTTCATTAAAGTAGCATAAGAAAATAATCTTTCTACTGGAGCTGAAGAAGGTAATGTGGTATTGAATTTCAAAAATAAGCTTTTAACAACTGGAAAATTATTTAAAGACTCCAAAGACATCGTTTTTTTCATTTAAAAACCTCATCAGTTTATTTTCTTCTTGTTCATGAGGTGCAAAAGCCGTGTTCAGTAATGCATTTGAGCTGTCATCATCAAAATAAAAAAACGTGTCTTCAGTATCCTCATTATCTGGAACAGCTGATTCCGGCTTTTTAGGCCTAACCAATTCTTCAAGCCTTTTTATTTTTGCTTGTTTATTTTCATCAAAGCACGATATCCATTTTGCTCTAAATTTGGGGTGCGTGAGTGTTGCTATAGCTGCTAATTCGCCATTGTTAAGGATTTCAAAAAAATCATGAAATCTTTTGTCTAAAGCTTTCTTTAAATATTTCAACAGTGGCTCACACATAGACAAACTTTTATTTGCCGATAGAGTATTCCATTTTTTTCGGATAGTCAACAATGTTGGTAAAGGATAACCATAATGACAATCTTTTTCTCCTTGTAAAATATCAATTGCTGAAGCCAGGGGTTGACACAATTTCAAATAATCTTCAATAAATTCAAAATCTTTTTTTCTTAAGATTTTATTAGATTCCAACATGTCATGAATTCTTTCATCATCAATTTTTTCTTTTAAAGAAATGATTTGTTTAACGGCGTCATACATAGAATTCCACCTTATTATAACGGGCCTCTGTAAACTGCATTCAAAATTTTTTTTCATTTCTTCTCGTTTTTTTGGTGATTTTAAATATTTCCATAATTGTTGGCATTTTTCCATGACAAATTCATGACACTTTTTAATATTTGGAACTCTGTCAATTGCGTCTACAAGATCTTTTGTTGCAATCAAACTCAAGGTATGGCTGGCACATCGAAAATGACGAGATACTGTTATATTTAAAAATATTGCTTCGTCTTCTACAGGAACTGCATTATCGTTACTGTTCATAAACAGTGATTCTTCGCCATCATTTTCTCCGAACTCTTCCATTTCCTCTTCAGAATCATTTGAATCCTCATCTATAATAATTTTTATATAATAATTTAAAAATTTATTAAGATTTTATAAAGATTTTTCATATAAATTTGAAGTTAAATTTTTGCATTTTTTTTATTATATTTATAACTTTTAAGCAAAATTAGCTTTTTTAATAAATTTAGATTTCTTTGATTGTTAATTTATTTTATTATTTAATATTAATTTAATTCAATAATTGATTATATTAATCCAATAATTCAAATGTATATTTATTCAATTTTTAATAGAATTGATTTTAAATCACAATTTAAGTAACCTGGAAAATAATTTTCTGGATTTTCTATTTCAAATTCTTTAAAGGCTTTAACAAAATTTTTGTCACTATCCGTAACTGTAGATACAATTTTTTCAGTAGTTAGCTCGAAAGTAGAATAGATAAGAGATAGTTGCTCTGCTATATTGGTAAAGGTATGCGGCCCTTCAAATCGTCTACAAGCTTAAGCTGCTGATCTTCTTTCCAAAGATATATCATCAATCTGCAAATAGAAATAATTTTGATTTTATTGTAATTTCTTAACTACTTTATGTTAATAGCATGTTATCTCACCCAATGAGCAGTTACACCTAAAAATCTTCTATTCGACCCAGTCCAAATATCTGCTGTTGTACAGACATGGTTTGCATTAGCTAAAGCCATTTTAATCTTGTCTAATTGTTTATAATATAAATCATCAACTTTTTTTCCAGCAGTATAACGAGTCAAATGCTTTAACGGAGCGTCACCATGTTTAATTTTGAAATCTAAATATTTTAAATAAAATGTTATTTATTAATATAATAAAAAAAAATATTATATAAAATATACAACCATTAAATATTTTTCGAAAAGCTGAATCTTCAACTAGATGAAGAAAAAGTTGATTTCTCAATAAAAACTCAACATTTTTTTCAAAAGTATTTTTAGAAAAAGCACATGTCACACGTCGATAAACAATATCATTTTCATCTTCATCATCACCATCCAATTTTTTAAATTTTTTATATTGCTGATAGCTTTGTAGTTTATCTTCATGTTTTCTCTAAAAATATAATTATGTTAAATCATAAAATCAATACAAAATAAACATTTAATATTATTAAAATTTTTTGGTTTTGTATGAAATAGTATATTTTTCACCTAGAGCGAGTAAAAATAAAGAACTCCTCTTCGGCTTGGATAACAATTCACATAAAATTAAAGTCACTCTTTATTTACTCTCGAGGTGAAAATACAAATTTTCCAAGAAGAGGCCAAAAATACCATATTCTATTTTTGACGACAGGAGAAAATATGGTACTTTTGGACTAGGTGTTAAAAAAGCAATTTGATGACATTGTAAAAAAGTGAACACAACATTTTATTCTGTGTTTACTATAACAGATAGAATTTTGTATTATTGGCACCTACCAACATGGCTGACCTTTTTTTCTGATAAGGTATATAACTTTAATATAAATAATGTTTAATTTTATATATTCATAAGAGAAAATTCATCATTGAACAAGATATTTATTGAAACATGATACTTGATATTTCATCTAAATATTAACTTTACATTTGAATGTATTGTCATAAAAAACAACAAAATTTTTTTACAATTCATATCATTAAATATTGACCTTATCAAGGTATTTTTCAAAAAGTACAATTTTTACTTTTTGAATTTTGTAACTCACAATAACAATTAATAAATTAGTTGATTTAATAACATATACATATGAAAACAATAATCTTTAAATAGCGATAAAAATTTGATGAAACTTTATGATTTCCTTGAATAATCTGGTTACAAGTCATGCATTTTGCTATGATTTTATCGCCATTTGATTTCGTCAAATCTGCTTAAAAAAATTTCCCATCTAAATAACAAGTTTTACGGCAGACATCTAACATTTCTTTTTGCTCATCACTTAATGAAACAGAAGGCGCCGTTGAAACATTTCTAACTACTGTAGAATTACTCAATCGTGATAACTCATTATGGGTATCATTATTTGCTGTCCCCTGACTTCCATCATCATGTAATAGTTCACCGTTTATACCAACTCTTAAACTAGTTAGCAATTCATCTGTATTATCCACTGAATTTTCTTCACTGTTCATTTTAAATCCTTAAAGTGAACAACAAAACAATGAATAACATAATAAAATACAATGTATTTATAGGTTTATTGATCCAGTAAGAATGATTTGAGAGTTTATTTTATAAATAATGTTCCTAAAATTAAATTTTTATGAGGTCTCAAATTTGTTAAGTATGAATATAATTATAATCTTTTTAACGAAAATTCAATTTTACAAAACCCAACTTTTTTATAAAAATACATAAACATTAATTTCATGCACTCGAAACCAAAAAATGTTTAATTAAAAGTTTCAAATTAAAAAAAAGGGGATGGATACGCTATCTTTGTCTAATTAAGGTTTTCATATTTTACTAAAATATTAATTGTTGTAATTGTAAATTAATTTTCAAGTACAAAAGATGAGATTATAAAAAATATTTGTATAAAATTCGAAAATTTATAATGATGTTATTGAGAAAAGTACGGAATGCTAAAGTAAAAGGTTATGTTATAAAGATATCGACGTTCCCTACTTTTTTCAAACAATTGTCAGCCAGTTTTATGTTATTGTACAAAGATTTGCATTTACATTAATTGCGGTAATAAAATAACTGGTGCACTGAAAAGACGCAGGGACCGCTACAGTCACCCACCTGACCGTAGTTACGCCAAATCCTACAGCCTGTATAGTTTGTAAAATCGGGACCGTAGCGGCGCCGGCCCGCGCCTTGAGAGCGCCGCAAACGACCTCTTGCGGCGCTAGTTACCGCGTCTATATAAGTTATATATAGTGCCGCACACACCGCTTATTAGGAGCTGCTACAAAACGGGACCACTCGAGCGCCGGTCTTGCTCCGTAATGGATTGAAAGAGGGAGCGCCGTTACGGATATACCAGTGTGGCGGGGAGAGCACCCATGTCTTTTCAGTGTGGTCAATAAATTTTTCTTTCAGTTTCAGATTAATCATATATTTTTATACACAAAACATATACAAAAAATTTTACAGGTCTAAATCATAAAAGAGTTGTAATGAGACAATGTAAATTTTAAATATTTTTTTTTCTATGAATTCCTTAGTGAATTGTTTTCTCGAATACTATAAACTTTAGATAAATACTTAAAACAATAATTGATGTTGGAAATAACACATAAATAACACTTTTTGTAAATTATAATATGAAGATATTTTAGTTTATCTAATTGGTGAAATAATATAATTAAATAAAAAAATATTTTTTTCATGTTGAAAACACGTTGTTAAAAAAAACCAATAATTGAAAAAATACACTGAAGAGTATTAAATAAATTAATTAAATTTCTTAAAATTACTTTTATACAGTTTCATTGCAATAATCAAGATAAAATTTTACAACAAAAATTATTAAAGAAAAGGGTGGGCACTAATTTTCAGAAAAAAGTCAATATAAATCGTCATTTTTGCAGAATTATGAAGATTATGATTTTCTCGGAAAATATAAAGTTATGGAAATTATTTATAAAAACGTTTTCGATTGGAAAATTTGTGATTATTGTAGTTGAATTTTGGTGTATAATCATCAGTTATATCCTCGTAATGCATCGAAAATTTCTGAAAGAATTGGAACAAATTTTTTTCCGGTCTTTAAAGAATGTTTAAGAACTATTATGAAATGAAAATTGATAAATGTTTCAAGTTTTCCGAATCGTTCCGACATTGACATTTCAATTATAAGCTGTTAATCATAAAATTTGGAAAAGTCTATTGTATGCAACTATTTTTCCAGTGATTCAGTTGTAATTTATAAAATTGTGAATTTAGGTGATCCATTATGTTTCTTTCCGTAATATTTATCTGATGTTGGAGCTGCAGAAGTCGAGTTTTGTTTTTTTTATTCCATTAATATCATTTCAAATTCGTAAATTAAACAAATATAATGACTTGTCCGCACTAAAGCTATGTTAATACAATAATTTTTGTTAAAATAAAAAATCATTTTAACTTGTTATTTTTTATGAACTTGGATTGGAAATTATATATCAAGCTCGACAAACCTAATCTTAAAATAGGTTACATTGAAAGTTTGTATTATTACTTTTTATGTAGTATTTTCGTGGGTTTTTTGAGTTGTCCGCACTCGAGTTTAATCTTACCAATTTTTTCTTTGTCGCAAAAAAATTTGATTAAACACACCGTTTATTCATAACTTAGGATTGGAAATATTATTAGAAGACTGGAAGCTTCGTCATGTCCTTAAAAATAAAAATAATGTAATCTAATTTTTAAAATAATATTAATCTGAATAATATATCCTCATCAGAAAAGTTATTGTAATTTATATATTTTTGGAACCTTTCCAATTTCATGTGTACCACTATGGTATTATATGGGGATATCCACCCAACTTTAAATTCTCTAGTAACAGGTCATATTACAGCTGTTACTGGGTTACCGCATGATGCACATTATTTGAACTAGGTTATAATCTTTTGTGCTATCCTGTAACTCTATTTCTGATGTATTTTGTAAATGTGCCATAAACGGCGCAGCAGATAATTCTATAAAAAGTAAATTTACACATAAGATAAATTACGGTAATTTTTTATGTGTAAAAATGAATGTTTTATAGAAATATCTACTGCGCCGTTTGTGGAACATTTACAAAATACATCAGAAATAGAGTTACAGGATAGCACAAAAGATTTGAACCTAGTTTAAATAATGTGCATCATGCGGTAACCCAGTAACAGCTGTAATATGACCTGTTACTAGAGAATTTAAAGTTGGGTGGGTCCCCGTATATCAATAAATATAATTATGACTTCTTCAGATCCTTATATGAATTTCTAATATATTGAATAGTGATTTTTGAAGGGCATATCATAGTATAAATTAAATTAACTTATTAATAAACTGAAAAATTGCCTAGTATTAATAAATCAGTGCGATTTATTGTATTTATTCAGAAAAAAAATTAATAGCTTAGTCGTATGAAATGGCACTATTTCCACTATCGAAAAATTCCATGGTATGCTAAACTATTTCAAGAGTTAGCAAAATTTAATAATACGTATATTTTTCTATAAGTTCAAAATCGTTACTGACAATCATAAATAATTTTTACGATATTTTATTAATAGCAGGTCGTATATCTCTATCCTTTATAATTAAAAATTTAATTTTTCTGCAAAACCTTATGATTGTAGCAAAAAATAAGAAGAAAGCCCCATCTCGTATGATAAAAAGCAATATTTTCTCTTATGGGAAAAAATTATTTTTATCGCTTCGTTTCAAAGAAAACTTTGAAAAACCAAATTGTCCATTCAAACCTCGATTTTTTTAAGTTTTTCAAGGTTTTCTTCAAAACGAATCGATAAAAATAATTTTTCTTAATCAAAGAAAATATTGCTTTTTATGATACAAGATAGGGCTATCTCTTTATTTTTTGCTACAATTGTTAGTTTTTGTAAAAAAATCAATTCTTTGATTAGAATAGGACAGATATACTCGACCTCCTCTTAAGGATCTTTAATAGCTATTTAACTCTTTACAAGATTGTAATAATTCATCTCGATTTACTTCTATAGAGTTCGTGAAGTTTCATTGACCTTTCAATCAGTATACAGAAAATATAAAGATTCATCCGTATTCTTAAATGATCTCATAGATTTATAATCATTTATTTATTAATAATCTAATAAATATATTCATAAGATGATAAAACGTAAAAAATATTTCTTAAAAATTTGTTACAATATAATTCAGAAGGTTTCTCCTGACAACTTGACAGTGCTGTTCAATTCTAAAGCGATCTTAATTGTTCATTAATTGTGAATACGATAAAATTCCGGTTAACATTCCTTAGTAAAACTTAATGAATCAAAAAAGTTCTGAAGGTATCAACGACAATCATAACAATTTTTTTCATAAGAGTTCGCAAAGTTTTATTATGGACTGGTACCAAAAACCGCAAAAAATTATAAAGGTTCTTTTACATCAGGATCTTTCCAAACCAATGTACATTCTAACCGGGGTATTTCACCTGAATACGGAGGACATATATAACTAATATGTGCTAGGAGAGTTTCTGTAGCTGATAGAGATTCACGGCTCTACCAAAGTTTTTCCTATGTATTTCGGTCCCCTGAACACGAATTTCGAGAGTAGATAGCTGAAAAATGGTTAGGAAAATCTCTAAAGTAAATTTTCCGGTTGAAGAAAATTTTGTTAATTTTTCGCTCAAATATTAAGTCGAAAATAGTCTTATCAATTTTGCCATACATTGCACCATTTCTCTGTAAAAACATCATAAAGTATAAAAAAAAACCCATTTTGCCATTTTTAATGGTTTTTTTGATTTTATTGTTCCAATCATTGGTGACCAATATAATTAAGAATTTTCACATTTTAATTAGCTTAAATTATTCTTCAATCCACCAACTGTTGATAAAAAAAGAATGGTTTAGGCTGGTTGCGGTCTTCCTTTAATTTTTCACGGAGAATTGAACTGCTTATTCAGAGAGTACCACGCAACGGTGCTCACACAAAGGTACTCAGAGATTGTAATACTACAGAATGATGAATACATATGCTCACGCCGGCTCTATCTCGCGCTGCATTTTTCGCTTTACAACAATATTTTAAACTTTTCGAACAAGATTAGCATCTATAATTATTCTTGATTATTGACAACATTATAGAGGTATATAAATAATGATACTACAGATGACACCAAGGTGTCCAGAAACATCTAAGTACTGTAAGATATCGACCACAGATACATCAATATAAAAAATTAATGATGTGATATCTCTCAAATTGAGCTACAACAGCTACATACACTGCAGCTCACGAAAATTTGGCCACCTGAGAAAAAATTGAAAAAAATTAAGTTTTCTATCTCTGCGACAAATAATCGAATCTTAAAAATTCCAACTGTGTTTATCGATAAAAAATATTCCATAAAAACTGAAGCTATTTTTTGTCATTTTTTTTCATCCATTTGTAAATTTGTCCCATTTTATCGAAAATTGTCTGAGATTATAAATTAAAAATCGAGATGAAAACTACAATACTCTACTTCAAAATGAGAGGTTAAAAGCTACTGTAAGTCTATTTTTAAACGAGTTATACTCATTTACGTTAAAAAAATCCTTGTTTTTTCAACAGCTGATATTTCGAAAAGGGTGCTTAAAAAAAAGAACTTCAGAGAAAAAAAAGTTTTGTTTTTTAGTAAATAATCCGATCTTAAAGTTAAAATACAAACAAAAAAAATTTTATTTTTCTCATTTCCCCTATGGTAAAATATTTTTTATATTTCCAACTCTATAAATTGTAGTGTATTGATAATACGTCTATTTATAATTATAGAAAAAGAAAACAGAATAATACAAATTAATAAAAAAGTGAAAAAATAGAAAACATAATATTAACAATATTTTAGTACTTAAAACGTTTAATTAGTGATTTATTCATATTTTAACAATAAATATAGAGAAATTTCATTTTTTTATAAATAATATCGATATAAGCTATAAATTCCAAGTTAGTTTAATCACAATACTATTCATTTAATCATTTCAACATAAATTTTTTCAAAACTATATCACTTAATATTTATAAATAACCAAAACCCATAATTATTATAATCACAAAATTATCACTAATTTATCATTTCGACATAAACTTCTTTAATAATATAATAAATAAATAATAAATTTTAAAATAGCTTCATTTTTTATGGATAAAAGGTTGATATTTCGACTTTCTTATATCGAAACTCACGTTTTTTGATGGGGTTTAGTGTAAACTTTAAAACCAAGTTGAAATTTTTAAGATTCGATTATTTTTCGCAGAGATATTAAACTTTGAATTTTTTCCGATTTTTTCTTAGGTTGCCAAATTTTCGTGAGTAGCACTGTATATATATATTTCTATTATGTATATATATACATACATATATATATATATATATATATATATATATATATATATATACATATATATATAATAGAAATATGAAAGATTAGCAATAATACCTAATTATCATTGTTATTATTCTAATACTATTATAGAAATATTTTTATAATATAAGAATGATATATTATTATAAACTTTTATTCTGTGAATGCGGTAATAGAGAATTTCATTTAATATATCTCCTTTAGTATTGAAAATTATAAAACAAATCCAATCATATAAAAAATGAATCACAATACGATATAGCTATAATAAAAAGAGAATATACAAATAGGTCAGAAATATGATTAGGGGGAGGATACGGGGGTCCAATGGCTGATCACGGAGGGGGAAAGGAAGAACAGTTTTCTATAAATACATAAAAGTAGCCATTAACGATCAGATTGACGGCATTATTTAATAAGAGGATAAGAGAGCAAGAGAGTACTCAGGACTGCAAAACGCTTATGACTATATATATAACTGAGTATATTGGTAACTTGACATGAAATGTTCTATATATACATATAAACCTCTGTATATGTGAGCGAGTTGACATGACATATATCTAAACCTGGGCGTATGTGCGTGTATGTATGCGAGATAACATAAACTGTCCCAAAGATATCTTAATATATATGTGCAAAATTGTCATAAAACGTCCTATATATATATATATATATATATATATATATACCTGTGTGTGTGTGTGTGTGCGCGCGCGTGCGTGCGCATGTGAATTAACATAAAATATCCCATGTATATGTATATACATATATTCATAAGCCCATGTGTGCGCGTGCATGCGCCTTGACAGGAACAGTCACATATATATATATTAGGGTGTCCCTTATTTACCAATGTTTTTTTTTCGTTGTGCCGCCCCCTGGATCTTCAATTTATGCTAAAAAATGAAGATTTTACTCGGAAAAAGTGAGAAAAAGACGTTTTAAACCGTGCCTATTTCGCAAAACCAGATTTTAGTCCACGTATACGCGTTATACTTAATCTAACGTATTTCATTTCTCTACTATGTTTAAAAAGAGCTTTAAACAGTTCAACTATTACATTTTTTTATGTAAAATTTGGCATAGAATTCGAATTTTTACTCATTTTAAATCAAAACGTACATATAGTAAGGTAAGAGACACTTTTACATCAGTTAAGGTCAGTTTTTTTAATGATTATTTGTTTTTTATTAATAATGAATGTTATTTATGATTTGTCTGATTATTTTGAGTAATAATTTTTAGAATATTAGACATGAAAATTCACAAAACAAATGAATCAACATACTTTGTATATTTCAAAATGTCGGAAACACGTAAAAGCGAATGGGCGTGTACGTAAAATTCACCAAAATTCTCAAAAAATATATAATATTAAATAAAAACAAATATAGTCATTATAAAGCAATAAAATTTATTAAAATTTTTGTTGTTTTGATAAAGTTTCAATTATCATCTTTTTCCTGCAATTTTATTTTTTTTACAATCGTTTGCTTATTAGCATCTTCAAAATCTTTACGAAATTGGCATACATTTTGTATCAAGAATAATTTCTGATCTTCATTCTTGGTTCTGTTTATATAATCTTCGGTAAGTTTTACAGCTCTTTCAGCAGCATCATTTACAACACGTAAATTTTTAACAATCTCTAAACCTTTTAAATAATCATCATTAGTAGACCAAGTCTTACAATCAGTGTACAAAAAGTTTTTGTTAATATTAAATCTATCAAAAAATAAGAGTGATTGACGATTTATAAAGTGATCTAATTCTAGAATTTAAAAATTTTTTAAATCTGTAGGATTATTAATTATGTATTTTTTCGGAGGTAAATCATCAGTGTAAAAGTTCTAACGATAAAACCATCTGACATCTGACTTCAAAAGATAAAGCATCATCAAAAAATGAAATAGCACTTGCCTCAGGGGCTAAGTACCATAAATGCCTTTTGATCTTTTCTAAGGCAGCATTGGATACTAAAGAATCAATGTCAGCATAATCGTAGTTTTTTAATAAATTAATTAAAAACTTGAATACATCGAAGGTAGGGGAAATCAGGGTAAATCAGACCCCCGGGAAAATCGGACCGGCATCACTTTATGTAAAAATATAGTAAATTTTTATTTGACCAATAAGATTTTAATATTGTTACATTGAATTACTTTTATTGCTTAAGTTTTTTTATGTAGTTTTAATCTTCTAATATTTACGTATATTCATATAAAGTAATGCTGGTCTGGTTTGTCCCATGGGTCCAATTCACCCCAGTTACCCCTAATATTATAAAAAAAATATTATCATACGCTTAAACCAACTATTGTAAACAAAAATTGTTTTTGAAAACAATCTTAGAAATTTCATAATGTACAAAATATGTTAATTTATAATTGTTGTAAATTTTTATGTCTATTTTTTGAAAATTATTGCTCAAAATAATCAGGCAAATCATAAATAATTTTCATTATTAATCAAAAAAGCAAAAAATAATTTTAAAAACTGACCTTAATTAATGCAAAAGTATCTCTTACCTTACTATATGTACGTTTTGATCTAAAATAAGTAAAACTTCGTTTTTATGCTGAATTTTACATAAAAAAATCTAAAAGTTGAACTGTTTAAAGCTCTTTTTTAACATAGTAGAGGAATGAAATACGTTAGATTAAGTATAATGCGTATACGTGGACTAAAATCTCATTTTGCGAAATAGGCACGGTTTAAAACGTCTTTTTCTCACTTTTTTCGAGTAGAATCTTCATTTTTTAGCATAATTTAAAGATCTAGGGGGCGGCACAACGAAAAAAAAACATGGGTAAATAAGGGACACCCTAATATATATATATATATATATATATATATATAAACTCAAGTACGTGTGTCATGCATGTAAATTGACATGAAACGTCCCGTATATATAAACCTGTGTGCGCGCGCGTGTAAATTAACATTAAATATCCCATGTATATGTATACACAGATATACACACACATACACACACACATACATACATATATATATATATATATATATATATATATATATATATATATATATATATATATATATATATATATATATATATATATATATATATATATATATGTGTACATATGTATATATATATATATATATATATATATATATATATATATATATATATATATATATATATATATATATATATATATATATATATATATATATATATATATATATATATATATATATATATATATATATATATCTCCACAACTTTTAATTTTTTATAATGTTTTTGAAAAGTCATTTTACTGCTGTTACCGGGTAGCGAATAATGCACACTATTCAAACTAGGTTTACATCTTTTGTACAATCTTGTTCCTCTATTTTTTATGTATATGGTGAATGTGCCACCAATGCTCCAGTAGATATTTCTATAAAACGAAAATTTTTCACATGGATAAAATTTCCGAACTTTTATCCATGTAAAAATTTACGTTTTATAGAAATATCTACTGGAGCATTGGTGGCACATTCACTATATACATAAAAAATAGAGGAACAAGATTGTACAAAAGGTATGAACCTAGTTTGAATAGTGTGCATCATTCGCTACCCAGTGACAGCTGTAAAATGACATATCGCCAAAAGATTAAAAGTTGTGGAGATATGATCATATATATATATATATATATATATATATATATATATATACCTGTGTGTATATGTGCGCGCGCATGTGAATTGACAGAAACGGTCCCATATATATAAATACAAATTTCAAGTACATGTTGAGATGTGTTTGCGCGTTAGAGTTGACAAGATATGTCAAATATATGAAAACCGGTGCGTGCGTGTTAACATGATACGTCCCATATATGTAAACCTAAGGGCACTCGGATAGGTGTGTTAGAGTTGTCATAAAATGTCCCATATATATAAACCTGTATGGGCGTGGGTTATAATTGACGTGAAAAATCCTATGTATATTAACGTGTGTGGATGCATGCGAATCGATATGAAATATCCCATATGTATAAACCTGTGTGTGTGCGTGCGTTCGAATCGACATGGAAAATCCCATGTATATTAACATGTGTGTGTGCATGCATACGAATTGACATGAAATGTCCAATATATATAAACCTGTGTGTTTGTATGCGTTTGAATTGACATTAAAAATCTCATGTATATTAACGTTTGTGTGCATGCATGCTAATTGACATGAAATGTCCAATATATATAAACCTGTGTGTTTGCTTGCGTTTGAATTGACATTAAAAATCCCGTGTGTATTAACGTGTGTGTGCATGCATGCGCAACAACATATACTGTCCTATATATATACACAAACCTGTGTGTGCATGGGTGCACATCGGCATGAAATATCTCATATATATATATATATATATATATATATATATATATATATATATATATTGTGACGTGGTACGCCACTATAAATAAATGAAGAATTTATTTATTGCACTTTCCCCACTCAGCACTATGACACACCACCAACGAAACTACCGACCCGGGCGCACGTTAAATTAATAAAAAGAAAATTAGTTAATTAATGAGATTGTTTTTTTTCTTTACCGGTATTACGAGACGACGACGACACATGTGTAGCAGACGCGCGCGGCAGCCATTACCAATACATCGAGAGCCCCTGTATATGAACACCTGTGCTGCTATAGCAGCCTGTTAAGCGATAGCGGACACACGAATACATGTAAGCGGCCGCGCGTGCGTTAGGAGTCACCGTACCACGAAGAAGACTTAAAAGAGAGAAGAGTGAAACAGCGATACTGAGCAAGAGAGATGGGGAGATTTACACGCTAAGAGAACGAATCTCAAGTGCTGGCGCGTCGATCTTTCGCGCATCTAGCGAAGAGAGAGAAAGAAGGCAATGAAGAAAGATGGATAGAGAGCATTAGAGAGGGGATCGTCACGATTCTTTTCTCTTAACTGAGCCTCGATACGATACATATACGTACACATATGTATGTGTATATGTAAGCCTTTATATGTAGCCGGTTACGACCAATCTACACGTAAGGAGATAGAAAAAGACAGCAAATAAAGAAAATACATTATTAAAGGAGAGAAGGAAGGAAAATTGTTTTAACTAAAATTAAATTAAGAATTTGAATTTTACAGGCATTATGGATTTGTAAACGTGTTAATTAGTTGAATTAAAATTAAGTTAAAGTGCACACAAATTGAGCGTAAATGTGTGTGTGTGTGTGTGTGTATTAAAAAGGAAGTAAAAGAAGACCAATAAGGATCATCAAAGAAGACGTGTAGAAGAGTGATTGGAGAAAAAGAAATTAGAGAAGGACACACAATTATGACAAGAACGAAGAAGAAGGAAGTAGACGTGGAAGAATGCATTCGACTGTCGACCTCGTGCCACATCGGACGCTTTAGCTCGCTACTCTATCAAATAGTTTTTTTCTTTTCGTGTCGTCGCCGAAATTAGATAGTTTTTCTTCTTTTGTGTGTTGTTGAGGAGAGATTATTGGGAGAAAAGCAAGGAGTCCGGAGAGAGAGAGACGAGCGGAGACGAATCCTTGACGTCGCCGGTAGCGACCCAGAGAAAGAAAGAGAGAAAGATCGAGAGACCGCCGCCATTGTCGCCAGCACCAGCCTTCCACAGCCAGCTACAACCTCAATTACCGTCGACTGTATCGACCTGGGGGAATTGAAAATTTAGCTCATTTCCTTGTAAATCAACGGCTCTCGCCGATTGATTGTAGAGTCAGTGAAGTGGTTTTTGCGGAATTTTCTTGTAGTGCGCGAAGTGACACGGTTATAGATTTTCTTTTTCTTGTGATAAAAATTTAAATTATTGTATCGAAATTAAATTCTCTTGTTAAGCGTGAATAAAATGACAATCATGAAATTTTAATTGATTAATTCTGAGTAAAATTGAAAAGTCTAACGTGCGTAAAATAAACTCCTTTTTTTTGTGTATCTTGAAATTGTAAAGCGGAATAGAATTGGAATAAAGTTGGTTGTATTCTAAAAATTTTTGATTAGACCGTGAGTGCCGGAGTGTGTGTGTTACGTGAGCACGTGTTATCAAAAATAAAATTTAGACCGGTGAGACGCGTTTAAATTGCCGGTTGGGCGAATAAAAATAGATAGTGATAAAATAAAAATTTTTCTTTCGTATGTAGTGGAGAATATAAATTTAAACATTCGTTCTGGTAACACGTGGCCGCGTATTGAGCGCCGAGAGTGAGAGAGAGAGAGAGACGCGAAGCGAACTAAATGGCCACCGGAAGACCGCCATTTTAGATTACGAATTTGTGATTTACGTAGAATATATATAATTGAAATTTTTTTATCCTTATATGAATAGAGACTTTAAGTGAATTGAAAATTTTTTTTTGATTAATATAACGAAAAATATAACATTTTTTTTGAGAGTTAAGTATAAATTTCTGTGTGTGTGGGATATGAGAGAGCGCGAGTAGGTAGAAATCAAATAAGATTTATTAAGACAGATTATATTAAATAAAATAAAGTTCTTATAGTTAAGTGAAATTAAATTAAAAGTTTTCTGTGTGTTCTCTCCCTCCCATTTCAGACAAGAAGTCTATACGAACCGAGCCACCTCCCAATCCAAGGCCGCTTGAGACTCGTGCTGACGGCTAGCTAGTTGGTGGTGTATCTGGCGCCCTTAAATTAAATTCTTTGATACACCGATTTTGCATATGAGAATCGGCTCATGAGTAGATTAATACATTGAATAAAAATAAAGCAATTATTAACTTTACCAGAAATTCTCGCATCGCAATATATATATATATATATATATATATATATATATATATATATATATATATATATATATATATATATATATGAGATATTTATACCTGTATGTGCGTGCGTTCGAATTGACGTGGAAAATCCTATGTATATTAACGTGCGTGTGCATGCATGCCAATCGACATGAAATGTCCCATATATATATATATATATATATGGGTCAAAATTTTACTTTTTTGAAAAGTGCCCCGCAGCAGGTCCTCCGATTTTTTTTCAAATTATAGTATGTTACTATACTATAAAAAAAAAATATTTCATGGAAAATTTCAGCCCTCCACAGACATTATTCGATGAGATATGAACATTTTAACAGTCAAAAACGCCAATTTTTTGGCTCTTTTTTGTCAATTTTCAAACTTCTGCCAAAACTATGATTTTTAATATTTTTTCATTTAGCCACTCGCTTTTTAAAGGTGTTACCTAAACCTTTAAAATAAGCCGTACCAAACTCAATTTCATTGAACAAGAGCCGTTCTACGTAGCTCGAAGTAGTGTGATCTTTTTCGTCATTTCACGGTACTTTAAAGTTCTCTAGAAACTTTTACTCTGAAATTACGCTATTTCTACCACAGCCATTCAATTCGGCAGAAAAAATACTTTTTTTTTATGAGTTGCATTTGGTTAAAAATTGACCGAGATATAGTACTTCAAAGTTTCAAAAAAACGTAAAAATCATGTTTTTGACCATTTTCAAAGTTGTGCTGTAGAAAAGTAGTAAAATATTTTGCTCTGAAACTTTCAGGGTTTCTTTTTAAAAGCACAAAAATTGAAAATTTTCCTGACCCGTTCTGGGTATTTGATTTAAACTATAAAATTGAGAGCTCGGAAATTTTCTTATTTTTACACTTTTAGCGGTATCACTATGATTTATGTCTAATAATATCAACGTTTCCGGAGATGCAAAATCCTTTAGATAAATTATTAAACTCATAATACTATTATAAACCTTGAATTTGATTCCTTGTAGAATTTTCTAGGTGCTTTAGGGCCAAAGGAATGACGATTTTAAGAATTTTTAAAATCTTAGATACCAATTCTGTGATAGCAAATTTTTCTTATTTTTGCTCTTTTCTAAAAATTTTTTAATAGAAACAAAATTGAAGTCTTTCACTATATTTTTATAATTTATAATAAAAAATTCCATTACTTTGCAGAGTAATTTTACCAACTGTTATGGTAAGTCCAGACCGATCTTATGTGCATGTGCACATGAATGTTTACTTTGTGTTATCCTCTTCTAGTTCTATTCTGTAACCTTACAAGAACGTGCAATTACATGTATTGTACGGTTAGCTTAACGGTTTTTAGGTGGGTCTCAGTCGTAATTATATATCACCATGAGTATTTTAGGCGATAAGAGATTCTAACTAAATATATTAATCTCAGGTAATACTACGTGCAATCATGTAATAGATATTTGGAAGCAATGCACTCAGATACCAAGGCAGGTCTCTCTCTCTCTCTGGGAAAAAAGTAAGAAGACAAATGTTAGAATACTTGAGAAATGAAAAATAAGTAATGACTATTAGCATGAAATCAGATGGAATGAAAAATAAGCGATGGAACGGAGAATTTAGCTAGAAAAGCGTTAAAAATAGCATACAAATGTGTCCACAAATTTTAAATTAACAACAAAATTCGTGTAACAAGATTCTCATTTTATACTTCAGTAGCATGACCGTTTGGTGATTATTGCGCCGTATTAGGGCCAAGACAACTAAACGGAATAGAGTAGACCAAGGAACAAGAAGACACAACTCTGTGCCTGTATGACTACGGTTATCTACTAAGGTCTGGAAACTGATGTAGTGGGGGATGTCATCATTTTAAAGTTTTTTCGATATTTCAAAAATATCTGCTTAATAACGTGACCTAATTCTTGTCACTAGTCATCCTCCAGGGAGTGATTGGAATACGGTGTGCCACTTCCTGATTGGTCGGCGACATTTTGTTTCAAAACTGAAAAACATTTGTCAAAAAGAAATGAAGAAATAGAGTTTATCTACGAGTGTGAGTGAGACAGTTTGTAGCTGTGTTATTAAAATGTTTGCTATCGTAGAATCGGAGTGTGGAATCAGGGTTGCGAAAAAAGTAATTAAAAATTATTTGAATCACGAATCATTTTTAAATTTGTAATTAAAGTTTCATTTAATTAACAATTCCTTTTAAATTAATAATTAAAAATATTTTAATTAACAAATCAAAATCTAATCGTGAATTGAAAAGGCTTTAATTAAAAAATCAAAAGGAATTCTCAATTAAATAAATTTCAATTAAGAAATCAAAATGTAATCGTGAATTGAAAGGGCTTTAATTACAAAATCAAAAGGAATTCTTAATTAAATAAATTTCAATTAAGAAATCAAAATTTAATCGTGAATTGAAAGGGCTTTAATTCCAAAATCAAAAGGAATCATAAATTAAATAAATTTCAATTAAGAAATCAAAATGTAATCGTGAATTGAAAGGGCTTTGATTCCAAAATCAAAAGGAATTCTTAATTAAATAAATTTCAATTAAGAAATCAAAATTTAATAGTGAATTGAAAGGGCTTTAAATCCAAAATCAAAAGGAATCCTTAATTAAATAAATTCAAAATAAGAAATCAAAATGCAATCGTGAATTGAAAGAGCGTCAGTTATGATTATGATTTGTAAATTCGAGGGCTTCAATTAAAATTCCACAATTCCTTTTTAATTAAACGTACTAAGGAATTTTTATCATATATATGTATATAGAAAAACATATGTGGACGCGCACATACATACGCACCTGGGCTCATATATATGCAACATTTTGTGTCGACCCACACGCACACATATATATATATATATATATATATATATATATATATATATATATATATATATATATATATATATATATATATATATATGGGACGTTTCACGTCAACTCACCTAACAAAAAAATAGAATTCGTCGAAAATCTGTGAAAATGTTCTATTTGATACCCAAAATATACAAAAAAAATTTTAGAGGTCGAGGTCAGAGGGGTCAGGATTTAAACGTGATGGAATTTTTCGAATTTTCCAAATTTTTTGCTAAATAAATATTTTAATGAATTTTTTCCTCAAAAACTATCAATTTTTCGTTAAAACTTAATGAAATACTTTTTCTTGGAAATTAGATGTAGAATTTACCTGAATTTTCGCAAATTATAATATACTGATTTTTATGCTTACTTGATCGATTTAAACATACTATTTAGCATATCTAAAAATCGAGCAGGTTAAATTGGCTTTTTAAAGTCTTATTTTTTTCGTTTTTTTACGAGGAAAAAATATACGAAGCCTCCAGTTGGGCAGCCTTCTCAAAATTACTTAATTGTGCAAAAAAGTCTGAATAAATCGTTATTTTGGATCAATGATGAGATTCGTGATTTTTTTTCTGAAAAAGTATTGATTTTTGGGACAAATGTATAAAAATGTTTTTTATTGGAAATTGTATGAAAAATGTATGTAAATTTTTGTAAACCATTATTTGCTAAACATAACAAATTATAAATGAAATTTTGAAATTTAAAAATTTATTTTTTGTTAAATTTTTAGTATATATGGTTCATAATGTCTTAAATTACAATTTGTAAAAATATGTTTATATTCTACACAAGATTTCCAATAAAAAACATTTTCATACATTTGTCCCAAAAATCAATACTTTTTCAGAAAAAAAATCACGAATCTCATCATTGATCCAAAATAACGATTTTTTCAGACATTTTTGCACAATTAAGTAACTTTGAGAAGGCTGCCCAACTGGAGGCTTCGTATATTTTTTCCTCATAAAAAAACAAAAAAATAAGATTTTAAAAAGCCAATTTAACCTGCTCGATTTTTAGATATACTAAATAGTATGTTTAATTCGATCAAGTAAGCATAAAAATCAGTATATTATAATTTGCAAAAATTCAGGTGAATTCCACATCTAATTTCCAAGAAAAAGTATTCTATTAAGTTTTAACGAAAAATTGATAGTTTTTGAGGAAAAAATTCATTAAAATATTTATTTAACAAAAAATTTGGAAAATTTGAAAAATTTCATCACGTTTAAATCCTGACCCCTTTGACCTGGACCTCTAAAATTTTTTTTGTATATTTTAGGTATCAAATAGAACATTTTCACAGATTTTCGACGAATTCTATTTTTTGATAGGTGAGTTGACGTGAAACGTCCCATATATATATATTTATATATACATACATACATACATACATGGGACATTCAACGTCAACTAGAACGCACCCACAGACAGGTACATATATATATATATATATATATATATAGATATATATGGGATGTTCCATGTCGTTTCGCATGCATGCACGCACACGTTAATATTCATGGGATTTTTCGTGTCAATTAAAACGCAAGCAGACAAAGGTTTATATATATGGGACATTTGATGTCAATTCGCATGCATGCACACAGGCTTTAATAAAAATGGGATTTTTCATGTCAATTATAACGCACGCACACACAGGTTCATGTATATGGGACATTTCATGTCAATTCGCATGCATGCATACACACGTTAATATACATGGGATTTTTTATGTCAATTATAACGCACGTACATACAGGTTTATATATATGCGACATTTCATGTCAATGCGCACGCACACACACAGGATTATATATATATATATATATATATATATATATATATATATATATATATATATATATATAAAAATATCCATGGGACATTTCATGTCAACTCGTACGTACTCATAATCACAGGCTTTTCTATATATATGAAACATTTCATGACAACTCTCACACACCTATCCGAGTTCCTTCAGGTTCACATATATGGGCCGTTTCATGTCAATTTTTATTCATGCCTACACACGTTAATATACATGGGATTTTTTATGTAAATTTCAACGCACACACATACAGGTTTATATATATGGGACATTTCATGCTAATGCGCACGCACACATACATACAGCATTATATATATATATATATATATATATATATATATATATATATGGAACATTTCATGTCAACTTGTACGTACTCATAATCACAGGCTTATCTATGTATATGGAACATTTTATGACAACTCTCACACACCTATCCGAGTTCTCAGGTTTTCATATATGGGACGCTTCATGTCAATTTTCATTCATGCAGACACACGTTAATATACATGGGATTTCTTATGTATATTTCAACGCACGCACATACAGGTTTATATATATGGGGCATTTCATGCCACTGCGCATGCACACACACACACACACACAGGATTATATATATATGGAACATTTCATGTCGATTCGTATGTACTCATAATCACAGGCTTTTCTACATATATATATGCAACATTTTATGAGAACTCTCACACACCTATCCGAGTTCCTTCGGGTTCACATACATAGGATGTTTCATGTCAATTTGCATTCATGCATACACGCTTTTATATGCATGCGACTCTTCATGTCAACTCATATACGACCTTACAGACAGGTTTTTGCATGTGTATATATGATCCATTTCATATCAACCTGCTCACGTTCGACCGCAATTTTTTTGTATGTATATATATATATATATTTGGGACATTTCATGTCAACTCACACGTACTCGCAAGCACAGGTTTTTCTATATATATATACATACTTTACCTTATCGATGTAGACAATATTTAAAAAATTGTTATTTATTATGCCGTGGTACCCACGATCGCCGTCTTTGGATACCTAGGTGTTAATGACAACTTAAGCATCATCTACAGCTAAAACTTTTGAAATTTAACTTATAGTTTAATAACTACTTTAAAGTTCTTTCAAATGTTATCTAGCCAAACATCGATGTTCCGAGTAAGCTAAACATTGTCTAGAAGAATATCTTTTGAAATTTAGCTATTATTTATTAATAACATGTACGTTTTCTGAGATGACATCTCACAATATCCAGGTGATCCTGGCTACTTGGAAATCGTCTATATGAATGAATTTCGAAATTTTCCATACCGATTATGAAGTTTACAGACATTTGCAGGGACTACGTCAAATGAAACTTGGAGATTCTTTTAGATTTCGATTCTAAGGTTGTTTGATTAGGTTGGAGAATACTCGGAAATAAAAAGATTTTAAAAGAACAATTGTTTAAGATTCATGCAAGTTCCATGAAATATTTTGATCTACTCGTAGTCGATACCCATACATAAAGATCATTCATACAAATCATCTCGCATATAAATTTGCGGTAGTATCCCTTCTAATTTATGAATTTTTCGTTCGAATAATGCCAGCGAAATTTAACTTCGAGAAAGCATATGACTATTGTAATTAGTGAATAATTTTAACATTTTTTCATCAAACATCATTCCGATATACAGGTAATAAGCGCTATTATTTAAAAAATTTAAGAATTTATGAATCTTAGCAATTATTTACTTACCACGAAAGTTAAGAAATCATATTAGTAATTCATTTTATTTGAATTAAATCATTTAAAATCTATATAAGTCAAATTCCAAAGATAAAGAAATTCTGAATTAGTTATGCATTTACATATAATTTTTATTAAATCTTTAACATTTTTTTTTATTTAACCGAACAATAAACATTCTTGCTACTTACATGAAATCATGAAACTTTAATTTTTTACAAAAATAAAAAGTAATATTTTTAAACATCATTTATTATAAATATTATTTCCCTAATAGACTTAAATCTTTGAAATCATTAGAGATATCTAATACTATTACGAAATTATAGAAAATGAAGATATATTTTAAGAGGAAAAATCATATTTCTGTCCTTTGCTAATAAGAAAATTGGTTTTTCGAATAAAAAAAAATAAATTAAAATGGAGATAATATATTGACTATGAATAAAATTTAAATAATTAGACGCATTTATCCATATTGTGTATGGACTATGGATACATCGTATATTAATTATGTGGGCTCATATAAATACACAGGTTCTCTATAGCTGTTTATGCATGACTTCTGAATTTTTTTCTATACGATGTGATCTTATATAAAGCAATAAAACAATTTTTTTCATGTCATTTATTTAAATTATTTATTTACTTCATGCCGGTAAAAATTTACAATATTATATGTGGCGATAACTCAGCCAATGTACATTTTTGATTAATTTTTAATATCATCATTGCATATTTAACACAAGAGTTTGAATAATAACTTTTTAAGTGGCGATTACTCAGCCAATGTAAGTTTTCAGATATTTAATAATATCGCAATTATTTTCTAATATGAAACATTTGAAAAAAATTTTTTAAGTGGCGATTACTCAGCCAATGTAAGCTTTCATATATTTCATAATATCGCGATTATTTTCTGATATGGAACATTTAAAAAGACTTTATGAAGTGGCGATTACTCAGCCAATGTAAGCTTTCATATATTTTATAATATCGCGATTATTTTCTAATATGAAACATTTAAAAAGAATTTATGAAATGGCGATTACTCAGCCAATGTAAATCTTTCGATGGTTTTGAATATCGCGATTATTATTTTAAAAAATTTATACCTATTCATATTGAAAGATTGCTTTTATAAAAAATGTTTCTGTATAATTATAAATATTCAATTATAAATTATTAAACTTTTTGCTTATTCATAAAAATAATAAAATAAGTATTATTAAGTTCAGAGCTTTATACCCTTACAAATAACTTTTGAGTCCATTTGCTTTATACAGTACTCGTTTTTCGAATTCAATATCGGACAATCTATTAAATTTTGGCATGTTTATTAAAGTAGCATAAGAAAATAATCTTTCTACTGGAGCTGAAGAAGGTAATGTGGTATTAAATTTCAAAAATAAGCTTTTAACAACTGGCAAATTATTTAAAGACTTCAAAGACATCGTTTTTTCATTTAAAAACCTCATTAGTTCATTTTCTTCTTGTTCTTGAGGTGCAAAAGCCGTGTTTAGTAATGCATTTGAGCTGTCATCATCAAAGACAAAATAACGTGTCTTCAGTATCCTCATTATCTGGAACAGCTGATTCCAGCTTTTTAGGCCTAACCAATTCTTCAACAAGCCTTTTTATTTTTGCTTGTGTATTTTTGTCAAAACACAAAATCCATTTTGCTCTAAATTTGGGGTGCGTAAGTGCTGCTATAGCTGCTAATTCGCCATTGTTAATGATTTCAAAAAAATCATGAAATCTTTTGTCTCAAGCTTCCTTTAAATAATTCAACAGTGGCTCACACATAGACAAACTTTTATTTGCCGATAAAGTATTCCATTTTTTAACAGATAGTCAACAATGTTGGTGAAAGATAACCATAATGACAATCTTTTCCTCCTTGTAAAATATCAATCGCTGAAGCCAGGGGTTAACACAATTTCAAATAATCTTCAATAAATTCAAAATCTTTTTTTCTTAAGATTTTATTAAATTCCAACATGTCATGAATTCTTTCATCATCAATTTTTTCTTTTAACGAAATGATTTGCTTAAAGGCGTCATACGTAGAATTCCACCTTGTTATAACGGGCCTCTGTAAACTGTATTCAAAAATTTTTTCCATTTCTTCTCGTTTTTTTGGTGATCTTAAACATTTCCATAATTGTTGGCATTTTTCCATGACAAATTTATGACACTTTTTAATATTTGGAACTCTGTCAATTGCATCTACAAGATCTTTTGTTGCAATCAAACCCAAGGTATGGCTGACCTATCGAAAATGACGAGATAGTGTTATATTTGAAAATATTGATTCGTCTTCTACAGGATTTACATCATCGTTACTGTTCATAAACAGTGATTCTTTGCCATCATTTTCTTCGAACTCTTCCATTTCCTCTTCAGAATCATTTGAATTCTCATCTGCAATAATTTTTATATAATAATTTGAAAATTTATTAAGATTTTATAAAGATTTTTCATATAAATTTGAAGTTCAATTTTTTCATTTTTTCTATTATATTTATAACTTTTAAGCAAAATTAGCTTTTTTAATAAATTTAGATTTGTTTGATTAAATTTTGTTTCATGAGAAATTATAAAATCTAAAGAAAATCTACCGATAATTGACAGTTATTAATTTACTTTATTATTTAATATTAATTTAATTCAAGAATTGATTGTATTCATCCAACAATTTAAATGTCTATTTATTTAATTTTTAATACAATTGATTTAAAATAACAATTTAAATAACCTGGAAAATAATTTTCAGGATTTTCTATTCCAAATTCTTTAAAGGCTTTAACAAAATTTTTCCCATTATCCGTAACTGTAGATACAATTTTTTCAGTAGTTAGCTCGAAAGTCGAATAGATAATAGATAGTTGCTCTGCTATATTGGAAAAGCTATGCGATTCTTCAAATCGTCTACAAGCTAAAGCTGCTGATCTTCTTTCCAAAGATATATCATCAATCTGCAAATAGAAATAATTTTGATTTTATTGTAATTTTTTAACTACTTTATGTGAATAACATGTTATCTTACCCAATGAGCAATTACACCTAAAAATCTTCTATTCGACCCAGTCCAAATATCTGCTGTTGTACAGACATGGTTTGCATTAGCTAAAGCCATTTTAATCTTGTATAATTGTTTATAATATAAATCATCAACTTTTTTTCCAGCAGTATAACGAGTCAAATGCTTTAACGGAGCGTCACCATGTTTAATTTTGAAATCTAAATATTTTAAATAAAATGTTATTCATTAATATAATAAAAAAAATATTATATAAAATATACAACCATTAAATATTTTTCGAAAAGCTGAATCTTCAACTAGACGAAGAGAAAGTTGATTTCTCAATAAAAACTCAACAACATTTTTTTCAAAAGTATTTTGAAAAAAAGCACATGTCACACGACGATAAACAACATCATTTTCATCGTCATCATCACCATCCAATTTAAAAAATTTTTTTTATATTGCTGATAGCTTTGTAGTTTATCTTCATGTTTTCTCTAAAAATATAATTATGTTAAATCATAAAATTAATACAAAATAAACATTTATTATTATTAAAATTTTTTGGTTTTGTATGAAATAGTATATTTTTCACCTAGAGCGAGTAAAAATAAAGAACTCCTGTTTGGCTTGGATGACAATTCACATAAAATTAAAGTCATTCTTTATTTACTCTCGAGGTGAAAATACAAATTTTCCAACAAGAGGCCAAAAATACCATATTCTATTTTCGACGACAGGAGAAAATATGGTACTTTTGGACTAGGTGTTAAAAAAGCAATTTGATGAAATTGTAAAAAAGTGAACACAACATTTTATTCTGTGTTTACTATAACAGATAAAATTTAGTATTATTGTCACCTACCAACATGGCTGACTTTTTTTTCTGATGAGGTGTATAACTTTAATATAAATAATGTTCAATTTTATATATCCATAAGAGAAAATTCATCATTGAACAAGATATTTATTGAAACATGATACTTGATATTCCATCTAAATATTAAGGTGGTTCGTGCGACTAACGTGTTTTTTCAAGATATTCTTGAAATTGTAGGTATAGTTCAATGAAGGCAATGTGAATATCATATTAAAATTTCAGAACATTTCATCGTTTCGTTTTTGATTAATCGATGTTCAAAGTTTTACAAATTACATTGGAAGTATATCTATATATATTGGAATTTTTACATTTCGTAGCTGTTAATCGCAATATCTCATAAACTAAATTCAAATTGTAATTGAAAATTTAAACATATATAAAGGAACTAAAAATAAACATTTTCCAACAAGATTCACGTAAATTCATCGTTTTATTAAAGAGATAAAGTGTTTTGAACATGTAATTATTAGATAAACGATGCATATTTCGTTCACATTTACGTTGCTGCGCATGCGCAACTGGATCATGTGAGCGCTATCTCTTTCTCTCACAGCTAGCTTTCTCTCTCTTACCGCACGAACCACCTTAACTTTATATTTGAATGTACTGTCATAAAAAACATCAACATTTTTTTTCAATTCATACCATTAAATATTGACCTTATCAAGGTATTTTTAAAAAAGTACAATTTTTACTTTTCAAATTCTGCAAGTCACAATAACAATAAATAAATTAGTTGATTTAATAACATATACATATAAAAACAATAACCTTTAAATGGCGATAAAAATTTGATGAAACTTTAAGATTTCCATGAATAATTTGGTTACAAGTCATGCATTTTGCTATGATTCTATCGCCATTTGATTTCGTCAAATCTGCTTCGAAAAATTTTCCATCCAAATAACAAGTTTTACAGCAGACATCTAACATTTCTTTTTGCTCATCACTTAATGAAACAGAAGGCGCCGTTGAAGCATTTGTAATTCCTGTAGAATTACTCAATCGTGATAACTCATAATGGGTACCGTTATTTGCTGTCCCCTGACTTCCATCATCATGTAATGGTTCGCCATCTGTACCAACTCTTAAACTAGCTAGCAATTCATCTGTATTATCTACTGAATGTTCTTCACTGTTCATTTTAAATCCTTAAAGTGAACAACAAAACAATGAATAACATAATAAAATACAATGTATTTATAGGTTTATTGATCCAGTAAGAATGATTTGAGAATTTATTTTATAAATAATATTCCTAAAATTAAATTTTTACGAGGTCTAAAATTTGTAAAGTATGAATTTAATTATAATCTATTTAACGAAAATTCAATTTTACAAAACCCAACTTTGTTAGAAAAATACATAAACATTAATTTCATGCACTATCTGTGCATTTGACATCAAGTCAGTCCCGCGAATTTTCCTTTATACGTATCTAGTACCTTGATTTACATATAGAAGTCGCGGACGCCCCTCATCCATATACACTTCCGCTTCATTAGTTCCGTTGCATGTACCGTCATGAAATCAATTCACTCCCGTATAATTTTTTTATACGTCTCTTATGGGAGGTATATACCGTCGCTAAAGAAGTTATACTTCAAAATAGAAAATTTATAATGACGTTATTGAAAAAAGTACGGAATGCCAAAGTAAAAGGTTATGCTATACAAATATCTGAGTTCCCTAATTTTTTCAAAAAATTGTCGGCCAGTTTTATGTTATTGTACAAAGATTTGCATTTATATTAATTGCGATAATAAAATAACTGGTGGTCAATAAATTATTCTTTCAGTTACAGATTAATCATATATTTTCATACACAAAACATATACAAAAAATTTTATAGGTCTAAATCATAAAAGTGTTGAAATGAGACAATGTAAATTAAAAGAATTTTTTTTTCTATGAATTTTTAAATGAATTCCGTAATGAATTGTTTTCTCGAATACTATAAACTTAAGATAAATACTTAAAACAATAATTGATTTTAAATAAATAACACATTTTGCAAATTATAATATAAAGATATTTGAGTTTATCTAATTGGTGAAATAATATAATTAAATAAAAAAATGTTTTTTTCATGTTGAAAACACGTTGTTAAATAAAAAACCAATAATTAAAAAAATGCAATAAAAAGTATTAAATAAATTAAATTTCTTAAAATTACTTTTATACAGTTTCATTGCAATGATCAAGATAAAATTTTACAGCAAAAATTATAAAAGAAAAGGGTGTGCACTGATTTTCAGTAAATCTAATAATAATATCAATACTATCTTTAATAATTTCTTAAAAGATTATAGAAAAAATTTCAGCAACCACACTTTTCTTTTTAAATTGTTGTTGTAAAATTTTCTATTGATTATTGCAATGAAACTATATAAAAGTAATATTAAGAAAGTTAATTTATTTATTTTATACTTTTTAGTCTATTTATTCAATTATTGTATTTTATTTTTAAAGCATGTTTTTAAAATTTTCTATTTTCTATTTTTAAGTTAAAATTGTTTTTATTATCATTTAGAGTTACATTGCAACCAAACTTTTCGAAGATTACACTCAGGTACATCCGTTATCGTCGACTTGGTACTCCAGTTCGACCTCTTTATCCTAAATCATTATTATGCATTATAGATTCACTTTCAAACCTCGAATTAGGTTTTAGCAGCCCCAAAATCCCCCGGGGAACCCACCTCGACCCAGAGAAAGCCTCCCCACTTGTACTTCCTCGGAGACGACGTCCATGCGTATTCTGGACAACGTGCATCACTTTGTGGCAATTTTTTGATCTCAAATTCGGTTTTAGCAACCCTGAAAACCCCCGAGAAACTCGCCTCGACCCAAAGAAAGCCTCCCCATTTATACTTCCTCGGAGATGACTTTTCACACCCATTATCATCGACCTGGATGTCCAGGTACCAAAATGACAACTGATTATTGTGTTGTCATCCAAGACCAAAGTCTATGCAAATTGTCAGAATTTATATCTGTCAAAAAGTGCCTGAAATCGAGCGCGCAAGATTTGATTACAGACAGACAAACAAACAAACAGAAATGAAGGCGAATATAAGAAAAGCGTATATAAAAAAATAATATTTACCTACATTAAGTCTGCTTTAAGACTAATTATTTTTCGTTTTTTATGACAAAAACAAGTAAATTGAATTTGAGAAAATTTCTACAAGTTACTTAAATTTATGAAAAAGTCAATATAAATCGTCATTTTTGCAGAATTATGAAGATTATGATTATTTTCGCGGAAATTATAAAGTTATGAAAATTATTTATGAAAACGTTTTCGATTGGAGAATTTGTGATTATTGCAGTTGAATTTTGTTACATCATCATCAGTTATATCCTCGTTAAAATGACCCGAAAATTTCTGAAAAAATCAGAACAAATATTTTTCCGGTCTTTAAAGAATGTTTAAGAACTATTATGAAATGAAAATTGATAAATTTTTCAAGTTTTCCGAATCATTCTGACATTGAAATTTCAATTATAAGCCGTTACTCATAAAATTTGGAAAAGTCTATTGTATGCAACTATTTTTCCAGTGATTCAGTTGTAATTTATAAAATTGTGAATTTAGGTAATTCATTATGTTTCTTTCCGTAATATTTATCTGATGTTGGAGCTGCAGCAATCGAGTTTTGATTTTTTTATTTCATTAATATCATTTTAAATTCGTAAATTAATAGTATATTGTGTAACGAGTAAGATTTAGTTGACTATTGCGCACGAGGGTAAGTTGGCGCACGAGCGTAGCGAGTAGCGCCATTGCCCGAGACTTTCTCTCTCTCATATCTGCTGTACGACTGACTCGCAATAGTATATTCCAATACTTTTTGGTACTATTATTTGTAATTAAATTACATACTTTTAGTTCACCAATTTCACGTATATACGGAATAATTACGATTTCGTTAATGTAAAAATAGTCCAAGAATAGATGATACGATTTACTTTGTCAGAGGTTAAAGCGAGATAGAGTATAAAATTCATCATATGGTCGATGAGATACAGTATGAGGGCGCTGCGCTTGTATAAACCTTTGCGATTTTACATTAGTTAACGCTTTTGCGTGACATTATTTTACAGAATGTAACGTATTTACGTGATTTAATACAAAATAATATTATACATAGCTGTGAAACACACGCCCTCAAAAAACAACACACGCAGCGCACGCTATTAGCTACTTACTCTCCCGAAAACGCATGCGCTATAGGCCACTTACTCAGCACGGATGAAAAAAACAAATATAATGACTTGTCCGCACTAAAGCTATGTTAATACAATAATTTTTGTTAAAATAAAAAATCATTTAAACTTGTAAATTTTTTATGAACTTGGATTGGAAATTATATCAAGCTCGACAAACCTAATCTTAAAATACGTTACATTGAAAGTTTGTATTATTACTTTTTATGTAGTATTTTCGTGGGTTTCTTGAGTTGGCCGCACTCGAGTTGAATCTTACAAATTTTTTCTTTGTCGCAAAAAAATGTTATTTTGTTTATTCATAACTTAGGATTGCAAATATTAATAAAAGACTGGAAGCTTCGTCATGCTCTTAAAAATAAAAATAATGTTATCTAATTTTAAAAATAATATTAATCTGAATAATATATCCTCATCAGAAAAGTTATTGTAATTCATATATTTTTGGAACCTTTCCAATTTCATGTGTACCACCATGGTATTATATGGGGATATCCACCCAACTTTAAATTCTCTAGTTACAGGTCATTATTTAAACTAGGTTATAATCTTTTGTGCTATCCTGTAACTCTATTTCTAATGTATTTTGTAAATGTGCCACAAACGGCGCGCAGCAGATAATTCTATAAAAAGTAAATTTACACATAAGATAAATTACGGTAATTTTTTATGTGTAAAAATGAATGTTTCATAGAAATATCTACTGCGCCATTTGTTAAACATTTACAAAATACATCAGAAATAGAGTTACAGGATAGCACAAAAGATATGAACCTAGTTTAAATACTGTGCATCATGCGGTAACCCAGTAACAGCTGTAATATGACCTGTTACTAGACAATTAAAAGTTTTGTGGATATCCCCATATATTAAAAAATATGATTATGACTTCTTCAGATTCTTTATGAATTTCTAATATATTGAATAGTGATTTTTGAAGGGCATATCATAGTATTAATTAAATTAACTTATTAATAAACTGAAAAATTGCCTAGTATTAATAAATCAGTGAGATTTATTGTATTTATTCACAATAAAATGTATAGTTTAGTCGTGTAAAATGGCTTTATTTCCACTATCGAACAATTCCATGGTATGCTTAACTATTTCAAGAGTTAAAAAAATTTAATAATACGTATATTTTTTTATAACTTCAAAATCGTTACTGAGAATCATAAATAATTTTCACGGTATTTTATTTATAGCAGGTCGTACATCTCTATCCTTTTATAATAAAAAAATTCAATTTTCTGCAAAACCTTATGATTGTAGCAAAAAATAAGAAGAAAGCCCCATCTCGTATAATAAAAAGCAATATTTTCTCTTACGAGAAAAAATTATTTTTATCGCTTCGTTTCAAAGAAAACTTTGAAAAACTGAATTGTCCATCCAAACCTCGATATTTTATGTTTTTCAATGTTTTTTTCAAAACGAATCGATAAAAAAATTTTTTCCTAATCAAAGAAAATATTGCTTTTGCTTTCTCATAGAGAAAGCATTGTATCGGTAAAAAAAATTTTTTTCTATTTTTTCATTAATTTGTACATATTTAGACTCAGGGAGTCGAAAAAAGTGGTTTCCAGAAAATGTCTATATGTATGTGTGTGTGTGTGTGTGTGTGTGTGTGTATGTGTGTGTATGTGTGTGTATGATTTCAGTACGCCAATAAGATCTCGAGAATTAATCGATGGATTAACTTCAAATTTTGCATGCAATTTATTTTTTTGTCTAACTGGGGGGGGGGGGGAAGCTATTGAAAATTGATCTTCTCAGCTCAGTTTTTTTTTTGAGTCATTTTAAGAATTTAAAAAAAATTTTGATTCTTAATTTTTTTGATATTTTACGTAAACTACTCGAAGAATTTTCTTGAAAATTTGTATGAACATTATTTGCGACTGCCAAAAGAAGAAAAACTTTTACCAACTGATTTTCTTAGCGCACTTTTAATTTTAGAGCATTTTGAAAATTTAAAAAAAAATTTTTTTTTTCATTTATTTTTAATTTTACGACAACCATTCGATAGATTTGCTTCTAAATTTGTCTGCAAGTTATTCGCTATTGTCTAAAGAAAACAAGCTTTGGAACACTTATTTTGTTAGCGTAGTTTTAATTTTAAAGCATTTTGAAAATTTTGGAAAAAATCTCTATTTTTCATTTTTTTTCTATTACACAAAAACCATTCGATAGATTTGCTCGAAAATTTTTATGGAAATCATTTGCAATGGCCTAAATAAAATAAGCTTTGAAAAACTTATTTTCTCAGTGCAGTTTTAATTTTAGAGCATTTTGAAAATTTTGAATAAAATTTTTCTAATTTTTTTTATATTTTACGTAAACTACTCGATGAAGGAGCTTCAAATTATGTATGGGAATTATTTATGATTGTCAAAATAAAATGAATTTTTGAAAACTAATTTTCTTCAATTTTCTTAGCGCACATTTAATTTTAGAGCATTTTGAAAATTTTGAAAAAATTTTTTATTTTTAATTTCTTTTCTATTGCACAAAAATCACTCGATAAACTTGCTCAAAAATTTTTATGCAAATTATTCATTATTATCTGAATAAATCAAGCTTTGGAAAACTTATTTTCTTAGCGCAGTTTTAATTTTAGAGCATTTTGAAAATTTTGGAAAAAATGTTCATATTTCATTTTTTTTCTATTACACAAAAGCCATTCGATAGATTTGCTCAAAAATTTTCATACAAATTATTTGTTATTGCCTAACTAAAGCAAGCTTGGAAAATCTTATTTTCTAAGCGCAGTTTTAATTTTAGAGCGTTTTGTAAATTTTGAATAGAGAATTTCACTTATTTTTTGGTATTTTACGTAAACTACTCGATGAAGTAGCTTAAAATTATGTATAGAAATTATTTACGATTGCCTAAATAAAATGAACTTTTGGAAACTGGTTTTCTTAGCGTAGTTGTAACGTTAAAGAGTTTTGAAAATTTTAAAACAATGTTTATTTTTCAATTATTTGGTATTTTTTGTAAACTATTCGATGAAAATGTTCCAAAATTTGTATGCAAGTTATTGGTTATAGTGTTAAGAAGACAAGCTTGGGAAAATTGATTTTCTAAAGGCATTTTTAATTTTAGAGCATCATAAAATCACATTATGCAAATGGCAAAAGTAAGAAAGAGTAAAATTCATATAGTTTTCGTAGGTATTAAGACAGCCTTCAATACAGAGGATAGGGACATTTATATTAAAATCGTATTTAAAAAAATAAAATCAAATTACACTAACTCAATGCGCTCTATGAGAAAGCATTGCGCCAAAGCACTTGGCAGCGTTTTTATGATACGAGATGGGGCTTTCTCTTTATTTTTTGCTAAAATTATTAGTTTTTGTAAAAAAATCAATTTTTTGATTACAATAGGACATATATACTTGACCTCCTCTTAAGGATCTTTAATAGCTATTAAACTCTTTACAAGATTGTAATAATTCATCTCGATTTACTTCTATAGAGTTCGTGAAGTTTCATTAACCTTTCAATCAATATACAGAAAATATAAAGATTCATCCGTATTCTCAAATGATCTCATAGATTTATAATCATTTATTTACCAATAATTTAATAAATATATTCATACGATGATAAAACGTAAAAAATATTTCTGAAGAATTTTTTAAAATACAATCTAGAAGGTTTCTCCTGAAAACTTTACAGTGCTGTTCAATTCTAAAGCAATCTTAATTGTTCATTAATTGTGAATACGATAAAATTAAGATTACTATTTCTTAGTAAAACTTAATGAATCAAAAAAGTTCAGAAGATATCAACGACAATCATGACAATTTTTTTCATAAGAGTTCGCAAAGTTGTATTATGGATTGGTACCAAAAACCGTAAAAAATTAGAAAGGTTCTTTTACATCAGGATCTTTCCAAACCTTAATGTACATTTTAACCAGGGTATTTCACCTGAATACGGAGGACATTTATAACTAATATAGGTAGCTAGGAGAGTTTCCGTAGCCGATGGAGATCCACGGCACCACCAAAGTTTTTCCTATGTATTTTGGTGCCCTGAACACGAATTTCGAGGGTGGATAGCTGGAAAATAGTTAGGAAAATCTCTAAAGTAAATTTTCTGGTTGTTAATTTTTCGCGGAAAAACATAATTTTTCGTGTTTTTCATCAAATATTAAGTCGAAAATATTCTTATCAATTTTGCCGTACATTGCACCATCTCTCTGTAAAAACATAAATATAAAAAAAAAACCATTTTGCCATTTTTAATGATTTTTTTTATTTTATTGCACCAATCATTGGTGACCAATATAATTAAGAATTTTTACATTTTAATTAGCTAAAATTATTCTTTAATCTACCAACTGTTGATAAAAAAAGAATGGTTTAGGCTGGTTGCGGTCTTCCTTTAATTATTCACGAAGAATTGAACCGCTTATTCAAAGAGTACCGCGCAACGGTGCTCACATGAAAAAGTCAGGTCGAAAAATAGGGGAGATTGCTATAGTAAAATCAAAGTCCACAGTTCTAAAAATTTTTTTTATATATTTTGTCACTAAACATTAATTTAAAGGGGGTGAAGTCGGAAAATGTCCAGGAAAATTTGTATGATATAATTTTCAAAAATTTGAAAAGTATTTTTTAAATAAAAAACATTTTGTCGCTTATTTCATGCAATTTTCATGCCAAAGTTATGAAAAAGAATAAGTTTTATAATTTTTTTCAATTTTTCATATTAGAATGAGACTATTGTTACAGCGCAGCAGAGATTAGAATAGGATTTCCTAAAATTTTATTTCATTTGCTAAATTTATGTTATAATTTATAAATACGTTTAATTAATCGTTATTTGTATTTTAATCTTATTACATTTTTTACATGTAGAATTTTTACTACAAGAACAATATGTACAGTACGCTATTCATTATTTTATGAAGTTTAAAAAACTTGTGTTTTTATAATTTATAAAATTTTTTATCGAAGTACAATTTTTTTCTGTGAACTACTCTTTTACTGTTACATATTTTGTAAAAATATATCTTTTTAATAAAAAAAATAGGTATATAATTGATTAAAAATATTAATTTTAATTAATTTAATTTATGTATAACCCTGTTGAAAAAACTCACTGACATGGTAACATTTTTTTTTAACTATTAATAATTGAATTTATTGATTTGTTGATTGTAATTCTTTAATCATTTATTTTATTTCCGCAATTCAATCCAAAATATCCTTAATTTATAATCCTTAAGTTGAAAATTGAGGCAGCAGACTAATTATAACACATCCAAAATAATTTATAGCAGCATCATCAGTGTCACAACCAAATTTTAAAATTGCTAAGCATAAACTTTCAAAACGAATGTCAGGAAAAAGTAATTAACATTGTAAAAGAATTTTTTTATTACAGATAACTATTATGTGAAAAACTTTTTCAAAAATAAAATCATAAAATCAAATTATCCATCAAAAAGTAAAACCATTCCTTAAAAATCTTTAAGATTTTTATCAGTATTAATATTAGCAGCTTTTCCTAAACTAGATTTTTTTTTATTTTAAGTAACATAGGAAAAATAACATGTTTGTGTAACTGATTAAAAACTGCTCACTTGTTAAAAAAAAAATCTGGTGGCACTCATATATATATATATATATATATATATATACCTGTGTGTATGTGTGCGCGCGCATGTGAATTGACAGAAACGGTCCCATATATATAAATACAAATTTCAAATACATGTTTAGATGTGTTTGCGCGTTCTAGTTGATAAGATATGTCAAATATATGAAAACCGGTGCGTGCGTGTTGACATGATACGTCCCATATATGTGAACCTAAGGGCGCTCGGATAGGTGTGTTAGAGTTGTCATGAAATGTCCCATATATAAACCTGTACAGGCGTGCGTTCGAATTGACATGGAAAATCCCATGTATATTAACGTACGTGTGCATGCATGCGAATCGACATGAAATGTCCAATATATATAAACCTGTGTGTTTGTATGCGTTTGAATTGACATTAAAAATCCCATGTATATTAACGTGTGTGTGCATGCATGCGCAACGACACGTACTGTCCCATATATATATATATATATATATATATATATATACACCTGTAAACGACATGAAATATCTCATATATATATATATATATATATATATATATATATATATATATATATATATACCTGTATGAGCGTACGTTCCAATTGACGTGAAAAATCCAATATTTATTAAAGTTTGTGTGCATGCATGCGACTTGACATGAAATGTCCCATATATATGTAAACCTGTGTGTGTGCGTTCGAATTGACGTGAAAAATCCTATGTATATTAACGTGCGTGTAAATGCATGCGAATCAACATGAAATGTCCTATATATATATATATATATATATATATATATATATATATATATATATATATATATATATATATATATATATATATATATATAAACCTAAGGTTACTCGGATGGGTGTGTGCGTGTTGTCATAAAATGTCCCACATATATAAAAAAGCCTGTCATTATGAGTATGTACGAGTTGACATGAAATGTCCCATATATAATCCCATGTGTGTGTGTATGTGTGTGTGCGTGCGCATTGGCATGAAATGTCCCATATATCTAAACCTGTAAGTGCGTGCGTTCCAATTTACGTGAAAAATCCCATTTTTATTAAAGTCTGTGTGCATGCATGCGAATAGACATGAAATGTCCCATATATATAAACCTGTGTGTGTGCCTTCGAATAGACGTGAAAAATCCTATGGTTATTAACGTGCGTGTGCATGCATGCGAATCGACATGAAATGTCCCATGTATGTATGTATGTATGTATGTATATATATACATATATATAAACCAAAATATATACGGGTCAACGGGCGCAAGTTGACATGAAACGGACCATGTATATATATATCAACTTATCCGTATGGGTGTGTGTGGGTCGACATGAAATGTTGCATATATATAAGCCCAGGTGCGTATGTATGTGCGCGTCCACATATGTTTTTCTATATGCATATATATGATAAAAATTCCTTAGTACGTCTAATTAAAAAGGAATTGTGGAATTTTTAATTAAAGCCCTCGAATTCACAAATCATAATCATAACTGACGCTCTTTCAATTCACGATTACATTTTGATTTCTTAATTGAAATTTATTTAATTAAGGATTTCTTTTGATTTTGGAATTAAAGCCCTTTCAATTCACGATTAAATTTTGATTTCTTAATTGAAATTTATTTAATTAAGAATTCCTTTTGATTTTGGAATTAAAGCCCTTTCAATTCACGATTACATTTTGATTTCTTAATTGAAATTTATTTAATTAAGGATTCCTTTTGATTTTGGAATTAAAGCCCTTTCAATTCACGATTACATTTTGATTTCTTAATTGAAATTTATTTAATTAAGGATTCCTTTTGATTTTGGAATTAAAGCCCTTTCAATTCACGATTAAATTTTGATTTCCTAATTGAAATTTATTTAATTAAGAATTCCTTTTGATTTTGTAATTAACGGCATGTCGGAGCTGCAGCAATCGAGTTTTGCTTTTTTTATTTTATCAATATCTTTTTAAATTCTTAAATTAAACAAATATAATGACTTGTCCGCACTAAAGCTATATTTATACAATAATTTTTGTTAAAATAAAAAATCATTTGGACTTGTTATTTTTTTATGAGCTTGGATTGGAAATTAGATATCAAACTCGACAAACCTAACCTTCAAATACGACATATTGAAAGTTTTTATTATAACTTTGTATGTATAAGATTTTGGTAGATTTCTTGAGTTGTCCGCACTAGAGCTTAATCTCACAAACTTTTTCTTTGTAGCAAAGAAACTCAATTAAACGCATCGTTTATTCATAAGTTATGATTGGAAATATTATTAGAAGGCGGACAGCTTCGTCATGCTCTTAAAGCCCTTTCAATTCACGATTACATTTTGATTTCTTAATTGAAATTTATTCAATTAAGAATTCCTTTTGATTTTTTAATTAAAGCCTTTTCAATTCACGATTAGATTTTGATTCGTTAATTAAAATATTTTTAATTATTAATTTAAAAGGAATTGTTAATTAAATAAAACTTTAATTACGAGTTCAAAAAGGATTTGTGAATTAAAATTTATTTAAAGCTCAAAATGATTTAAATATTTGCAACCCTGTGTGGAATTGAAGTTTTCATAAAAAACATTTATACATTTTTTTATATCAGATTTTTATTTTGATATTTTTAACATTAATTTTTGTATAATTTCTATTATAATTTTTTAAATATTACTGAAATAATTTTTTATATTAAATTAAATATAAATCTGATTATTTATAATTTATAAAAATAAACTTATTATAAAAATAGGAATTTTATAAATTTCTTCAATAAAAAACATCTTAAGAACAAAATTATATTATACTACTTCAAATTACATAACATTGGATTTATAATCGGAAAAAGTATAAAAAAAGTAGTTTTTATGATGAAGTATTTATGTGTTATCCTTAAATTATACGTCTTCAAAAATATAATTTTCGCGCTTTTATGTATGCTTCCGTTTTCGAAACAATATGGCGGTGGTTATTCCAGTTACTCCCTGGAGAATCACACAAAGCTTATTGACCAACGGAATAGCGCATGCTTTAAAAAGAGGTAGAGGTAGAGAGAGAGATGTAGAGAGAGAGAGAGAACCCTAATTTATGCATCCTCACTTTCATGTTTTCTTTCTTTTAATTTTAATATAAATAAATTAAAGAATTATAACACGTAATTTCCCTCTCTCCATCTCTTTTTAAAACTCGCTCTACTCGGTAGGCTAAGCGGATAATTTTGAAATATCGAAAAAACTTCATTACGAGGACATCCCCCACTACATCAGTTTCCAGACCTTAGTAGATAACCGTAGTCATACAGGCACAGAGTTGTGTCTTCTTGTTCCTTGGTCTACTCTATTCCGTTTAGTTGTCTTGGCCCTAATACGGCGCAATAATCACCAAACGGTCATGCTACTGAAGTTTAAAATGAGAATCTTGTTACGCGAATTTTGTTGTTAATTTAAAATTTGTGTTAATTTAAAATTCTCCGTTCCGTCGCTTATTTTTAATAGTTATTACTTATTTCTCATTTCTCAAGTATTCTAACATTTGTCTTCTTACTTTTTTTCCAGAGAGAGAGAGCCCTGCCTTGATATCTGAGTGCATTGCTTCCAAATATCTATTACATGATTGCACGTAGTATTACCTGAGATTAATATATTTAGTTAGAATCTCTTATCGCCTAAAATACTCATGGTGATATATAATTACGACTGAGACCCACCTAAAAACCGTTAAGCTAACCGTACAATACATGTAATTGCACGTTCTTGTAAGGTTACAGAATAGAACTAGAAGAGGATAACACAAAGTAAACATTCATGTGCACATGCACATAAGATCGGTCTGGACTTACCATAACAGTTGGTAAAATTACTCTGCAAAGTAATGGAATTTTTTATTATAAATTATAAAAATATAGTGAAAGACTTCAATTTTGTTTCTATTAAAAAATTTTTAGAAAAGAGCAAAAATGAGAAAAATATGCTATCACAGAATTGGTATCTAAGATTTTAAAAATTCTTAAAATCATCATTCCTTTGGCCCTAGAGCACCTAGAAAATTGTACAAGGGATCAAATTCAAGGTTTACAATAGTATTGAATGGCTGTGGTAGAAATAGCGTAATTTCAGAGTAAAAGTTTCTGGAGAACTTTAAAGTACCGTGAAATGACGAAAAAGATCACACCACTTCGAGCTACGTAGAACGGCTCTTGTTCAATGAAATTGATTTTGGTACGGCTTATTTTAAAGGTTTAGGTAACACCTTCAAAAAGCGAGTCACTGAATGGAAAAATATCAAAAATCATAGTTCTGGCAGAAGTTTGAAAATTGACAAAAAAGAGCCAAAAAAGGCGTTTTTGACTGTTAAAATGTTCATATCTCATCGAATAATGTCTGTGGAGGGCTGAAATTTTCCATGAAATATTTTTTTTATAGTATAGCAACATACTATAATAAAAAAAATCGGAAGACCTGCTGCGGAGCACTTTTAAAAAAAGTAAAATTCTGACCCATATATATATATATATATATATATATATATATATATATATATATATATAATCTTATGTGTGTGTGTGTATGTGCGCCTTGGCATGAAATGTCCCATATATATAAACCTGTATGTGCGTACGTTCCAATTGACGTGAAAAATCCCATGTTTATTGAAGTCTGTGTGCATTAGGGTGTCCCTTATTTACCAATGTTTTTTTTTGTCGTTGTGCCGCCCCCTGGATTTTTATTTTATGCTAAAAAATGAAGATTTTACTCGGAAAAAGTGAGAAAAAGACGTTTTAAACCGTGCCTATTTCGCAAAACGAGATTTTAGTCCACGTATACGCGTTATACTTAATCTAACGTATTTCATTTCTCTACTATGTTTAAAAAGAGCTTTAAACAGTTCAACTATTACATTTTTTCATGTAAAATTTGGCATAGAATTCGAATTTTTACTCATTTTAAATCAAAACGTACATATAGTAAGGTAAGAGACACTTTTACATCAGTTAAGGTCAGTTTTTTTAATGATTATTTGTTTTTATTAATAATGAATGTTATTTATGATTTGTCTGATTATTTTGAGTAATAATCCCGGTTTATAAATATTGTGATTACCCAAATATGAAAATGATTGTGCTTCACCTGCATCTTTGATTCTCGATAAAATCATAATTGTACATCTTTTTATTTTTTTGTAAATCGAAAATGAGTTTTGGGTGCTGAAATAAGTTTCGAATTGATTCAATCGGTAGTTATTGTCTTTATATTGGTTTTGATCATAACAATGAATTGCGCATCTTTTGAGCTTTAAGATTATATTATCATTAGCAGTGTGTCAATTGAGGCCCGAATTTATAGTCGACACTTGGCACTCAGCACTCAGTTTACATGTAACAAACATCATTCTATCTTATTCTACTTCCATAAGAAAAATAAAGATAGAATGATGTTTGTTACATGTAAACTGAGTGCTGAGTGCCAAGTTTCGACTATAAATTCGGGCCTAAGAAATTATAACTTTAATAATATTTTAATTTTTCTATGACAACCGTAACGAAAATCCATCACGCGCTTGCGCAAGCGCGTGCCGCCATTCGGTCAAAAGATTAAAAAAATCATACTGCATTAATTTAACTAAAGGCTATCACAAGATTGAGTTAATGGACAAATGTTAAAGAAAATAGTGATTCGTTCTCGCAAATTTAAAGGAAAATAATAATTAAATGATGTTATCAAGACTTATCACCGCTCTCATTTTAGCTAATATCAGTTACAATGTAGTTCATATTGTCTTTAAAATGTTGAGAAAAAATAAGAAATATACTTCTTAAAAACCTCCCATCTCTATTGGAACCAGAGCAAATTGTCAATCGTACGAAATATAAAAGAAATATACTTTTTGCATATAGATTTATCATATACTTTATGATCACGATTATCGATAAGGGTGAAATTAGATGGAGCGGAAAATAGACGACGGAACGTCACAAAACATTCATTCCGTCGCCTTGTTTTCCGTCAAATTTTTTCTCTATGTTCACATGGCGCAGAATGTAGCTGAAAAATTGTTGAAAATAGCATACAAATGTATCCGCGAATTTTAAATTAACAACAAAAATGTTAAAAAAGTTGGAAATAATCACCTATTGTTATTGTAATGAGATTCTTTTTTTATAAAAATAAAATATAGTTTGTTATTATAACCAAATATTTCAATTAACATAATTATTTATTAATTACAAAATTGCTAATCAACGTCACAGAACTTCTATTCCGCTCCATGTGAATATAGGGAAACAAATTTGACGGGATAATAGAAGCGTCACAGACTTTTTGAAATTGTTTAAACAAATAGTTAACCAAAATAGAATTTAAAAGTTTGATTGAAATTAAAAGTACAGCTATGGAAAGCAAATTAAAAATATTACGTGAGGTTATTGAAGCACTAATAATTTTTTTAAACAAAATAAAAATTGATGTCTATTACGTCGTCTTTACTCCGTTGGCGGAATACAAAGATGCGGAATTGAGGTTCTGTGATGTTCCGTCGCCTATTTTCCGCTCCATCTGATTTCACCCTAAGATCTGATAACGTTAATTAGATTATTAAAATGTTTCTAAATATGTAAAAACGGTTTAATAATGCAAAAATTTTTAATAAATTAATTAAATACTTGAATACATCGAAGGTAGGGGAAATCGGGGTAAATCGGACCCCCGGGGAAATCGGACCGGCATCACTTTATGTAAAAATATAGTAAATTTTTATTTGACCAATAAGATTTTAATATTGTTACATTGAATTACTCTTATTGCTAAAGTTTTTTTATGTAGTTTTAATCTTCTAATATTTACGTATATTCATATAAAGTAATGCTGGTCTGGTTTGTCCCATGGGTCCAATTTACCCCGGTTACCCCTAATATTATAAAAAAAATATTATCATACGCTTAAACCAACTATTGTAAACAAAAATTGTTTTTGAAAACAATCTTAGAAATTTCATAATGTACAAAATATGTTAATTTATAATTGTTGTGAATTTTTATGTCTATTTTTTTAAAATTATTACTCAAAATAATCAGGCAAATCATAAATAACTTTCATTATTAATCAAAAAAGCAAAAAATAATTTAAAAAACTGACCTTAATTAATGCAAGAGTGTCTCTTACCTTACTATATGTACGTTTTGATCTAAAATAAGTAAAACTTCGTTCTTATGCAAAATTTTACATAAAAAAATCTAATAGTTGAACTGTTTAAAGCTCTTTTTTAACATAGTAGAGGAATGAAATACGTTAGATTAAGTATAATGCGTATACGTGGACTAAAATCTCGTTTTGCGAAATAGGCACGGTTTAAAACGTCTTTTTCTCACTTTTTCCGAGTAGAATCTTCATTTTTTAGCATAAATTAAAGATCTAGGGGGCGGCACAACGAAAAAAAAAAACATTGGTAAATAAGGGACACCCTAGTGTGCATGCATGCAAATACACATGAAATGTCCTATATATATATAAACCCGTGTGTGTGTGTTCGAATGGATGTGAAATATCCTATGTGTATTAACGTACGTGTGCATGCATGCGAATCGACATGAAATGTCCCATATATATAAATCTAAGGGTACTCGGATGGGTTCGTGCATGTTGTCATGAAATGTAACACATATAAAGAAAACCTGTACTTATGAGTACGTGCTAACCGACATGAAATGTTCCATGTATGTATGTAGGTATATATATATACATATATATATATATATAAACCAAAAAATATACGGGTCAATGGGTGCAAGTTGACATGAAACGGACCATGTATATATATATATGGGACGTTTCATGTCAACTCGACTGACAAAAAAATAGAATTTGCTGAAAATCCGTGAAGAGGTTCCATTTGATACGCAAAATATACAAAAAAATTTTTAGAGGCATAGGTCAAAGGGATTACGAGTAATAAGTAATAGAATATTGTGATTTTTCAAATTTTTTTGTTAAATTACCAACTTAATTATTTTTTTCCTCAGAAATTAAGGATTTTAGAGATTCACTTATGAATATATTTATTGTTGCAAATGATGAGTAGAATCTACACAAATATTTTTAAATCTCAGAATTGCTGTCTTCTGATTGGTTCATTTTGTACTTTCATGTAATTTTGAATTTCTGGTGTTCGACCAGGTTGATTTCACTCAGGTTGCACTATGTTATGTCTTTTTATAATATCTTGAAGTGAGCTTTGTCTCATCTTAGGCATAGAACTGAGAGAAGAGCTATAGAACTTTGAATATTAAAAAATAAAATAGAATTTTCAATTTAAAACATATATACTGTGGATTTGGTTCTTTGATTATAGATAATGCAATATACGAACAAATGATATTTAAATATCTTAAAAGAGATCTATTTCTTAATAATTTAAGTACTAATTTAGAATCTGAATTGAAATATCAACTGATTATTATTTCCTACATAGCATGAAATATTTATGAAAGCTTTCAGAAATATTTGCAAGGAAAGAATGAAAGATTTCAAACATCTTTCGATGAAAGATTGTTGAAAGCCCGCTATGTCCACCTGAGGGACTGCAAATAAATATTTCAATGAAAGTTTTTTGAACGATTTCATTAAGATTTTCTAAAATATTTCAAATAAATATTTAAGAAATATTCATGCAATATTTCGAAGCAATATTTAAACAATCAAATAAATCTTTCATAAAAGATTTATGAAACATTTCAGCAATATTTACGGCAACATTTCAAAAAAATATTTATGAAAGATTTCTACAATCTTTCATTGCAAGATTATTACAATTTTAAAAATCTTTCATGAAAGATTTATGAAATATTTCAACAATATTTACGAAAATATTTCAAGGAAATCTTTCTGAAAAATTGATGCCATATTTCGTTGCAAGATTATCAGCAGTATAGAAATCTTTCATGAAAGATTTATGAAATATTTCTCCTTTCTTTCAGAAATATATTTACTGTACATATCGATGAAATCTTTCATTAGCCTTTTGTGAAAAGTTTTAAACGGAAATGTTGAAAGCCCGCTATGTCCACCTGAGAGACTGCAAACAAATATTTCAATGAAAGTTTTCTGAAAGATTTTAACAAGATTTTCTAAAATATTTCAAATAAATATTTAGGAAACATTTATGCAATATTTCGAAGTAATATTCAAACAATCAAATAAATCTTTCATGAAAGATTTATGAAAGATTTCAGCAATATTTAAAGTAATATTTCAAGGGAATCTTTTTGAAAGATTTCTAAAATCATTCATTGCAAGATTATTAACGTCATAGAAATCTTTCATTTTTACAATCTTTCGGTGATATCGATATAACATACACATACACACACACATACACATACACACACACATATATTCACTTATAGTTTTTATTTACACGATACTATATTATATTTTGATACATTATACTTCTACATGAAATACATATCCGCATACATAATTTTACATTCACTTATAAAGTCGCATTTGTATTGGATAAGATAAGCGCTGAGCACGTATGCACTAATCAGAGCTTTTGCCTTATATAGTAAGTCAGCTATCCTCTTACCACTTGGGAACAAAACGCACTTTGAACGCGCGTCCTCCTATCGGCATGATTAGGAAACTCAATCGTTGCAGAAAAATAACTCCTAAAAATATTTCATTGAAAGATTTCTGAAATATTTTAACAATATTTCTAAATCATTTCGAATAAATATTTACACAATATATCATGGCCAGATTTAAGCAATCAAATAAATCTTTCATTGCAATATTGTAACTATCATAAAAATATTTCATGAAAGATTTATGAAAGATTTCAGCAATATCAACAGTAATATTTCGGGAAAATATTTCTAAAATATTTCTACAATCTTTCATTGCAAGATTATCAGAGTTACAAAAATCTTTCATGAAAGATTTATGAAAGATTTCAGAAATATTTACGATAATATTTCAAGAAAATATTTATTAAAGATTTTCACAATCTTTCATTGCAAGATTATCACTGTTTTAAAAATCTTTTATGAAAGATTTATGAAAGATTTCAGCATTATTTACGGTAATATTTCAAGAAAATATTGATTAAAGGTTTTCACAATCTTTCATTGTAAGATTATCACAGTTTTAAAAATCTTTCATGAAACATTTATGATAGATTTCAGCAATATTTACAGTAATATTTCAAGAAAATATTTATTAAATATTCCTACAATCTTTCATTGCAAGATTATCAGAGTTACAAAAATCTTTCATGAAATATTTATGAAAGATTTCAGCAATATTTACGATAATATTTCAAGAAAATATTTATTAAAGATTTCCACAATCTTTCATTGTAAGATTATCACAGTTTTAAAAATCTTTCATGAAAGATTTATCAAAGATATCAGCAACATTTACAGTAATATTTCAAGAAAATATTTATGAAATATTTTTGCAATCTTTCATTGCAAGATTATCAGAGTTACAAAAATCTTTCATGAAAGATTTATGAAAGATTTTAGCAACATTGACGGTAATATTTCAAGAAAATATTTATAAAAGATTTCTACAATTTTTCATTGCAAAATTACCACAGTTTTAAAAATCTTTCATGTAAGATTTATAAAAGATAGTGTGAAGGTTTTTGGCTGAAGCATAAAGAACACTGGAGAGAAATCTTTTATAAATCTTTCAAACAGGTTTCCTTAAAAATTTCTATGAAAGCTTCCAACAGTCTTTCGTTGTAGTCTAAGTAAACAAAAAATCTCGCAGAGAAATATTGTTAAAAGATTTTATAAAATATTCCATGAAGCTTTCTTTGAGAGATTACTACTATATTTCCTTGCAATATTACATGAAATATTTATGAAATTTTGCGTCAAGATTTTTGGGAACAGCATGGAGAACGCTCAGGAGCAATCTTTCATAAATCTTTCAATTATTTTTCCTGAAAGATTTCGATGAAAGCTTCCAACAATCTTTTATCGCAGTCTAAGTAAACCATAAATCTTGCAGAGAAATATTGTTGAAAGATTTCATGAAATATTCCGTCAAACCTTCTTTGTAAGATTGCTACTACGTTTCGTTGCAATATTATATCAAAGATTTGTAAAAGATTGCGTGAAGGTTTCGAGGTACAGTAAGGGAAACGTATGGGAGAAATCTTGCATAAATCTTTCAAACATGTTTCCTGAAAGATTTCAATGAAAGCTTCCAACAATCTTTCGTTGTAGTCTAAGTAAACAAAAAATCTCGCAGAGAAATATTGTTAAAAGATTTTATAAAATATTCCATGAAGCTTTCTTTGAGAGATTACTACTATATTTCCTTGCAATATTACATGAAATATTTATGAAATTTTGCGTCAAGATTTTTGGGAACAGCATGGAGAACGCTCAGGAGCAATCTTTCATAAATCTTTCAATTATTTTTCCTGAAAGATTTCGATGAAAGCTTCCAACAATCTTTTATCGCAGTCTAAGTAAACCATAAATCTTGCAGAGAAATATTGTTGAAAGATTTCATGAAATATTCCGTCAAACCTTCTTTGTAAGATTGCTACTACGTTTCGTTGCAATATTATATCAAAGATTTGTAAAAGATTGCGTGAAGGTTTCGAGGTACAGTAAGGGAAACGTATGGGAGAAATCTTGCATAAATCTTTCAAACATGTTTCCTGAAAGATTTCAATGAAAGCTTCCAACAATCTTTCATCGCAGTCTAAGTAAACCAAAAATCTTGCAGTGAAATATTGTTGAAAGATTTGTGAAATATTCCGTGAAGCCTTCTCTGTAAGATCGCTAATATATTTCCTTGCAATGTTGCATAAAAGATTTATGAAAGATTGCGTAAAGTTTTCGAGGGACAGCTAGGAGAACGCCTGTGAGAAATCTTTCATAAATCTTTCAATCATTTTTCGTGGAAACTTTCTTTGAAAGCTTTCAGCAATCTTTCTTTGTAATATAAGTTAACCAATAATCTTGCAGAGACATATTGTTGAAAGATTTATGAAATATTGTTTGTAATATTTCATCGAGATTTCATGAAATATTTTAATATAATATTACTGTAATATTGCTGAAAGATTTCATTCAAAGATTTTTTATTCGTTCGTTATATCTTGCTACGAAATATTTCAACAATATTTATAAAATATTTCTAAGAAATCTTTCACTGAAAGATTTTGAAATGTTTCACGGTTTTATTTCATGCTATGTGGGTTAGACATCCTCAAAATACACTTGTAACCAAAACATATTTATGTGTTTCAATAAATTGTTATTATGATTTTAAATATTTAAAATAAGATGAGTTTATAAATATATAATACATATGTATTGAAAAATTATTTAAATACGTATTATACATTTAGGAATGATTATTTATATAATAGTTTTATGTAATCCAATAAATTAAGATTTTTATAAATATTAGATATTAAAATATTCAGATCCTTTTTCTTATTTGATTTCGATAACTATAAATTCCAATAATTGATTAAAATAATATTACGGAATTATATTACCGTTAAATTGAAAATTAGAAACGTGTTATAAGTAGAAAATGATTTTAATACTTACATGTTATGTCCCATTATATCTGTAATGTTACATAAAATGAAAGTGTATATGTACATATGTTATATACAAATTTCTTAACTTTAAACATTGACATAAAATATTTACCCATGGGCCTGGCAAGTAATTTTGTAAATATTTAATAAAATTTAAAAAATTTCAGAACATTTTTAAATAAATGAAAAAAAAAAGATAACAAGAAATAATACAATTTTGTTACTGAAATTCAACGTTAATTTATAAAGAAAAAAAATTGAAAAATCTTTTGTTAAAAATTATGGTAAGATCTCATAGTTTTATTACCTTTATTATATACTTGACATTTATTTTGTTATTTCATGAAATTCTAATGTCAAGGTTTGATTTTATTACTAAAAATAGTTTATAATATGTTAAAGACATCAAAATGTTTAAAATCATTAATTAAAATAAATCGCCAAGCATACTTGCCCACTATATATCTTTTTAAAGGTAAGCTTTTTAAAGTATTCAATTTTGAAATATACATACAAATCTGTTTATTTCTTCACCCTCATAATTTTAAACTTTTTTGTTTAAATTTTTATTAATATAGATAATTGAATATTGTAAAAAATTTTACTCTTTTCTTATTATACAAGGTACATTTATTTTTTTAATATTCAAAGTTAATTTTCATTTTTGAAACAATAATTGTACTTCTTTTTTCATACTTTGTTTGATATAAAGATAATTTTAAGCAGATATAAATATGTAATTGATTGTACATACTTTACAAATAATCTTATAATAATTATAAATGTCAAATGCTTAAAATAAAGCATGAAAAAATTTAAAAATCATGTTTGATCATTGATTTCTTATGTTCATTAAAGTTTAATGTGTACTAGTTAATATTTTTTAATAAAAAAATAATACAATTTTGGTTTGTTTAAATATAATTATAGTAACGCAAGTTTTAATTTTACTTTGTAATAATTATTACAAAAATATAAAAATCTCATGTGAAGAATGAATTATACTTATAAAGTATAAAATTATTTTAAATCTAAATTTTAGTTTTAACTTTAAAATATAACTTAAATAGAAATCAACAAATTCCTTGAAAAAATAATAACATGTTACATTTTTAATCAGTTTAGAATTTGCTCTGTCAATGATTTGCAGCTTAGATGTAGATTCCATATTTTAATCTCATCAAGATTTTATCATTCCAAGACATTTCACAGTCTTTTAGTTTGTTATCACAAGTGATATTCTTTATTCATTTATATCGATTGATACAATCTTCTAAATAATTTTTAAAACTGGAATACTGTGATTTTCTCGTACCTTTTTGAACAAGCTTTTTTAAATAAAGATTATCTAAAAATAAAATTTTCATATATTGAGAGTTATTAAAATTTATAATTTAAAGTATTTACTTTTAGCTCCATATAATTCCAAAACAGCTCTTGCAACAACATAAAAATAATGTTCACTATGAGCTTCAACGCTCATTGTAAGCCATCTATCTAATGTTTCTTGACAAGCAAGTCTTAAGAATGGTCGTTTAAAGAATTTTCCAATATCTTTTTCAAAACAAAAAATTTAATTATGATAGATATTTAATCTTAATCAAAGTATTGTTTTCTTATTATTTTTTTAAAAAATTATCAAAATCATTTCTAAGCTGAATTATTATTATTATTATTATTATTATTATTATTATTATTATTATTATTATTATTATTATTATTATTATTATTATTATCATTATCATTATCATTATCATTATCATTATCATTATCATTATTATTATTATTATTATTATTATTATTATTCCTCCGCATGTTGCTGACCTTGTAAGTGTCCACCTACGATGTGGTGGCGGGGCGGAGGCTTAAGCACGATCCAGATATCGCTAGAAATCCTTAGGGATGGCTAAGGATATCTGGATGATCGCGTAGGCACTTCCGCTTACGAAACTGCCAATCCTTTGAAATTTTGTGTTCGTATTTACGTGTACTAAGAAGCAACACAGTATGAGTGGATGTATGAATGAGCTGCGGCTGCCGAAGATCATCACAGAGAGCAAAAAAGAAGAACTCATCAGAAGCAGATCTTTTGTCTGCACAATAGAGAGACGTGCATAGACAGCTTCGTAAGAAGATCAATCGAAGCAAAGCACAATGCTGGAAGGACCTGAGCGAAGACGTCAACAAAGAGGTATGGGAATGGCCTTCTTGCTTGCGGCAAGAACGGACACCGATCAGATGGAAGTGACCGAAACGCCCCAGCCAAGCACCGCAGCTAAGCGGCCCAGAGAAGAAGACTCGCTTGATTCAGGAAGCAATTCCGATCCGCGAGCTCTTCTTAAGAAGGGCCGAGCTGGGGGAGAAGAGGACGACCACTTCGAGATAGTCCAGAGCCGTAAGGATGTTAAGGCTGCGAAGAAACTAAAGAAGCTGCAGCTGCAACAACAAACACAGCAGCAGCAGCAAGGAGCACAACAGCAACAGCAGCGATCGCAGCAGCCCAACATAAAGCCATCAGCGGCCAGAACATCGGCCAAAATGACAGAGCAGCCTGCAGAGCAGCTGCCAAAAAAGAAGAAGAAAAGGAGGAGGAAGACGAAGAAGCGGTCTGCCGCTGTCCTTATAAGACCAGAAGAAGGTAAGACCTACAGTGAGGTCCTGCAGAACATCCGGCAGGAGCTCATAGAGAACAGCCCAACAGCCCTCAACAGTAACATCGAAGGGATCAGAAATACCAGGGCCGGAGATGTCCTGATTGAGTTGGGTAGCACTAAGAAACTTGAGACCTTCAATGACTTTCTAAAAAGGACGGTCGGTGAGACAGGAAAAATCAAGGAGATCATCCCTAAAGAAGCAGTCGAAATTAGAGATATAGACTGCCTCGCAACGGTGGATGAAGTAAAGACAGCAGTGAAAGCGGTCTTCACACAAGCTAATAAGGACTTGGGTGAGTTCAGCGTCTCGCTGACGAACCCCAACAGCAGAGAGCTTCGCTTGGCCATTGTAGAGATAGAACAAGACCAGGCATCGTTCCTGCTATCCCAAACCAGAGTAAAGATCGGCTACACCAACTGCCGTATCAGAAGTTGGCAACGGGTTCAGCGCTGTTTTAGGTGCCTGAACTACGGTCATCAGACACGTGACTGCCGAGGGCCTGACCGTAGCAAGATGTGCTACAAGTGTGGCTAAGATGGCCATAAGGGATCGGCCTGCAAGGCTACCGATACTCAGTGCATACTATGTACTGAGCGCGAAGTAGACCCAGCAGAGCGGAAACACATCCCCGGGTCAGGTCAGTGCAAAGTCTTTCGCGAGACTCTAGACCGATTCAAAAAACAACGCTAATGATGGGCCGCATAACGGTCCTTCAAGCCAACTTACACAGAAGTGACGCAGCCAACAGCCTTCTGACTCAAATTATATACGAGACAAAGGCTGATGTGCTCTTCATAAGCGAGCAGTACACAAACTGGCCCAAGGAGACCTGGTTTAGAGACAAGCTTGGCACTGCAGCGATCTACGTAGACCCAAATAACATCAGAGTAGACGCAGATGGAGCTGGAGAAGGCTTCGTATGGGTCAAAAGCAGAAACGTTACATTTGTGAGCTGTTATTTTACACCAAACACAACAGCAGACACGTTCAGGTGACGTCTGGATCTGCTAGAAGACTCTGTCCTCAGAATGGAAGGCGACGTCGTCGTCGCAGGAGACTTTAACGCGAAAGCGTTGGAGTGGGGAATGCCACTGAAGGACAGCAGAGGAGAATACATCATGGAGATGGCAGACAGACTCGGCCTAACAGTGTTAAACATCGGAAGCACTACAACATTCAGACGAGGGGCTAGCGGTACGATTCCTGACGTATCTTTCGCATCAGAAAATCTTTCACGTAAGGTGTCAGATTGGAAAGTGCTGGAGACATACAATGGAAGTGACCACCAGTACATCACATTTCAAATCCATGATAGATCCCAATCATCGAGGCGAAATGTGGCTAGGCCAGTCAGATGGAACGTTGCCAAGCTGAACTCTGAGAAACTTGTCCAAGTACTGCAGCAAGGATTCGACAATCTACCGGACGCGACAATTGCCACTGAAAACGCCGACGCTGCGGAGGTTCTCGTGAAAGAGACGAAGAGTCTCATTCATAGAGCCTGTGATGCATCTATGCCGCGCAAGGGATCGCAAAATCATAAGCGTCCAGCGTATTGGTGGAACGACGAAATCGCAAAAACCAGGTCAGAAGCTCTCAGCCTCAGAAGATCATCACAGAGAGCAAGAAAGAAGAACTCACCAGAATCAGATCTTTTGTCTGCACAATACAGAGACGTGCATAGATAGCTTCGTAAGGAGATCAATCGAAGCAAATGCTGGAAGGACCTGAGCGAAGACGTCAACAAAGAGGTATGGGGAATGGCCTATAAGATAGTGACAAAAAAACTCTGCGCTTCCCCTACGTTGCCATTCGAAGAAGAGACCATGGCAAACATCGTTCACCACCTGTTCCCTACACATTCACCGCTCAAAGAACAGGAAAATACAGAAGAACCTGAAGAGATCTCGCTCTTTACAAACGGAGATTTACAGATCGCTGCAAGAATGATGAAGAACAAAAAGGCACCTGGCCCTGACGGAATACCATCCGAGGTCCTTAAATGCATAGCGGTGAAAGCGCCATCTCTCTTGTTGAACATGTACAACACGTGCCTCCAGACGGGTGTGTTTAGCACCCCCTGGAAGGTTGCACGTCTTGCGCTGATCAACAAAGGAAAGGTAGGTGATCCCCGGCATCCATCGTCCTACAGGCCACTGTGCATGTTGGACGAAGCAGGGAAGCTATACGAGAGGCTGCTAAAACCGCGATTACAAGGAGCCGGCTTTAGGAAAAAGCGGTCTACCGTTAATGCAGTAGAAGAGGTAGTGAATGTAGCGAGAGAAGCATGGACTGGAAACCATCATTCCCGTCTTATCGCGTTCCTCGTCATGTTGGCTACGAAAAACGCTTTCAACTCGGCAGGATGGCCTGAGATCCTTGCTGCGTTGAAAGAGTTTAATGTACCAGAATACCTTATGCGAGTGATACGTGACTACCTAAAAAACCGTATCCTCCGCTATGAGACAGAAGAAGGCTGGCGTGAAAAGGACCTCAGCGCAGGCGTGGCACAGGGGTCAATATTCGGCCCAGAATTTTGGAACATTCTGTTCGATGCATTGCTCAGACTTGCAATGCTGGATGGGGTGAAAATGTTTGCGTTCGCCGATGATGTCGCTTTAGTCATCACCGCGAAAAACGCGAAAATTGCGCAGCACATACTGAATACGGCGATAAGAAGAATTTCCGAATGGATGGTAAAACGTGGTCTCGAATTAGCGATGGCCAAGACAGAAATAGTCCCCTTAACGTATCTCGGCATGAAGCTGGATGCAAAACTAACCTTCTTGTCGCACCTAAAATACGTCGCCAACAAAGCGATAAAGAAAACGTTGCAGTTAAGTCGTCTTATGGCCAACACCAGCGGCCCAAAATCAAGCAAACGACGACTTTTAATGTCAGTTACAACGTCCATCTTATTGTACGGCTTCGAAATATGGGCCGAGTCAATGAGAAAAATGACGCACCAGAAAACATTATCTTCTGTTCAAAGGAGAGGGGCTCTCAGAGTTACCAGCGCCTATCGCACCGTCTCGGGACCCGCGGTACTAGTTATCGCAGGAATCATCCCGATCGAATTACAGGCGTTAGAACGCAAGCGAACCTACGAACAGAAGAGACAGAAAGAAGAAACTGCAATGATCCAGAAAGAAGAAAGACAGGTAACCATGGAATCCTGGCAAAAAACATGGAATCAGGAGGAAAAAGGCCGATGGACCAAGGCACTCATTAAGGAACTGGCTCCATGGGTTGAAAGACAGCACGGGGAGGTAAACTATTACCTCACCCAGTTTCTCAGTGACCACGGGTATTTCTGCTCCTATCTCAGTAAAATGGGAAAGGCTCAGGACCCGGGCTGCATCTTCTGTTTTGCTGATCGCGACGATGCGTATCATACGTTTTTCGTCTGCCATTGGTGGAACAAAGAAAGACGCCAGGTCGAGGAAATAGTCAGATGACTAATGCCAGAGACAATTATAAGCGAAATGATCTCGGCTGAAGAAAAATGGGATGCTATGACACTTTTTGTCGAAAGCGTCCTTAGACAGAAGAAAACGTATTTAGATAGGGAAATTGACCGAAGTACGAATGATACCACGGGAGCCATGCTGACGTTTCTGCATAACCAAGAAACATTAGCCGGTCCCATAGACTCATGGTACGAGGGTGACGACGAGGATTCCTTTTAAATAAGAAAACCAAATCGTGCACCATATAAATGTGTGAAAATGCGTAAAAGCAAGATTTTGCTGATGTGTGACTGTCGCGGGAGGTTAGTGTGCCAGCGGGTTTGCTCCCTTCACATACGTAAATATGCCACGCGCGTCCGAGAGTGGGTATGAGTCAGATGCGATAGATAGGCCAGCCCCACGTGGGGCATAAGACCATTTCTAGTCCATGAGAAATAAGACTGATTTAAGAAGGACTGATTTTGCTCCCCTCTACAGAGCCAGTCCTATAGGTAGATGTTGCCTTCCTGATTTTGCGATTGACGGAAGTATGAATGTTTTTGATGGGAAACAAAACCGACCCTCCTGAAGCGTCCCTTTGCACTCCCAAGGAATGTATGTCGCGGGAGAGAGTCACCGGACTTTACTCCAAACTTGAGTTTTTCTTCACGCGCGTGACTATGCATGCATGTGAGAATGAAACGCGTTAGATTTATTTTTTATACGCCTTGTAGGTTAGGGAAACGAATCTAGTCAAACACCAAAGAAACCAGGAGGAAAGATCTGAAACGATCAAAGACCGGCGCCACCCTGAAGTAATGTGATAAACAGATCTAAGGGTGGGAAAACGCCCTAAGTGGTCAAGTTAGAATATCCCTTCCTCAACAAATGACTTGTCATTCGTGGGTAAGGTGAATGCGATTTTTAGAGGATCGCTAGACGTGAACTAGTAACCCCTCACAAACTGTGGTTTTTTTTCCGCCTGTATCTTTTTCCAGGCCCAAGAAACTCCCGGCAGCCTGTTTGCAGATTTTTATCGTCACACTAACACAAATCAAAGGCAAAAAAAAAATTATTATTATTATTATTATTGTTATTATTATTATATAAATAATAGGATTTTTTTAACAATGCTAGAAAAAACTCGAATTTTTTCAATGTTAAGTGTCCTAGCTTCACATGTATTTCTTCACTTATTAAGATATCGGTATAATGAATTTTATATTATATAATTGTAATCTACTTATCATCATATTTATTAAAAATATGGAAACTTTTTTGTTTAGAAAATAATTTTAATATTAAATTAAAATATTTATTTTTATATTCAAAGTTATCAATTCTTTTAATTATTTTATAATTCTCTGAATTTATTTTTTATTATTTTTTTATAAAAATAAGAATATTATATTTCATAATTATTTTATAAAATTAATAAAGTAACAATAAATACTATATTTATAATTCTACACTTCCAATAATCATTAAAATTATTTTACATATCCTAAATCATAAAGTATAAAAAATTTAAAGTATTAATTTAATAACTTCGTACTTTTTTTTAAATCTTTTATAATTTTGTATGTACTTTTATTTATGTAAGCAATAATTTTTTTGTAAATTATTAATAGGAATTCAAAAAATTATTATATACATATAAAAAATTATAAAATTATATATGGAGAAATGCCCATTTTTCCTCATTTATAATGAAATAGCACCCTTATTTCATGATCATGATGGGCCCCCATGATTTTGTAGCCCCGGGCCCCAGGTAGCGTTAGATCGGCCAGCTCTGTATCACAGCCCACACAGCATGAAAGATTGCTGCAAGGTTGCTGCAAGGTTTCATGAAAGTTTCGAAACTTCGCAGCAACCTTTCATGAAAGATTGCAGCAACATTTATATGTCCGCGCTAGAACCCGGTTGAAATATTTCTAAAAACCTCGCAGCAATCTTTCAGAAAACCTCGCAGCAATCTTTCATGAAAACTTCACAGCAATATTTTAGGAAATGTAACAGAAACATTTCAAGAAACCTTGCAGCAATCTTTTAGAACACCTCGCCGCAACCTTGCAGGAAACCTCGCAGCAATCTTTCAGGAAATTTAACAGAAACATTTCGAAAAACCTCACAGGAATCTTGCGGGAAAAATAGCAAAAACATTTCAAGCAACCACACAGCAATTTTTCAGAAAATCTCGCCGTAACCTTGCAGAAAACCTCGTAGCAACCTTTTATGAGATATTGCAGCAACATTTATATGTCCGCGCTAGAACCCGGTTGAAATATTTCTAAAAACCTCGCAGCAACCTTTCATGAAAACCTTGCAGCAACATTTCAAGAAACCTTGCAGCAATCTTTCATAAAAGGTTTCTGGTAATATTTCATGAAATTTTTCCCAAATTTTGCCGCGAACAACGCTCATACCTTTCCGTATGGTTTCCTGCAATATTTTGTAAAATATTTCTCAAATCTTGCCAAAAGCTTGCTGCAGTAATATTTAATAGTAGGCAGGATTTTCTGTCCTTGTGTGATAAAGTTTTTCTTATTTGCTTAAGTATCAATCGTTGTATCTATAAATTACTAGTTAATCGCAATAGTATTATTATCAATATTTGTGCACAAGAAGAAAAAATTCCTCAGCATCGTTCTTGAGAAAAGTAGAGAATATTGAAATAAAAGGTTTTGTTTCTAATATTTATGCGTTCTTTACTTTTTTCAATAACAATTCGATGGATTTTTTTACCCTACGCATAAATATTCATAATAATAGCATACTCATTGCGCTCAACTTCCCGTTTACAATACAACTACAGCAATAAATACTTGAGTAAATAACAGGAAACCAAATATAAGGCAAGAACAGCGAATCTGGACTGCTCTTAGAATCTTTTATAAAAACTTGCGGAATTATTGCTGAAACTGTTTATGAAAGGTTTACTGCAATTTCATTTTGAAATTATTCATGAAACTTTGCTGATACTTTTTGTAAAACGCTTTTCTGGAATATTTTATAAAGATTGCCAAAAATATGGTAATAACCATTGGCGAAATGTACATAGCAATATTTTTTGTGATATCTTAGAAATCTTGTCAAAAACCTTGCAGAAATCTTACTGCAACAAAAAGATACCTCGTAATATTTTATAAAATATTCATCAAATTTTGCTGGAAACCTCGTTGAAACCTTTCATAAAAGGTATCTTGCAATATTTCGTAAAATGTTTCTAAAATCTTGCACGAACCTTGCTGCAACCTTTCATCAAAGGTCTCTTGCGATATTTCGTAATATGTTCCCCAAATCTTGCTAGGAAGCTCACTAAAACCTTTCATGGAAGGTTTCTTGCAATATTTCATAAAATGTTTCTAAAATCTTGCAGGAAACTCGCTGCAATCTTTCATAGAAAGTTCGATGCAATATTCCATCAAAATGTTGTCTAAATCTTGCTGGAAATCCCGCTAAAACATGTAATAAAAGTTTTCTTGCAATATTTCATGAAATGTTTTTAAAGTCTTACAGAAACCGCGCTGCAATCTTTCATGAAATGATTCTTGCAATATTTCATGAAATATTTCTAAAATCCTGCAGAAAACTTGCTGCAACCTTCCATGAAAGGTTCCTCGCAATATTCCATGAAATGTTTTCTAAATTTTGCTGAAAACCTCGCTGAAACATGTCGTGAAAGTTTTCGTCCAATATTTCATGAAATATTTCTAAAATTTTTCAGAAACCTCGCTGCAACCTTTCATGGAAGGTTTCTTGCAATATTCTATGAAATGTTTTCTAAATCTTGCTGGAAACCTCGCTGAAACATGTCACGAAAGTTTTCTTGCAATATTTCATGAAATATTTCTAAAATCTTTCAGAAACCTCGCTGCAACCTTTCATTAAAGGTTTCTTGCAATATTCTATGAAATGTTTTCTAAATCTTGCTGGAAACCTCGCTGAAACATGTCATGAAAGTTTTCTTGCAATATTTCATGAAATATTTCTAAAATCTTTCAGAAACCTCGCTGCAACCTTTCATGAAAGATTTCTTGCAATATTTCATGAAATGTTTTATAAAACCTTGCAGAAACCTCGCTGCAACCTTTCATGAAACGTTTCTTGCAATATTGCTTGAATTATTTTCTGTAACCTTGTAGCAAGTTTGCAGCAATATCACACTGAAATATTTCATGAAACCTCTTAGCAATGTTAAGACAAGATCGCTGCAATCTTGTGACAATATTTCAGCACAATATTTCAGTGAAAGTTTCACTGCAATATTTCATGCTGTGTGGGAGAGACAGAAGATATGAAATCAATGTGCTGAACAAAGATAGCATATATATATAAACATATTTTTTTAAATTTATAAACGTTACTCAAGTAACATCGATACGTAAGTAAGACCGTAATTTGAGTTGAGTTATTGCCCACACAGCATGAAAGGTTGCTGCAAGGTTTCTCATTCCGTCTTTCAGGTTCGAATTCATAGACCCAACTCAAGTAAAGATTCGTTACCCAAATCTCATTCTGACTCTGCTTCTCTTATGATAACAAAAAAAGACACAGGATGTAACCAGTACTTCAGTTTTGTTTATGAATTTAAACCTCAATGCTTGAGTTTGAACAACGACTATGAATTCGGACCTCAGGCAGAAAGTTTGTAGTCGTTACTCAGTTCTCAGTTCTCAGCTTACATAAATCAAACATCATTCCGTCTTATTTTTCTCATGATGAGAAAACAGACAGATGACACAATGATAACTTGAGTTACTTCCATACATTCGAATCTAATCATTTTTCGTTTAAGTATTCTATAGGATAATAATGAGTTTAACCAATCAGAGAGGTTATTTCTTTAGGATTAGAGATACATAAATTATTCTCTTACTTATGTAGTATAGATGTATAGCACCACCAACCGTATAACGTACTACATATATGTATGTGCGTGATCGCGATGTCCCAAGGGGGTCGCTCTAGAAAATCGCACATATCTGTATCACAGAGACAGAAGATATAAAATCAATGTGCTGAACAAAGATAGCATATATCGATACACTAAATTTATCGTTTCGGAGCAATTCTCCAGTCCCCAGTCCCGACCGAGCTTCCATTCTCTTATGTTTGATTTCGTACTCAGAATTTGTCACTTCATGGTTTTTCATGCTCGAGTTTACAACAATAACATCGATGTTTAATTTTTATCAATCAATTATAATAAATATAATATAACAAAATATTTAAATATTAAAATGGGATTTTCAAGTAAATTAGTGAGTTATAATAAATGTTGTAATCCTTATAAATTGAAGAATCATCGAAAAACTAAGTTATTACAGAAAGTGTCAGAAAATATTAAAAAAGTTTTGATTAATGTTACATTAGATGAAAGAATATGTTCGACATGCAGAAAACGTGCTTATAAAGATTATAATGACCTGCAATGTTGGTGTTCATCTATTGAATATTTTATGAAAATTATTTTTTATAATTAATTAATATCTTTTCTATAAATCTTGCATGCAATAATTTAATTCTAGGCATAATATCATTGGCAAAAAAAACTTATTAACAAAATTTATGTTGAATGTTTAATATTTAGGTTATAGTTGCTTCTGTTTTATGTAAATTTTGCATGCTATTTATTTTAGATGTAATAAAAATGGTAAAGTTTAATTCACACAATTTCTGTTTAAGAGTCAGCTGTATACCGACACAGTTACCTATTTTACCGAATCTATTTAAAATTTATTTTTTATAAAAACTAATAGCTTCAGGCAGAAATAAAGAGATGGTTTCGATTCGTGTAATAGAAAGCAATATTTTCTCTGATAAGAATAATTTAATTCCACCGCTTTATATTCAAGAAAAGTTGGAATAACTTGAAAATTCCATTATTTGACACTAATTTCTAATTTTTTAAGTTATTCCAACTTTTCTTAAAAACGAAGCAATAAAATTAATTCATACTAATCAAAGAAAATATTACATTTTATTAAACACATCGAAACCATCTCTTTATTTTTGCCTCTTGCTGCTAATTTTGGGAAAAAAGTCAATTTTTTAATTAGAAAAGGACAGAGATACAGCGGACTCTTAAGGTAGTTGTCGACTCCTTACCTCGACTACTGCTCAGTAGTTTTGCTCGATGCTTCGCAGGGGTTGAGAAGACGTTTACAAAGACTACAAAATTCATGTGTGAGATATGTAATGGGTGTGAGAATGGGCGATCATATCTCTCCTTATAGAGCTGCTCTTGGTTGGCTGCGTACTGATTCAAGGAGACAGTATTTTATAGTTGTACTGATGTACAAAATCGTGCGCATGAATACTCCAGAGTATCTAGTGAGTCTCTTTACTAGATATGTACCTAGGGTAGCCACTAGGGGAGAGATTAAGGACTTCGCGGTGCCCTTCATGCGTACTGAGACTGGAAGAAATTCCTTGCAAGTTCAAGGTGCGCATTTTTGGAACTCCCTGCCTGCCGATATAAAAAATCTTCCATCGCTCGGCAGGTTCAAGTCGGCTTTGAGGAGGTACTTACTCGACCTCGAGTGATCTTAATTTTAAGTATTTTAATTTTATGTTAATTTATTTTGTTTTGTCTTATATATAGATTTAAGGTGTGAATGTATTTATTAGCGCGAATGATGGTTGAATGAATGCAGAAAGAATGAGTGATTCTGTTTCTTTTTATTAATAGTTATGACATCTTCGGTATCAAGTTTTTATTCTTTGAATTTTATTATTATATTATTTTTTATTATTTATTGTTGCATTGTTTTGTCCAATTTTATTTTTATTTGATGTCATGACTATGCTTTATGCTTTATCTTTTAAATTGTGTTATTTGATTTTAATTTGATTTTAATTTCATGACTGATAGATATTTAAGACTGTTTTCATTGTAATTTATGTTTTCATTCTTTCTGCGTGTATTTAGAGTAGTCTGTGATATCGCTTTTACATAGTGACTTACTGATACAGTATTATATATTAATTTTAATATTTGACTGTGATATCTTATCATATTATGTGCAATACTTTATACAGAATTATTATTTATTGCTTGATGTATTACATGCCTTTTTGTACTCTTTTACAAAATAAATTGATATCTATCTATCTATCTATCATAAAAAACTGTTTATTATAAAATGCTTTAAAATTTAATTCACAACTTCAATATAATTTCACAAATAAATAGTTAAAATTTTATGACCTCCAGCGGTTTCAAAAGTAAGATATAAAACTGAAATTTTCATTTTATATAATAAATATCATTAAAATTACAAATTTAAAATATTATATTATAATTATGAAACCGTTAATCGTTCTAAAAATTTAACTATTTATTTATAAAGTTATATTGAAGTTATAACCAAATTTCAACGCATTTTATAATAAATAATTTTTTTATGATGTAATAGGTCGACAACTACCTTAAAAATTATCTTTTTTACACAGGGCGCGTACAGTGGGTACTTTACTCCCTCCTAGCGAAAAGTAAGGTACCCACTGTACGCTGCCTGTGTAAAAAAATCGTATATTCTCCACGGGAGTAAATGAAAAATCCCTTAAATCGTATGTTTGTCACCCTCGCCTTCGGCTCGGGTGACATTTAACATACGATTTAAGACATTTTTCGTTTTTACTCCCTAGGTGAATAATATACTATTTATATAAATTTCGCATGCAATTATTTTATTCCAGATGTAATATTATTTGCGAAAAAATCTTATTTACAAAACTTTTGTTAAATGTTTAATATTTAGGTTATAGTTGCTTCTGTTTTATGTAAATTTTGCATGCTATTTATTTTAGATGTAATAAAAATGGTAAAGTTTAATTCACACAATTTCTGTTTGAGGTAGTTGTCGACTCCTTACATCATAAAAAACTGTTTATTATAAAATGCTTTAAAATTTAATTCACAACTTCAATATAATTTCACAAATAAATAGTTAAAATTTTATAACCTCTAGCGGTTTCAAAAGTAAGATATAAAACTGAAATTTTCATTTTATATAATAAATATCATTAAAATTACAAATTTAAAATATTATATTATAATTATGAAACCATTAATCGTTCTTAAAATTTAACTATTTATTTATAAAGTTATATTGAAGTTATAAACCAAATTTCAACGCATTTTATAGTAAATAATTTTTTTATGATGTAATAGGTCGACAACTACCTTAAAGATTATTTTTTATATAAATTTTGCATGCAATTATTTTATTCCAGATGTAATATTATTTGCAAAAAAATCTTAATTACAAAACTTTTGTTGAATGTTTAATATTTAAGTTATAGTTGCTTCTGTTTTATGTTAATTTTGCATGTTATTACTTTATTTTAAAACAAAAAATTACTTGATTTTATAACGAATATCATAATAGCAAAGAAGTGTAACTTACAAAAATCCTATTGAAAGTTTAATATGTAGGTAACCGTTAATTGCAAATATCAACTAAAATATATAAATTTTAAATATTCTCACAAAATTAAAAATATTTATTCAGAGTATTAGTATTTAAAACATTTAATTCTTCCTATAAGATGCATCACATAAATAGCTCTTATTGTAGTTTCATTATGTGTTTGTCAACAATCATTATTTTGTAGTAGCTTTCTAGTTCTGTAAAACTTAAGATGCGTTAAAAATTTAAATGAAATTTATTGAATTATGTATTTTAATTTTTCGAATTTGCTTTTATAATATCTTTCTCGCATGTTTCTTATTTAGTATTTTCTTGTCTGTAAAGTTTCTAATATAAACTTATTCTTGCTGTGCTCCTCTATTCCTTGCAGTAATGGAAGTAGATAGTTTACAAAGTCCATCTTCAGTAGGGGCTGTATCTAGATTTAGTAATGATTGCATTAACAATGATTTGGATGATATTTTAGATGAGTTGAGAATGGATGACTCTTGTGCTGCAATTGCTTTACCACCGCATATTATCAATGATTCTATTAGATTACTAAATAACTTGAAAGTAATTTTCCATGATCCATCAACGTCAAGAGATAATCAAATAAAAATTATTACAATGTTGCCAATCACATGGAGTTATATTCAAATAAAACTATATTTTGATGCTTCTTATCATATGATCAAATATGCTCGTAGTCTTATCGAAGACAAGGGGATTTTGCCATCACCTTATCACAAAATAGGTATTTACTTTAGTATTTGTATGTAATTTCAATTTTCTTTTAGTATTTTAATTTTAAAAAATCGAATAATAATTTTATGGTAACCCTATTGAAAATAATGACGTCTTTTAAAGACGTCTTTGGACGTGTCTGGATTTGGAACAAAAAAATATGTCTTTAAAAGACGTCTTTGGAAGACGTCTTTTAAATCAAAACGTCTTTTTTATCAAAATTTTTAAAAAATTACTTACTAAAATGTTCCAAAAAAGTAGTATTTTATTACGTTATTATTTTTAATAGGGTATCTTTCTTTAGGAATATAGAAACAAAATAAGCATCAGCTCTCTGCAGACCGAAAAGCTTGAGCAAACAAACTGGAAATGTTATAACCTTATATACCCGAGTCACTAAAATTTTCGTAGGAGTTCGCGTATTAAGAAAAACGCCACCTAACAGTCAAAGACAGAATTAATAGTCGATTCGAATAATTTTTCCAGTAGTTACATTTTTAACTGTGAGGTGCCGTTTTTCTTAACTTTGCAATCCCTTATCCAAATTTCAGAGATGCAGGTCTATGAGGTTATAATTTTGCGTGTTTATTCACAGTTGAAAATCAGTATACATACTTCAATTACGTACTTCAAGTATATACACTTTAGCTTAAGTATGTTCTTTTTTGAAACATTTTAGTGGGTATTATTTTTAAAATATTGATAAAAAAGACGTCTTTTAAAGACGTCTTTTTTTGTTCCAAATCCAGACACGTCCAAAGACGTCTTTTAAAGATGTCTTTAAAAGACGTCTTCTAAAGACGTTTTTAAAAGACGTCATTATTTTCAATAGAGAAGAGAAGCAAATGCAAAATATAAGGAAAATTCTTTTTCGAATTTTGTAAATCTGTTAAATTTTGGTATCTTTAAAGTTATTGTGTTTAAATGTAAATAATCAATTAAATATTACCTAATATTGGCATTTAAAATATTTCTTTATTATACTTTAGAAATAATATAAGATGTGCTTCTAATATATTGATAACATTTACATTATTTTTTTTTATTTTAACTATTTAAAATAAAATATTTTTAAGTGTCTATAATCAAATTAACCATGTTAACTATATAGGTATTAAAAATATTTTAAACAAACAAAAGTTGTTTTTTCTAATGAATAATATCATGAATATTTCGTTTTACATAAAATATTTTCTGCTTAGGTAAATCCATATCTTGTGATATAATCTCTTCAGTTACGAACTTTTATTTAAGAGATGATATAACTTGGACTATGCCTGGCATGAAGGATGTAATATGTACAAGAAATAGTGATAAGAGAAACTTCAAAAGCCACTGATTCTGTTGAATTTAACGGAATTATATCAGCTTTATAAATTGGAATTTCCAGAGAATAAAATTGGTCTCACAAAATTTACTATGTTGCGTCCTAAAAACTGTGTGTTAGCAGGAAGCAGTGGGACTCACAGCGTGTGTGTCTGTTCTTATCATCAAAATGTAAAGTTGATGATTTTAGGTACTTTAATTTATTATGATCATATATCTTAATATAAATAATAGTACTTCCAATTTTGAAGGCTTATTTTTTTTACAGATAGTCATTTATCTAATTTTACAAAAAATGAAGAACAGAAAATAACATCATATGTAGATTGTTTTGACTTTTTAATTTGTGAATCACCATCTGACTTGTGTTATTTAAACAACTGCGAGAAATGTCCAGGATCTATCAATCTAGAGAAATTTTTATTAAAAGTGTTTGAAGATAATTACGTCACCTCGATTTCTTTCAAGCAGTGGATTAATAATCCACAAACAACTTTAGAAACTTTAATCAAGGAAACGCCTGAATTTGTAAAATATTTTTGTAAAAAAGTAAAAGGATTACTTCCTCATGCATCAATAGCATCCAAACAATCTTCATATTCAAGAAAATTAAAGGACCTTCTGGAACCACATGAATTTCAAATAATTGTGGACTTTGCCGAAAATTACGCGTTCACGATTCAAGATGCTGCTCCTGGTTTCCATTGGAATAACGCCCAAGCTACAATCTATAACGTCTTAATTTATTACAAAGAAAATGAAATCACAAAACATAAAAGTTTGGTTATAATTTCTGATTGCTTAATTCATGATGCTGTAGCAGTTTATTCGTTCCATAAAATAATTCAGAATTTTTTGAATGATGAATTTTCTTCCATAAAAAAGATTTATTATTTCTCTGACGGTGCTCCCCAACAGTTGAAGAATTTTAAAAATGTTATTAATTTAGCTCATCATAAAATGGATTTTGGATCAGACGCTGAATGGCATTTTTATCCCACAGCCCATGGGAAAGGTCCATGTGATGGTCTTGGGGCAACAGTAAAAAGAGGAGCTCTTAGAGCAAGCCTACAGAGATCAACAATTGAGCCAATTTTGACAAGTGAAGATCTATTTCATTGGCTAAGCACAACTGAAAGAATGCCAAATATAACCTTCAAATATTCTACCCAGAAAAATTATGATCGAACTGAAAAATTTTTAGCCAAACGGTTTCACAATAACAGACGGGTACAACATCTTCAGGACCAGCACTGTTTGATTCCAATTGATGGTACCATAAGAGCAAAACTATATTCTGAATATAATTTTTATACAGACACTGTTATTTTATGATTTTTCTCTGTCTTCGACCAATGTAAAGAAAAGTTATTGTTATTTGCTTAATTTTGATTAAATTATATATTTAAGGATAAAAATAAATATTATTATTATCAAATAACATTTTCCTAAATAAAACATACTTCATATTGTTTAAAGTTAGGATGTTAAAAGATTAAAGTATTGATCATTATTATAGTTTTTATTTTGATTATTAAATATTTTATGATAATGATGATGATCATGATAATGATTATTATTATTATTTTTATTATGATTAATATTTTCTAGTAACTGAAATAATTAAGATGCAGCAGAGTAGCTTTAAATATTGGTTTAGATTATCATTCTTAATTACCTTATACTATTAGTCATTGCTATATGTTTATTTTTAATTATAGTATAATTAATGACAAAAATAATAATAATCATCACTACATAACATTCTTCTAAAAGGAAAAGACTTTTGATATTCTTATTTTGAGTAATGATTGTAAAAATAGAACTAATCATCGCTCTATCATATTTTCATTTATTATAATTATTTTTTTTAAGTTGAAAAGTATTTAAAAATTAAAATGTCACTAGAATGGAAATAAAATGAAAAAGTACTTGTCAACAGTTTGACAATCCACGAATACAAAATTTTTTAATTTTGTAATATTTAATAATGAATAAATTTTATGCATCTTGAATTTATTTAATTTAATTTCTTTTATTTCCAGATATATGATATAAATATCAATTCCTAAATATATTTTTGAATTTTCTCAATGCATAGTCTATTTACAAAATTAAAATGTCACTAGAATGAGGATGAAATCAAAAAATACTTGCCAAAAGTTCCACAATCTATAAATAAAACATTTTTTGAATTCGTAATAAATTTTTATATTAAATCAATTTCATGCCTATAGAAGTTATTTTACTTCATTTCTTTTACTTCTAGATATATGATATAAATATTAATCCTAAATAAATAATATGTATTGAAAAAATTTTTCAACACATATTTAAAATCATTATAATAACAATTTATTGGAACACATAAATATGTTTTGGTTACTAGTGTATTTTGAGGATGTCTAAATAATGTACAGTTGATATTTCAATTCAGATTCTAAATTAATAATTAAATTGTTAAGAAATATTTCTCTTTTAAGATATTTAAAAATCATTTGTTCGTATATTGCATTATCTATAAGCGAAGAACCAAATCCACAGTATATATGTTTTAAATTGAAAATTCTATTTTATTTTTTAATATTCAAAGTTCTATAGCTCTTCTCTCAGTTCTATGCCTAAGATGAGACAAAGCTCACTTCAGGATATTATAGAAAGACATAACATAGTGCAACCTGAGTGAAATCAACCTGGTCGAACACCAGAAATTCAAAATTACATGAAAGTACAAAATGAACCAATCAGAAGACAGCAATTCTGAGATTTAAAAATATTTGTGTAGATTCTACTCATCATTTGCAACAATGAATATATTCATAAGTGAATCTCTAAAATCCTTAGTTTCTGAGGAAAAAAATAATTAAGTTGGTAATTTAACAAAAAAATTTGAAAAATCACAATATTCTATTACTTATTACTCGTAATTCCTTTGACCTATGCCTCTAAAAATTTTTTTGTATATTTTGGATATCAAATGGAACCTCTTCACGGATTTTCAGCAAATTCTATTTTTTCGTCAGTCGAGTTGACATGAAACGTCTATATATATATACATATATATATCAACTTGTCTGTATGTGTGCGTGTGGGTCGACATGAAATTTTGCATATATATGAGCCCAAGTGCGTATGTATGTGCGCGTCCACATATGTTTTTCCATATCAAGAGGCGCGGTAGCGTCTCGACGGCGAGTTAAGGTACGAATACGAAAACGTCGAGGTTCTCCTCTTATACTTTGAATTAGAGTTTTCAAAATTTTAAAACTGAATCCTATTAAAATAAAACCCAATATTTGAAAAATAGAAATGAATATTTAAAGATTTTTATATTATATTTCATTTAAAAAAAGTTTTATTACGATCCATTTAATCAATCACGAGAAAACATAATCTAAAATTTTAAAGTACCATATTCGCGTTATAAAAATTTTTCTTTGTCATCAGTCCTTCAATTTTTGTTTCCAGCTAGTAACGTCACACTTAAATATAGTAGGAGAGCTATGAGCATATTTTTTATGTTTTTCGGCTATACTATAGTAGTTAGTATGGTGCATGCGGTTTGTATTCGAGTTAGTATATCATGCTATAATATATATATATATATATATATATATATATATATATATATATATATATATATATATATCGACGGCGAGTTAGGGTACGAATACGGAAATTATTTATACTCATAATTAAAATAATATTTTCGTATAAACGTATTCTATAATTCTAACATAGCATGATTTTTTTATTATCAACTGAACACTTTCTTATGAATGATGTTTCGTCGACCTGGAGGTCCTCCAACTCACCTGGACATCATCTATAGGAAGTGACAAAAATGTATATATTTCCAATGATAATACTAGATGTGTTTCCTCGTGGATGATGTTTCGTGATCCTGGAGGCCATCCTTGCCACCTGGACATCATCTCCTGGAAGTAACAAAAAATTTTAAATTATAATACTAGGTTCACTTTCTCGAGAATGATGTTCCGTCGACCTGGAGGTCGTCCAGGTCACCTGGACATCATCTATAGGAAGTGACAAAAATTTATATATTTCCAATGATAATACTAGATGTATTTCCTCGTAAATGATGTTTCGTGATCCTGGAGGCCATCCTTGCCACCTGGACATCATCTACAGGAAGTGACAAAAAATTTTTAATTATAATACTAGATTCACTTTCTCGAGAATGATATTTCGTCGACCTGGAGGTCGTCTAGGTCACCTAGACATCATCTATAGGAAGTGACAAAAATGTATATATTTCCAATGATAATACTAGATGTGTTTCCTCGTGGATGATGTTTCGTGATCCTGGAGGCCATCCTGGCTATCTAAACATCATCTCCTGGAAGTAACAAAAAATTTTAAATTATAATACTAGGTTCACTTTCTCGAGAATGATGTTCCGTCGACCTGGAGGTCGTCCAGGTCACCTGGACATCATCTATAGGAAGTGACAAAAATTTATATATTTCCAATGATAATACTAGATGTATTTCCTCGTAAATGATGTTTCGTGATCCTGGAGGCCATCCTTGCCACCTGGACATCATCTCCAGAAAGTGACAAAAAATTTTTAATCATAATACTAGATTCACTTTCTCGAGAATGATGTTTCGTCGACCTGGAGGTCGTCTAGGTCATCTAGACAACATCTATAGGAAGTGACAAAAATTTATATATTTCCAATGATAATACCAGATGTGTTTCCTCGTGGATGATCTTTCGTGATCCTGGAGGCCACCCTGGCCACCTGGACATCATCTGCAGGAAGTGGCAAAAATTTTTTAATTTCAATTATATTACTGGATGCACTTCCTGAATGATGTTTCGTCGACCTGGAGGTCCTCCAACTCACCTGGACATCATCTATAGGAAGTGACAAAAATGTATATATTTCCAATGATAATACTAGATGTGTTTCCTCGTGGATGATGTTTCGTGATCCTGGAGGCCATCCTTGCCACCTGGACATCATCTCCTGGAAGTAACAAAAAATTTTAAATTATAATACTAGGTTCACTTTCTCGAGAATGATGTTCCGTCGACCTGGAGGTCGTCCAGGTCACCTGGACATCATCTATAGGAAGTGACAAAAATTTATATATTTCCAATGATAATACTAGATGTATTTCCTCGTAAATGATGTTTCGTGATCCTGGAGGCCATCCTTGCCACCTGGACATCATCTCCAGGAAGTGACAAAAAATTTTTAATTATAATACTAGATTCACTTTCTCGAGAATGATATTTCGTCGACCTGGAGGTCGTCTAGGTCACCTAGACATCATCTATAGGAAGTGACAAAAATGTATATATTTCCAATGATAATACTAGATGTGTTTCCTCGTGGATGATGTTTCGTGATCCTGGAGGCCATCCTGGCTATCTAAACATCATCTCCTGGAAGTAACAAAAAATTTTAAATTATAATACTAGGTTCACTTTCTCGAGAATGATGTTCCGTCGACCTGGAGGTCGTCCAGGTCACCTGGACATCATCTATAGGAAGTGACAAAAATTTATATATTTCCAATGATAATACTAGATGTATTTCCTCGTAAATGATGTTTCGTGATCCTGGAGGCCATCCTTGCCACCTGGACATCATCTCCAGAAAGTGACAAAAAATTTTTAATCATAATACTAGATTCACTTTCTCGAGAATGATGTTTCGTCGACCTGGAGGTCGTCTAGGTCATCTAGACAACATCTATAGGAAGTGACAAAAATTTATATATTTCCAATGATAATACCAGATGTGTTTCCTCGTGGATGATCTTTCGTGATCCTGGAGGCCACCCTGGCCACCTGGACATCATCTGCAGGAAGTGGCAAAAATTTTTTAATTTCAATTATATTACTGGATGCACTTCCTGAATGATGTTTCGTCGACCGGGAGGTTGTCCAGATCACCTGGACATCATCTTCAGGAAGTGACAAAAATTTACGTTAATTTGTAATTAATGTATTCAAGCCTCTACTGAAAAATCGTGTTACGATTAATTAAACATAAAAAAATTAATTGAACATAAATGTTTAATTCAATTAAACATTTCATCGAAAATCGTTCACTTTCTAATTTTTTGGTTTTGAATATTTAATTGTCTATAATTTCTTTATAAATTTTAAAAAGATTTTTTGTTATATTTTGTATCTAGTTTTATAGAGTTATACAAAAGTTATATATAATCATTTTTAGATACAAACTATATCCAGTAAGCTATATATAAACTTGACACAATAGTTTCACGTGGGTATGTCTTTTAGTAATAAAAATTTGAAAAGATATGAGTAAAAGTTCAATTTTCTAAACTTAACATTTTTATACTGAGTAATCGTTTTAATTACTTTAATTAATGTCTAATTATAAAAATAGTTTCATTTTACTGTATTCAACAATAATATATTGAAACATATTCATGGAAGGCACTTCGATCATTTTTGGTCTGAAAAATGTAAATTTTGAGAAGTTAATATTATCCTTTTTTTTCACCAACTGTGAAGTTCTTTGTAACTAAAAGAGATGGAGCTCCAAAATTTTGTAGGTGCTTTTAAAGAATATTAATCCCACACAGCATGGAAGATTTCACTGGAATATTTCGAATTATTCCACTGGAATATTTCAATGGAACCTTCCATGCAGATTATTGGAAGTCTCCACGGAATATTTCAAAATATTTCATTAGAATCTTCCATTGAAAGCTTCCAGGAATATTTCAGGAATATTTCAAAGGAATATTCAAAAACTTTTTTGAAATATTCCATGAAATATTCACGGAAGATTTTTTAAATATTTCATGAAATATTCCATGTAATGTTTATGAAATATTCCAGTAAAATATTTCATGGAAAATTCTAGGAAGATTCCATAAACATTTCGCTGGGAGATTCCGAAAAACTTTTAAATCGTACAGCGGAATATTACATAAATCTTCCATAAATATTGAACGAAATATTTCACGCAAAGAATTTAGTAATTTTCCGGTGAAATATTTCATAAAAGATTTCAGAAAGATTCCATAAACATTTCACTGGAAGATTCGGATAAACTTTTAAATCGTACAGCGGAATATCACATAAATCTTCCATAAATATTCCACGAAATATTTCACGCAAAGATTACAGTAATCTTCCGGTGAAATATTTGATGATAAATTCCGGGAAGATTCCATAAATATAGAGCTGAAAGATTCCGATAAACTTTAAAATAGTACAGCGGAATATTACATAAATCTTCCAGAAATTTTTTACGAAATATTCCCCAAAAAGATTTAAGTAATCTTCCAGTGGAATATTTCATGAAGGATTTCAGAAAAATTTCATAAACATTTCACTGGAAAATTCCAAAAAACTTTTAAATCGTACAGCGCAATAATACATAAATCTTCCAGAAATATTCCTCGAAATATTCCACAGAAAGATTTAAGCAATCTTCCAGTGGAATATTTCATGAAAGATTTCAGAAAGATTTCATAAACATTTCTTTGGAAGATTTCGAAAAACTTTTAAATCGTACAGCGGAATATTACATAAATCTTCCAGAAATATTCCACGAAATATTCCACAGAAAGATTTAAGTAATCTTCCAGTGGAATATTTTATGAAAGATTCTAGAATGATTCCATGAAGTTTTCGTTGGAAGGTTGTGCGGAACGTTACGGGAGGTTTCCAGTGACGCCGATAGGGGATGTTCGTTAAATGGGAGTTTCATCCCCAAGTGGTTGGAAGATACCTCACTTACTATATAAGCGAAAGAGTATCGGCGCTTTGATGTGTACAGTCGAAGCGAATATGTAAATGCGATTTTATAACTAAATGTTTATGTATGCGTATATGTATTGATGTATAAGTTTAATGTTTTATTATATAATATATATACTAGCCCCTCACAGCATTTCACATCTTCTAAAAATCTTCCAGGAACATTTCATGAAAGATAAGAGATTACTCAAACCTTCCATTGAAATATTCTTGAAATCTCTCAAAAATATTCCATGGAATATTCCAATGTAGGAAGAATCAAGGACATACGAATATTAAAGGAATATTTCATGGAAGATTCATGAAATATTCAAAATCTTCCGTGCCAATATTCTGCGAATCTTCCATAAATAATCCACGTAATATTTTACGATAGATTTCTAAAATCTTCCAGAAATATTTTATGGAATATTTCATGAAAGATTCCTTAAATCTTTTGTGCATATTCCATGAAAGGTTTATAAAATATTTCAAATCTTTCGTTCCAATATTCCGGAAATCTTCCATGAATGTTCCAAGGGAATATTTCATGAAATATTCCTGCAAGATTCCTGAAATATTTCAATGAAAGATCTGAGATGTCCTAAATCTTCCAATGAAATATTCTTGGAATTTGCCAACAATATTCCATGGAATATTCCAATTTAGGAAGAATCAAGGACATACGAATATTACAGGAATATTCCATGGAAGATTCCTAAAATATTTCAAATCTTCCGTGCCAATATTCCAGGAAGTTTCCATAAATATTTCATGCTGTGTGGGATTTAACAAATTAAATATTTAAGAATTATTTGAATTTTATTATTTTTATTAAATTTGCTTACGAACTACAATGTATTTTGTTTTCATCATATTAATATGAATAATACTAAATTATGTGCTATTTAATATAATAATTTTTAAAATCTTTTTTAAATGAATATATTAATCTTAATCTAAATACTTTATATTATTTGGGTGTTTTTTAAAACACTAAATTTAAAATCTTTGTTATATTTATTCCTCTTTCTGTCTTTTTATTTTAAAGTACTTTGAAATTCCGTCATGCTTTTAGAATAATATATATATTTTTTAGTACTTTTTCAAACTATTAAATAAATGTACAATTTTGGCTAAAGAAAGTTTAGAAATCAATCAAATTGAAATTTCTTTAATATTATAACTGTTATTTTTTGTTTTTAATCATTGTTCAAATTGATAAATACTATTTAATCTTTATTATTACTTTTAAAAAAGTATATTTTAGGCGAGTTCAGGTATTGAATAGTATAGTATTCTTTAGAACATTTTTTCTAAATATTTTATTTTACCCAATAAATAATATTTTTTTTATTTCAGTTTTCGAAAGTACTGAAATATCATCATTAAGTTTATACTTTTTATTTGATTAATCTCTAGTTTTTGCTTAAGAAAGTTTTGAAATCAATCAAGCAATCGTCGAGTACTTCTGTATTCAATTCATTCTTTTTAATATGAAGTTCATAATATGAATAATATGAAATTGATAAAATATTTACAGTTTTGACTAAAGAAAGTTTCGAAATTGATCAAGCAATCGTCGAGTACTTCTGCATTCAATTCATTTTTTTTAATTATATAGAATTCATCAAATGCTCAATTTATATTCTTTTTGACAGATGAATGTTTGGAAAAATTTTTCCAAATAATTTCTGAAAAAAGTGATTACTGAGATGAAGATAGCGATGATAATACACATCAAAATAAAAAAATAAAGATATACCAGATCAACATTTTATTTCATTTATGAGTGAATATTAATACATGAACATTAAGGAACTATAGTTGATCTTATATCTATTTTTTACTTTATTCTTTATGAGAGACATATTTAATTAAAAATGTCTAAAAACTTGGCAGAAGGGCCATTAGCTTCTAACAACTTATATTTGAGAATTTGCTGCCATCAGCTTCAAAATTATTCATGCATTTTTTAAATTATGCATTCTCTATTTTATTGCACTATCATTTTATTTTCAAGAGCTTTAAAACATATTAAATTTTACTAAATATCTACAAAGTAACTTGCCAGGCCCGTAGATTAATAGTTTATGGTGTAGTTGATAATTTTAAAGTTTATATAGTAAAAATAAGTGAAAGAAAACTAAGAATATTGAATTCTCTGCATTACATAACATCACATATAAAAAAAAAATAATTTTCAAGCACAAAATAGATTTTTATTAATTGTAATAGGATGTATTTTTGTTCTTTATCTTTGAATGTATGTGTATTTAAATTCATATTTTAAACTGTTTTTTAACAGACGTGAATTAGCTAGCAATTAAATTATAAACCAGTACACATTAACATTGAGCATTTCACAAACAAAATATTAATCTACGGGCCTGGCAAGTTATTTTGTAGATATTTAGTAAAATTTAATATGTTTTAAAGCTCTCGAAAATAAAATGATAGTGCAATGAAATAGAGAATGCATAATTTTAAAAATGCATGAATAATTTTGAAGCTGATGGCAGCAAATTCTCAAATATAAGTTGTTAGAAGCTAATGGCCCTTCTGCCAAGTTTTTAGACATTTTTAATTAAATATGTCTCTCATAAAGAATAAAGTAAAAAATAGATATAAGATCAACTATAGTTCCTTAATGTTCATGTATTAATATTCACTCATAAATGAAATAAAATGTTGATCTGGTATATCTTTATTTTTTGATTTTGATGTGTATTATCATCGCTATCTTCATCTCAGTAATCACTTTTTCAGAAATTATTTGGAAAAATTTTTCCAAATATTCATATGTCAAAAGGAATATAAATTGAGCATTTGATGAATTCTATATATTTAAAAAAAATGAATTGAATGCAGAAGTACTCGACGATTGCTTGATCGATTTCGAAACTTTCTTTAGCCAAAACTGTAAATATTTTATCAATTTCATATTATTCATATTATGAACTTCATATTAAAAAGAATGAATTAAATACGGAAGTACTCGATGATTGCTTAATTGATTTCAAAACTTTCTTAAGCAAAAACTAAAGAATAATCAAATAAAAAGTATAAACTTGATGATGATATTTCAGTACTTTCGAAAACTGAAATAAAAAAAATATTATTTATTGGGTAAAATAAAATATTTAGAAAAAATGTTCTAAAGAATACTATACTATTCAATACCTGAACTCGCCTAAAATATACTTTTTTAAAAGTAATAATAAAGATTAAATAGTATTTATCAATTTGAAAAATGATTAAAAACAAAAAATAACAGTTATAATATTAAAAAAATTTCAATTTTACATGTATATGATAACAATTCCTTAGTACGTTTAGTTAAAAAGGAATTGTGGAATTTTCAATTGAAGCCCTCGAATTCACAAATCATAATCATAACTGACGCTCTTTCAATTCACGATTACATTTTGATTTCTTAATTGAAATTTATTTAATTAAGGATTCCTTTTGATTTTGTAATTAAAGCCCTTTCCATTCACGATTAGATTTTGATTTGTTAATTAAAATATTTTTAATTATCAATTTAAAAGGAATTGTTAAATAAAACTTTAATTACAAATTTAAAAATGATTCGTAATTCAAATAATTTTTAATTACTTTTTTCGCAACCCTGCTCCAAACTTAGCTTAGAAAAATGGTTTTCAATTACAAGCTATTTAATAATAGTTCTTAGAGAACCAGCAAAAAATCATGTAGCATTATAGTCCGAATCACTGAAAGTGACCTTGATTTGATTCTCAATTGAAATATTTTCAAATTGCTATCACTTCATTCTAAACCAATACCTGTATTTTAAATCAGAAACATAATCTAATTTAACGTCTTGTGTTCATTAAAAAAACTTAATTAATTTTTTTTTATAAGATTTCAACAGGACAAGCCCCATAATTAATGAAATTGAAGCTTGAGATATTTATGACATGTTATTTAACGTGATATTAGCCCACGATTACCTGGGATATGTCAGTTTATAGCTGTGATCCTAGCTACCAGAAAGCTGGAAAAACAATGAATAGCGAACATTTTTTCATGATATTCGACTTGACGAGGATTTAAACATGCGCCTCTCAAGTTACGATTGTGTCAACCGGCAAGACACTTCAGCACAGCATCTTAACTGATTGCGCCATTGTCCCTCTGAATAATACTCTTTGAAATTTATTTATGAAATAACTTCCTAAAATTATATTTTTGAAAGGGATTTATTGAACATTTTAACTCAAGAAATGTATTTTTTTGCACTACATATTGAAACAAGTTTTTCGCACATCGTACGAAAATAGTTACCAGGTCGAGATACCAGGTCGAGAAAGTGATTTTAACTTCGTGGGGACGTATGCATCTGAACAAAGCGAGCATGAAAAGCTCGAACGACGTTGAAATCTTATTTTCTCTCGAGTATTCAACACAGTTTTTTTGACGTGTGAAAGGTTCGTTTTCGAACACGCATTTTCATGCAATCGTGCGTAAAAATAAGTTGCTGTGCATAACGTGCAAAAAAATTGTATTTTATGTAATTGAAAGAGATTTTAATTTCGAATGAACTTTTTATCTTTCCTTTGCTTGGACGCAAATGTTCATACAAGATCAAATTCACTTTCTCGCACTAGTATTGAAAATAGCTATTTTTCTCTTAAATTAGATTGTAAGTTATTAAAAAATAATTATGTGTTTTAGCACCAAAGAAAAATCGTTCACCTTTGACCATTGTTTTTATTCCTCGGATCCAGAAGCAGTGGATTTTGCTAGTCAGGAAATCGTTTTTGATGCTTTGGGTCGAGATATCTTAGATAATGCATTTCAAGGATACAATGCTTGCATTTTTGCATATGGACAAACAGGTATGATTTACTTTTGATTAATTTTTTCAATGATAAAGTTTCAAAAATAATTTATTGAAATTGATAGGCTCTGGGAAATCCTATACTATGATGGGGAGTGGTGATAATTTAGGAATTATTCCACGATTATGTAACGATCTTTTTAATATGATTGCGAAACAACAAAGTTTCGAACTTACGTATAAAGTTGAAGTTTCATATATGGAAATATATAATGAGAAAGTTCATGATCTCTTAGATCCAAAAACTAATAAGCAATCTTTAAAAGTTCGAGAACACAATGTCCTTGGCCCGTATGTAGATGGTCTTAGTCAATTAGCGGTCACAGCCTTTCAAGTATGTATTTTTATTATATTACATATTTTTCTATAATATTTGAAAGACAAATTTTATGTCTTCAAAATATAAGAATTTTGCTTTTCGAAAATGTAAAAAAAATCAATATATTGTATAAAACCTGTATTTGTATTAGAGGGACTATTCAAAATAAGGATTTAAGTCGAAAAAATGAGTTTTGAGATATTCAAAAAAAACTTAAGAGCAGGCCGGATTCGCTCTCCTTGTCTAATTGAAATTTTTGTTATTTACTCAAGTATTAATCGGTGTATCTGCAGATTGAAGGTTAGGTGCAATAGATATTATTATTACAAATATTTATGCTCAAGAAGAAAAAAATCTACCGATTTGTTTTTGAGAAAAGTAAGGAACGCAAAAATATTATAAACATAAACTTTTACTTCGGTGTTCCTTACTTTTCTCAAAAACAAAGCAGTAGAATTTTTTTTTCTTGTGCATAGATGTTCATAATAATAATATCTATTGCGCTCAACCTTTAATCTGAAGATACACCGATTAATACTTGAGTAAATAATAAACAACTCAATTGTTACTCGGTCGGTATCAGGATCTACTCCGGCCTGCCGTTAATACTGATATCAACAATTTTAATAACAGTATAACTGACTTTATAAATTTAAAAAAAATAAATAAATAGAACAAATTTAACAATGAATGCAGATAATTTAACGGTAGGCCGGAGTAGAACCTGATACCGACCGAGTAACAATTGAGTTGTTTGTTATTTACTTAACGGCAGGCCGGAGTAGACCCTGATACCGACCGAGTAACAATTGAGTTGTTTGTTATTTACTCAAGTATTAAACGGTGTATCTTCAAAATAAAGATTGATCGCAACAGATATTATTATTATGAATATCTATGCACAAGAAAAAAAATATCTACCGGTTTGTTTTTGAGAAAAGTAAGTAACGCGAAAATATTATAAACATAAACTTTTACTTTGGCGTTACTCACTTTTCTCAAAAACAAACTGGTAGATATTTTTTTTCTTGTGCATAGATGTTCATAATAATAATATCTATTGCGCTCGACCTTTAATTTGAAGATATACCGATTAAAACTTGAGTAAATAACAAAAATGCCAATTAGACAAGGACAGCGAATCCGGCCTGCTCTTAACATATAATTGAATAGTAATTGATTATTCAAAAAATCGAGTCAACCCCTTATTCGGATTATCGTTTGAATTTTTTAAATAGTACACAAAAAATAACTTGGAAGTATACAACAATAATTTTATTATAATTATAAAAAATTGTAAGGAATAAGAAAACTCTTTGCTTAACCAGCTAGTATCTATATATACAAAATCTATGAACAAATAATTTTTCAATAAAATATAAGTTGTGATATGTAGATTTCATTTCCTTGATAAGTGGAAAAAAGTGTTAAGTTGACTTGACGCCTTATTCCACGCAGCCTCTTGACAAATATTGATTGAGCGACATCATTAGTTTTTAGTATTATTGTTTTAAGAAAATCCATCCAGCTAAACTTATTGCTACACAGAGTTTAAAATAATGATGTTTCTCTGTATTATAATTTTTTTATAAAAGATAATTTTTTGACAAACATAAGTATCAGAACGTCAATTTAATTATCCTTCACAATAAGAAATGCTATAACTTTTAACTATTGATATATAAAGAGTTAAAACTCTTTAAAAAAGGGTCTTCGCGGTTTAGGTAGATAGTTTATCACCATACCGGGATATTGAAACTAATTTCATATACCGCTAGGTATATCCCACAAAAATTTTTTACCCCTCCCCCTTTCTCCCCTCCTAGTGAACTTCAATAGCTTTTATTCCTACCACAACAGAAATGGCCACCTTATAAACTCGAAAAGCGGGCCGAAAGAAAGATATTTCTAGGAAAGATATTTCTGGAATTTTGAGGAAAAAATAACCGTTTCTCCTGCTTTTGTGGGAGAAATGGATATTTCTCCCGCTAATTTTAAAACTTATGAAATTGAATAGATTTGAATTTTTTCATACAATGTTAATATTAGACCATTGTTGAGGTAGGAATAAAGCACAATTTGCAACTTAGGGTGTAAAGTCTAATTCCTCCCTCGAAAATTTGCTTCCCTCACTTCGCTTTGCTTCGAAATATAAAATCTTATTCCCTAGTCGCATAATGTATTATTTCACGGTTTAATTTTTTTTCATCGACAAACTATTATTAAAATTTTTGAAAAAATTTTAGATTTTAGAGAGTTTATAAAACAATTTCCACGATTTTTTCAGATTCTAAAGAGCTAATTCAAATAAATGCCATTAAAAAATATATTTATTTAATGTTTACAAAGAAGATCATTCATGAAAAAATTTTGATGAAATATTTATGGAACGATCTCATTAAAACTATCAAGTTTAAAAATGAGCATCTAAAGACATGTATTGTTTTAAATGGCAAAAGAAAGTATTAGATGATTTTCAAACCATTATTTTATTGAAAGTATAGAAGTTTTATATTTAAGAAGGATAAATTACATTTTGTGGCTTGTGTCGATGCTTGAGAGAAATTTGAAAAACTTAGACCGTACAATATATAATAATTTAAAAAATACTTGTTCTTCAGAGGTTTTCTTCTATACTAGATAGTTTTGGAGAAAAAATTCATGATAGTTTTGGTGTAAGTGATTCGTTAATATTGAACTGTAAATTTTTTTATCAATTTTTTTCGCCAAAGCTATAAAATTTAGAGAAAAACATCAGAAGAAAATTTGGTTACAAATAATCTAAGTAAGAAGTAAGTATTTTTTAAATTATTATATCTTGTTAGATTTAAGTTTTTTAAACTTCACTCAAGCATTGACCAGAGTGATAAAATGTAATTTAATCTTCTCAAACATAATACTTCTATACTTTCAATAAGATGATAGTTTTAAAATCATTTAGTCATTTTCATTTAAAACAATAAATATTTTTGGAAGTTTTTTTTAAACTTAACAGTTCCAGCGAGATCATTTCAACAATTTTTTTCTTGGTTAACATTAAATTTAGAAGAGATTTTTTATTTTAATTAGCATAAAGAAAACATAAGTGTTTCTTAACTCATTAGGTTCAAATAAAAAAGATTCGGATATTTTAGAATAGATAATTATGTCTTAAGTCACTTTTGAGATTGTTTATATAATTTTAGACTCTTCTAATTTGAGGGATGTGATGTATAAAATACATCACAAGGAGTAAAATTTAAATAGATTAGTTATTAAGTATAAAAAGCGAAATTATAACAAGCGAGCGCACTTATTTTTTTTAATTCATAAATATTATGTTTTATTTTTGTAACGTTTTTTTTTAATGATTTTTCTTAAGCGTAAGAAATTGACAGATGTGAAGGAGAGTCGAGAAAACTGCAGGGGAAAACCAGAAATAAAAATAAAGTAATCAATAGTTATTTAAATAGAAAAAAAATATTCATCGTAAACTAAGAGTAACAGCAGACGTAAAGACAGAAGCATAAGAGCGAGAAGGATAGATAGCACAAACGCATTCAGGCTCAACACACAAGAGGAACAGTCTGTACAGTATAGATGTATACAATCTGTAGATATATATGTGTATATATATATATATATATATATATATATATATGTATATATATATATATACAGAATAGAATAAAACGTACAAGACATGGAACCGCTGAGTTCGAGAAAGAAGAGGGGATATGTAAAGATATATAGATATGATGTGTATATATACCTATAGACATATACGCATACTTAGATATTTCAACGCCGCGCCATATAGCTGTACATACACATATAAAATCGACCAATGATTACACATATAAAATCGATCAATAGCTACGAGTAAAAATCTTCGATAATCGATGTTTCTACTGTGTGAAGCAACATAGCAACTTCGAATACAGTATAAAAATTTACTAAAGTGATAGAGATATAAGATCCGCGACCAAGAGTCGATTAAGCTGTCGATAGCGACTCGTAACTGAAGAGATCAAAAGAGCGACTAAAACGCGGCAAGAAATAAGGATAGAAAATGGAGAGTAGCTAGGTGCGATAGAGATGGACAACAGAGCGGAGGGGAATGTAATTTCCTTCTTCTTAAAAGAAGATGATTCTGGGATTAGCACTCGTTGAATACACTCGAGTAAAGTTGGAACTCATCTTTTTTTTGTTGAATATCATCGGTGAAGCTAAGGAGTAAAAAGAGAAACGAGAGCAGAGAAGTCGTGGGCTAGATAAAAGGAAAAGGAGAAATAAAGGGAAAGGAAGAAGGCTGCGGTGAGACATCTCCAGAGACGACGACTCGGCGACCGGGTGTGACCATCTCTTGGAACCAACATCGTTTCCGTTCTTTCGACCACGCCATTGTCTTCTTCTTCGACCAGCGTCACGTTCTTTTTTTCGTTTTTGACTACTGAGAGGGAATCTACAGCAAAGCAACTGCAAACGGAAGTCTACCAGCGGGTTAGCAAGTGAGAAATAGTATTTTCTAATTCTGTTGGTTTTCCTCGATACCTTTCTCGGTTCTCCTTAAGAGATATATTTTTGTGTTATTACCTTAATACGACAGAGTTTTTCTTGATTTCGATCGCGAGTAGATTAAAAGTAGAATCAGTGCGGTTTAGTGAAAATACGAATAAAGACATTAAAGATAAAATAAGTGTAAATTAAAAGAGAAAAGAGAAAACCACGTGCGAAGGCGTTCATGCTAAGTGACGCGACGCCATTTTGTGTTATAAATTAAGTGAGAAACTCGTAGTTATTAAAGTCAATTAAATCTGCTTTGTTATATTCTGAGTGCTAACACTTATATTACTGAAAAATAGTTAAAGTGAAATAAATATACGACGCGGCGGACATTGTGAAATTGTGCGAGCAAGATAGCTATACGTTAGCTATTTATTAAATTCAGAGTTCTTTCTTTTTGTACAGAGTAGCGCGAGTGATACTAAGATTAATTCTTTTAATATTTTAAGTGCCGGGTTGTGCGACCGCGCAGTAAGAAAATAGAGCGTCGCGTGATTAAAATCTTAAACAATTATTATTCGATCTAATAAGTGATTAACTAATTATACGTGTAAATAAAGAAAGTGCTCTTTTTGTCTTCTGCGCATGCGCACGGCCCAAGTGCGAGAAATTAATTAAGCGGCGTTCTTTTTTTTATATATCATTGCGTATTGTGAGAAAAATTCCCCTTTTTAAATTGATAATATAAGAAATTTGAAATTCAAGTTAAATAGAGAGTTAAATAGTTATTTTTCCCTTTCCTCTTTCCAGGACAAAAATTATAGTAAATATTATTAATTAAATCATTCATTTTTCTTGAATAATTAGAATCATTTAATATCAATAGTATTTTTTTTATATATAAATTTAAAATTTACTTTGCTTCTTATTTGTTAAACCTTGTTCTTTTTAACTTCTTAATTTTTTTAAATCATAAAATATATTGAGATTTTCTGGACCACTCTGATCGTTAGAACCAGCCTACAACCCGAGGTAGGCCAGTAAGTATTGACCCCCCCTGCAGTTGCTCTATCCAGCTAGCTGAGCAGGGTTCACTGGCGCTCAATTTAAATTAAATATAAATTTGTGAACCCAGGTAAGTTCGTGGCTTCGGGGATTCACTCGGAGGTCCGGGGAATTTACCACGTAACAAGGATACAATGATTCAAAAGATTTCCACTATTTTTAAAGAAAGTTTTTAACCAAAAATATGCATGCACATTTATTTACAATGTTGATAGTTTCAGATTACCTAATACGTCAATATTCAACTATCAAATTGGTTATAAATAATTATACTATAGAATTGATTAATAATTATATTAAATTATGTATTAATTAATTATATTATTATATAATAATTATAACTAATTATATTATAATATAGACAGTTTCGTTTCAAATAAGCTAGTGAAGAAGTGCACGGTGAAAAGAAAATACCTTAAAAAAATGTACTAACTTGAGTCACTAGTTAAAAAAAGTGTGAACAAAGAAGCAGCGTCCAATGAAATCATTGTATAATTATTCGGAGTAGCAATATCTTCCATAATATCATAAAAAATCCAACTATCCTTAATGAAAGAATTGGTTTTTTCAACAACATTAGTTAAATAATTAGACAAAAACCTTGCAAGTATATAAGTAGGAAAATTAATTGATAATAATATTATTTTATATGTCAGCAGTTCTTTATGAATCTTAGGAAGCCCATGACACTTTGCAATTGCATCATTTTCACATTTAAAATATTTAAAAGTTTTTTCATCCATAAAACCCTTCTTTTTCCAGAATCACAATAACTCTTTTATACTTTCTTGCCATCTATCAATATGTGGATTCCTAATTTTCTGATAAGTTCCATCATCCAAGAGAAGCCTTATGTGATTCATGTAATCCCCTTCAAATAATGTTACCGTTTCATTACCCTTATCCGTCTTTTAAAAAGATAATCTCGTCGGTCGAGATTGAAATTTACTGGGCAAAGCTGAAACGTAACCTTTTTGTTGTCAAACCCGAGATGGAACCTTTTAGTGCACGAAGTTATTACTTTTAAGAGTTATTACTTTTTGATAGGCAAAATTAGGTTGGTACTTTTTTTAGAGCTTGTTTAAGTTGTGACCTTTTTCTTCTCAACCGACGATCTAAAGTTAAAAAAAAACTTTTGTTAATAATAATTATCTAATTGAATTTGTTAATAAAATGATTAAGGAAAAAGTAAATAAAATTTATAATATAATTTAAAAAAGTAAACTAATGTAGAGACTAGGAGTATCCATTTTGTTGTACCGCATATTAGAGGTTTGTCGGAGAGAATCTAAATTTAAAAAGCACAAAATTCAAGTTTTCTTTAGAAATAATAATAATTTAGATAGGTTTTTTAGTGATTGTAAGGGTAAAGATAAAAAGGATTTAAAATCTGGTTTACAAAATCAATTGTAATGATTGTGATAAATATTATATTGGACAGACAAGTAGATATTTAAAAAAGAGAATTTACGAACACAAATATAGTTTGAAAAAACCAAATATTGTATCGAATTTAAAGCAACATTGTTTAAGTTCCATTTATTCCTTTGATTTTGTAAATATGAGAATTTTGGAACTGTTACAGTCAAACTAATTCGTACGGGAACCAAAATGTTAAGTCCTGGCTTTACACCAGGACGGAATTAATGATTGATTATGTTTTTGTTGATATGAGGAAAATATATTTTATTAAATAAAAGAATAAAGTTTGATTTTAAAATATTTAATTCGAAAGTTAAGTCTAGTGATAGAAAAGCTCTACCAATTTTAATCGATATGAATCGTTCTCACGATTAAATATACTTGAATTGAAAGAAATATAGATCAAAATATAATTGTAAGAATCTTACCTTGATTCGGCTAAGTAGATACAGGCAGACAGTAAATAAGTAAACTTGATTTAATATTTTAATTATAGAGTTTTTATTTGTTACTTTTATAATAAACTCAAGATAGTGCGATTTAATATGTTGCACGAATAATTGTATAATTTTAAAGTGCGAGAAATATGGTTGTGATAATTGTATCTTTGAAGTGCTTGTAAAAATTCTTTGAAAAAGTGTCTGCTTTAAAGTGCGCCTTTATCCTGACTTGATCTGTCTTTTTATATTGATGATCCCTGCCTTGTTTTAGAATAATTGTTTTATAATTTGAATTTTGAATTGATGTCAATCGATCGAGCAATGCTTATTAAGCATTTTGACTCTTATTGAATGATATGGTTAACGTGGTAAATCTGGTTCATATAGTCTTCGTAATTGTACTTATTTTGTTGATTCTGAAAATCGCATTGCACTTCGTTTCTTAACAAATGACTTACTTTTACAATATGCTTCCTAAGGTAAATTAGCTGATTGATCAATAACTGCGTATTTTTGGAATGATAAATTTTGAAATAAAAGATACATCGTGACGTAACAGAACATAATATTAAAAATAAATTCAAAAGAGAAAGTTTTGAGAATATTCAGATTTTTCAGAATAAAAACAATGTGAATTTAATGTTAGAATCGAGAAAATTAAATAGTATTTATTATCCTTTTCTGACTTAACTTTAAATTGAGATGAATGCAAGGTGCTTTTTGATAAACACATGCGGATCATACAGCATAATCTGCCATCACGATGAGGAGGCAGCTCGTATTTATTAGTTATTAAGTTTATTAATTTCACGTGTTTTGGGGATGTGTGATTTGTATTGGTAGTGGATGTATATTAACTAATGTTGGTGATGGATGTATATTAATTAATGATGGAGGTGGAGCTAGAGAGGATATTACTATATTTTTGACACTCCATGCGCGAAGCTCAAATTCGCCCACAATTCACAAAGTGACACGGGCGAAAATTGAGCTGCTTACACGTTGTGTCAAAAAATGCAGTTCAATACTTGTGCCAGAAAGTGATTTCTTCCTCATGTGACCGTTTCACCCTCGCTCTGCTCGGGCGCAAGCCACACGAGGAGAAAATCACTTTCACGCGCTAGTATCGAAATATACTATTTAGGTATAATTAGGGGCTACATAGTAAATTAAATTGAGTCCCTGAGAATGAGCAGTAGCGTGCTCGAAACTTCAGACAGTTTTAAGCGTGGAGTTTGCAATAAAATCAAGGATTTTTGGTGGTAGAGGGCACTCAGATTGTCCTTTACTAATTTTATTTATTTTCAAGTTTTAACGCCGTTAATTTTAAGATTTTATTTCAGATTATATTTCGGAGATGATTATAAACAAGGACATTCTGACTGCCTATCTTTGTTTATTTATTCTAATTATATATTTTTATTTGACTGTAAAACCAATAAAAGTATTATTCAACTTATTCATTTTTTAGTCGACATGAGTATCGTTTTTAATTTTCCATATTTTTTATTTTCATAACTTAAATTTTTATATTTATTTATTTTTATTGTTTCTTTTTGATCTCAGCAAAGAAGATAGATGCGTGTAATAGTATACTTTTAAATAGGAAAGATGTTCTAAAAATAAGTACTGTTACCCAGCCACTTGAAGGCGACACCAAATTTCAATGCATTTTATCTTTATATGTACTATACTGTAAGGTTTTTCCCCTACTCGCACTGCTTGCCAATTCCCCGATTATAACGTAAACATGATACTTTTCTTAAATAATAACATTATAACAGAATCAAGAGGCCAGGTAAATATTAAGAAGAAGAAAAAGAAGTTTATAACATAAAAAATTACACGTTTATATTAACAGTACTGCTATTGTTGATAATAATTTTCTAAAGTTTCTTAGAAAGTGATTAAAAAAATGTAGTGATTTTGTCAAAACTAATCTTTAAGCTAGTTTAAGGTAAACTCTAATTTGTTCGCATAGCTCATTAAAGGAGAGAACCCCCGTTTTTGAATCACCTTAGCTTCTCTAATAATAAATAATGGTTAAATAAAACATTACCTTTCTGCGTTTACATAAAGAATAACTTGGTATTTCATTTATAAATTATTTGATTTGTACATAGTAAAAATGATTTTTGTAATACCACGATAATTCAACAATGCGTGGGAGTATTAAACCTGAGTTAAAGTCTGAAAAAAAATAAATTAAAATGTAATAATAAAATTCTTATTTTATAGTATTAATTGATAAAACTTTTTTTATCTTAAAAGTTACTACTATTATATTGAAGTGAAGGGTTAAGACTTTTTTTTCTCACGTAAATATCTTATGGTTTATGGTTTATGGGTTTATAGTTTATAAGTTTATGGTTTATGGGTATATGGTTTATAGGTTTATGGGTTTATGGGTTTATGGTTTATGGATTTATGGTTTATGGGTTTATGGTTCGTGGTTTATGGATTGATGGGTTTATGGTTTATGAATATGATTTACGGGTTTATAGTTCATGGGATTATGGTTTATAGGTTTTTGGTTTACAAGTTTGTAGTTTATGGGTTTGTGGTTTATGGGTTTTTAGTTTACGGGTTTATGGTTTATGGTTAATAAGTTTATGGCTTATGGGTTGATAATTCATGGGTTTATGGTTCATGGGTTTATGGTTTATGGGTTTATTGTTTATGCTTGATGGGTTAATGGTTGATGAGTTTATAGTTTATAAGTTTATAGCTTATGAGTTTATGGTTTATGGGTTCATGGGTTCATGGTTTATTGGTTTGTGGGTTATAGGTTTATGGGTCTATGGTTTATGAGCATATGGGTTTATGAGTTATGAGTTTATGGGTTCATAGTTTATGGTTTTATGAATTTATGGTTTATAGGTTTATGATATATAGGTTCATACTTCATGGTTTATAGGCTTATGGTTTATAGGTTTATGAGTTTATAGTTTATGGATTCATGTTTTATGGGTTTATGGTTTGTGGATTATAGATTGATGGGTTTATGGTTTATGGGTTTATTGGTTTATGATTTATGGGTTTATTGGTTTATGATTTATGGGTTAATAGTTTAAAGGATAATGGTTTATGCGTTTTTAGTTTACGGGTTTATAGTTAATGGGTTTATGGTTTACGGGTTTATGGGTTATGGTTTATAAGTTTATAGGTTTATGGTTTATGAGTTCATGTTTTATGGATATATGGGTTCATAGTTTATGATTTCATGGTTTATGGTTTATGAATTTATTGTTTATAGGTTCTGACTCATAAGTTTATGTTTTTTTGGTTCATAGATTATGGTTTGTGGTCTATAAGTTTATGGTTATTGCGCATATGGTTTATAGGTTTATGGTTTACAAATTCATGGTTCATAAGTTTATGGTTTGTGATTTATGGATTTATGGTTTATAGTTTTGTGATTTATGGCTTATGGTTAATGGGTTTATGGTTGATTGGTTCGTAGGTTATGGGTTTATAGGTTATGATTTTATGGGTTTATTGTTTATAGGTTCATGATATATAGGTTTACAGTTCACGAGATTATGGTTTATACGTTTTTGGTTTACGGGTTTATAATTAAAGGGTTTATGGTTTATGGTCTACGGGTTTATGGTTTATGTGTTTATGGTTTATAGATTCAAAGTTTATGGGTATATGGTTTGTGGTTCATGGATTTATAGGTTTATGTTTAATGGTTTATGGGTTTATGGTTTATAGGTTTATGTTTCATGGGATTACGGATAATGGGTACATGGTTTATGGGGTCATGGTTTATGGGTTTATGGTTTATGGCGTTATGGTTTATGTGTTAATATTTCACAGGTTTATCGTTCATAGGTTTATGGTTTACGGGTTTATTGTTTATGGGTTTATGGTCTATAGCTAATGGGTTTATGGTTTATGAATTTATAGTTTATAAGTTTATGTTTTGCGGGGTTACAGTGTATAGTTTATTAATTTAGGGTTTATGAATTATGTGTTTATAGTTTATGGGTTTATGGTTCATGTGTTTATGGGTTTATGGTTTGTGGGTCTATGCGTTTATGGTTTATGGGTTAATAGATTTATGTTTTATAGGTTTAGGTATATAAGTTCTTGATTTATGGGTGTATGGGTTTATGGTTCATGGGTTTATGGTTCATGTGTTCATGGGTTTATGGTTTATGAGTTTATGCTTTATGGGTTTATGGTTTATAGGTTAATGGTTTATTGGTTTATGGTTTATGGGTTTATAGTTTATGGATTTATGGTTTATAGCTAATAGGTTTATGGTTCATGGATTTATAGTTTATGAGTTTATGGTTTACGGGTTTACAGTTTATATACAGTGTGGGCTTATGGTTTGTGGGATTATGGTTTATGGGTTAATGGGTTTATGGGTTTATGGTACATGGGTTTATTGTTTATGGGTTTATGGTACATGGGTTTATTGTTTATGGGTTTATGGTACATGGATTTATTGTTTATGGGTAATGGCAGAGATAAGTAGAGATTGCCAATGCCGTGTTAATAAAACGTGCCGAATTCAATCATGACGATCCTTGCGGCGCTTCCGGAACTATACGCGCAAAGCCCCTCCACGTCTACACGCGCGTAGAGAAGCAAGCGAGAAGGGAGGAGACAAACACACGAAACACGCGGTTTCCAGTGGCGTAGGTAAACTTACGGCAAACCCGCTTTAGCTTGTTTTCGCCGCGATACTTTATAGCTTTATTTCAATACGATTAACCCTCCTGAAAATTTTTTGATTAATTATATATTTTTATTCTAAACAGATACATATTTTAATAACAAAAATCATTAAAGTAATCAAACAAATAAACAATAATAAATAAAATCTTTTGGGGGGCGATGAACATATGTAACTTTTTACCCTCTTCAACAAACGAATGCGGTGGCTGTGGTCACTAAGTTCTAACGTACTTCGCTCACTACTTTTGCCAAGTTCAAACCCGATGATCTACCTATTTTTTATTTTGTTTTATTTTTAAATATTATATATTTTTGTAATCAATTTTCATAGCGGAAAAAATAAAATTAAAAATTCATTTAACATCTTAAATTCTTTTTTATTTCAAAAATATAAAAAAATATATCTACAGATAGGGATAGAAAAAAGTTTTAATGTCAATATTATATGGCTATATAACTTATATTAATATGAAATAAAAACTATGCTACTTCTGTAATTTTTTCCTACTAAATATAAAAGATATTAAAGATTGAAAAAAAATTATTTTAAGAGGAGGTCACGTAACTCTGTCCTTTTCTAATCAAAGAAATTATTTTTTTACAAAAACTAATAACTTTAGCAAAAAATGAAGAGAAAGCCGCATCTTGTATAAAAAAAAACAATATTTTCTTTGATAAGAAAAAATTAATTTTATTGCTTCATTCTTAAGAAAACCTTGAAAAACTAAATTTTTCACCGTAACCTCCATGATTTAAGTTTTTCAAGGTTTTCTTGAAAACGAAGCAATAAAATTAATTCTTTCTTATCAAAAAAAATATTGCTTTTTTATACGAGATGCGGCTTTCTCTTCATTTTTGGCTAAAGTTATTAGTTTCTATAAAAAACTCAATTCTTTGATTAGAAAAGGACAGAGATACGTGACCTCCTCTTAAATTATAGTTGTTTTTTCATTCTCACTCAATTGCAAATAATAAAACCTTTTTTGTTCCTTAAAAAAAGGACCTTTTCTAAATTTATATAAATTTATGACATTTTTAACTAATTTAATAAAAATAGAAAATAAATATAAATAATTCTAATTTTATTTTAGATAAGTAAAATAATAAATTTGCTTGAAAAAATAAATAATTTTATGAATTTAAACTTCATTAAAGCGCATTTTAAATAAAAATTACATTGAATATCATTAATATTTTTAAAAACTGGACTTTTTCTTCTTTCTTTTATTAAATATATTTTTATAATATTATCAATTATCATTTTCAAAACGAAAAAAATGATTTAACAAACATAATAATTTAAGTTCTCACAAGTCATATTAAATAAAATTTTCGCTACATTTTAAATAGCCTAAATTCTGTTAATCTCTCAAAAACTGGCATTTTTAAAACTTTTATAGGAGCATGATAATATTGTTTTTAATTTATTTAATAAAAATTCAACATAAAATGTTGATAAACATCATTTTATTTTAGACACATAAAAGAATGAAAAAATGCTTTTATTAAAAATATATCCTTTTTAATATCAGTAATATAGTAATATAGTAGCATATATCTTGATATCAGGTTTTTAATTTCTTTTTATTGAATTAACTTAATATAAATTTATAATGTCGATAATTCGATTGAAGAAAAATGAAACTTCACGAAACCCTGCAAATTTCACGAAAGCGTGTTTTCAATGAAAATGACTTTAAATTTTATTTTATTTTTAAAAAATTTACATAGAATTTTAACATTGCCAAAAATTAAAAAAAAATAGATTTCAATGTTTTCTTTGTAATTATTACAATAGCTCCAAACTTTGAACCATGATATGAAAAGCATTTAAAATTTTGTTCAGTTATACAATCAATTAGGAAAAAATTTTATCCATATTGTTAATTTTTAAAAATAGCAGTTTATGAACAAAGTACATATTTTTTTATATTTTGACGTTTATTATATCTTTTTAAAGTATATTTTTTACTGTTATTTAGGATAAATGTAATAAAATGCGTGAATACTTTATTTTTCATAAAAAATGTATTTAAATACAATTTTTCAAAAAACAATGAAGAAATTTATTATTCAAATAAAAAAAATTTAATCATAACAACGACGTGCAGTATTATAATTAAATTATTTTTGTAACTATAAAAATTAAACCATTTTTTTAATAAATGTTTTTTTAATATCAATGGTATTTAACGTGATTTTTATTTAATGCGCTTTGATGAAATTGACAACACTTTTTAAAAAATATGCCTTATTAAAGCACATTTCTTAATTCTTTTATTTATTCTTTTATTATTCTTTTATTCATTTTAAGTTAAATTTTTGTTGAATCAATAAAAAATATAATAATAAAAATATTTAATTCACATATCCATAATAAACCATTTAAACATATAGTAAACAATTTGAAATTGATTTTTTAAGATACAGTTGTAACGAGGATAGCAAATTATTGGTATGCTATGATATAGCTCTATCCTCGTTATAAGTCGCACGGCTCAGCGTATGCTTGATATGCAGGTGTAAGAGTGAGACGGAGAGAGTCAGTCTTGGGGACTCGGATATAGTACTGTAGAGAGAGGCGCGCGCAGGGCATGCTGGGTAGGATTAGGCAAGAGAGAGAAGCGAACGGACGGCACGGAAGAGTAGAAAGATTCTAGCAGCCATTGTGTACGTTGTGCGAGCTTGTGCGTCCGCTAAATTTTTGATAAAGGTTTTCTTTTGTGAGAGTGTTGTTGGAGCCTCATTAGATTGTTTTAAAGCTAGAGAATTTTTGCCGAACTTTGCCGAGAGAGTTGAGATATATTTCAACGAGAGCAACGAGGTTGTTGAGCTGCACCGCATATCTACGGTGCCGCTTTAGTTGTACTGGTGAACCGCCATTGCGAGAGAAATCGATTGAGAGTCCTCCGTGTTCAACGTCCGATAAAGAAATGTAAGTCTGCAGACTTTCGTATGTTTTTTATTATTGTTAAAAGCGTGTATGCGATACATACGAAAATATCAAGACCGTCGTGTGCGCCGCGTCGTATAGATTAGGGTAGCTTAAATTAACTTTTGTTTCGATTCGTGAGTTTAACTAAATTTTATAGCTAATAACTATTATTGGAAGTTTATTTTTATGTAATATATTGGTCTATTATTTTGAATAAAGTAAAGTAAAATTTAAGTTAATTTGAATTGTTGCATAATATTATTTCTCTCAGTAGAATCGTGTTTTGCCTTTATATGATAATCTTAATACACTTGATTGCATTTGATTTACGATATTTAATAGAGTCTCAAAGTACACGCCGTGGGTTTCGTCGTACCAGACGTCCGGAAGGCAGAACTTCTAAGCGAAGTTCTGCAATAATGATATATATTGCTTAGCTGATTTTCTTTGTATGAAAAAGTCGTTTATATACGAGCATTGTCGAGATACAAGGCTGATCGTCTCTAAATAGAAAATCGGTTATTTAACGGTAAGTGCGTATGTACTTGAAGTAAGTACATACGAAACCCACAAATATATTTAATTTGTTTATTTAAATATATTCCCCGTTACATGGCGCCCAACAAATCAATTCACGAAAGTTGTTGAAAGAGTGTATTACGTTAGTACATTGCGTGCATAGTGCATAGCACCAATATATGGGCTCACGTAAATAAAAAGTTTATCGTGATTTTTTTTATGGTGCGTATGATTACGTGGCGCGCAGCGTGATAAAATAAAGGACACGATAGAGAAATATAGGTGGCTCTCGTGTGGCGCGCATTATAAAATGGCGTCCACTGAATAATCGAGAGCAGCTAATGCTTATCTTATTACAAAGGCCTTGTGGGGCGCTAGTTGTAATAAGACAATTAAAGCATTAAGCTAAGTCTAGTGGCAATAGTCATTGCGCGGTGGATTATCAAAGCGTGTTTTTTTTATTTTCCGAGATTAGGAACAGAAATTCATGCGATAATTTTTTTTTATTATTTTAGGAAATTTTTTCGGTTTTCTTTAGGAAAAAAAAAATATAATAGGATAATTTTTAAAGAGAAAGGAATTTTTTTTTGAATTGTACGGAAGAGCGACGGTCTTGTAGACTGTAAGTTCGACAAGATAAGAAAAATAAAATAAAATTCTTGTCGAACATAGGGCGCGCTTGTGAGCAACGTTAAAGTAGGTTGCTCACAGGTTATAAAATAAGGATAGTATTCGTCCGCGAGCAACAAAGAGTTGTAAAGGACTAAGGTTGAATTTTTTTTTTCTTTTTCAAATTGTAGTTTTACCCTTGGTGTCAAGTTTTTTTCTAGTTGTTTTTTTTTATTGGAAAAAATTATTTCTTGTAGAAATTTCGAATTTTTTTTTTCGGTTTAATTGAAATTGTTTAAATTGAGAATTGGATTTGATAGTGAAAATTTTTTTTTTTTTTTTTTTTTATTTTTGCAAAACTGAGGTTGCAGTTTTTGCAATAGCTGACTGGTTGAAGGTTTTATTTTTTTTTAGCCAGTCAGCAAGTAGAACTATTGACACCAAGAGGAAATCGAAGAGTTTTTCTCGCTTTTAAGGGAAATTTAATTGTTTTTTTTATTAAAAATAGTTTTATTCGTATTAGAGGGAGAAGGTTGGCTCAATATATTTATATTGAGCCAAATAAGAATAAACTCTTAGTCGCTCGCGTAGAGAGGTTCTTGCGTGTGCTATAGTAGTTAGGTACACTACAAATATATATATATTGTACACACATATATTTAGAATTTTTATTTGCGGCTGTTTAAGCAATTATTATTTTCTGAATAGCGCACGCAAGTACTTCTATTTCAGGTAATAGATTTGCTGCAAGAGCGAAGATGTCAAGTAATCAGTCAAGAAAAGATACAGCATCAACTGAGTTGCTTGATGACTGGCTCATATGTCTAAACGGTCAAGAACTGACTGAAGCATTATATAGCTTGCAAATGCAAACTTCTGGATCCAGGTTTGCTCAAGCTGAGAGGCTAAGAGTCTGGCTGCTCGGTGAATATACGGCAGCCGACTTTATGCAGTCCGATCTGTCTGACGAAAGTGCAATCAGACAGACGAGGATTGATCTTCGTCAGTCTTTTATTGAGGCAAAGACGGCAGAAATAACAAATAGTTCGCAAACAGCGAGCAATTATACCTTGCATCCACATCCATTGGCTGAGTTACCGCAATTACATGTAGAAAATTGTGAGGTGACTCAATTATCAGCTAATGGAAGTGAGGGAACAGCAAACGCCCTAGCTAATAATAGAAGTATTGTCTCGCAGAGTGATCAGACGAGACAACGGACTTTGATAGATAAAGAGGACGAAATTCAAGTAGTCCAAATGCAAGGAATCGACGCACACGCACAACAGAATTCGCCACAAGGTCGTGAGAATTCGACTAATGAAGAGTATCTGTTGCATAGTAAAATGTTAAAGGCATTGCAACAGATACAACAGCAATTAGGAAATTTGTCAGAAAGAGTTCGTGACCTTTCAGATTGGAGGGAATCATGCTTGTCAAATCAGACAAGTGTGATTCCTACTGAAAATAGATTACCGTCTAGCACAAGGTTAGATGGCGGTATATCAGGTTGCGGCAGAAGAAGTCAACATAGCAATGTTGAAATAGCTCAACAACGTACAGAAGATAAGCAGGTTAATTTCGACCAAGCAACGGCCGGCTCGAGGGTAAATACAGCAGTAGACGGTGTACCTCGGGTTGATAACTCAACTGTCTCGGAAGCGTCTCGTTTCCCACCATTTGGTGTCCTCGGCACAGCCTGGGGAAGGGGTGGCTCACCGACTCAAGGTTCTGTGAGTCATGGTGGTCAACCAAGAGACGTTGGTAGGGTCGTGCGCCAGTGGGAAGTACGATTTTCGGGCACAAAGGACCAAAGTATAGACCTCTTTTTGACAAGAGTCGAGGAGTGTCGGGTCCTGGCTAATATGTCAGAAAGTGATTTATTATATTCACTTTCTGAACTACTGACAGGTGTAGCAGCTACGTGGTATCGCAATAATCGGGACCAATGGCATAGTTGGCCCGAATTCTGTGATGCTGCGAGACGATGGTATGGTACCAACCGTCGTTTCCAGCAGAGGCTCATAGCAGAAGCGAATACACGCACGCAAGGCAATGATGAGCCAGTGCGTGACTATTTAACGTGCCTTATAGCAATAATGCGTAGGCAGAAACCACAACCGGATCTCAGTCAGCAATTAGATTTACTGCACCGCAACTTGAGACCGGAGCTGCAAAGACTAGTGCGCAGAGATGAATTTAATAGCATTGATGCGTTACTAGAACTCGCTGTTGAAGCTGAATTAACTTTGGAAGCGGAGAAAGTTTATAAACCTCCGCCATCACCTGGAAAAGCCTTATTACCGGAAACTGCTTATCACCCACCGGCGAATCGGAAAAAGATCTCACCTAAGGTAGCTAGTGTAGACACCAAGGCAACTAAGGTCGAAGATATGGTGTCTGCTGTCACAAAAATTTTAGAACAAAAATTAGCCCAGTTTGAAAAGAAGTTAGAGAATAAAACTTCTAAATTTACGAATCAGAATAGAACAAAGTTCCGCACACCAAATAAGCAGGTGCCTCAAGATAATAATGATAAGGTTAATCCGAATCAGAAGAACGAAGGTTCACAGGATTCAGGCCAAAAACCTGATGATTACAAAAAAGATAAAGCGAATAGCCCATCGTCAAATTCACATAGTAGACAAAGAGGAATAGTTTGCTATGGTTGTGGCAATCCTGGGTACATAAAGCGTAATTGCCCAAAGTGTTCGGGAAACGCGCAAGGGAGCAAGTAAAGAAGGCCAATGCAGCTCCCTCTGACTCTGATATGGCCTTCAAAGAGTCAGTGGTACCATCAGTGGACTCGGTAAGAGCCGAGTCTACTAAAGAAAAAGAACCAACGTTAGAGTTAATAGATAACCTAAACTTGAATACTGTTGATAGTGTAGTTCGACAAAGTTTATCTGAAAATAACACTGTAACAGATGGCACTAGTGAAATTGAAACACGATGGTGGTTAAAAGTTAAGATCTGCAATCAAATGATACGTGCTTTATATGATCCAGGAGCATCAAGAACGGTGATGGGATCTATTGGTCAGAATTTGGCAGATCAGTGCGGCATAAAAGTTGCTTCATGTGATAACCGAAGGGCTCGAGTTGCTAATGGACATTTTACTCCGATATCGGGTTATGTAAGACTTCCTTTTACGTTGGGAAGCATTACTAAAGATATTTTGGTGGCAATCATGCCTGAGTTAGACGCAGATTGCTATCTTGGAGTGAATTTTGTACGTGAATTTAAAACGATATTGGATCCATGCGAAAATAGAGTATTGCTAAAGGATGCTAATATATATATAGATTTAGAGGTTGCTGCTGTACAGTCAGAAGAAGTGGTGCAAACTGGATTGGCTAATTTAAAAACGGAAGAAAAGCAACAGTTACAAGAACTATTAGATAGGGTAGTCGGAGAAGATAATGGCCAATTAGGTTGCACAACTTGGATTGAGCATGAGATTAATGTTGGTTCAGCTCAACCCATTAAACAAAAATATTATTCTACGTCACAGAAAATGGAAGAAGAAATGCATTCTCAAGTACGAGAGATGCTAAAATCTGGAATAATAGAGCCATCAGCGAGTGGTTGGTCTAGTCCAGTCGTTATGGTTCGTAAAGCGAATGGAAAGTTTCGATTCTGCGTGGACTATAGAAAAGTCAATGCTGTTTCTCAACAAGATGCTTACCCTCTTCCTTTTATGGATGCAATCTTTCGAAAGCTACAGAGGGCTAAGTATATCTCTACGCTGGATCTGAGCCAAGCTTATCATCAGATCCCGCTTAAGGTAGAATCGAGGCCTATTACAGCATTCACGGTTCCTCGATTGGGACTATATCAGTTCATAAAAATGCCGTATGGCCTGAGCCAGGCTGGGGCAACATTTCAGCGATTAATCGATATGGTGATTGGGCCGGAAATGGAGCCATATGCATTCGCTTATCTGGACGATATAATAGTAGTTACTGAAACCTTTGCAGAGCACTTGAAGTGGTTAGAACACGTGCTATTAAGGATAAAGAAAGCGAACCTCACGATAAACCGAGAGAAAAGTATTTTCTGTTGCGAAGAAGTGAAGTATCTCGGTTTGTTAGTTAATAAAGATGGATTTCGACCTGATCCAGAGAAAATCAGGCCGATTGTTGAGTATCCAGCGCCAAGAAACTTAAAGCAACTGCGACGATTCTTAGGAATGGCGTCGTGGTATAGGAAATTTATTAAAGATTTTGCTACGCTAGCAGAACCATTAACGCAGTTGACAAAGAAAGATTGTCGATTCGAATGGTCTGAAAATCAACAGCAAGCTTTTGAAGAGATAAAAGCCTTAATGGTTTCTGCACCTGTATTGCGGAAACCACATTTTGATAAGCTGTTTGTTATACAAACTGATGCAAGTGATACAGGTCTTGGTGCAGTTCTGACTCAAGAGATTGATGGAGAAGAACGGGTGCTGGAATTTGCCAGTCGCACTATGAACCAAGCAGAACGAAATTATTCTGTAACTGAACGAGAATGTTTAGCTGTAAAATGGGCTGCTAACAAATTCAGACCTTATATAGATGGATACCATTTTAAAGTGATTACAGACCATAGTAGTTTGAGATGGTTGTGTAATTTGCATAACCCAACTGGTAGGTTAGCGAGATGGGCGTTGGAATTACAAGGCTACTCGTTTACTGTAGAACACCGAAAGGGAGCATTGAATCATGTTCCAGATGCACTCTCAAGAATGTATGAGGGTGAAGAGCACGAAGACGTTGAAGTCTCGGCTCTTCATACTGCAACCATAACCAAAGATACATGGTACTTAGGATGGTTTGACAAAGTACAAAAGGATCCAAGAGGAAATCCAAGATGGAAAATTATTGGTAGTCGTCTCTTCAAATATTGTCCTAATGAAGAGATCGATGATATTATGGGTCAGGATGACGAGGCTTGAAACTCGTCGTTCCTTTGGAACAGAGAAAAGAGTGCTCATGGAATGTCATGATGAATCTACTGCAGGTCACTTAGGTAGAGAGAAAACCTATAAAAGAGTGATTGAAAGATATTTTTGGCATTCCATATACAAAGATGTAATGGAATACGTGCGTAAGTGCTTAGTGTGTCAACAATGCAAAGTTGAGCAGCAATTACCTGTCGGTTTGATGGGGCAACGCGTTATAAGACGGCCATGGGAAGTGGTAGCTGGTGATATAGTTGGACCACTACCTAAAAGTACCAAAGGGCATGAATATGTCTTAGTAATGCAAGATTTATTTACCAGATGGGTAGAGTGTGTACCATTAAGAAAAGCTAATGGTATAAACATTCTTAAACACTTCAAGGAGAAAATAATATATCATTTTGGTGCTCCTGAAGTGTTTTTATCTGTTAACGGTACTGAGTTTGTGAATGGAGTAATAGATCCATATTTAAAAAGCATTGGAGTATTGCATACGACAATACCTCCATATCATCTACAAGCTAACCCAGTGGAGCGAGTCAATAGAACCATTAAGACCATGATAAGGTCCTATGTTGAAAGTAACCATAGAACTTGGGATGAGCACTTGTCAGAGTTTGCTTTTGCATATAATACAGCTGAGCAAAGTTCAACTGGTATTACTCCAGCAATGTTGAATTTTGGAAAGCAGTTGGTGCCACCTGGCTCTCTTCAAAGAGAAGAGGAGAGAGCTGCTTGTAATGAAGAAAATCAGGAGGCAATACGTCAATGGGCAAAGTATTTGGAAAATTTGCCTGCTTTACATGATAAGGCTAAGGTTCAGGCTGAAGGTGCACAGAACAGACAGGCAAAATATTATAATTCTCGTCATAGAGATGTATGGTATCAAGTGGGTGATAAAGTTTGGAAAAGAAATAGAGTTTTGTCATCTGCCATTCAGGGCATTAGTGCTAAATTGGCACCTAAATATGCAGGGCCGTATGTAGTTACGGCCTGTTGTGGTAAAAATACCTACGATGTAATAGACACTCATGGTTATATTGAAAAAGTAATACCAGTTTGTGATCTAAAAAGATATATAGATGGACAAGATCCAGAAGATGATGACAACGAAGAACATCCACCGTTGGAGTCAGAAGAGCGAGATAATAGCGATGCGATTCGTTGCGAAACGCCATCTGCGAATGGCCAGAGTCACCATCACAGCAATGAGGTTCCACCTGCGAGTGGAAATGAGTTGCGTAGCTTAGGCAGTTCTAGGAAGCGTGGTAGGCCGCGTAAAACGGTTGTGGTGGTGAAACGTGCGGCGTTAAAGCGAGTTACAGTTGCTCAGCAAGCGAGCGAGAATGCTGAGAGTAAGCGAAGTCGTGGTAGGCCGAAAGGAACAAAAAAGCGTGCGACAAAGATGAACATAGGTTCTATCTCTCCTCGTAAAACGCGAGCGCAATCTCAAGCGAGGAGATCATAGTCATGACCAGTGTTCGTTTCTCTTTTTCAGCATGGAGTCAGCCATGATAAAATCTATGAAGTTGGTAGCAGAGTTGGCCGATTTACAGATCGAAGAGCGTCGAGGCGCTGTGCAAGTGCTGCAACAAGCAGTATCTGTTTTGGGCCACCCTGACGACAGAAGACGGGAATCGACTGTCGTCATTGAAGAAGTAGAGGAGCCACAAAGCGACTTGCAGCAGGCCATATGTCGGTCTATGGGCTTGTTGGAGATGCTGCAGTCAAGTATGGAGGAGGCTGTCGCAGACGAAGAAGCTGCGGCCGCTGTTGGAACTGTGGCAGAAGAGAAGGGCGCTTATGCTACAAGGGCTACTGAGAAGAGTAACGATTCCGAGTCTGCTACCAACATGACTTCTATGGAAGAGGAGTGGGAAAAGGTGGAGCGCTTCCTCACTGCTGCCATGTCTGTCTCGCGTGAGGTCTTCCAGCAAGAAAATGACGCCTTTACTGCTTTGGAGGACTTCTTAGAGTCATACGGCGAGGAGGGAGCAGCAAAGGCTGACGTATGGGTTAAGCGTGTAGCCAACAGACGCGAGGAGCACGCTGCCATCAATGATCTTCGCTCACAGAGACGTCGGCGCCGTGAAGAAGAAATCCGGCGCCAACAACAGCAAGAACAGGCTCTGGCTCAAGCTAGATTAAGAAGACAGCAGCTTGAGACCAGAGCTGCCCGAGAAGAAGAAGAGGCGCGAGCTCGAATCCAACTCGCACGTAAGCAGGTCGAGCAGGCTCGTAAAAACGAGCTCTTTGAAGAGTTGAAGTTGGAGAAGGAGAAAACTCGCGCCGCTTACAAGCGAGATCACCCTGAAGAGCCCAGATGCTATATCTGTGGCACTTTGGGTGTGAGAAAGAGTAAGCACTGCCCCAATCGTTCTAGTCATCACCGTTACCCATGAAGGAAGATACGATGGGGCGTGCTATAGGTATAACAGGAGACAGTATTGCAGATATAGATTTTTTTTTTGTGTTTCAAAGTAATATTAAATTCTTCTTTTCATTTTTCTTTTGTTTAATCATATGATATTTTACGAGTCTCACTGTTAATAAATGTCTCTTTTTGTAAAGTATTGATTTCTTTTACTCCTGGGTCAAACTTTGGATTTCAGTGCGACCAGATAGGGTAGCAGAGCTGTCAGTCAAGTCTTCCAGCGTCTGGGGAAGGGGTGTAACGAGGATAGCAAATTATTGGTATGCTATGATATAGCTCTATCCTCGTTATAAGTCGCACGGCTCAGCGTATGCTTGATATGCAGGTGTAAGAGTGAGACGGAGAGAGTCAGTCTTGGGGACTCGGATATAGTACTGTAGAGAGAGGCGCGCGCAGGGCATGCTGGGTAGGATTAGGCAAGAGAGAGAAGCGAACGGACGGCACGGAAGAGTAGAAAGATTCTAGCAGCCATTGTGTACGTTGTGCGAGCTTGTGCGTCCGCTAAATTTTTGATAAAGGTTTTCTTTTGTGAGAGTGTTGTTGGAGCCTCATTAGATTGTTTTAAAGCTAGAGAATTTTTGCCGAACTTTGCAGAGAGAGTTGAGATATATTTCAACGAGAGCAACGAGGTTGTTGAGCTGCACCGCATATCTACGGTGCCGCTTTAGTTGTACTGGTGAACCGCCATTGCGAGAGAAATCGATTGAGAGTCCTCCGTGTTCAACGTCCGATAAAGAAATGTAAGTCTGCAGACTTTCGTATGTTTTTTATTATTGTTAAAAGCGTGTATGCGATACATACGAAAATATCAAGACCGTCGTGTGCGCCGCGTCGTATAGATTAGGGTAGCTTAAATTAACTTTTGTTTCGATTCGTGAGTTTAACTAAATTTTATAGCTAATAACTATTATTGGAAGTTTATTTTTATGTAATATATTGGTCTATTATTTTGAATAAAGTAAAGTAAAATTTAAGTTAATTTGAATTGTTGCATAATATTATTTCTCTCAGTAGAATCGTGTTTTGCCTTTATATGATAATCTTAATACACTTGATTGCATTTGATTTACGATATTTAATAGAGTCTCAAAGTACACGCCGTGGGTTTCGTCGTACCAGACGTCCGGAAGGCAGAACTTCTAAGCGAAGTTCTGCAATAATGATATATATTGCTTAGCTGATTTTCTTTGTATGAAAAAGTCGTTTATATACGAGCATTGTCGAGATACAAGGCTGATCGTCTCTAAATAGAAAATCGGTTATTTAACGGTAAGTGCGTATGTACTTGAAGTAAGTACATACGAAACCCACAAATATATTTAATTTGTTTATTTAAATATATTCCCCGTTACACAGTTCATAATTCTTTAATATTTTTTAATTGGAAGAGATGTTTCCCTGTATCTGTCATTCTCAATATTTTTCTCATAAAGTTTAAAAGATTTAAAAATCATATACATTTTGTTAATAGTCAGATAGCTCCTCCATCAGCTATAATTTGTTGTTCATTCAAAAGGCGGATAATCTTTTCAAACTTTAAATGGGTTTTTATTTTATATGTTATTATTGTAAATTTTCAAATAGCCTTGCCGATTTCTTTAAGATAATCTCGTTTAAAGTATGATCACTTTGGGTCTCAATAAACTGCTAATAAATAAAATCAGTATTGTTTGTTTATTTAAAATTCATATAATTTCAGCTTGAAGAACCGTTGAGCTTTTTATTATTAAAATACTAATTTGCATGACATCTTAAATCTTTTAAAGTAATTTTATTACAAAAAAAAGTAACTAACACAATGAGCAGTCAGATGAGATGCAAATTAGTCATTTTTCCGAAAGAATTTTCAATTTTTCTTAAATAATTAATCTCTGTGTAACTTAAATTTTATGTTTATGTAATTTTTGAAAAATTAAGATTTTTCATCTTTTAAATTTTGTAACTGTTGAAACAGAATGTTAATTTTTAAAAAATTAATTAAAAAAAATGTTATCATGCCTCTATATAACTTTAGAAAATGTCACTTTTTAAGGGACAAAAATAATTCAACCATTCAAAGTTTAGTCAAAATTTTGTTTAATAAGAACTGAAAATTATTCCGTTCGTAGAGAATTATAAATTTTTTTGTTTTAGAAATAATGATTGATAATATTATAGAAATATATTTAGTAAAAGAAAGAAGAAAAAGTCCAGTTTTTAAAAATATTAATGATATTCAATGTAATTTTTATTTAAAATGCGCTTTAATGAAGTTTAAATTCATAAAATTATTTATTTTTTCAAGCAAATTTATTATTTTACTTATCTAAAATAAAATTAGAATTATTTATATTTATTTTCTATTTTTATTAAATTAGTTAAAAATGTCATAAATTTATATAAATTTAGAAAAGGTCTTTTTTTTAAGGAACAAAAAAGGTTTTATTATTTGCAATTGAGTGAGAATGAAAAAACAACTATAATTTAAAATAATTTTTTTTCAATCTTTAATATCTTTTATATTTAGTAGGAAAAAATTACAGAACTAGCTTAGTTTTTATTTCATATTAATATAAGTTATATAGCCATATAATATTGACATTAAAACTTTTTTCTATCCCTATCTGTAAATATATTTTTTTTTATTTTTGAAATAAAAAATTAATTACAAAAATATATAATATTTAAAAATAAAAAAAAAAAAAAAAAAAAATAGGTGTATCATTGGGTTTGAACTTGGCAAAAGTAGAGACCGAAGTGCGTTAAAACTTAGTGACCACAGCCACCGCATTCGTTTGTTGAAGAGGGTAAAAAGTTACATATGTTCATCGCCCCCCAAAAGATTTTATTTATTATTATTTATTTGTTTGATTACTTTAATGATTTTTGTTATTAAAATATGTATCTGTTTTAAATAAAAATATGTAATTAATCAAAAAATTTTCGGGAGGGTTAATCGTATTGAAATAAAGCTATAAAGTATCGCGGCGAAAACAAGCTAAAGCGGGTTTGCCGTAAGTTTACCTACGCCACTGGAAGCCGCGTGTTTCGTGTGTTTGTCTCCTCCCCCCTCGCTTGCTTTTCTACGCGCGTGTAGACGTGGAGAGGCTTTGCACGTATAGTTCGGGCATTTGTCCATGTAGCGGCAGTAGTTTACATTGTATTTTAACGGGCACGCTCTTGCCTATGCTCATTGGCGATCTCTACTAATCTCTGGTAATGGGTTTACGGTTCATTGGTTTATGGTTCATTGGTTCATGTTTTATGGTTCATGTGTTTATGGCTTATGGATTGATGGTTTATGGTTATATGGTTTATGGTGTATGGATGTATGGGTTTATGGTTGATGGTTTATGTGTTTATGGTCTATGGGTTTATAGTTTATGGATTCATACTCTATGGGTTTATGGGTTCATGGGTTTATGGTTTATGGGTTAATGGTGTTATAGGTTAATGGTTTATAAATTTATGGTTTATAGGTTTATGGGTTCATGGGTTAATGGTTCATGGGTTTACGGTATACGGGTTCATGGTTTATCCTTCACGGGTTTATGGTTCATGGTTTATGGGTTTATGGTTTTTGGGTTTATGGTTTATGGGCTATGAGTTTATGGGTTTATATTTAACTACAAGAACAATTTTTGTATCATCATTACTTGTTGCTTTATATTATAATTGTAATAAACAAACAATATTACTTTTTTTTATGATCTGAATTATAATTTTATGACATAAATTTTTTCCTCAGTTTAATAATTATATAGGCAATCTAATATTGTTAATTTAAATTATTTTTGCAATGAATTATCATAATATTACATACGGTTATGAGTATAATTAAAATTCGTATTTGAATCCTATACTATGATTGTTAATAATAATTATTTACTTTTATCAACGCTTATTATTATACAAAAATTAAAATATTTTTTTTAATGCAATTATATATATTGATATAAATGTATGATATAAAACGAAATACATATTTATATTGAAATACCATTGTCAATAAACTTAGCAAATTTATATACACATATATAATAATATAATATATGAAAAGGCAACTGAGCGACGTTAGGAGCGAGGTAAATGCTGCTAGTACATATTAAATATAAGACTTATGTTCATGAATAATTTATAAAAATCCCATTTAATGGTTAAATTTCTTTCCTCTTGTTGATGACTTGATTTTTTCTATTTTTGTTGTTGTCACAGGATTTTTCAGCCAATTTTTAAGAAATGGACTTCATAATTCTGAGTTATCTTCAATACATATATCTTTATAAACTTATTGTGCTGACATTTTAATATGGGCCTTTGCAAGCAGGCATGTATTGTGCTATTGAAGAAGTGCCCTGCACCTAAATCGCCCGAGGATTTAAGGGCTATTACTATTCCATGTTTTTTTTAATGGTATTTGAGAAGATCGCCCATGACCGATTGTAGGATTACATTACTGCAAATAAATTACTTGACTCAATGCAAACTGGCTTCAGAAAACACAACTCGACACAGACAGCTATTCTTAAATTAACTGATGACATAAGATCGGGTCTAGACAAAAAACTCGTTAAATTACTTTTGCTTTTCGACTTTAGTAAGGCGTTTGACACGATCTCTCCTTCCACGTTACTTGCTAAGCTTAGATTGCTGGGGTTTTCCAGGTCCGCTCTCTTATGAATTAACTCTTATACATCAGGAAGGAAATAAATGGTTTTTACGCATTTAAATGAGGAATCGAGTTGGCTGACAACCAACCTAGGAGTTCCAAAGGGTTCGGTATAGGGGCCCCCGTTGTTTTGTCTTTATATTAATGACGTGCGTAACACTCTCGACTCTAGTTGCGTTGAGCACCTACTCTACGCAGACGACCTGCAAATTTACGCACAGGTACCTCGCAGGAATGTAGAAGAGGGTAGTCTTATCCTTCAGAGGGCAGCCGAAGCAGTGTCTGGTGTCCTCCTCACTTTAAATTCTAATAAAACTAAGGCAATCGTCTTTGGCAATAGTCGTTTTGTAAATTCTTTTTATGCTGGAAGGTCACGAACGATCGATCTTGAGGAAGGCATTCGTATACCCTTCTCTGACTCCGTAATGAGTCTTGGTGTTGTGCTTCATCCTGAACTTTCTTGGGAACCACACATCGATATGATTACAAAAAAGTTTAATAGAGTTTTATATGCCCTGCGGATTTTTTGGTCAGTACACCACGGAGACTCTGCGTAAACAGCTCGCAACCGCCACGCTGTTCCCACGTCTTGATTATTGTTTAGTGCTTTTACCTGATGCTTCTCAGGAGTTGAAAAGACGAATACAGAAATTACAAAATTCATATGTGAGATATGTCACGGGTTTGAGAATGGATCATCATGTCTCTGCTTATAGAACCGCGTTGGGTTGGCTGCGCACTGATTTGAGGAGACAGTATTTTTTGGCTGTACTTATGTACAAAATTGTGCGCATGAATACTCCGGAACATCTAGTAAGTCTCTTCTCTTGATGTGTATCCACAGTGGCTACTAGGGGAGAGGCAAAGGATCTGGCGGTGTCCTTTATGTGCACTGAGACTGGAAGGAATTCCTTCCAAGTTCAAAGTGTGCATTTTTTAAATTCCCTACCTGCTGAAATTAAGTATCTTCCATCTCTCAGCAGGTTCAAGACAGTAGTGAGAGGGTACTTGCTTGTCCTTGAATAATGGACACTATCTTTATGTTAATTTATTATATGTAGTCCCGTGTATAGCTTCAAGGTGTGCATGTGCTTATAGTATGGTTGATGAGCGCATGGTTAAGAGTAAATGTGTTACTTTTTATATTTTGATTGACTCGTTTGATTTTTATTATATTTTATTTTCATTGTTCAGACTGATAGATATTAGTTCGACAGATTTGTTCATCTTTATTTTATTAATGTTTATGTTTGTATTTTATTATTGTAACGATCTGTGATATCACTCTGTAAACTGACTTACTTATGTAGTATTATTAGTTTTAGGAAATCGACTATGATATCATGAGTGCAATATTTACACGTAACGTTACAGTATTATTTTATTTTTGTATTTTAGTATGTATTATATATTATTTTTTATTACACACTTTTTTGTAAACTGTTAAAAATAAATATATATCTATCTATCTCTAATAAGATAAGCTCAAGTTAATGATGAATTAAATTTTTCCATTTAACCTTTATTTGAAAATTTAATGAATTTATTATTTCTTACATTCAACATAAAAGATTTTTATAAAATATTTTCCAATATTTTTATGTAAATATGTTTTTCAATACATTATATATTATTGAAAAACCAGTGTACTATTTCTTGGAGTTCTCTAATTATTTTTAATTTGGATCCTTTTTTATAGTTAATTATATTATTTTTCATTTTTTTATAACAAAACATCCAAATTATCTTCTTCTTCTTCTAATTTTAATTATTTTCTTGACTAGCCCTTATTGGCTTTTGTCTTAGGTCATCATCAAGTAAATTTTTATAGTTTTTGATTTTTGCTCAATTTATTATTCCTGCTATCGCGGAAAAATTTTATTGCACTATTTTTTTTTTTTTTTAATTTTTTAATCATCCTTTTATTTTTATAAGATTATATGATAGAAACTTATAAAAATCAATACAATTTATGTAATATAATAACAATATTACTTATTAATCCATTTCTTAAACATGTATCTTGTAATTTTTTTTGACTGGTTATTAATATATATATATACATATATACATATATGCTAAAATGCCACTGGCCAATGCTAAATGAGAAAAATCTTTATTTAAAAATATATATATATTTTATCGCTAAAACTATCACCTTTTAATTTTTTTTTTGACACACAAACTAGCAAAAACAAAAACAAAAATTGTTATCTTTATATATATATTATACAATGAGACCTGGATAACTAGCCGCGCACGGGGCTGTAGGGGAAAAAAATTCTGAGAAAAGGCCAGTTATTGTGAATTCCCTCTATCGATAAACGCGCTATATCTTTCTCTCTTGCTCCGACTCTTTTGCTTAAGCGTTAATAAGCCGGTAACTGGGCTTTTGAAAAAATTTTTAACTTTTAACTAAATTAAAATTATTTTAAATCATAAACTTTTAACAAAAATTCAGAAACAGACAAATATAGATGTTTTAAATAGAATTAAATTTTTTTATTTAATATAACAAAAAATAATAATATTATTTCATATTTTAGAGTTATAAAATATTTTTGAGTTAGAATACCACATTTATTAAACTTTTTTTAAAGCAAAAGAATAATGCATACAATTGTATCTAATACAGTGAGGTCCAATAAAAAAGAGCCACCCTTGAGAAAAAAAGTATTAATTAAAAAATTTTATATCTCAACAAATAAGGGTCGTACAGAACTCTACGACCACTTATTTTAAACGTATTTGTAAGGACATTTTAATGGAGGAAATATAGAAAAATGCCAAATAAAAAAAAGTGTATATTTGTATGTAGAATAACCTTAAATTTTCTCAAAATTTTTTGTGCATTTTAATTTTTTTGATATTGTTGCGGTATTCTTATATACACGTATACCATACTCTTATAAGAGTACCGCAACAATATCAAAAAAATCTAAATACACACAAAATTTTCAAAAAATTTAAGGTTATTCTACATACAAAAATATACTTTTTTTTATTTAGAATTTTTCTATATCTTCTCTCATTGAGCAGATATCGGAAAAATAAAAAAGACCCTTTTTTTAAAACAAAAATCGCTAAATCTCGGTCAATTTTGGACCTAGAAAGAAACTAGCATATAAATTTCAAGTTAAGAGGAGGCCGAACTATCTGTCTCTGTCTAATAGTGTTTTTCATCTTTTATATGAACACCACCAGTTTTAATAAGAAAAAAATAGTAGCCCCCGCTAAATATTAATATAATAAGTAAATTTTATAATCATAACGAAATAATTTTATCACGTAATTTTTGAGTATGATTTGACCTACGAACTGCCGTAAATACAATCTGTCTTCTTTTATAAAATTTTGGTTGGTCAAATCATACTCAAAAATTACGCGATAAAATTATATCATTATGATTATAAAATTTACTCATTATATTAATATCTAGCGAGGGCTGCTATTTTTTTCCTGTTAAAACCAATGGTTTTTATATAAAAGATGGAGAACACTATTAGATAAAGACAGAGAGTTCGGCCTGCCTTTAAGCAAAATACCTTTAACACTAGCCGTGTAAAATTTTTCTACCATCATTTTCCGAAAATGATTCAAATTTAAATACAGGCGAATAAAAAAATTTTTTTTTTCTATTTTCAAGTCGTAATATTTCTCAGACAAGTACTCAAAATTAAATTGCCAATACACCATTAAGAAGTTTTTACAAATACGTTTAAAATGAGTGGTCGCAGAGTTCAGTACGACCCTTATTTGTTGAGATACAAAATTTTTTAATTAGTACTTTTTTTTTCAAAGGTGGCTCTTTTTTATTGGACCCCACTGTATATAATAAAAAATTTAATTTTTAATTAATAGCAATTAAAGTTATTTTACATAAATTATATATCAATTTTTAAAACTTATGTACATATTAAGTTAGGTTTATTTTTTTACTGACGTATGTTCACTTACCAGCTCATTTGACTTAAAGAAAAGATTTAAAAAACATAAAGTTAGAATTTTTTTTATCAAACCAAATAAAAAGTGCTTCTTCGAAATCATCTAACACATATAATTTGATGTATTTTGTATTATTTGTTAATAGATGATTACTTTCAACTTTTTCAAACTGTGAACGATTTTGTCTCCAATTTCTTAACGTTCTCACCGGCACATTATATTTTTCCGCAACTATTTTTATATATTATTTTGTCAAAAGCTTTTAAAATTTTTAACTTTCGTTTAAGAGCAGGCCGGATTCGCTGTCCTTGTCTAATTGGCATTTTTGTTATTTACTCAAGTTTTAATCGGTATATCTTCAAATTAAAGGTCGAGCGCAATAGATATTATTATTATGAACATCTATGCACAAGAAAAAAAATATCTACCGGTTTGTTTTTGAGAAAAGTAAGTAACGCCAAAGTGAAAGTTTATGTTTATAATATTTTTTTTTCAAAATATGAAAGGAAACAGAATTTTAGATCCCAAAGCTCAATATTTCCCCAGTTACAGGCAATTAAAGAAAATCACTAAAAAAGTTACTGGATTTTCAAACGCATATAGTTCCTTAGCATTGATAGCTAGGAGCTTGAAACTTTTTTTAAATAAAAGCTGAACTCAAATTCTTTCGAAATAGTAGTTATAGCATGTCAAAATATTATTTTTTCTCAAAGTTATAGCGTGATAAACATTGGACCTGATTTTTCTTTTTAAAACCTTAATTAATAACAAAAGCTGAAATTGGGTCTAATGTTTATCAAGCTATAACTTTAGGAAAAAATAATATTTTGACATGCTATAACTACTATTTCGAAAGAATTTGAGTTCAGCTTTTATTTAAAAAAAGTTTCAAGCTCCTAGCTATCAATGCTAAGGAACTATATGCGTTTGAAAATCTAGTAACTTTTTTAGTGATTTTCTTTAATTGCCTGTAACTAGGGAAATATTGAGCGTTGGGATCTAAAAATCTGTTATCCTTTCATATTTTAACATCTGAAAACTTATCCCAAAGTTTAAGCAAAATCCGTGATCCGGAGGTCTGATACTCTCCTAGTTAGTATTAGAGTTTTAGAGTCGAATGGACTTGCAACAAAACTAAATATTATATGTGGTGAATGTGAAGAAACTATAAAAGAATTTTATTCATGCCCACGTGTTGATAAGAAAAAAACATTTCATGTGAACAAAAAAATTATTGAAAGTGTGATCATGATGGGATTAGGTTATGCTGGTTTACAAAAATTTTGTATGGGTATGGGCATGAATGGTATATCTAAAAAAACTTTTTATAAAATATTGTCAAGTGGGATAAATGACTATAACAGACTCAAGCAAGAAATGTTATTAGAATCAAGAAAGAAGGTATGTGACCATTATTTAGCTTTAGATAAAAGTCTTGATGATGATAGCATTATTGACTATACGAAATGAGGATTCACATCATATGGTATAGGCTTTGTCATTGAATTATACACCGGTTCAGTAATAGATTATGAGATTTTGTCAAAATACTGTAATATTTGTGAAAGTAAAAAAAGGACATTGCAACCTGAAAGCGAAGAATTCAAAGAGTGGGTACACATAAAAGCAGTGGTACGTGTCAACAAAACTTTGATGGTTCATCTGGTTCATAGAGCTGTTTCATAAGGACAAAAGCCACCCAGTCACACTAGTACAAGAACAAAAATAAATCATTTTGTTATCGAATACATCAGACCTGTATATAAAAAATTCAGCAATGTAGAGTTGCTTTGAAGATGTATAAGAGGTGATACGCAGAATGCTAATGAAAGTCTTCATCACATAATTTGGTCAAAGTGCAGCAAGGATACTTTTCAATCAAAGAATAAATTAGAAATTGCTGTAATTATGGCTATTAGAGAATTCAATATGGGTTGTGAAAATACAGTAAGATTAAAAAATTTTACAGTAAGATTAAAACTAATCATTTAATATTACAACTTATGATTATTATAATTTTTTTTAGACATCAGGACCAATCTGAAAGAGTTGAAAAAGTAAAGAAGATTAGAAAATCTACAAGTAAAAAAGAAAAATTATGTGTTCAGTATTGAAATAAATAAATTCAACATCTAAATTGTGTTCTGAAAATTGTTGCATAAAATGTTGTTTTTCTCAAAATTAATTATTTAATTTATTTTCTTAAATTCAAAATAGTTCTGGCAATGAAATATTGTTCCAATCAAGTTGAAATTTTATATTTTTCTTTGATCGTATATTAGCAACAAAATTGTGGTGCAGATTTATGATCCGATAAGGTCGAACATACTTTTTTGAAACTTTGCTAGATAAAACATGTAATGATATAATTTTATTAAATAAATAATTGTTATGATTGTTATAATGGATTATAAATTCTCTTATTTTTGACTTCGAACAATTTTGCACCACAATTATCTTTATTTTGTATATTTGAATATATATCTCCATCCGCATGTCTGAAAATTGAAAAGTTCATCGCCAGAAGTCATTTAAAGAAAGTGTAATTTTCATTGAATTTTTACACATATTTCTCAATTATTAGAATAAAATTCACTATTTAAAACTATGTAGAGCAATTTCTTGATGATTTTAATGTATATTTCAACACAAAAGAGAAGGAGACTAATTAAATTACATAATGAAAGAAATAGTTTTCAAGGTAGGCGGTATCCTTAAGTAAAGAGAGGGGAAACCATAATCTACTTAGCTAGGTTCGGCTAGCTTCTCGGCTCCATACCTGAGCCTCATTTTTTCATTGCGCCAAATAACGCGCGTAGCATCCGAGCTCGGAACTATCGTTCCGCAGTAGTTTGGCTGCTAGGCGGGAGATTGGAATTGTGCGAGAATATATGGGTCTATCTCTGGAACTTTTCACTTTTTGGAAACAGGATTTTATAGAAATTTGAAAGTTTACAATTCAAGTTCCTAAGATGGCACAGGCTTTGACCAGTGCTTAGAATTTTCGTTTTAAAGAGTAGAATATGTACTCGAACTTTAGTGTCAATTGAAAAATAGTTACTAACGATGTACAATTTTATACGTCAAAAATGATGCATTTTTCATAATTTTCTACACGTGTTTGTTACGATGCATGAAAAGTAACTTACTTCCAATCGTATTTTAATTTCTACATCATAATTTACATAATAAAAACGACAATTTAAGATTACATATATTGATGTGCTATGCTTTATTAATTAGTTTCACCATTTTTAAGGTACGTGTAATTTTTGCATGGATAATTACACGGTCCTTAAAAATGGTGAAACTTATTAATAAAGCATAGCAGATCTATCGGTTTGATCTTAAATTGTCGTTTTTATTATGTAAATTATAATGTAAAAATTAAAACACGATTGAAAGGAAGTTACCTATTATACATCGTAAGAAACACGTGTAGAAAATTATGAAAAATGCATCATTTTTGACGTATAAAATTGTATATCGTTAGTAACTATTTTTCAATTGACACCAAAGTTCGAGTACATATTCTACTCCTTAAAACAAAAATTTCAAGCACTGGTCAAAGCCTGTGCAATCTTAGGAACTTGAATTATAAACTTTTAAATTTCTATAAAACCCTGTTCCTAAAAAGTGAAAAGTTCCAGAGATATATCCATATACTCGTCGCAATATATATATCGCCCATTCTGTCGAATCGAAGGATGAAAAATTTCTTTTCGCTAAAAATTAGTAAAATGGTTCTTCTCCATTTTATGAACTACTCAGAATTTTTTTAGATTCCCTTAGTACATATTTCTAGAGGTACAAAGCTTCAGAGTTAGGCAAAAACCATATTTTTGACATTTTCGACTAATTTTAAGCTTAAATTACTCAGTTGGGTTGCGCTTTAGGAATTTATTACTAAAAATCTTTTTTCTTCAAAATATTCAAAATTTTGAGAAAAAATTGATTTAAAAGTGCTAATGTAGCCATTCGCTCAGCTAAAGTCATTTAAAGCATTGAAATACCACTTTTCAAGGTTTCGAACTATGATCCCATGTGCAAGAAAATCATCGAAGTAGGTAATATATGTATAAATATAGCCTATAAATTTCAGAGTAATGCAAAACGACGATCCCTTTTAAGAAATTCAAATGTAATTAAAAATAATGAAAAATGTGATTTTTAGCTACATTTACTCATTTTAATGTTAACTTGTACTCATCGGTTTCAAATGTCCCTTCACAAGCATTCATAGAAATAGTTGTATACGTTACAAATACTGAAATATATTAAAAAATATCTTCTGAAAGATTTAGAATGAACCAAACCTTGAGATTTTTTTAACGAATCATGTGCCACCGTAGCACATAAAAAATATACTTAAATACTGAATTAAAAAAGAATTTTGTTCATTTCACAGTTCAAGGTTATATAATATTGCTAATATTCCCAATAACACATGGTGACAGGTAATTATATGTAAAATTCTTTTCTTATAAGATTCAGAATGGATTTTTTTATTAGAAAAAAATTGAATGTCATTGAATTTCTTGAAAATTACGATTGGTAACTAAAATATCCTTTGTTTATCTAACTGAAAAGATTTGGAAAATTATTTTTGCCTTATTTCTTTTACAATTTAAACATAATCTATCTCAAGATACAATAATACTTTTAACAATAATTAATTTAATTTTCAGTCAAGACATAATTTTACATATTGAATAATGTTAACAGTCCAAGAGATAATAAGGCACGATCTACTTTGTATTTATAATTCATAACATTTGTTACTGCATTTTTACAGTAAAAGTAACTCAAATTCATAACTTACCAATATTTAAATTCAATTTCTTATACACTGAATACAAAATTTATATGCCTATGATGTATTAGTTACAAGATGCAAAACTAAAAATGCACATCTGCTTATATTTTAGAACTTTTTGTGTAAATTTATGAGAATATTGTTAATTATTACTCAGTTATACATCACTGCCCTGTTAATAATTATCAGGTGATAAATCACCTGATTTTTTTTACCAGAGTGACGATAAGAAAAAGTAAATTGAATATTGATATATATCAATCTCTATCATATGTTGATTGCAATTATTTGTTTAAATTAATTCTAAGTTTTTATACATAATTACATATAATTATTACTGTCACAGCATTAGTTTCAATGACAAATTTTTGAAAATTTTAAATTACGATAACCAATTTCCATAGAATTATAATGTTTATTACCAATATAAAAATAATCAAATACATTTAAAACATGTAACAAGAATCAGAATCAATCATTTTCTGAAACTGAACTTAATAATAACATCAGTAGATATTTTAATATTAACGAAACTAATTATATGTAATTATGTATAAAAACTTAGAATTAATTTAAACAAATAATTACAATCAACCTATAATAGAGATTGATATATATGAATATTCAATTTACTTTCTCTTATAGTCACCCTGGTGGAAAAAATTAAGTGATTTATCACATAAAATATTTTGAGGAAAAAAGTTCTTTATTGATAAATTCCTAAAACGCAACCCAACTGAAGTAATTTAAGCTTAAAATTAGTCAAAAATGTCAATAATATGGTTTTTGCCCAACTTTGAATCTTTGTAGCTCTAAAAATATGTACTAAAGGAATCCAAAAAAATTCTGAGTGGTTCATAATATGGAAAAGAAACATTTTACCAATTTTTAGCGAAAAAAATTTTATTGTCCTTTGACTTGACAGAGAATGGGCGATATATATATATATATATATATATATATATATAGACGTAAAATATAGCTAAATGGTTAAGAATTATTTAGCAACAACTTCTGTAGCAGAGCGCGATATCGCAAATACCAATTATTATTGAAATAGTAATAGCAAATTAACGAACAACCCTAACTATGGGGATAGCTATAGTCCAGTAGTCAGAAGCATTAGCAGCATTGAACCTATCCAGAGACAAATATCGAGTAGACATACCAAATTAGCAAATCAGAGAAAATAAAACGAGCGAGCACGCAAGCAAGCAAAGAGCAAAGAGCAGTAACATAACAAATAAGAAGAGCGAGTGAGCAAAGAATAGCGACTATTCAATAGCAAAAATAGCATATAAAATTACTGTAGCTTAAAAGCTAAGTGCCATTTCACAGACGACATAGATCACGTAGCTCATATCGATGCAACAGATAGCTATGACCAACAAAGTATGCTCACCGCCCCTCAACCTTAGAGCATATATACTATAGGGGAAGCATGTTGTATTAAAAAATGGTGAACACTTTAGGTAGAGGGGAAGAAAATAATAACTAATATTCTATCTCTCTCACTCAATGCTCCCGTAAGCGCTGCACGAGAGAGACAGTATGGAAGTAGTTATTTTCTTTCTCTCTCTACTATATAACATGCTACCTCCATGTATATGTGCTCGAAGCCCTTAAAGGGGCCAGATACTATTAGAAGCTGAAATATATTGCTGAGATACATTGATATAAATTGCTGATGTTTAAAAATAACTAATTTTATATGAAAAGACATTCAATTTCAAACATTTTTTGGTTCGAAACATTTTCTATATCTTGAGAATTGAAGTGGTGGTGCTCGTTGAAAGTCTGGAACAAAAAATCCTTTACCGCAAGGTTTCTTCATGAGTTTTCATTAGATTTACTTAAAATTTTATGGAGATATTCAAAATTATAGTAGAATCCATATAAGTATAAAACATTCATAAAAAATTCAAATAATTAAAAAATTAAAGAAAAAAAAATTATTAAAAAAATTTTTTTTTATTAATTATTATAAATAATAATTTAATAAATAAATAGGAATAAATTAATTTGAAATCTGCTCTACTTATATGGATTCTACTATAATTTTGAATATCTCGATAAAATTTCAAGTGGATCCAATGAAAACTCATGAAGAAACCTTGCGGTAAAGTGTTTTTTGTTCCAGACTTTCAACGAGCACCACTACTTCAATTCTCAAGATATAGAAAATGTTTTGAACCAAAAAATGTTTGAAATTGAATGCATTTTTATATAAAATTAGTTATTTTTAAACATCAGCAATTTATATCAATATATCTCAGCAATATATTTCAGCTTCTAATAGCATCTGGCCCCCTTGATCGTCTATAATTCAACCCTTTGTGCCTTTTAAGATTACTTCAATACTTCACTATAGTATGTCCTTTATACTACTTTAATTTGGATATATTAACATCTTCTAATACAATTTTCTATTATTATATATTTCATAATTATTATTTTTAGAAAATTGATTTAATAAAATATAAATTATAATCCCATTTAATTTTATTATAAATAAAACTCTATCAGTAATAGTGTCTAATTCCTTAATTTAAAAAATCATAAAGCGGCAACGTTTCGACCATTTCATTGCAATCCTTGTCCAGCTGAAGATTCTTTCTAAAGTCAACTATAAAAATTATCACGAGCAGGCGAGATTTGCTGTTCTTGTCTGATAAAGTTTCCTCTTATTTACTCAAGTACTAATTTTCAAACCTGCAAATTGAAAGTTGAGCGCAATAGATAGTATTATTATAAATATTTATGCACAAAAACAGGATTTTATTCGATTGTTCTTTAGAAAAGTACCAAACGCTGAATTCATAGGTTATGTAGTATATTTTCTCAAAAACAATGGGATAGATTTTTGTATTTTTGTGTATAAATATTCATAATAATACTATCTATTGCGTTCGACTTTCAAATTGCAGATACAACGATTAGTACTCGAGTAAATAACAAAAAACTTAATTAAATTTACCTTAAATTGACCTTGAATTTTGTATGTACAATTACAATTTTCTTGTCAAATATTTTCATATGAAATGTATAACCACCCTATAAATAATTATATATTATAACTTCAACTTACCGCTTTTATATACATACCAACATTATGGCCTTTACACGTATTCAAAAAGATAATAGCATAAAGCAAACAGACATAGCACAAAAACAATATAATTCAATAAAATATGTTAATCAAACTCCATCAACTATTTATTGGTTAGATTTTTTTCTATAAATTCTTTATGTACATTCAATAAATATTTTGTATCTTGCTGTTGAGACATTCCATATTTTTACAAATGTAAATCATTCAACAGTTGCTCTTTTATTATTATTATGTTCACAATCTAATATTTTCACGGAATTAATATCAAATTTTATACTTTATTGTTTATAATAAATTCTTTAATATTAACTTCCGTTTTTTTTTGTTTTGTAATATAGTTTTTATATATTATTTTGAATTCATAAAAAGAAATCTATTGAATAAAAAAAATAAATATAATTATTACTACTATGAAATCAAAGTGAAGAATTGAGGATTTTTTCTTACATGAATATCTTTTGCATTATTGTCACATATATACATACACATACACACGTGCACCTTTAACATACACATAGACACATACACATACACACATATAAATACACACACACACATATCTATACACCTACACTTTTACTCATATACACATACACACATACACAATATCCGTCACTCCGTCTCCGTCTCCATCTCCATCGTCGTCTCTCCGTCTTTGTCTTTCCGTCTCTGTCTCTCCTTTTCTGTTTCTCCGTCTCCATCTGTGTGTGTATCTACGTCTCTTCGTCTGCGATTCTCCGTCTCTGTTTCTTCGTCTTTGTCTCTAAGTCTCCGTTTCTCCATCTCTGTTTTTCCGTCCCCGTTTCTCCGACTCCGTCTTCCCGTAATTACATTACTATCACTACTATTATAGTAAAGTGAAGAATTAAGATTTTTTTTTACTTGAATATCTTTCGCATTATTGTTACATACATACATACACATGCACCTTAAACATACACATACACAAATACACATGTATATACATACAGGCATGCACACATACACACATATCTATACACACACACTAACTTATATACACATAAACAGTATCCGTATCTCCGTCTCCGTTTCCCTGACTCCGTCTTTTCGTCTCCGTTTCTCCGTCTCCGTCTCTCCATAATTACATTACTATTACTACTATTACCAGTATTATATGTAAGTGAAGAATTAAGACATTTTTTCCTTACATGAATATCTTTTACATTATTGTCGCATACATACATACACATACACACGTGCACCTTTAACATACGCACATACACATACAAACATACGCACATATACACATGTTGTAAATGTATAAGCTGATAGGGATAAGGAATTGCGGATAATATAAACTATGCTCTTATTACTGCAATTGTTGAGAGGATTTCTTTATTACAAATAGATTCCCTTATGAGAAAAATCTCTTGTTATGTGCATATATGATGGGGAAATATTTATGAATTTTAATCTATTACTAAAATAATTGATTTTATTAGAGCTAGAGTAATGAGAGAGATTACATTGATTATACATGTAGAAATTTAATATTATTAATAAAGAAAACACACAAAATTTACATTTGACAATAAGTATAGTTTTATTTCCTAGTTTAATAACAATTTAAATTTAGTTTAAATAACATCTTTTATGCTAATTTTATTTTTCCGTATAAATATTACAAGCTACAATTATTATCTTTTATTACGTTAATATATTTACAAATTGAACGCGAGTTAATCAACGACGCAAATGAATCTCACGAATCTTTTCTTTTTTTCTATTTGCTTTTGTAACTAAAGCTTGACAAAATATTTTATTTCTTTTATCATTCGTATATTATGATATTTTACCTGCGCTTGATACTCGCAGCGGAGCTCGGCTCGTCCTCCCGTGACTCCCCTCAAATACGTGTCCAGATCCTCGGTTACAAGAATATGTGCAGCACTCAATCGAAGGCCAATAAAGATACAACGTACAATTTTTCTTTTCTTCTTTCTATTTACTGAATTTGTACCGTACGATTTAACTAATCACTAATAGCGTGATCACAACTTCCACCAACGTGGTTGACGAAAGAGATCCCACACACCAATCCAGAACTAAGGCACGTCAGGAAGCCACAGGAGGAAAGAGAAATAGAGCCGGTGAACCAGGCTACTTATAGGTCGTACAGACCATTTTCATGCGCTTCGCGAATTTACAGACTCATTTTCCGCGCCACTATTCAAACTTGAACTATACTCGTTACACCTTTTGAGGGTACACAAAGTAATCTTAACAACCAAATCCTTCGTGCTCTCGGTCTCGTCTGCCGATGCGCTGCTAGCGATTGCCGCGCTCCCCTTATTCTAGCTCCCGCGCAACGTACACACACACACTTATGCTCATACATTCCGCATACTTAACAACACATATCTATACACCTACTCATACACCCATACACACACAGATAATATCCGTCATTCCGTCTCTATCTCCATATTTCCGTTTCTCCGTCTCCGTCTTTTCGTCTCCGTTTCTGTCTCTCTGTCTCCGTCTCTCCGTTTTTATTTTTTTCGCCTCTCAGTCTTAGTTTCTTTGACTCTGTCTCTTTGTCTTCGTTTGCATCTCCATCTCTTCATCCCCGTCTCTTCGTCTCCATCTCTCCGCCACCGTCTCTACGTCTCCGTCTCTTCGTCTTCATTTCTTCGTCTCTCTTTCTCCATCTTCGTCTTTCTGTCTCCGACTTTCCGTCTCCGTTTCTTCGCCTCCGACTGTGTGTCTACGTCTCTTCGTCTCCGTTTCTCCGTAATTACATTATTATCACTAATATTACTAATTTACAACTATTGTATCAATGTGAAGAATTAGGAGTTTTTTTTTACTTGAATATCTATTGCATTATTGGCACATACATACATATATACACGTGCACCTTTAACATACACATACACACTTACTCATATACCCATACACACATACACAATATCCATTATTCCGTCTCCCTCTCTTCATTGCTCCGTTTTTGTTTCTTTGTCTCCCTTTTCGTCTACGTTTCTTCGTTTCTGTTTCTTCGTTTCCGTGTCTCCGTCTCTTCGTCTTTGTTTCTTTGTCCCGGTTTCTCCGTCTCCGTCTATCCATAATTACAATTATATGAAATTGAAGTATTGAATCTTTTTTTCCCGATAGAATCTTCTGCATAATTGTCACATATATATATATATACACACACACGTGCACCTACACATAAACACATATACACATATATATACGCATATTTACATGCACATATACACACACACGCATATACACACATTCACAAACTCATATATATATATATATATATATATATATATATATATATATATTTTTTTTTTTTTTTTTAAGAAAAAGGATATTGTCCTCTATATGATTAACCTTTTTCCATGGTGAAGTCGAGGGAGTCCCCGCCCGGTACCTGTTTAACACATTACATCAGGCTAGACTGTCAGACCCACCATACCGAAAACTTTTGTGACCAACAATCAACCGATTCCCAATGAGGTCGGATTTTTAAGAGTCACGATATAAATGGCACGTACACTAATTTTCTTTCGAAAAAAAAGTTAGAGGTACCTGGCCAGGATTCGAACCCATGCTCTCCGCGTTGAAGGCAAGAGCTCTATCCATTACGCCACCGCGCTCTCTTATATATATATATATATTTCTATGTACATTTTTACATATACAGATCACATACACACTCATATGCATAAACACATACACACTCATATACATAAACACATACACACATACACATATACACATACGCACACACACATACACAACATTTGCCTCTCAATTTCCGTCTCTCTGTCTCGGCCTCTCTATCTCCGTTTCTCTGTCTCCTACCCTCTTTATATGTCTCTCCGTCTCCGTTTCTACGTCTCCGTTTTTTTATCTCCGTCCTCCTGTCTGAAACACATGATTAATAAGAATGAATTTCTATCATATTTTTTCATTAATTTAAATGGAATTCAGTAAAACAAATTTTTAATTCATCTTGATGATATGATTTGTATTCAAACAATTTTTATGCATATTGGAACTTTAATTAATTTTTTTTTTCAAATATATAGAAACTAAATTTTAAACAAAACTGCAATTTAAAAATTTATAAATTGAGGCAATTATTTGACTTTAAAATTGGCTACTTTATACATATTGATAGAATATATGAAAATTTAACCGAGCGACGTTAGGAGCGAGGTAAATTAAGCTTGTTATTGATTAAATTTAGGAATTATGAATGTTGAATCAGAACTTAATCTCATACTGAACAAGAAATATATTTATAACTATGAATTTATAGAGATAAGTTATATGTGTATTTGTGAAAGTTTTCTAAGCTTTTTAGAAATATTACTTTGATTTTTTTATAAATTTAAGTGATATTTGTAAGCCGACTATGGCGAATACTATCTTCTTATGACAAAAAAGGCGTAGGGGTTGTATAGAGGGCTGCTTGTATAGTTTCATGACCAAGCAGTCAAGAGATGGACACTGCAACCAGAAAAAGACACTTTATTGAAATTTCCAGAACAGAAATCGTTTCGTTAGTTTTAAGTTCATTAGCCTGCTAGCTACTGAGTTCTTTATATTTCTTTCTCCGTCTCTCCTTTACAATGTTGTATTTTAATGATTATAGTTTTCGCTATTGTCTTGCGTTGGAATTGCTGATTCGGGATGTCACGTGGAACTAATATAGAGTTAGTGACCTCGGAGTATGATAAATAATTTAATTTAAAAATTTAATAATTAGTTTAAATTTGTTTTGGAATGAAAATAGTTTCATGAGACATCAGAATCCATTAATTTGTAAATTTTCTTCAATAATATTTAATGCTATATTTCCACCTACATTTTCTTCATATTTTGGATGATAAAAAAAATGCTTATATTTTTCATATAGATTTCTAGCATTAATGGGATTATGAAACATACAAATAAATGCAAATAATTCATAAAGAGCAATGGAAAACTGTAATTGGGATGCTTCTTCTAAGCATCGATCTCATTCTCCATCTTCATTAACCAAATGTTTGACTACAGCAGCCTTGAAAAATGAAGTATATGTTATACCATCGAAAGTACTTATATCTTGGAATGAAGTTGCACCTTTGACGCGTAAAAGTAATTATCTTACAAATTATCTTTGACGATTTTTTGGATTCACCAAATAAATTTTGCTCAGAATTAATTTGTTAAATCTTTGCCTTTTATTCCATACTTTGAATTTTTATCAAATACATAATGCAATGGGATTCCCGAATATGTATAATTTTTTGCCTTAAGATCTATTTTATTTAATTTAAAATATGTTGTTAAAGTTGTTTCAATAATTTTGTTTTTTATTTCTTCTTTTCCTGCTTTAAAATGGAATTCAATAACATAAGTATATTTATACTTCTTTCTCATTTTCATTGTGAATAGCTTATCGTATTATAAAATGAAACATTTCGTGTAAACTATATTCTAATAATCTGTGCATACCTTCTGGGGGGCACGAATATCTTGTATTAATATATTGCTTTATCTTATCACATTCTTATTTATTACTATCATTATTTTCATTTCAACTCGAATTGTCAAAATTTTCTTTATAATTTATTTCTGCATTGCGTAATTTAATAAACGCACAGTCATGTCCTTTGTAACAATATTTAAACAAATGTTTGATACATTGCACAATTGAACATACTTCTACATTAATGTGACAGTTAAATTTGTACAGTAAATAAGGATTATATGAAACGATAAATCTGTTATCAGGCAATTTTCGCATATTAGGAGAACTCCTGTTTTGTTCTCCACATGGACCATGGACCATAAATTGTTCAACAATTTTAAATAATTGTGAATAAATATCTTCATTTGGAATTTCTACACTTATAAGTGCATCAAGTTTATCAGGAGTATTAATTTTATTTTTTTTATTCAGAAATAATAACATATGTATGCAAGCCCTCCCTTTTGGAATTAATAACATAAGTATAAGCAATAGTTTTTCTTAATTACCAATTCAATGAATTGTTTGACTTTTTCTTGAAACAATTTAAATACAATGTTAAACCTGTTAATTGCATTTTTATAATCTTATGAATTTTCAATAATTTCTTTCCAGTTAGGATTACAAGTAAGAGTTATAAATAAGTTTGGCATGCCGTAAAGATTTACAAGTGTCATTGAGCCAATATAATTTTGCTTTAAGAATCGTGGACTTCTCGTAAAATTCGATGGTAAAATATACATTTTTCCAATTTTTATATTTTTATTATCTTTTTTCTTATGTGAATAATCCATTATACCGTTACAACAATCGCTTCTTAAAATATTTGGATTTTTTTTATAAAATATAATCTTTAACTTTTAACTTTTACAAATGCATCAACTAATTAACCTCTTATATTGGGCATCCATCCGTATCCTCCATCAGGATAAATAAGTGGGTAAGACATAAGATCAACATGTTTACTAATTAATGGAATACTAACTGGTTTATCGTGTTTCGAATGTATGACGAAATCACGATCTACTGGAGGTAAACCATCTTTTCCTACATATATCATAGCAACTTCATTACATGTAGCTTTATTGTATATATTTTTGTTTAATTTTTCATTGCGTTTAGTAGACATAGTTATAGTTTTTGATGGAACACCAATTTTTTCGCAACATTCAATTTCTCCTTTTTCTATTTCATACATCATTTTATACGCTTTAGCATATGGATAGCTTTGTCTTAATAATCCATCTAATTCACGTAATAAGTCTAAATTTGTATCTGAGCGTTACCGTTGCGAAGTTACTAGTTCATTATCAAGAACATATAATTGTGCATATTTTCGAGCTTCATTTTCATTCCCTACTAAAAAATCTCAGGTGAGAAATCAGGTGATTTCTCATGCTGAAATCTCATGTGATAATTTATCCGTTTTTTAGGTTTTGTAAACCATTTTTAGTTAATTGAAATTTTTTTTTTTTCGAAAATTTTGCACTAAAAAATTTTTTTGAAAACCAGTCTAAATTTTATAAGTTCAAATTTAAAAAAAAGTATTCCAAGTCCAAAATTTTGAAAAATAGTCGATTGAAAATGATTCGCAATACCTAAACAATGAATAAAATCATCACATAAGATTTCGGCATGAGAAATCAGGTGATTTCTCACCTGAGATTTTTCAGTATGGTTGGGATGCAAAGCATAAACATTGTGATATATTTAACCACAAATTTTGATCAATTGTGGTTCCCTACTTGTTAATTTGTCAAAATTTACACCAAAATTTGCAAAAGCTAAAGAATTGTTATATGATCTAATATTTTTACGAAAGTGAATACTATTTTCTGAAAATCCTGAGCTAACTTTTTAAATTGTTCTGGGTTAGTAGGATTATTTGGTAGTTCTATATTTCCTTTGTGACAGCAATTAATGGATTCCTTATTTTGTATATATTCAAATGCAAAATGTTTAGCACTGCACTATTTACATATGGAAATATTTTATATTTAATATTAAAAAAGGAAATCAATTTTTTTTTAAATTCAATATTCAATATTTACATATTGCATATTTACATTTTTAAGGAATTTCTATCCTTACTACACAAGTCAAAGCACATTATTCGTATTTTTCATCTGACTCATTAGATATAAATATTACATCTGGCAATATTGCCACACTACAGTTGTTACGTGCGTGTTCATTCGTCAGTGTGTTGTTTTTCGGTCTTGCATTAATATAATCATTATATCATATATTGATGCAAAGTAATCACATTATATGATGTTTGAAAAAAAATGATAAATGCAAATATTACCTGCAATAAGATTTATGTCCTCCGTAAGAATAAATTTACAGGTTTGATAGGGCTTTTAAAAGATGATAAAAAAACGGCAATTAGAAAGTTTCGAAGAATGTTAAAGTGACTTAAAAAATTGCTAATTATTTGGAAAAATCACCAAATCTTTATACCAAAATATAAGTATTGTATACATGATTATATTTTTCGAAGATATTATTTATTTATATTTTTATCTGTACTATTAAATTATTTATTTAAGCTATTTTTAGATAACTTGTAAATACGTTGATAAATATTATTTTGTTATTTTCTTATAAAAATATTATTCATACTACTTTATGCATGTTTAATTTTTTTTAAGTTATTTATTAAAAATGTAACTTTTATATACGTTCCACTTTGTTATTAAACCTATTGTTCAATTATAAAATGTGATAATAAGTAAAAAATTGTGATTAGAAAATTATAAAATGTCACTGTTATTGTACAATAAATTTATATTCAAATGATTTAATATATCTGTTATTTTATTTAAATTTTATTTGAACATTTATATTTAATTATTCTTATTATCATCTTAGCTTTTTATGCATAAATAACGCTTTTAATCTGCAGTTAGTATTTGCACTAATACTCCATATGCATTACACTATTCAAATTTTAAAAATGCACACGTCACCGCATCCATCTTACTTTCACAGTGTTGCCATATGTCTTTGGTCATGGCGTCTAAGAAGTAAAATTCATTAAAAGCCTTTACAAAATTATTTATCACAACTCTCACAGATTCCTAATCCCACTTTTTAGAACATTTATACTTTCTTAAAATGTTTTCAAAGCTATTTAAAAAATTGGAACAATATCTGTTTATTAAATAAACTGTATTTCTTAAGTGAATGCGGCAAAAGTGCGTTCCACTATAAGACTACATGTTGAAATTCCGTAAAATACCCTTCGATAACTTTTCTCCTGTATATCCTAGCCTTTCAAAAATTTAACGACGTCATCTTATATGTATCATGTAACAATGTATCGAATTTCATTAAAATCTGTTTGTTAATTCTATTACCAATAGAACTTCCTGAAGCTTTAACAATGACTAACTAAAAATAGAAAAATGTAATAATAGTTTATTTACAAAACTTACACAGATATTAGACACTTCTCATAATTCAATATACTCTTTACATAATTTTTTGCAAAGACAACTTTCTTCTATGTCACACTTGCATTTATTGACTCAAAATAAAGATTTACTGAAAGTTAATTTTTTTCACTTATTAAAACTTTTCAGAATCATACCACTAAATTCTACAAAATATAAACTTAATGATAAATGTAATGAATTCATATATGTAACATAGCTGTATAACAGTCTACTAATAAAAATTGATTTTTTCTTCTGAAATTATTTTCAAAGTTATTAAATAAACTTAATAGGACTATGAACAATAAATGTAACAAATATATATATATATATATATATATATATATATATATATATATATATATTCATACATATAACATACTTGTTTTTAAAATAGAACTACTGCATCATTACATATGAGTCTAAAAACTTTTGAAAATAACTTTTCTAAAAATTGTACCCACAAAAAATTTTATTGTTTCTCATTGCTATGATGAAGACATGACGCTTCAATCGTTTAACTCTATGAATTCCACCACCAAAAAATAACAACAACAAAGAACTACATTAAACGAAAATATCAAATGCTCAAATATTGCACATTTAAAAAAATAATTTTATTCAATCAAAAGTGCAATATTTAATTATTTGATATTTTAGTTTTATAAAATTTGTATGCAGTTATTTTTGTGTTAAAATTCATAAAGTAATACTATCATAGCGCCATTTCTTTATCATAGCAATGAAAGAAAATCAAATATTGTTGGGTAGAAGTTTTTCTCAAGGTTTTTTTTCAAAAATTTTTAAACTTATATGCAATGATGCTATGTTTATATTAAAAAAAAAGTTTGTTACATATATGAATTTATCACATATAAGAAGTTATATTTAATAAACAATTTAATAGTTCTAAAGTAGTTTAAAGAAAGTAAAAAAAATTTCGTATATTGAAACATTTATAAATTATATTCATCTAAATTATAAACATTTTCTCTTTAAATCATTAAAAATAATATCAAACATATGACAATTACTAATGATTATATATAATAAATTTTTTATCCATGTTTGAGAAAAAACCGAGCAAGCGTTAAATAGTAACAAAACTTATTAAAGGTAAATAACATAAAAATTTAGGAATTTAGATAATATAAGATATTTGTTTTGTTTTATTAAAACTTTAAAAAAAATATAATTAATCAATTGATCTTTTGAAAATTATTATCTTTATAAGTATTTCGTAATATTTTTGCAATATTTAAGAAATATCTATAAATCAAAAAAGAAAGCTTATAAATGAAATATAAAAAATACCTATAAATAGAAAAATTTTATATATTTTATTTATATAATATATTTTACATGAGTATATTAAAAATAGAATCGAGTGAGCAATAGCGAGAGAGGTATTTGTGGCTAGTCCTATATTAAATTAAAGTATAACCATCTTTTTCTACGGGTCTCTGGATCCATGCCTTTTGAAAATGTATATCAATTTTTTGTAACAAGAGTAGCAATTTTTTATTTGGTCTCATGTGATCGATATTTATTTTTAATAAGCTCTTCTTCTTCTTATTCTTCTAAATTCTAATTGGCCTTGTGGCTAAGCTCTAATTTGGCTTCTTTGCCTTAGGCCATCACCAGGTTTTTATTTTCATAGCTTCTGTGTTTTTGCCCCAAAGGGGCTTTTTAATATTTTATTTTCATTGTCCCGAGGGACTTTTTATTTGGTATTTTTGTGTTCTTTGGGTTCTCTTCCCGAAGAAAACTACGAAAATTATTTTCATAATTTTTCCAGGGAGTTGAACTCCGGTCTACTAGGATGTGAGCCAGTTGTCCTAAACTGAAAGAAAAAATAAGAAGCTTCTGCTTTGTACATAAGTAGATGTTGCTTGGTAGACTCAAGTAATGCAGTTTTACAAATTCATTTAGTTATTTTGATTTACTTAACAGACATAAACCATAATTTTTATTGTTAAATTGAAAGAAATAATACTAATATTACAATTAATAAATTTTTATGTCCAAACTATTTCCAATTTTTAATATTTATTCATATAAAAAATCATAACCTCACTTTGATCGCATCAATTATAAAAACTTTTAGTTTTAAACAATTTTAATTTGAAATTGATTAATACTTTTTAGATGTCTTTATTATAGTGATATAATGTTAATTTAACTAGAAAAGAATTATTATTTATGTTTTAGCTATCAAAAATAACTAAATAAACTTATAAAAATTCGTTACATGAGTCTACCAAGCAGCATCTACTTATTTTTTTTTTTAGTGTGAGCAACTGTGCTTCTTTCATCCTTTATCGACGGAGCTTGTAAGTGTGTTTATGAGAACAAGGTGCATGTAACAGAGGTGCTTGCTTCAAACAGCCGAGAGCGGAATTAGATCCCGGTTCCCTGAGAATACGAATCCAACGCTCCTACCGACTGTGCCACATACCAGCTCTTTTTTGGGTCTTGTTTTTTAGGCCTCATGTTTGAGTCTTATTTAAACCTCATTTTATATGTCTCTTTCTCTTCCTAATTCTCTCTATATCTTCCTCAATCTTTCTCTTTCCCTCAATCTTTCCTCCCTCCCACTCTCTTTCTCCCGTCCATCCTCTCTTTCCGTCTCCCCTTCTGTTTTCTCTCTTTCTCTCTTTATACACGTACACACATACACATACAGGTATATACATACACATACACGCATTTCAAATATAATAATACAATTAATCTTTAGAGGACGGGGAATTTGGAATTTTCAATTTCTCAGTATTTTCTATAAAAAACACATAATATGTGTCTCTAATATTGGGAAATACTCATATGTAAAGTGTCTATCCATGGTCGAGCCACTATAGTGGCTTTCCCGTCCCCTAAAGGTTAAAGTATAATAAATTACAAAATTTAATTTGCATAATTGAAGCCCAGACTTGACTAGTTTCTAGACAATAGAAAAAATTACTTTAGTAACAATCTACTATCAAATTAAAGTAAAACCATTTTTTTTTACAAATCTTCAGATCCGCGCTTTTTCAAAATGTGTCTATCATTTTTTTGTAATAAGAGTAGCAATTTTTTAATAGGTCTTATGTAATTCATATTTGTTTTTTTATAAGCTCTTTTTTTTTGGTTTCATGTTTAAGCCTTGTTTGAACTTTTTTATTATTTACGTTCCGCTCTTTTTATAATTTTCATTATATCTCCCTCTTTTTGTCAGGTCATCGTCTGAACTTCCTTAACACTTACTTATTTGCCCAATTGCGCAAACCGCCGCCTTATTAAACTCTTTCACATCTACTACGTCTGCGTTTCTAAATAACAACACTGATCTTTTTACACCATTTTACTCAGGGTGCATCCAATCTACAAAAATGCGACTATTTGAAAAACTTCTATTTGATGAACATACAGAGTGACATCGTACTTCGGATACGAATTAGTGTGTTCCAACTTATAGAGTGCACTATTTACTGTCTCTCAGTCATTTGTTATCATATTTTTGAGGTTATTCTTGCTGTGACGAGGCATTATTGTCTGTGCTGCCATTTAGTGAATTTAGTGATCACAGCGCTACTTTATGATACATTTTAGTGATCCTGCATGGTGGCTATCGTACTTATCTGCTAGTATATAAGTGCACCCGTACTGTGGTATTGAGGATTTCTTTACTGTCATTGTTATTCTCATAATAGTCTTTACGACGAATGCAGCTCAATATTTGATGAATCATCTACTGGTTTATGATTAAATTGCTACAAGATCAGTTCGGCTTTTATTATTACATCCACCAGTGTGCTTACATTTGAGTACTTAGAAATGACTAGAAAGTGCATTAACTGTGGCAGAGAATTCACTACTACCTCTAAACCGCTTGACTGCACCCGATAAGGAAATTTGCTGCACACTGGCTGTGCTAAATCACGTAAGGAGGATACTGGAACAATTCTGAGGATCTGTAATCCCTGTCTGAAAGAGAGCAGACTGCATGCTAGTCGCTCTCGAACTAGTTCTGTTAGACCAGAACATTCTGCTTCAAAATCGGATGCTCCTTGACTGCCAGCTGCTAGGCCTTTTAAGGGGAACCTCATACCGACATAGAGTTCTACCTTATCTACATTTAAATTATGAATTTTAATAAAAATTTAACTATTTATGCCTTAAATTCGTAGGAGAGGCACATTCTTAACATGCCAAAGAATTCATTGCAACGTTAAAAGACAATATGAGGGTAAAAATAAAGGCGAAAACTGCTTAATACGATTAACTTTTCAATGTAGTTATGAATAATCGTATTATGCAGTTCTTGTCTTCATTTTCACTGTTATTCTGTCTTTTAACGTTGCAATAAATTCTTTAGAATGTTAAGAATGTGCCTCTTCTATGAATTTCAGTCAAAAATAGTAAAATTTGTATTTAAATGCATAATTTAAATGTAGATAAGATAGATCTCTGTGCCGGTATGAGGACACTCCTTAATGCAATATCATCCGCTAATCAACATAAATGGGATCTTCCTTCTGCTCTCTACGATTCAAATTAAAGGTTCTGGATAAAACGCATTACAAGAGAAATGGTTTCCTAAATTTTATTAGAAATGGGAAAATTTATGCACGCAAGAAGAGAAGCGATACTGTTTGCTTGATCTCATCTGATGACGATCTGCGGTCGTTTTTACAGAAGATATCTGCGACCAACGACAGTGCAGTAGGGCCAATACTATACTATATCGTCTTAATCATTTTAGAAAGAGCACAAACTTTCTTCTTTGTAAAGATCTGGTACAGTCTCTTCTATTTCCACTAATTGACTATTGCTGTTTGGTCTACTGTGATCTTTATGCTGAGCTTGATTACATCTGTGGTGTACGGAGGCGTGAGTATATTTTACCTCTCAGGTGCTCTCTTGACTGGCTTTCTTCTAATGGTAGAAGAAATTATTTCACTGCTTCCTTCCTTTATTCAGTTTTTCGTAACGATTCTTCTGCTTATATTGTTGACAGGTACCATTGGAATCAGCTTGGGAGACCTCAGAGGGGCGAAGTGAGACCTCTGACCATTTCTCATTCTAATCCTAAATACTACTTCAACTTATTTGTCTCCGCCTCATCCTGCATCTGGAATGACCTGCCTTCTAACATCAGATCTTCCGTTTCATTTTCCTCATTCAAATCATCTTTATTCAAGTATTTTTTCCCACTCGAGAGTGGATGCTAGTCCTCCAGTTCATGCTAGTGCTCTTCAACAATCTTTCGTGCATCTGGCCACATACACATACACACATACCCATAAAAACAAACACATACGAACATCCACATACACATACATACACGAACATCTCCATACACATCCCACATACTTATGCACTGATAGACATACACACATACAATCATACACATGCACACATACTTATGCACCGATAGACATACACACATACAAACATACTTATGCACCGATAGACATACACACATAGAAACATACAAACATATAAACACACACATATACATACGCACATACACATGCAAATATTTAAATACACACATATACACACACAAACATACATACACATACACACGTATAGATACATACACGTACACATACAAACATACACATGCATGAATGCACATTGTGATGCATTTATTGCATCACAATAAACTATTTATTGAAGAGAATAAAAGAGAAATATGAGCCGAAATGCACTGACTAAACTGATTATTAATTAATATAATTAAATGAATTAATCAGTTGTATTTTGTTTGTTTCGAGGTAAACAAGAAGATTAGCAATGAGCAGACGACTTACCGCTAGAGAGAGAAAGAGCGAAAGGGAAACCTTACCTCACATCAGAACACGTGGTGAAGGAAAAACCACAGTCACCATCAGTGTTCTTATAGTGCACTAGGAGTTGAAGCTACGGTGATGGCTGTAACATCCTAACACTAGTGCACATAACATATTAAAAGAAGAGAACACATGTGTAGAAAAATTATCTGTGACAGTGCTCTTGTGCGTCGCCATCTTATGTTCTTGATGACGACGTGCACGCCGCAGCACTGTCACCTATACACTGACACACACACACACACCCGGTGTATAGGTACATGCGCACAATACACTCGTGGTACGCGATGACGAGCGAAACCGGGAAACGAAGCGGAACATTTGTAACACGTGCTCAAGAGTAGAGGGGAAGCGTCGGTAAGTGACCGACTCGTGGCAGAAATCGAGTCATGCGCATGAAGAGTAAAAGATCAGCAAAAAAGGGAAGCCAGCTATAGCTTATATAGCAGGCTCGTACATACATGGGTAAATGTAGAAATAACAGTAGAAGGCTCGTACATACATGGGTAAATGTAGAAATAACAGTAGATGGCTCGTACATACATGGGTAAATGTAAAAATAACAGTAGAAGGCTCATACATACATGGAAAATTGTGCAAATATCAATCGTTGTCAGTTTTTATATGAAGATAAGTGAGATCGAGAGCGAGGTATTGATGCAATGGCATGTAAATTATCAAGACTTGATAAATGAAGGATTCCTAATATAAATTTAAATGGAGCGCGCGAGAAATAGATGGCGCTAACATTAAAGAAGCGGCCTAAAGGAAAGGTGTTGATTGGTTATAAGTCAATATCCTTTGTAATTGACAAATAATAATTACATAAAGGATTAATAACCAATCAACCATTCTTCTATTTATGACGTAATTGATGAAAGAAGGGATGAAGAGGAAGGAGCTCAAGAAAAGACGCGCCATCGTGACACTTCTCTATTGGATCTTGGCTGATATACTTGGTCGGTTTTTCTTTGTTGGGTACTGCTCGTTGAGCCATTATTTTCTTGAGTCTTGACTCCATTTTAGTAGGATATAATTTCATAGAGAATTTATTTTGCCATTTTTGCCATTTTTGCCATTTTTGCCATTTGCCAATTTTTCACTACACGCCAACGAGATTATTACTTGATTTTCGAGAGAGTTGAGGAGTTTGTAAAACGAACAAAGGAGATTTTGGATTGGAGAGTTATTTGTTGGAAATTGCTGTATTTTGGAGAGTAACACTGGTTATTACTAAGGTGAGTCCTCCATTTTACGTTTATAAAGTGAGAATTTAAAATCAGTGCGTGTCGCCGTTTTGCTCGTCATATTTTAACGTCGGTTTTAACCGCCATTATTAAATTAGTATTAGCTTCACGTGTTCAATTTAATTTTATTTAATTGTAATTGATTGAGAAGTTTATAAAGTCGAGCCAGAGTTTTAATTACACAATTGTCTCACACATTACACAATTTTCGAGAAATTGTCGGAAAAATGAAATGTTAAATTTATTTAAATAAATATAAAGTTTAAATTACTTCTTTATTATATCTTATTTAACAGTGTTATTTAAATGTTATTAACATTGTGGTGTTATATTATATATAAATTATTTGTTGCTGGTTGACATCGGTGGTTTTGTCATTGTTCCCTACGAAGACCCGTTTAGAATCCACCCGAGAGAGTTGATTACTAATAAATTCAGATTTTCTATTCAGAGTAAAATTTAAGAATAAATAATAAGTAAATTGAGAGTTATTCAGAGGTGATACTGTAGAGTTAAAATAATAGTAATTGTGGGATAGGGAACAAATTCCCCCATTACATTATAAACATAACGTACAATAATACACATACACATATACGTATACACACATACACATACATACATTTACATACACACATACAGACCATACACGTACATATATAGACATACACATAGATAAATATACACATAGACATACACATATAAACTTACACACACACACGTACACGTACACATATACACGTACAAACATACACATACACGTACATACATATACGTGCACACATATACATACACACATAGATCGATAGATAGATATATATTTACTTTGTAACAGTTTATGAAAAGTGCGTAATACAAAAAAATAACATTTAATACATAATAAAATACAAAATAAGATAATACTGTAATGTTACGTGTAAATATTGCACTCATGATATCACAATCGATTTCCCAAAACTAATAATACTGCATAAGTAAGTCACTTTTCAGAGTGATATCACAGATTATTACAATAATAAAATACAAACATAAACATTTATAAAAATAAACAAATTTGTCGAATTAATATCTATCAATCAAAACAATAAAAATTAAAATAAAATATGATAAAATAAAAGTCAAACGAGTCAAATCAAAAAGTAAAAAGTAACACATGCACTCTCAACCATACTATAAATACAAGCACACCTTAAAACTATATGCGGCACTACACATAATAAATTAAGATGAAGAGAGCATATATTATTCAATGTCAAGCAAGTACCCCCTCACTGCCGTCTTTAACCTGCTAAGAGATTAAAGATACTTAATTTCAGCAGGTAGGGAATTCCAAAAATCCACTCCTTGAACTTGGAAGGAATTCCTTCCAGTCTCAGTGCGCATAAAGGGCACTGCAAGATCTTTCGCCTCTCTCCTAGCATCCACCCTGGGTATGTATTTAGTGAAGAGACTTACTAGATGCTCTGAAGTATTCATGCGCATGATTTTGTACATAAGTCTAGCCAAAAAATACTATCTCCTCGAATCTACTATAAGGAGAGACATGATTACCTATTCTCAAACCCATTACATATCTAACACATGAATTTTGTAACCTTTGTATTCGTCTTCTCAACCCCTGAGAAACATCAAGCTAAACCACCGAACAATAATTAAGATGTGGGAACAGCAGGGTGGTTGCGAGCTGTTTACGCAGAGTCTCCGTGGTGTACTGACGGAATAATAGTGGGGCATATAAAACTCGATTAAACTTTTTTGTGATTATATCAATGTGCCGTTCCCAAGAAAGTTTAGGGTCGAGCACAACATCAATACTTATTACGGAGTCAGAGAAGGGTACACTAATGCCTTCCTCAAGATCGATCGTCCGCGACCTTCCAGCATAAAAAGAGTTTACCAAACGATTAATACCAAAGACGATCACCTTAGTTTTATTAGAATTCAAAGTGAGAGAAACACCAGCAGCCCACTCCGACACCACTTTTGCCGCCCTCTGTAAGATTAGAATACCCTCTTCCACATTCTCGCGAGGCACCTTCGTGTAAATTTGCAGGTCGTCTGCGTAGAGTAGGTGCTCGACGCAACCAGAGTCGAGAGCGTCACGTACGTCATTAATATAAAGACAAAACAACAGAGGCCCCAATATCGAACCCTGTAGAACTCCTAGGCTGGTTGTCAGCCAACTCGATTCCTCATTTAAATGCGTGAAAACCATTTGTTTCCTTCCTGATATATAGGAGTTGATCCACAATAGAGCGGACCTGAAAAGCCCCATCAATCTAAGCCTAGCAAGTAACTTGGAAGGAGAGATGGTGTTGAATGCCTTACCATAATCAAAAAGCAAAAGTAACGTTACGAGTTTTTTGTCTAGACTCGATCTTATGTCATCAGTTGCTTTAAGAATAGCTGTCTGTGTCGAGTTGTGCTTTCTGAAGGCAGTTTGCATTGGGTCAAGTAATTTATTTGCAGTAATGTATCCCTGCAATTGGTCATGGGCGGTCTTCTCAAGTACCTTTGAAAGGAAACATAGAATAGCAATAGGCCTGAAATCCGTAGGCGATTTTGGTGCAGAACTCTTCTTTAATGGCACAATACGTGCCTGCTTCCAAAGGCCAGAAAAGAGCCTCCGAGCAAAAGATGAGTTGAACAGAGTTACAAGATAATCACTAATAAACGATAATGTTTTAAGTATCACGCTTTGCGGAATGCCATCCTCACTACGAGCCTGCGATGAGAAGTGAGAAACTGCAAGAATAACATCGTTAACATTAATTGGTTTGAGAGTGAAACCGTTTTCGCTGCATTCAAAGAGAAACTTATTGCGTTCCTCACCATCATCATGCGGCGAAACCGACACCCCAGCAAAGTGCGCATTCAGCTGATCTAGAGCAAATCCATTCAGATAATTTTGAAAATTTCTGTCAGATTTTATTTCTTATGATAAATAACAGCAGTAATACATTGAGGTTATGTAGTATTAATTTGTAAAATGTCTCTGAAAAAATAACATTTTCTTTTAAAATTGTATAATTTATCATTTTAAAATATAAATTTTTTATTTACTACTTACATAACAGATTATAATGTGAATTATATATGAGCAGCTGATCAGCTGTTGATGCAACAATAATTGATATTTCAAAAATATTTATGTTACGTTTGGCTACCGAAACTTTCGAATTATTGTTTAAAACTTACTCTTCTTCAGAAAACACAAAAAACTTTCCTCATCACCTTCACGATTAATTAGAAAATCGGTAAAAAATCAGATTTTTCCTATACCGTGCGTGTATTCTCCACGTTTGTAGCAGACGCACACATCGCTATATGGGTGACGACACATCCCGTGTTGGATTGCCAATAAGTGTAATGGTAGCCTGTGCTTACTGACTGTATGCGTATCATACATCTAGCATGACAGCACTGGTGACAAGTTGAGCAGTTATATAAGCACTTTGTTCCGCAAATGTCAGATGACGGCTGCTTACATATGGAACATCGATTCATAGTAGCGACCCCTTGCATCGAATTTTAGAAACTTCGTCGCTTGGCGTGTTCTAGAAACTACCAAAACACCGCCTTCCTTCTAAAAACAAAACTGGTTCGTCACTAACCTCAAAAAAGTCTGAAGGTCCAGAAAAATTAACTACAGCAAAACAAGAACAGCATCACTCCTCCCACACTTGATACAGACGCTGTCTTGCATTTTGGCGCCTACAAGTACCCTGAAACAAAAACGCCCGAAGGCAGCTTGCGGCAGAAAAAAAGTCAAAAAGTACAGAGCGTCTCAAAAACACATCTGGCTCTACTTACGTGTTCCGAAGGTACTTTACAACGCATACACATACACAAATAAACATACACACATACACATACACATATACGTACACACAGACACACATACACACATACATATACACACGTATACATACATACACGTACACATACATACACATATACAGATACACATACACATATACATGCATTAATACACATACGCATACACACATACTCATACACACATACACAAATACACATATATACATATACATACACACATACACATACACACACATACGTATACACACATAGACATACACACGTAAACGTACTCACACACACACACACACACACACACACACACACACACACACACACACACACACACACACACACACACACACACACACACACACACACACAAACAGACACACACTCACACACACACACACACACACACACATAAACGTACTCACACAAATACACATACACATACAAATACACATACACATACATTTATATGTATACACATACATACATACACACTAACACATGCGCACATACACATACACACATATGTGTACACACACACAGACGTACGCATGGGTATATCTCTGGAACTTTTCACTTTTTAGGAACAAGGTTCTATAGAAATTTAAAAGTTTATAATTCAAGTTTCTAAGATAGCACAGGCTTTGACCAGTGCTTAAAATTTTTGTTCTAAAGAGTAGTCCATAGAGTAGTAAATAGGTACTCTAACTTTGGTGTCAATTAAAAAATAGTTATTAACAATATACAATTTTATAGTAAAAAACGCTGCCAAGTGCTTTGGCGCAATGCTTTCTCATAGAGCGCATTGAGTTAGAGTATTTTGATTTTATTTTTTTAGATACGATATTAATATAAATGTCCCTATCCTCTGTATTGAAGGCTGTCTTAATACCTACGAAAACTATATGAATTTTACTCTTTCTTACTTTTGCCATTTGCATAATGTGATTTTATGATGCTCTAAAATTAAAAATGCGTTTATAAAATTAATTTTCCCAAGCTTGTCTTCTTAACACTATAACCAATAACTTGCATACAAATTTTGGAACATTTTCATCGAACAGTTTACAAAAAATACTAAATAATTGAAAAATAAACATTGTTTTAAAATTTTTAAAACGCTTTAACGTTACAACTACGCTAAGAAAACCATTTTTTAAAAGTTCATTTTATTTAGGCAATCGTAAATAATTTCTATACATAATTTTAAGCTACTTCATTTAGTAGTTTACGTAAAATACCAAAAAATAAGTGAAATTCTATTCAAAATTTACAAAATGCTCTAAAATTAAAATTGCGCTAAGAAAATAAGTTTTTCCAAGCTTGCTTTAATTAGGCAATAACAAATAATTTGTATGAACATTTTCGAGCAAATCTATCGAATGGCTTTTGTGTAATAGAAAAAAAATGAAATATGAACATTTTTCCAAAATTTTCAAAATGCTCTAAAATTAAAACTGCGCTAAGAAAATAAGTTTTCCAAAGTTTGATTTATTCAGATAATAGTGAATAATTTGCATGAAAATTTTTGAGCAAGTTTATCGAGTGATTTTTGTGCAATAGAAAAGAAATTAAAAATAAAAAATTTTTTCAAAATTTTCAAAATGCTCTCAAATTAAATGTGCGCTAAGAAAATTGAAGAAAATTAGTTTTCAAAAGTTCATTTTATTTTGACAATCATAAATAATTCCTATACATAATTTGAAGCTCCTTCATCGAGTAGTTTACGTAAAATATAAAAAAAATTAGAAAAATTTTATTCAAAATTTTCAAAATGCTCTAAAATTAAAACTGCACTGAGAAAATAAGTTTTTCAAAGCTTGTTTTATTTAGGCCATTGCAAATGATTTCCATAAAAATTTTCGAGCAAATCTATCGAATGGTTTTTGTGTAATAGAAAAAAAATGAAAAATAGAGATTTTTTCCAAAATTTTCAAAATGCTCTAAAATTAAATCTACGCTAAGAAAATAAGTGTTCCAAAGCTTGTTTTCTTTAAACAATAGCGAATAACTTGCATATAAATTTAGAAGCAAATCTATAGAATGGTTGTCGTAAAATAAAAAATAAATGAAAAAAAAAATTTTTTTTCAAAATTTTCAAAAGAAGAAAATCAGTTAATAAAAGTTTTTCTTCTTTTGGCAGTCGCAAATAATGTTCATACAAATTTTAAAGAAAATTCTTCGAGTAGTTTACGTAAAATATCAAAAAAATGAAAAATCAAAATTTTTTTAAAATTCTTAAAATGGCTCTAAAAAAAAACTGAGCTCAGAAGATCAATTTTCAATAGCTTCCCCTTCAGTTAGACAAAAAAATAAATTGCATGCAAAACTTGAAGCTAATCCATCGAGCAGTTCTCGAGATCTTATTAGCGTACTGAATACATACACACACATACACACACACACACACACACACACACATACATACATACAGACATTTTCTGGAAACCACTTTTTTCGACTCCCTGAGTCCAAATATGTACAAATTAATGAAAAAATAGAAAAAAATTTTTTTACCGATACAATGCTTTCTCTATAAGAAAGCAAAATGATGCATTTTTTATAATTTTCTACACGTGTTTCTTACGATGTATAAAAAGTAACTTCCTTTCAATCGTAGTTTAATTTCTACATCGTAATTTACATAATAAAAACAACAATTTAAGATTATGTCTATTGATGTGCTATGCTTTATTAATTAGTTTCACCATTTTTAAGGTGTGTGTAATTTTTGCATAGATAATTACACGGTCCATAAAAATGGTGAAACTTATTAATAAAGCATAGCACATCTATCGGCGTAATCTTAAATCGTTGTTTTTATTATGTAAATTATGATGTAAAAATTGAAATACGATTGAAAGTAAGTTACTTTTTATCCATCGTAAGAAACACGAGCAGAAAATTATAAAAAATGCATCATTTTTGACGTATAAAATAGTATATTATCAGTAACTATTTTTCAATTGACACCAAAGTTGGAGTAAATATTCTACTCTTTAAAACGAAAATTTTAACCCTTTCACTGGTGCACCTTTTTTTACTTTACATGCCAAAAATGGTAAGACAATAAACTTAAACAAATTATACGATAACTATGAATATCGGGGTTTTTGGGGACGCAGAATCGATTCTGATGGTTATTTTTGCAAATTTCTTATTTCCAACCCCTAAATGAGGGGTTGAGGGTGAATTTCCAAATTTTTTTAATTCTTTACGAAATTTAATCAACTTCTTCTTTAGCTTGGTTGTAATAATAATCCTTTTTTTTCAATTTTAGTGTTTGAAAATAAAGGTTCTAGGACCACCCTTCAACCCTTAAATAAGGGTTGAAATCAATTTTCCATTTTTTCCTTTTTTTTCTATATTTTTTTATCCATCAAATTTTTATGAAGCAAATATAAGAGGACTTCAGTTTCCCTTATCTATATTATCCATATTAGTACTAAAATTCACCAACAGGTAGCGAACTACAAGGTGGCGTACCACAAGTAAAATAGACAACAAAGTTTAATAAAGTAGAAGAGTTTTAGCCAGAGTTTGAACCTAAAATTTTCATTTCATTGAAAGTTTTCTCATTCAATTCTGGATACGATGCGACATGGTAAACGCTTACGATCGCCATCTCCAACTATTTCTGAATCTAATTCATCAGATGAGAGTTCTGATGAAAATTTTTCAGCAGAGGAAGAATCTGATAGAGATTACTGGGATGATAATGATGATGTTGATGATATTCCTTTGAATATCAGATTATATAGAGAAAATAAAAATTCAACTCTTATAGAAAACTCTGATTTTGTTCCGAAAATTCATCCTTCTGTTGATAAAAATAAAATTACAAAATGATTGCAGAATAAATACTAATAGTTCTGTTTTGGATGTTTTTGAAGCATTTGTTTCAGAAGATTTCGTTGATATGATAGAATATCAGAGTAATATTTATAAAGAAACAAAAATAACAAATTTGAGAGAAGCTAATAAGTTGAAAAAAAATTTGCGTACACTGAAAAAAGGTTGGCGCAAAAGATGCCCTCTTGCGGATATATAATGCTCTAACGGCGGGCTGCCATGTGCGCTTTCCATTTAGAACGTATGCTGTCCGCTTTTGGAAAGCACTCGCGCAACTTTAGCTCATATGTAACGCAAACGTTGAGTATAAGCCTCGTCCTTCGATTTAGGACGACGGTTTAGGACGTATGTTGCACGGATTAGGACGTATGCTGCACGGAATTAGGAAAACATACATTCAAAACTCGAGCGCTGTTGTTTACCGACACGCGGCGCTAGTAGAGTACCAACCTTTTTTCAGTGTATAAACCTATGTGATGAAATATCCTCAGATGATCTCTATGCTTTCATAGCTATTTCTATTCTTATGGGCATCACCAGAAAACCTAAAATTGAAATGTATTGGTCTCAAGACCAATTGATTAAAACGCCCATTTTTTCAAAAATCATGCCTCTCAAAAGATTTCAGCCTATATTATCTCTTTTACATTTCGAAGAAGATCATGTTGAAACTGATAAACTTTCAAAACTAAGACCAATAATTTAATTTTTTGTTGATTGTTTTCAAAGTATATACAGACGTGGTGAGAAAATTTCGATTGATGAGTCTCTTTTGAAATGGAAAGATAGGCTCAGTTTCAAACAATTTAATCGAAATAAAAGAGTTCGTTCTGGATTAAAAATTTACGAAACTTGCAATTCAGATAATGGGTATATATATAATTTCAAAATCTATACCGGAAAAGTTACAGATAATGATGGCGCACGCTCTATGGAGTTTCTGGAGAGGTAGTTTTTGAAATATTTGGTGATTTAAAAGAACAAGGTCGTTCCTTATATTTAGTAAATTGGTATAGTCCACCAATTCTTTTCTCAAAATTACATGATGAAAAGACTAATGTTTGCGGAACAGTTCGAACAAATCGAAAATATCTCCCAAAAATTGATACAAAAAAATAGCTAAAAATGAGTTGAAAACATTTAGTAGCTCGCAAATGACTTTTATGGCATGGAAAGATAAGAAAATGGTAACAATGCTTTCAATTATGCATCCAGTAGAAAAAGTTATAGCTGAAAAAGTAGATTATCGTACTAAAGAACGAAAAGTAAAACCAAATATTGTATTAGACTACAACCAAAATATGGGTGGTGTAGATAGATCAGATCAATGTATAACGGGATATGAAATAATCAGAAAATCAACTAAATGGTATATCAAGACTTTTCTTCGTTTATTAGATATGGCAATATTTAACGCATATGTAGTTCATGGTATTATTCATAGAGAAACAAAATTGACATATTTAGATTTTCGTATGCAATTGGCCCGAGAACTAAAAGATAAATATGTCCTTAATAGTAAACGAACAAAAAGGCTTAGTGATAATCTAAGTAACAACATTTCAAATCTAAATAATGTTCAACACTTTTCTACTAACATTTCAGCGAATGACAAAGGTGTAAGAAAACGTTGTTTTTTATGCTGCAATAAAAATAAAATAACAGAATGGACAACTATAATGTGCAGTACTTGCAATAACATTCTGTTATGCGTAACGCCTTGTTTCAAAAAATATCATACCTTGCAGAATTAGAAAACAGTACAATAATTGAAAGATGGAAAAAAAACATAAACAATTAAATAAAAAATGAAATAGAAACATAAAAAATTAAATAAAAAATGAAATAGAAATATAAAAAATTAAATAAAAAACAGAAAAAATAAAATAAAAAATGAAAAATAAAAAAATAAATAAAAAAATGAAGTGTTAAACCCTACTGTAACCTCCCGGTCAGTACACTCTAGGGTCGTGAATTAATCACCAGCTAACTACGGGGGTAAATTATTGAATCCGCCATTTTGAATTTTCTAATTCTGACCTTAGATTCGTAATCAGCCACCCCCAAAACCCTTACACACTGAATTTGAAATAAATTGGTTGAAAAATGCAGCAGTTATTCAACTTGATCATGTATGAAACATCGCTAGTTGTGGCCCTACTTTTTTTTTATCATATATGATACATCGCCAGTGAAAGGGTTAAGCACTGGTCAAAGCCTGTGCCATCTTAGGAGTTTGAATTGTGAACTTTTAAATTATTATAAAACCCTGTTCCTAAAAAGTGAAAAGTTCCAGAGATATACTCACATACACATACACAGTCAAAACCAATTTTTTTGGTTTTTCATAAATAACTCAGAGAGATCAACTTGTATCGCAAAAAACAAAACATCATTTAAAACAAGACTATATTTCGCATATTTTCATTTAAAGAACGTCCAAAAAGGTCAAAAATTAACGGAGCTACGGCAATTTGAAAATTGAGGTTCATTTTTAATTTATTAATTTTCATTCTTACACCCAACACTAAATACGCTGTAGCGCGGAAAAAACATATTTTAGAGCATTTTATGAGGTAACTTCTATCTTCATATCCTTATTGGAAAGTATTTATATCACTTATAAGAGAAAAAAAATTCGATCAGTGACGGCCTACATGAATCCGAATGGAATCAGTCATATACAAATATACTTATTCTCATATATACGTACAAACTATCTCATGCATACAAGCACATTAACATACCCATTTACACATGCACATACACATTAACACATACGCGCATGCACAGAAACACATACATACATTCACACGTACATACATAAATATAAACACTTACAGATATATTTACATAAACTCACACAAATACACATACACATACACTTATACGCATGTATGCATACAAACGTACCCATACAAACATACTTATACATACAGACACATAATCGTATGCACATACATACATTCACACACACACACATACATATATAAACTCAAATACACATACACATTAACACAAACAGATGCTCACATACACATAGACACATACACATGAAAATACACACGTAAACACATATACATACACATATAGGCACACATACTCATATACATTTTCACAAACACATGCGCATTCATACATATACACCTACACCTACACACATACGAATACACATATGCACATACACATTACTTACATACATAAATTTACACATGTACATACTTATTACACACATGCACACATAAATACGCACATACACTGACACAGATACACATATACACATAGATATACTCACATGTACATATAGATACACTTACACACATATTCTTATGCACATGAACTTAGTCACAAATACGCGTATATATACATACGCTTACACATACTCTGATGCAAATGAACGCACAGACAAATACGCACATATGCACATACACGTACACACATACATCTACTTACCTGCACATACACGTACGCGCATATACATACATGCTTATACATACTAACTTACACATACACGTATACGCATACACATACACACATACACATATACCGACACTTATACACATACACACATACACATCACATGCAATTATACACATTACCAACAGAAATTACATACATACACATCACACACATACATAAATGCACACATGCACGTACACATTACTCACACAAATTACACTCATACACCAATACGCACATATACTCATACATCAATACGCACATGCTTATGCACATTACACATATACACAAACAGAAACACACGTACACATATGCACATATGGGTACACTTGCACGCATACTCTTATGCGCATGGACGTACTCACAAATACGCACGTACACACATACACTTACACACATACTCACAGATATGCACAGATATACACGTGTGTGGGTTAGTATGAGCATAGTATAAGTCACATCGCCAAAGAAATTTAGTTGGTAGTATATCTATATATCTTTCAGTATTAAAAATTTTGTTGCTTTTCCTTTTTAATATTAAAAGCGACATAGGCACAACATTTTGTAGAATTGATTTATTTAATGCTAGAAATATGTCAAGACACCGTCAACTAAATTTTATTGTCAATGTGGCTCATGCCACTCTTATTCCAAGCTATACACATATATATACCTACGTACGTACGCTCATAGCTATAAACTATACATATATACACATACATAAAAATGCACATTTTCTTACCATTTATATAATTTATTTAACGTAAACTGTCTAATGGATGGCTTCAATTACAATCGAGAATCTATCGTTTGAAGGAAACAATCTTTCGAAATCTTATTTTTTTATCGTAGTTACGATTACAGCGCATTTTAAAGATTTTGAGAATCATTTCGAATATTTTTTTTTTATTTTTATATTACGTGAAGTACTTGATAAATTTGCTATTTTATTTGTATAGGAAGTATTCTTAATTAATAATAAAAGGGAAATATTTCAGAATGGGTTTTTTTCCGTAATTTTCAATGTTGAGCATTTTGAAAATTTCAAGCAAATATTTTACGGTGATATATTAGTTTTATAGAAGATATTAGGAAATATTGCTAATAAATTATTTTCCACGTGGAAATCACATTTATAAAAATAATGTCAAATCACTTGAATAAAAAAAAAATTAATCACCAAAACTTAATGAGCTATTTGCATAAGCTTTGCGCTACAGCACTAGGCAGTGTTTTTTATTGTAATTTATGTCGGAACAACCTGTAAAGTATTCATAAATTTTAAAATTCTGCTAGTGAAGTTGCGTCTTACTCTTCGTTACTTACATTTTTTGCTGAATTCACTTTCAAGGAGTCTCATATGCCATGTTAGGCTTAAATCACTTTCAAATGAGTCTGAAAGCTACTCCAAGTTTTTTTGCAGGAAATGTTTTCTCAAAGCATTAAGAATTACTTGAGCAAAAAATTGAAATCGGGCACTAAACCGTTCTTTTATTTTAGTAAAATTACTATATTTTCGTCAATTTTTCAATCACTTAGATTTTCAGTCGATTTTTTTTGTTCCAAACTCTTGTAGGACACATGAAAACCATTCTAAAAAATATTAAATAATACGTTCCCGCTGCAAAATTTTTAACTTAAGAGTAGGTCACGTATCTCTGTCCTTATCTAATCAAAGAATTAAGTTTTTTATAGAAACTAATAACTTTAGCAAAAAATGAAGAGAAAGCCGCATTTTGTATCAAAAAAAGCAATATTTTCTTTGATAAGAAAGAATTAATTTTATTGCTTCGTTCTCAAGAAAACCTTGAAATATATATAAATTCTGTTGGCGTATCTTATCACCAATAAAAAACGTTTTCTAATAAAATTATATATTAAGAGGAGGTCACGTATCTCTGTCCTTTTCTAATCAAAGAAATGATTTTTTTACAAAAACTAATAACTTTATCAAAAAATGAAGAGAAAGCCGCATCTTGCATCAAAAAAAGCAATATTTTCTTTGATAAGAAAAAATTAATTTTATCGCTTCGTTTTCAAGGAAACCTTGAAAAACCAAATTGTCCACTCTAACCTCTATGATTTGAGTTTTTCAAGGTTTTCTTGAAAACAAAGCAATTAAATTAATTCTTTCTTATCAAAGAAAATATTGCTTTTTTTATTACAAGATGCGGCTTTCTCTTCATTTTTTGATAAAGTTATTAGTTTCTGTAAAAAACTGAATTCTTTGATTAGAAAAGGACAGAGATACGTGACCTCCTCTTAATCTAAATTTGCATTTTATATTCTATATCAACAACTACAGTTTCTCAATTGAATAGTTAAGTTTGCTGCAGAACTTAAAAATATTGGTTTTCAAAATTTCATTTTTCAAAATGAAATTGTTGGCTCGGATAATAAGGAGTTAGAAGAATATATAATAGAAACATGAATAAAGATTTATTTTTAATATGCATGTTAGATGTTGTGTGTTTTAAGGCAAATACTGTTGAAATTCATTTTTTCTCGGTGTTGGGATTTAAAATGAACAGATTATGATATTTTTTCTAATTATTATTTTGGATATATAATTAACATATAAAATTAAACAAGTTATGAAATATTATTTAAGTTTTCATAATGTCCCGATTCACTATCCATTTTAAATCCTGATACTGAATGTGTGAAAAACACAAGATCTAATATAAATCTACAAAAAGATTAGTAGCATTGTAATTAATTTGCGTATAAATATGTCAAAAACTTATAAAAACAATTATTTTTGTATTGATTGGATTAGATTAGATATTGTTTTATTTTGTATTATAATTACAAAAAGAGCGAGTAAAATTACAAATAAAGTTATAACACATAAAATACTTGAAATAACCTTGTAAATATAAAATTAAAATAGTACAGTATGATATCATAAAACATAATGATATCATAAACAGTCATAAAACATAATATAGATAATAATACTGTAATAGTAAGTCAATAAATAAAATAAAAGTGATATCACAGATAATACAAATAAATACACGCAAAGAGTATAAATAATATAATTAAAAATCAGTCTCAAATATCTATCAGTCAAAAGGATTACATAAAAACAAGCGTGTAAAGAGCGCAGTCGAAATATCAGCAGTATACAGTTAATATAGAAGTCAAGCTGATAAAAATATAATCATTCACTCTATCTATGCACACACATTCTACAATCACGCCAATAAATACAATCATGCCTTAAATCTATAAAAGGTACATCACATAATAAATTAACACATATGATATAGTCCGAAAATAATACTGTTTAATCGAGGTCGAGTAAATACCTCCTCAGAGCGGCTTTAAACCTGCTGATTGATGGAAGATTTTTAATATTAGCAGATAGGGAGTTTCGAAAATGCGCACCTTGAACTTGAAAGGAATTTCTTCCAGTCTCAGTGCGCATGAAGGGCACCGCAAGATCTTTAATCTCACCCCTAGTGATCACTCTGGGTATATATCTAGTGAAGAGACCCACTAGATATTCAGGAGTATTCATACGTACGATTTTGTACATGAGTATAGCCATGAAATACTGTCTCCTCGAATCAGTACGTAGCCAACCCAAAGCTTGTCTATGGGGAGAGATGTGATCACCCATTCTCACGCCTAATACATATCTCACATACGAATTTTGCATTGTCTGTAGTCGTCTTCGTAACTCCTGCGAAGTATCGAGCAAAACCACTGAGCAGTAATCAAGATGTGGAACAGCAGGGTGGCTGCGAACTGCTTACGCAGAGCCTATTGAATTTTTTAGTCAACATATTAATGTGCAGTTCCCAAGACAGTTTAGAGTCGAGTACAACACCAAGGCTCGTAACGGTGCCAGAGTAAGGAATACTGATACCGCTCCCCAGGTCAATCGTCCTTGGCTCACCCGAATAAAAATTTTTAATAAAACGATTACTTCCAAAGACGATCGCCTTTGTTTTACTAGCATTCAAAGTCAGAGAAACACCAGCAGCCCACCCCGACACCGCCCTGGTCGCCCTCTGTAAAATACGAATCTCCTCATCCACATCATCATAAGGGACCTGAGTGTAAATTTGAAGATCATCCGCATACAGCAGGTGCCCGATGCAACCAGAGTCCAGTGCGTCACGTACGTCATTTATGTAAAGGCAAAACAACAGAGGCCCCAGCACCGAACCCTTACTGCTTACCGCCGACGGCTTACCGCTACTATTACTAGTTTGCGTCTCCGAAGTGGCCAAAACAGTGCATTTCAGATTATCTCTAATATACAAGGCAACTTCTCCACCACGCAAGTTTCTGTCCTGTCTAAACACTTTGTACTCCCCGACTCGAATGACGTCATCCGATACAGACGGACCCAGCCAGGTCTCAGCAACTCCGAATATGTCGTAAGAATGATAATCATCTAAAAATTCACGCACTTGCCCAATATGGGCCCTCAAAGAGGTCACATTCAGGAAACACGCGCGCAGTTCACCCCTCCTCCCTATTCGACTCTCCGAAGAGGACCAGCGTAGTCATTGGGGAGAGGCTCTATCTAACGATATTGCATGATTTTTAATTAATTCTTGATTCGAGCTCATCTCACTATTGCGAGGTAGAAATTTAATATTATCAGAAGATCCATTATTTGTTAGAAATTCATCATGTTTCCCAATATCAGTTACGTTAACATTTGTATTGATGTCAATTTTGATGTAATAATTATTTAAAATAATTTTAATTTGGAATATTTATGTTGTAAATGTCTGTTGTAAAAGATTTAATAAACTGAAAATTTTTTTTATATATGTTTATCGATCACTTAAAAGAGTAGAGTCCTTAACACTTTTTGACGTCGAAACGTTGAGTCAATCGTTATCGTTAAAAAATTAGTGAGTGACCCTTCTGAGAGTGTTCTATTAATATTCCAAAGATATTGTAAAGACTATATTAAACTTCTTTTATACTTTATCGAAAGTTCGATTTGCTATAACATTATGGTGTGAAGTTTTCAATATTTTCTTTGATAATACACTCCGCAACAAAATTAACGCAACGCTTAATTTTGACGAAAAATTGCTCATATCCAAAAGTCGATATCTTAGGAAAAAATGTCATAAGAGGGTCAATTTTTTTAAAATGAAAGGTTAAAGTCTTTACTTTGAGATGATGGTATTAGTAACGAAAAACCAATAACACCACGATGAAATGGAGACTTTCATTAAGAGAAGAATTGACTCTCCTACGAAGTTTTTTTCCTGAGATATCAACCTTCAAAAATGAGCAGTTCTTTGTCCGAATTGAGTGTTACGTTTATTTGGTTGCATAGTGTATATCATATCAATCACACTCAATATGTTTATACAGGGTGTTCAAAAAGTCCCGGACCCCCCCCCTGTAACTCAGAAAGTACAGGGGGGGTCCGGGACTTTTTGAACACCCTGCATAATTACAACTTAAATTTCCAAACATAAATTTTACGCAATTTAGTTTTTTAATGTTTTTTCCTGTATTAAGAATATTGTTAAATATTTTTCCAAATGACTTTTAAGTGTCCTACAAGACTTTTAAACAAAAAAATCAACAAAAAATTAGAATAATTGAAAAACGTACATAAGAAAGACGGTAGTTTTACTAAAATAAAAAACAATGGCCCCGCAAACGATTTTGATTGTTTGCTCAAGTTACTTCTAATACTTTAAAAAAATCTTACCTGCAAGAGAATTTAGAATGGCTTTCAGACTCACACTGTTAAAAATATATTATTTAAATTAAGATAAAAGTGATGGAAGCTCATTTTAGAAACTTTATTGAATGACATTCAATAATAATAATTTGAATTTCAATATTATTTTAAGTTTAAATACATTCATGTATGAAAATTAATACAAAAATTATCAGAATAATAATTGAAAATTCCAATATAATTTTTTTAAATCCATCAAACTGTATATTAAGTTTAAGAAATTCTATTAAACATGATTGATAAATACTTTTTTAAAATTGAATATTTTTTTGAATTTCAATGCATTTTTTATTAATATTAATAGAAAATTTTCAGAATAATAATTGAAAATTTTATTGTAAGTTTATTAAATTTAATATAATATAATTAAGATTGAGAAATTTTACTATATATATATTTTTAAAATTATTGATTCAAATTTAGATGAAGTGCATACTAGCATAAGAAGTGCTGTATCCAGCGTACGCAAAGAGAAAGTAAGCCAGTGTCCTCACTAGGCATATTATCTAATGCAAGAGAGAGCAAGAACGGCTCTTTAAAGCTTGGAGAGCGAGATCTTTTTATGCTGTGAGCTTCCCTTTTCCTGCTACGTGGAGATACGCGCGTAGCGGCCGAGCTTGGTATTACCACGCTTAATAGTAGTTTTATTAAATTTAATAATAATTTCATTAACATGGAATACTAATACATCTTCAATTATAATATTCAAGTTTAATAATTATATGGTTAAACTTCAGTTACCTTTATTTTAAGTATAAGTATTTTGAATCTTAAGGTTCAACTTTAGTTTATTAACTATTATAAAATTTTAATACATGAAAACATTTTGAGAATTCATATTAAATTTTATAATAATTTATTAAGGTCTTGATAAGATTCAGTTACACGTATCTTAATCATAGCATTAGATTTAATATGAGTAAGTTGAGTATTTATCAAGTTTAATAATAATTTCATTAACATTGAATAATAATATATTTTCAATTATAATATTAAATTTCAATGAGCTTATTGCTAGACTTCAGTAACCGTTATCTTGAGTTTAAGTATTTTGAACCTCAAATTTTAACTTAAGTTTATTTATTTTTATTAATTTTCAAGACATCAAAACATTTTAAGATTCTATATTAAATTTCAGAATAGTTTATTAAGGTTTTGATAAATTTCATTTACATGAATCTCAATCAATACATTGGATTTAACACAAGTAACTTAAAAATAAAAATGAAAATTTTATTAAGTTTAATAATATTTTCATTAACATGGAATATCAATACCTTTTTGATTATAATACTGAATTTTAATAAGCGTATTTCTAAACTTCAGTAAGCATTATCTTGAACCTAAAAATTTCTCTATTAATTTTAATAATTATTCATTAATTTTAATAGTTTTCTATATTAAATCTGTTTAAGTAACTTTATTTTTAAATTTTAGATACATTTTTATCTTAAATGTGTAAATATTTTTAACAGTGCATTTAAAAGTGGTTCAAGCTTACTGCGATGCGTAAAGGAAAGCGGTAAGCGGTAAGAGGATCTTCCATCTTAAACATGTATAATGTTTAGACTAGTCGAGTTTGAATAATAAAAATTCGAAAATTCGGAAGTAATAATGAATCAGAAAATCTAAAGAAAATCATATTAAGTGCAGGTCGTATATCTCTGTCCTTTTCTAATCAAAGAATTAATTTTTCTGTAAACACTAATAATTGTAGCAAAAAATAATAAGAAAGCCCCATTTTGTATTACAAAAAGTTATATTTTCTTTAATAAGGAAAAATTATTGCAATCAATTCGATTTTAAGAAAATCTTAAAAAACTTGAGAAGTAGAGGTTAGGATAGACAATTTAGTTTTTTAAAGTTTTCTTGAAAACAAAGTGATTAAAATAATTTGTTCTCATAAAAGAAAATATTGCTTTTTAAAACACGAGATGAGGCTTTCTTCTTATTTTTTGCTACAATTATCAGTCTCTGCATAAAAATTCATTTTTTATTAGAAAAGGATAGAGATATACGACCTGCTTTTGAAATAAAACATTACTGAATTTTTATTGTAAGTATATTGCTGATAAATAATTATTCGTTGAAATTCTACTCACTTGTAAGCAAAAAAATAAACAAGAAAACGTAGCAATAATACAATGTTTTGCGAACTATTTCCGAGTTTGTATTTATTCATATTTATAACATACATTTTTCAAAGCACTTATTATTACATAATCAAACTATAGATCTCAATAAGCTGAACAGATATTAAACATGTCTGAGGTTAATTGATGGAAAAAAACGTTTGTGAAAAGAAAGTATGCAAGTATGATATTATAAGATCAAATAATTGTTAAAACAAAAAAAGAAAAACAAACATCGAGAGTCGGAAACAGTAAATTATAATGAAAAAATAATTTCTGATAGACAACCTATGTGTAAGATTGTTGTCAATACAACTTCAGATGTGTTAATCTGCAGTTAAGTATGTATACACAAACACCTCTCATCCATACTATAAGGTTCTACATATATTTACTCATGATTGCGACGATGCCAAATCCAAGTCACAGCTGCTATAAATATTGTAAAATTTTGAAAATTTAAGTATATAATTATCAATAACTCTCCTAAATGTTAGCTAAATTATTGTCTGTTGAGCTTCAATTTTTTTAAAGAAATGTACTAATGTATTGATACTTGAATCCTCAAATTCGGCATGTTTTATGCTAACTAGGAGAGTATCACATCTCCGGATCACGGATTTTGCTCTAACTTTGAGATAGGTTTTCAGATGTCAAAATATGGAAAAAGCCAGAGTTATAGACCCCAACGCTCAATATTTCTCTAGTTGCAGGCAATTAAAGAAAATCACTAAAAAAGTTACTAGATTTTTAAACGCTTATAATTCTTTAGCATTAATAGCTAGATGCTTGTAACTATTTTTAAATGAAAGCTACGTTCAAATCCTTTCGAAAAAGCACCTATAGCATATCAAAATATTATTTTTCCCCAAAGTTACAGCGTTATAAGAATTTGAGCTGAATTTCCTTTTAAAAATATTAATTAATGATAAATGTTAAAATGTAGTACAATTTTCATAAAGCTGTAACTTTGGGAAAAAATAATATTTTGATATGCTATGGGTGCTTTTTCAAAAGGATTTGAACGTAGCTTTCATTTAAAAACAGTTAAAAGCGTCTAGCTATTAATGCTAAAGAATTATAAGCGTTTAAAAATCTAGTAACTTTTTTAGTGATTTTCTTTAATTGCCTGCAACTAGAGAAATATTGAGCGTTGGGGTCTATAACTCTGGCTTTTTCCATATTTTGACATCTGAAAACCTATCTCAAAGTTAGAGCAAAATCCGTGATCCGGAGATGTGATACTCTCCTAGTAAGATATTAAGGTTTAGACTAAAAAGTAACTATTCCCCAAATGATTCCTTATTATTTCACTTAAATTTAATATATAGTTTTTCTCACAAATAATACAATAATAAATATAAAAGAATTCATTTAACTATAATCTGTATTACATGTAAATTTTATTTAATTTCTTATGTTTTTATTCTGACTTATAAGACTCCTTAACGGGATGTCGGAGCTGCAGCAATCGAGTTTTGCTTTCTTTATTTTATCAATATTTTTTTAAGGAGATGTAAAACGGACACTAAACCTGTACTTACAGATATTAGCTTCCTTTCCATTTTATTTCTGAATTTCTAGAAAAGAAATGCATTAGCTTTTAGTATGTACCATGATGATTATTTAGATAAATTTTCATATAAATTCATTCATTAGCTTTTAAGATATTTGGATTCCTGTACAAAATTGAAAAATTTTCATAAATTGTTTTGGAACCCAAAAATCTCAATATCTAATGAATGAATTTATTTAAAAATTTAACCGAATAATCTTCATAGTACAGACTACAAGCTAATGCATTTTTTATTGAAAATTTTGCAATAAAATGTAAAGATAGTGAATATTTATAAGTACAGGTATAGTGTCCATTTTACATCCCCTTAAATTCATAAATTAAACAAATATAATGACTTGTCCGCACTAAAGCTATATTAATACAGTAATTTTTTAAAAATAAAAGTTCATTTGGACTTGTTATTTTTTTATAAGCTTGGATTGGAAATTAGATATCAAACTCGACAAACCTAACCTTAAAATACGATACATTGAAAGTTTTTATTATAACTTTGTATGTATAATATTTTGGTGGATTCCTTGAGTTGTCCGCACTAGAGTTTAATCTTACAAATTTTTTCTTTGTAGCAAAAAAACACGATTAAACGCATTGTTTATTCATAAGTTAGGATTGGAAATATTATTAGAATGCGGGCAGTTTCGTCATGCTCTTAAGGGAATGGTCCTGCGCTATTTTACCGATCGAAATTTGTAATTTTACAAAGCTGCATATTTCGGAAAAACAATGCATTGTAATGAATTTTCCTTTCATAGTTAACTTTATTTTATTGCAATGAAAAACTGAAACTTAAAAAATGATTGTAAAAAAGTCGAAATTTACTCTCTAAATATAATTCAGTGGAATTTCAATGAAGTACAGTGAAATTTCCACTAAATGGGTGAGTGAAAATCACTTCACTAGAGTTTAGTAAAATTTCGCTGAATAAAATAATAAAATATTCACTATTAGAATTTCAGCGAAAATATTATAGTATTTTGGTAAAAAGTTATTCAATTTCAGTGAAAATTTTGCCTAATTTTAGTGAAAATGTTACCAAATTTCAGAAAAAACGACATTGAATTTCAGTGAATTTATTACAGCACAAAAGAGTAATTGACGAAGAGAAAATAAATTTTAATTTTTTAAATAAAATAAATTTTAATAATATTTATGTAAGATAAGGAATTGATTCAATACAGCAATGCAATTAGATTCGTCTAAAAATAAGAGTTTTATTATTAATACATCTATTATATACAATGTTACAAGAAGCACGTGTTAACTAACCTAAAAATAAGAGAATCAACAATCAAGCCTATTGCTTAATGGATCTCTCAACAATCACAAGGTTAACAATAATTCACAGTTTCAGAATTGTTGTAAACAATTCCGATAACTTTAATTAATTCACTTATCTTAGATTATCTTAGTTTAACAATATTTTGTATAGAGTTCTATCTTATAGAGTCAACGCTCCATCTTCTATCTGTGTCTCTCTCTCTTCTAAAGCTCGTGTCGTCTACCTACAGTGACCGACACAAGACGGTTTCTTACCAGCAGTATTGAGTATGTGCACGAAGCTTACATCTCCCCCCCTTAAGAAGAGGCCGAACTATCTGTCTTTGTCTAAAAGCGTTTTTCATCATTTATGTAAACACTATCCGGTATAACAAGAAAAAAATAGCAGCCCCCGCTAGATATTAGTATAATTAGTAAATTTTGTAATAACAACCAAATTTTTTCACTGCGTAGTTTTTGAATAATTAGAGACCTACCGAAAAAAAATAGGTTATATTCTAGATTTCTAGTAGGTCTCTAATTAGTCAAAAACTATGCGGTAAAAAATTTGGTCGTTATTACAAAATTTACTAATTATACTAATATCTAGCGGGGGCTGCTATTTTTTTCTTGTTATACCGGATAGTGTTTACATAAATGATGAAAAACGCTATTAGACAAAGACAGATAGTTCGGCCCCTTCTTAAGACGCCAATACTTCTCTGGAGGTTTGAGGTTGGTTTATATCGTCATAGGGATGAGCTTCGTGATGTGGTATAGACCTCTCGTAGATTTCCAGTTTTTTGTATTGATTTTATATATCGAATCTGATATTTTTTTTCTATCTTGAAGGGGCCAATTCTAATTTCTTCCAATTTTTTACGATTTAATTTGTTTTTATTCATTATGTAGACCATGTCCCCCTCTTCAAATGTGTGGTTTTTTTTGTTTTGATCATACAATGATTTATTGTAGTTGTGCGACTTACGGGTTCGAAGCAACGCAAGATTTCTATCTTCTTCTGAGTTTTTTTTTGTATTTTTGATCAGTTTTTAGTTCCGTTGGTAGCACATCTGTAGATTCTCCTTTTGGTAAGTATTCAGGTGAAAAGCCTGTAACTGAGTGGTCTGTTTCGTTATAATTTTTTCTGCATTCTTTCGCCACCGTTGCCCATGATCGTTTGTTTGTATTTTTGTTTAAGTTGCAGCGTATTTTGTTTACCAGAGTTTGGTTTAACCTTTCGTTTAAACCGTTTGAAAATGGTGCATCTACGGCTGTGAAGATTAGTTCTGCACCTCGTTCTTTTATGTAGTTTTCAAGTTCTTTCGAACTTATTCCAGGGTATTGGTCTGCTAGGATCATTTCTATTTTTTCCTCTGGTGGAACTTTTTTTAGTAGATTTATAAAATCTCTTGCGGTTTGGTTTTTTGAGCATAGAATGTATGCAAATCTAATGAAGTGGTCTTCTAGTAAGTATAGATACCTTTTTGTCGATCTTAGTCCACCAAATACACCAATAGTATCTAGTGACATTATCTGGAACGGTCTTTCTGCTGGTCCCAGGTGTGACATAAGACCATAATTTCTGTTTAGTCTTGTTTTGTTTTTTATGCATATTTCGCAATTTCGTAGATGTTAAATGTTTTTTGTTAAATTTGGTGCGGTATAAATTGTACTTATTTTATGTGCCGTTTGATCATACCTATGTGGCCGTAGTTTTTGTGTACACCTTGTATTAGAGTTTTGCTAAATTTTTCACTTAGTACTATTTTTTTCTTCGATCTGATTTTTTTATAGTAGACTCCATTTTCTAGTGTGAACTTATGTGTTTTTTGTGTTATTTGTTCGTTTTGTTTTTGATCGTCTATTATTTCTTGTAGACTTATATTGGATATTGTTATATTATTTACAGTTTTTAGTACATCTTCTATATTTTCTTCTGGTTCCAGGACTGGATTTTGACTTAACAGGTCCGCTTCTCCATTATTCTTTCCAGGATTGTATTTGATATTGCAGTTGTATTGGCCCTACTAAAAAAGTTCGTGTTAATTCTGTACTGATTTAACACTGATATCAGTATGTGATTCCTACTGCATCAACGTAAAATCAACATGATATCCACACGGAATTCGTATTGAGCGGACTCTGAAAGTAGTCTCAAAACGCAATGCGAATAAAGTACGAAATTCATACTTATGAAGCACAAATACTAATTAAAATACGTATAAAATCAGTACTGAATCTGTGAATGCATATTTAGGTGAATATGAAGTAAAACCACTCAGAGCATAATCAGTATAAAATCAGTGTGCTATTTAGACAATTGTTATGCAAAGTATGCACCAAATATTATTAAAATAATTAGTAGATTCGTAATGAATCGTGGTGAAATCTGTACAAATATTTGAATCGCTAATAAAAATTGAGAATGAAAAAAAATAAACTCAGTACAAATGCAGTACGAAAACGAGACGGACTTAATACAAACTGAAAACCAAATGTACACGCAATCTTTTAACAATAAATAATTGATAAATACTGAAATTGCTTAGATTTTGTACGAAATTTAAAACTAGCAGGGCTTCAGAGGGAATGATTATAATATCACAATACGGATTCAGTACAAAATTTGTACAAAAACAGAACAGGATTAATGCGAAATCTTCTTACAATAAGTGCTGAATTAGTACTAAATCTGAATAAAATATATACGAGATTTTAAATTCAGAAGAGAAATGTCGAATAATAAAATAAGCTCAGTACGAATTCAGCACTTATTGTAAGAAGATTACGCATAGATTTTGTTCTGTTTTCTTACGAATTTCGTACTGAATCCGTATTGAGATACTATAATTATTGCATCTGAAGCCAATTTTAAAATTCGTACAGAATCTATGCAATTTCAGTATTGATTAACTATGTATTGTTGAAAGATTGCGTTTACATTTGATTTTCAGTTTGTAATAAGTCCGTACGGATTTTATGCTGAATTCGTTCTGAGTTCATGTTATTATTCGACAATTTTCTTCCGAATTTTAAATCTCGTATACATTTTATTCAGATTTAGTACTAATTCAGCACTTATTGTAAGAAGATTTCGCATTGATTCTGTTGTTTTTGTACAAATTTTGCACTGAATCCTTATTGTGATACTATAATAATCCAGTCTGAAGCCCTAGTTTTAAATTTCGTACAAAATCTATGCAATTTCAGTATTTATCAATTATTTATTGGTAAAAGATTGCGTGTACATTTGGTTTTCAGTTTATATTAAGTCCGTCTGGTTTTCGAACTGCATTGAGTTTATTTTTTTTCATTCTCAATTTTTATAAGTGATTTAAATATTTGTACAGATTTCACCAAGATTCATTACGAATCTACTAATTATTTTAATAATATTTGGTGCATACTTTGCATAACAATTGTCTAAATGGCACACTGATTTTATACTGATTATGCTCTGAGTGAGTTTACTTCATATTCACCTAAATATGCATTCGCAAATTCAGTACTGATTTTATACGTATTTTAATTAGTATTTGTGCTTCATAAGTATGAGTTTCGTACTTTATTCGCATTGCGTTTTGAGACTACTTTCAGAGTTCGCTCAGTATGAATTCCGTGTGAATACCATGATGATTTCACGTTGATGCAATACGAATCACATACTGATATCAGTGTAAAATCAGTACAGAATCAACAGGAACTTTTCTAGTAGGGGGGATATGTGGTGTACCATATCTCCTAACTCTTCATGTGTTCTATTTTTGACATTTAAATTTTCCAGTGGTTTGTGGTCTGTGTAGATTGTGAAAGATTTTCCGATCAGCCAGTGTTGCCAGAATTTTATACTTTCTTTGATAGCAAGACATTCTAAAAATATTGCTTTTTTTTCTTTTGAGATTCATTAAGTTTCTTTGAGAAATACGCCACTGGTTTCATTTCACCGTTTGCTTGAGTTTGTTTCAGTACCGCTCCAATGCCTTTAATGCTTGCGTCTGTGTATTTAGAAGTGTGTGCTTTTGGATTAAATATTGCTAGAACTGGTTCTGAACTTAAAATATCTTTTATTTCATCGAATGCTTTTTGACATTCAGTTGGCCAGACGAATTTTTTTACCGTTTTTCTTAATTGGGCATGTAGAGGTTCAAGTATTTCTGTAATTTTTGGTACATACTTTCGTTCAAAGTTTATTTTTCCTAAAAATTGTCTTATGTTCTTTTTACTTTTCGGTATGTTGAAATCTTTTATAGATTTTATATTATCTTTTAGAGGTGCGATTGTGTTATTTTTTATTAAATGGCCTAAATATTTTACCTCGTTTTTTGCAAATTTGCATTTTGTAAATTTCAATTTTAACGGCAGGCCGGAGTAGAACCTGATACCGACCGAGTAACAATTGAGTTGTTTGTTATTTACTCAAGTATTAATCGGTGTATCTTCAAAATAAAGGTTGATCGCAATAGATATTATTATTATGAATATCTATGCACAAGAAAAAAAAATCTACCGATTTGTTTTTAAGAAAAGTAAGGAACGCCTAAGTAAAAGATTATGTTTATAATATTTTCGCGTTCCTTACTTTTCTCAAAAACAAAGCGATAGATTTTTTTTTTCTTGTGCATAAATATTTGTAATAATAATATCTATTGCGCTTAACCTTCAATTTGCAGATACACCGATTAATACTTGAGTAAATAACAAAAGTGCCAATTAGACAAGGACAGCGAATCCGGCCTGCTCTTAAGCCTTCTTCTTTTATTGCATCTAGCAGTAGTTCTATATGTTTCAAATGTTCTTCATAATTTAAAAAAAAATTATTATATCATCTATATAGTTTATGCAAAATTCTGTTAGGTTATATTTTTTATAATATTTACCAAAATTCTTTGGAAGATAGCTAGAGATGTTTTTAGTCCGTAAGGAAGGCATTTCCATTGATAGTGACATTCTTGGGTGATAAAACCAGTTTTATTTCTGTCTCCGACTCTTAGAGGAATGGACCAAAAAGCAGAGTTTATGTCCAGTGTTGTAAAGTATTTGCAAACCACTGTTTTTACCATTATATCTTCTGTTAGTGGAAAAGGTTGGATTTTTCTCATTATTATTATCCTTTATTAGATGTTCTAAGCCTCTTAAATTATTATAAAAGTCGTCAACTGTCTTTGTTTTGTTTCTATCTATTTTATCTGTAATAAAATTTGATAAACCAGAGGCAATTATATCTATTAATAGAGATGTGTTACTAGAGCTATTCATTTCTAGTAATAATCTTTTCTTTTTGCTTTCTCATAGAGAAAGCATTGTATCAATAAAAAAAATTTTTTTCTATTTTTTCATTAATTTGTACACATTTGAACTCGGTGAGTCGAAAAAAGTGGTTTCCAGAAAATGTCTGTATGTATGTGTGTGTGTGTGTGTATGTGTGTGTGTGTGTGTGTGTGCGTGCGTGCGTGCGTGCGGGCGTGCGTGCGTGTGTGTGTGTGTGTGTGTGTGTGTGTGTGTGTGTGTGTGTGTGTGTGTGTGTGTGTGTGTGTGTGTGTGTGTGTGTGTGGATGTATGAATTCAGTTAGTAAACTGTTAGTAAATCTCGAGAACTACTCGATGGATTTGCTTCTAATTTTGCATGGAATTTAGTTTTGTGACTAACTTGCTGGGAAGCTATTGATAATTGGTTCTTCTAGCGTAGTTTTCATTTTAAAGTTTAAAAAAAAAAAAAAAGAAAATTCGATTTTTCGTTTTTTGGTTTTTTTTTGTTTACTACTCGATGAATTTGCTTCAAAATTTGCATGGAATTTATTTGTGATTGCCCGGATAAAATAAATTTTTAAAAACTGATTTTCTTAGTTTAGTTTTAATTTTAGAGCATTTTGAAATTTAAAAAAAAAATGTTTCTATTTATTAAGCCAATAAAATCTTAAAAACTACTCGATGGATTTACTTCAAATTTTCCATACAATTCAATTTTTTGATGGTGCGGAAGCTATTGAGAATTGGTTTTCTTAGCGTAGTTTTTTTTTAGAATCATTTTAAGAATTTTAAAAAAATTTTAATTTTTCATTTTTTTTGTATTTTACGTAAACTACTCGAAGAATTTGTTCGAAAATTTGTATGGAACTTAATTTCGACTGCCAAAAGTATAAAAAATTTTGTAAACTAATTTTCTTAGCGCACTTTTAATTTTAGAGCATTTTTAAAATTTTTTAAAAAATTTTTATTTTTAATTTTTTTCTATTTTACGAAAACAATTTGATAGATTTGCTCCAAAATTTGTATGCAATTAATTCGCTACTGTCTGAAGAAAACAAGCTTTGGAAAACTAATTTTCTCAGTGCAGTTTTAATTTTAGAGCACTTTGAAAATTTTCAAAAAAATTTCTATTTTTCATTTATTTTCTATTTTGCGTAAACCATACTATGAATTTTCTCCAAAATTTGTATACAATGAATTCGCTATTGTCTGAAAAAAATAAGCTTTTGAAAACTAATTTTCTTAACGTAGTTACAATTTTAAAGAATTTCAAAGATTTAAAAAAAAATTTTGATTCTTCTTTTCTTATTTTTTTTTATTCTTCGTAAAGTACTCGATAGATTTGTTCTAAAAATTGCAGGGAAATTATTTGCGACTGCCAAAAGAAGGGAAATTTTCAAAAATTGATTTTCATAGTGTAGTTTTAATTTTAGAGCATTTTTAAAAGTTTGAAAAAGAAATTTTGAAAAGAAAATGTTATTTATTTAACCAGTTAGATCTCGAAAATTACTCGATGGATTTGTTTCAAATTTTGTATACCATCTATGTTTTTGTATAACTAGACGGGAAGCTATTGAAAATTGGTATTCATAGAGTAGTTTTTTTTATAGAGCCATAAACATGAACTGTATTTATATATAAATATGATTGCATTTTATAAAGATTAGAAATTTTGTTGTCATCATTCTTTTTATTACTACATTATATCATTTTTTCAATAGAACAAATTTTTTTGTATTACTTGATGATTTAAAATAAATTATAAATGTTGAAAAAGCAAACAGCTAGCATATATGTTCGAAATTTATAAAGTACAATATGAGTAAATATTAATGTTAGACAATTTTTTAATATTAAAATCACATTTAAACAAATATAAAAAAATTAATGAAACTCAAAGAGCTCTATGAGAAAGCATTCCGCCAAAGCACTTGGCAGCGTTTTTAGTGCGTAGTCTAGTATTGAGCCTTTTAGATATTTAAAATTCATAGCATACTCAACCGGTGACCAACCTTTATCAGCGTATGTTGTTTTTAGACTCAGTTCCCATGATGACCAGTCTGACTCCACTGTGTGCTTTATTAACATTGATCTGTACCAGTCCTTACAGGAATCCTCTAGCATTAATCTTAACATTTTAATCTTTTCAGTGTCTATATTTAATTCCAAGCAAAGACATTCTTTGTTAAAAATATCTAACCATTGTATCACATTAGTTGTCGTTTTTGAAAATTTTTCAATTGAGAATTTATCAACTAATTTCAATTTATTTTGGGGTTTGGCCACATCATGAGTACCTACTGTAGATTTTTCAATTTCTACTTTTTCTAGCAAGTAATTATTAAATTGTATATTTTTATCTTTGAAGTAGATTTTTTCCAGTTCAGGTGTAAGAGTTATCCACACCGCTCTCCTTTCATGTCTTTTCTTTATAGAATTTTTCACCATCTTGAATATCTCAGTTTTTAGTAATTCTTCATGTAAACTCATTGGTTGGAGTTCTTTTGGCATTATAAACTGATTTTGTTCAGTATCTACAATTGACACTAAACCATAGATGTTTGTTTTCGTATCCTCTAGTTTTGGGATGATTGAAAATTCAAATTTTAATTTTTCCATTTTCCGAATAAATGATTGTTAATTTGTAAGATAAGAAATTGATTCAATTCAGCAATGCGATTAGACTCGTCTAAAAATAAGAGTTTTATTATTAATACATATATTATATACAATGTTACAAGAAGTACGTGTTAACTAACCTAAAAATAAGAGAATCAACAATCAAGCCTATTGCTTAATGGATCTCTCAACAATCACAAGGTTAACAATAATTCACAGTTTCAGAATTGTTGTAAGCGATTCGGATAACTTTAATTAATTCACTTATCTAAGATTATTTTAGTTTAACAATATTTTGTATAGAGTTCTATCTTATAGAGTCAACGCTCCATCTTCTATCTATGTCTCTCTCTCTTCTAAAGCTCGTGTCGTCTACCTACAGTGACCGACACGAGACGGTTTCTTACCAGCAGTATTGAGTATGTCCACAAAGCTTACATTTATTTGAAGTATTGATTATTACAATAATTCAAAATTTATTTATATGCAATAAAGAAGTACACTGGACGGACACTGATTCGCGACCCCATGTTCGTGCCTTTTGAATATGCAGTGGGTCGCGAATCAGTGTCCGTCCAGTATACAAAATTTTTTATTTTAGTTTTGAATTAATATTAGCAATTTATGTTTTAAGAATTATTATTCATTCAATTACTAAAAAAAATTTGTATTATTTTTTAAAAATATATGTGTTGATTACAAATCATTATAATAATGAATACTTTAAATAAATATCATTTAAATATTGTATATTGTAATTCATTACATTACTTCGAACTTTCTACTCGAAAAGCTTAAATAATTTTTCTCAATAATAAAACCTTATATTAAAACCATATCCATCGGTAAAAATTGATTATCTTTATCTCTTAACTCTTGAATATCTATTACGTAATCCTTCGTGTCGAAAATGTGAGCACGTGTGTACAGCAGCAGAGAATAAGAAGCAACTAAAACAATGGAAAATAAAGTAATTGTTCTTATAATGTTTCTCCTATCATTTTCCCTCTCCAACCTTAGGCACTAAAATCCTTAATAATTTGTCTGTTTGAATCGATTTTTAGTATGTAATTAAATTCTATGTAAACGATGCAGTTAATTGTTTCCCTAAGTGCCTGCTGGAAGCAAACTTCAATGCATAGAGTATCCGATCGAATAAGATTCCAATAAGATAAAAAATGAACCTACGAATCGGGCGTCAAGTCAAATGCAAAAAGTTAGTAGCCTTGTGGATAAGTCGTTCGACTGACATCAATACCCGTGTTGAGAAAATGTATACCTCTACCAACAAATAACGTATGATAAGCATCTACGAAGAGCTAATTGTTCCCTGTGAATTTTGACTGTAGGGGTTTGCTTGGTATTTGTACTCCATTGACGTTAAGAGGGAGAAAATTGAAAGAATAATGTTGAAAGTTGGAAGGATTCAATTGTCGATCACCGTTGATGGCTCGATTACTTACAGAACTAGCTTTGAATTAGAAAAGATGTCCGTTTGCTCAAGCCATAAATGTCAAAATTGTTAATAGGAGCAACTTCTGTATTCCCGATGACAGTTCCCACGGGTGAAATTTCCACGCTCACTTGTAACATTGTATGAGCAAGATCAATGTAATGATCGGTCGAACTAAGAACCAAAAATTTTAAAGGTGATTCGCTTTCATTACTTACTAGGAGAGTGTCACATCCCCGGATCACGGATTTTGCACAAACTTCAGGATAATTTTTCAGAACATAAATATGAAAAAAGCTAAAGTTATAGTCACAAACGCTCGATATTTCCCTAGTTACAGGCAATTAAAGAAAATCACTAAAAAAGTTTCTAGATATTTGAACACTTATAAGCTTCAAACTTTTTTTAAATCAAAGCTGAGCTTGAATCTTTTCGAAATAGTAGTTATAGCATATCAGAATATTATATTTTCCTAAAGTTATAGCGTTTTAAAGATTGGACCCGAATTTTCTTTTTAAGAACTTAATTGATAATAAAAGCTAAAATTAGGTCCAATCTTTATTACGCTATAACTTTAAGAAAAAATAATATTTTGATATGCTATAACTACTATTTCGAAAGGACTTCAAATTTAAAAAAGTTTCAAGCTTCTAACTATCAATGCTGGAGAACTACATGCGTTTAAATATCTAGTTTTTCTTAAATTGCCTGTAACTAGGAAAATATTGAGCGTTCCAACTACCACTACATGCGTGTAGAAAAGCCATTTTTTAAATAAAAAATTAAGGTTCAGAAATGTTAGATAAACATCTCAATACTTTCTTTTTTCGCCTTGATGTTTTCTTTTTTTTGCATATACTACGCTTATTCGACATTTTCTCTGTCTTCTTTCTTTTCGTGCTCGATGCGTTGTGTACGGGAACTCGAACTTGCGTCGACTGTCGTTTTCGCTTAACAGTGACAGCTTTATATTCATTACCTTTCAGAGTATCAGAAATTTTTTCAGCAACTTTTCTTTTCAAATTTCGACCCAATTCTCGAACACGTATGTTAAGAGACTCTTTAAAATTGGCTCTCTTATCCAACACGTCGTCTAACATTTTCAAACCTGTTCGGATAGTTTCTTTGTCTACTGCTTCGGCCCCACTGGCAAGATATGGCACAATTTTTCCAAATAATCCCCCGAGAAAGCTACCAATTCTAGAGGCTTTTTAAAACGTTGAACCAGGAAAAACGTTTTTAATACCACTTCCACCACCAACTTGCTTGTCATAGTAATGAACATATTAACTGATATTGCTATGCAATTAATGACTACGCTTGAAATAAAGCGTAACCTTTGACATTCTATACTCAAACAGTATATTTCACCTATTTTATCTCTTGTATCGATAAAAAGACTTCGGAAGGTATGATGTAATAGAGGTATGTATTGAATCGGTGCAGATGGTTTGACGATGATTCATCTGAATTCGTACTTTACTTTTTCCAGGGCTAGATTGCGTAAAAGCTCCGTTTCTGTATCACCGACTGCATAAGGTTCACAAATGTCTGTGTTAACGGAAAGCTGATCAGGTATAGCCCGTGCTTAACTAGCTGGTCTATTGCCCACATTTATACGTGTCCCTAAGCTGAAAGTGACAAAAGTTCCTGTTTCTCTGTGGACAATCTCTTCAAAACCATAAATTTGACGAATATTTTCATTAAAAATCATGTAACGCGTCTCCTCGCAATTGCAAATCCGCTTTAAGAGGAGGTCGAGTATATCTGTCCTTTTCTAATCAAAGAACTGATTTTTTCACAAAAATTAATAATTGTAGCAAAAATAAGAAGAAAGCCCCATCTCGTATAATAAAAAGCAAGATTCTCTTCTATGAGGAAAAATTCTTTTTATCGCTTCGTTTTTAAGAAAACCTTGAAAAACTGAATTGTCCATCTTAACCTCTATTTTTTAAGTTTTTCAAGGTTTTCTTCAAAATGAATAGATAAAAATAATTTTTCCTCATCAAAGAAAATCTTGCTTTTTATAATACGAGATGGGGCTATCTCCTTATTTTTTGCTACAATTATTAGTTTTTGCAAAAAAATTAATTCTTTGATTAGAAAAGGACAGAGATATACGACCTGCTCTTAATGCGTAATAACCTTTCTGAAACTCGTGTACATTATTTATCTTTTCCGCTAGCTTTTTGATGCTATACGCCATGAGGAAAATTATAAAACTTTATTTTTTGATAACTTTTGGTTTAGCGCTTCCTGATTCGAAAGTGTAATAAGCTCCGGGTTCTTCAATATGCATAATAGAACAGGGTACATGTATTTCAACCAGAAAAACCTGCCAGCTACCAATTAATCTAATTCCCCGTCATACATAAATAGTGAAACATGTAATCAAACTGTCAGGAAAATAACGCATACTATTGTTACCCGGTAATACTAAATAAAAATCATCTAGATTATTCATTATTTTCATAATTATTTTCAAACGTCTGATGCTTTTATCCAAGAATTAAATTCATCTGGATATCCTTCCCACTTTACGAATAACTGTTTTTATTTTCGCTTTCTTTGATTTGAAAACCGCGTTGAATATTAAAATTTTGATCTCCCAGTAGTAGTTGTGATCCTACAGGAACTAATTCTTTTGTATAAAAAAAATCCGTCCATGTCCTCTTCTTGTAAATCTTGAAACTCGTAAGTATAAAGATTTTTCCTTATAGAAGAGCGTTTGACTTTAAATACTTCTTTGCTATAATTCTTCTTGAACCCCCTCGTGAGGGTTTCTTTAGAGCGAATGATCTTCACGCAGTCACTAACCTTGTATTTGCAGGCTTTTCTTTTCCTTTGATTTTTCCTCTGCTGCAAAGTGCGCTTCTGTAGATTCGTTCGTGCCTTAGCTGCATTGATTCAGCCAAGTAGATACAGGCAGACAGTCCATAAGGACAGTCTATAAGGCAATTAAAGAAAAACTAGATATTTAAACGCATGTAGTTCTCCAGCATTGATAGTTAGAAGCTTAAAACTTTTTTTAATTTGAGCTAAGCTTAAGTCCTTTCGAAATAGTAGGTATAACATATCAAAATATTATTTTTTCTTAAAGTTATAGCGTAATAAAGATTGGACCTAATTTTAGCTTTTATTATCAATTAAGTTCTTAAAAAGAAAATTCAGGTCCAATCTTTAATACGCTATAACTTTAGGAAAAAATAATATTTTGATATGCTATAACTACTATTTTGAAAAAATTCAAGCTCAGCTGTGATTTAAAAAAAGTTTAAAGCTTATAAGTGTTTAAATATCTAGTAACTTTTTTAGTGATTTTCTTTAATTGCCTGTAACTAGGGAAATATCAAGCGTTTGTGACTATAACTTTAGCTTTTTTCATGTTTATGTTCTGAAAAATTATCCTGAAGTTTGTGCAAAATCCGTGTTTCGGAGATGTGACACTCTCCTAGTAAGTAATGAAAGCGATCCACCTTTAAAATTTCTGGTTCCCAGTTCGACCGATCATTACATTGATCTTGCTCATACAATGTTACAAGTGAGCGTGGAAATTCCACCCGTGGGAACTGTCGTCAGGAATACAAAAGTTGCTCTTATTAACAATTTTGACATTTATGGCTTGAGCAAACAGACATCTTTTTTAATTCAAAGCTAGTTCAACTCCAAACAACGCTTACCCTTGCTGAGCTTACATAGAGACACTCTTAAATTACGCCTCTCCTGCTTCAACATCACACCTAACTTTTGCACTTTGGTATGCAGACACAGCACGATGTGTGGAGGCATCACCAGCAATTGCTACTGGAACAGCCAGAACCAATGTCGGTTCTCAAAGTCGTCAATACTTTACAGCTGGCGGTAAAGTTGTCGATATGATTGGCTACCTCCATTGCGATGTATTTAATGAGGTAGATTTTTGTAAAACGGTGTTGAAAAGAGACGCTAATCAGCTGTCGAACTAGAATAAGTCTAGTTGTACTATTGGCTCTTGCTAACCCTTTGCCAATACGACAGCAAAATATTCAATAGCAAGAATGGAAGTTAAATCATTCACTTTGCATAGTCTAATTTTAGGAGACACTCTTAATAATTACTACTATTATATTAAAGTGAAGAAGACTTTTTTACGTGAATATCTTTTGCATTATTCCCTGGTGAAAAAAATCAAGTGATAAATCACCTGATTTCTGAGGTGCTTTATTATGCCAAAACATCATGTAACGATATTTTTGGTTTTTACATGTTCCAAACAATGCTTAGTCAATTCAAAACAATTTTTGGAAATTTTGGAAATTTTTGAACTTAGAAATTTTTTTTGTAGTTCAGTCAAAATTTTTTCTAAGACCAAATTATCTAAAAAATTTTCTAAGTTCAAAATTTTTTAAAATTTTTAAAAATTGTTTGGAATTTACCAAGCATGGTTTGAAACGTGTAAAAACCAAAAAACCAAAAATGACTTCTATGGGATCTCAGCTCACTGCTCTTGATGGCAGGTTTTCAGCGCTTGAGTCACGTGTAGACACCATTAATGCAACGTTCGAGGAGCGTTTCAGCAATAATGAGGCTGGTCTGGAGCGGATCCGTAGTGAGCAGCAGGAGCTGAGGATGAAGGTGGATAACTTGCTTGCTGCATCTTCTGACATGTCTTCAACTGAGCCTTTATCTGTTAAGCTTCAGGAGTTGGATAAAGCAAACAGGTCTTTGTCACGACAATGTGAGGCCTTGGCTGCACAACAGGTGCGTATTGAGAGATCCTCAGACCTCGTAATTGGAGGATTTGTCCCTGAAGAATTGAAAGATCTCAGGTCTGCTGTGTTCGCTGTGCTTACTACACTTGACTCGGGGTTCTCTCTCATTGATATAACATCAGTTCGACCTCTCAGGCGCTCTTTGGTTACAAACAGATCTGTTACTGCTGTCTCACCTACAGATGCTGAAGTATCAGTGTCTGCCTCCTTATTTACTACATCTTTGCAGCAGCAGGATCGTCCGTCTACTGTACCCTTGCTTGTCACTATGAAGAGTACCTCATTGGCTCATGCTGTTATTGGTGCTAAGGTTAAATTTGGAAAACTGGTTCCTTCCAAAATAAACGATCATCTGTCGCCCGACATCAAGACTGTTGGGTCTCTAACACTATCTATGATCAACACTAACGAGTACTTGCCTGTTTCATTACATCAGTTGAAGCTGCGTGTCCTAGAAAAAGCCAAGAATAAAAAGTATGACTTTATTATATTTGTACGAAATGGTGTGATCTACGCAAGAATGAGGCGGGATGATGTGCCTGTACACATTGCTACTGATGCTGACCTTGAAGCTTTTTTAGCAAGGATAACATCCTCCGTCAACAAGAAGACAGATTGATTAGAGATACTATGGTTAGTCCATACTCTTCTCCCTTCCTGACTAATTCTCTAATATCTACTAACAATTCTGTTTCATCTGCCATTACAAAACACTTCACCACTGATGACGGTCTTAGGGTTTGTCATTTTAATGCTAACTCTATTTGTGCCCATATTGAAATGGTAAGACTATTCTTGGCTTCTCGCTTCTATTTTCATATAATAGCTGTGACAGAGAAAAAACTGGATCAGATTGTCTGTGACTCTCTAATTGCTCTGAATGACTACGTGCTCTTCAGGCAACATCGTAATACTAGAGGTGGTGGTGTTGCGCTATATGTTCATTGCTCTCTAGATTCCATACGCCTGTGTTCTTCGAATGGTAGCTGGTGTGGTAAGCCAGGTTTACCTGAATATTTCTTTTGTGAGGTTAAATCTCCTGATGTGGTTTCTCCTATTTTTGTTGGCGTAGACTACAGGCCATCTCATGCACCATTTCTAGCTGAAACTGATTTTATACCAGATTTGACATCTCATATGCACGATTATAGTACAAAAATCATCTTAGGCGATTTCAATACTAACCTTTCTATTGATTCTGACGACTCTGTGTTTCTGAAGGGTCTAATTAGGGAAAATGCACTCTTCTCTGTGCCTTGCTGATGTCATCTCTGATTGGGCTACTAGAAATTACCTTGAGTTGAATGTCAGTAAGACTAAGGCCATAATTATTGGCTCTTATTATTATATTAATAAGTTGTCTTCTGTTCCGACTACTGGTGTCCCACTAAATGGTACTATTATTAAGTTTGAATCGAAAGTTCGTGACTTGGGGGTTTGGCTGGATAGTAAACTGAATTGAAAGGAGCACATTGCTCAGGTTTGTAATGAATCATTTCCATTGCTTTATAGGCTGAACTTCTTTAGGGAAAGCACTAATATTGCATTACGCAAACACCTTATTCAAACTTTGCTTTTTCTGCTCATAGACTACTGCTGTCTCGTTTATTGTGATTTGTCGGCTGAACTTGATTTGAGGCTTCAGAGAATCATCAATTCTGGTATTCGTTATGTGTATGGTATTGTCAGACGTGAGCATGTTTCTTCTTATCGTTCTGAACTTGGCTGGTTATCTACCTCTGGTAGAAGGAAATATTTTACATCATTCTTCCTCTAAAAAATGTTTTCGACTACAGCACCTTCTTATCTTTCCTCTAGATATAATTAGAACCAATCTGTGAGGACATTGAGGGGTGCTGTGAGGCCATTGACTGTTCCACTGGCTCCTACTGAATATTATTGGGGATCTTTCTTGGTCACCTCATCGTTCCTATGGAATAAACTTCCTGATCTAATCCATAACTCTCCATCGCTCCTTACATTCAAATCATGTGCATTGGCATACTAACTTTCCTTAGAGGATGGACCTCTGCAATTACGCTAATTTTATAATCTTGTTATATTAATTTTGTTAACTGTATATAAAATATATCACTGTTTTAAAGTCTTTTTATTTTTGCTTATTATTATATATTAAAATTATAATTTAATGTATAAACTGTATTATGAAAATTGTACAACTTACTGTACATAAAATAAACAAAAGTCCTATCTATCTATCTATCTTTCCGTTTTCGTCTCTCCATCTCCACCTGTGAGACTCTGTTTCTTCCTCCCCGTCTGTCTGTCTCAGTCTCTCCGTCTCTGTTTTTCCGCCTTTTTTCCTCCGTCCCCGTCTCTCCGTCTCCGTTTTTTCGTCTCCATCTCTCCATCTCTTCGTTTCCATCTCTCCGTCTCCGTCCCTTCGTCTCCGTTCTTCCGTCTTTGTCTCTTTGTCTCAGCCCTGAAAACAGCAACCGTGAATTCCTAATTACACAACGCTTACAATAGTAGCCTCGTTTTTTTAATTACACAGCGCTCAAAATAGCATCCGTAAATTCTTAATTACATAGCGCTTACGATAGCAGCCGCGTTTTTTCAACCACACAGCGCTCAAAATAGCAACGGCGTATTTGTTATTACACAGCGCGTACAATAGTTGTTGTGTTTTTTAACTACACAGCACTTACAATAGCAGCCGCGTTTTTTTCACCAAACAGTGCTCAAATTAGCTGCCACGAATTTTCAATTACACAGCACTTACAATAGTTGTTGCGTTTTTCATCTTTAGCTCTTACAATAGCAGCCGTGCTTTTTAAAGTAGATAGGGCACTGAAAAGCAGTCGCGTATTTCTAATTACACAGCGCTTACAGTAGTTTCAGCGTTTCTTCCCATCACAGCACTTACAATAGCAGCCATGTTTTTTTTAACCACATAGTATCTGAAAAAACCAATCGCGTTTTTTTAATGGCATAGAACTAAAAATAGCAGCCGTGATTTCCAACCACACAGCGTATTTTTTATATTTAATATTATACTAGTAAAATTTACCTATATGTATATAAAATAAGTTTCCTTTCATTGAATCATATTGTATGTATAAATATGAAATATAACATTTAATATAAAATTTTGTTATGTATTAGCGCTTAAAAAACTGGTATTATATTATAATTTATAATAATTGTTCTCATTTAAATTTATTTGACATTTATTTTTAAAAATGCATATTTCCATCGATAGGAATCTGCAAAATTATAGGTAAATGTATGAATATAAAAATTAAATTAAAGCGAACAGACACACACACACGCACACACACGCACGCGCACACACACACACACACACACACACACACACACACACACAAAATTTTACGCAATTTACCAACATAAACTTCTTCACTGCAATGAACATATACTTACGGACACCGATAAATCCACCAACACACAAAAAACATACACGTATTAACAATAATAAAATACGACTCACTTTTTAGCTGACACGAACATTTTCACTAAAACAAAATCGCACAGGCACACAATATATAGACACTCTTATCAACACATGTACACTGAAAAAAAAACATAGTTGGCTTTACTACGTTAAGAGCGATGAGATTAACCAATGTACTGTTTCTCTCGTTTACTACGGTAACATAGTAAATACAACTAGATTCTCTGGTCGGCATTCAGTAGCACATGATGAATAGATCTTAACCTCAAAATCTATATAATAAATTATACTATTAATTTGCATATTGTTATAATCTACAAACGAAAGTAGATGAAATAAGAATATTTAATTATAATAAAAGCCTAGAAGACTCAAAACAAGACTTTAAAGTCTTAAAACTTCGGTTAGTATATCTTGAAAAAAGTAAATAAAATACTAATAAAGACTGTAGAAATTCCTACTACGTTCAATCTAGTAAATGCTACTAATATAAACGGTTAATTTGACTATATATTGAATACTAGAGTAACATGGTTATCGTTACTAGAGAACGCAATAAAGCCAACTATGTTTTTTTCTCAGTGTACTTATAGACACAGACAAACCAACCAATACGCACACTAAAACATAAACAAAGAAAATATGACACCCTTTTTAAATGACGTTAACATTCCACTAATACACATACACACCATACATACGCACACATATACACGCACAGACATACACATACTACATACCATACACACACACCACAAACTTACACATACTCAGATACACACACAAACATACACAATATCCGTCTCTCCGTCTCCGTTTTTGTCCCTCTGTCTCTGTCTCTGTCTCTCTGTCTCTCAGTCTCCTCTCTCTCTCTCTCTCCGTAAGTAGACACACATCGTTCTATATAAGCTCCTCGTAAATCTGTCTTTGTATTCTGCATATTTTGCTTACAGGCGTTTTGTTCCAGATTTACTGCGAGCGTAAACTGCAGAGCTCCGGTTGATATAATATTCATCAGTTTCCTTAGCTCTACAAAAGTAGAATATCTGATTCTTTGTATCGCTGCCGGCAATTTTTGAGGTTTAGTGCAACCAAGTTTTGGAGGTTATGTTGGCTACTTTCTGGTCTCCTGGTGGATACTCTTGAAAGCACATATCAAAATACAGCGAGCTACCCATCGTCGATAAAGTGACTACCTACATCATCGACAGCGGCCATCGACCAAGTACTTCAATTTTTTGTCACTGGTTGTCGTCTTCACAGTAGTGCTGAATTTTACACGTGTTGAGGTGAGTGTTTTCTGTGTAATGCTTTTCTGCTGTGCTCATCTAGTAGTATGGTAAATTGTTCCTAGTGTGATCTGCCGGTTTTGCGTACTGACTCAACAATTCTTTGTAATAATTGTACAGCAATCTACCACGTAGATTGTTGTAATAGTTCGTGGTTCCTCAGTAAAAGCTTAATAGTCTACTGTGTCAAAGAAAAGCTTCGTAAGCGTAAGCCGGCGGACAATCATCCACGAACAGTAGTCACTGAAGATATAGTTTTGGCCTCTTCGCAGCCATTAGACTTTCCGATATCCAATCAGCGCCCTCAAAAAAGGGGCGCGGTCTCTCCACTTCACTCCCTCGACCCGTTATCAAGGAGACGCTGCTGCTCCGAGTCCTCCTCCTCTCCTAATAGTATTATTCTGGGTGTAGACCGGCAGCACGTTTCATCCTATAGTCCTTCTCGATTGGTTTCTCCTACCTTTTCAGTTGAGCCTACAAATTTCGCTTCTCAAACGGTTGAAATGTCTCAGCCTGAATATTTTGCTGCGTTTGCAGCTGAAAGTAATTCAAAATTTAAGAAACAGATGGAGATGTCCAATAAATTGTTGGATGCTACCAATCGACTGATTCAATCTAATAAAAAAAAAGCTGATGACGTAAGTGCTCTTAGGGTGGAGTTGGGTGGGATTAGGGGCTCCATATCCGATTCGCAGAAGCGTTACGATGCTATATCCGATCGTCTGGATGATCATATTGCCTCCTGTTCCTCTTCTGGGGTATCATTGTTGTGCGATACTTATGAAATTCTTTTTTCGGGTGTACCGTCTAATGTCACGTTGAGTAACAATGATATAATAAAAAACATCTTTGAGGCAATGGGTCTTAATTTTGGGACAAACTTCCTACTAGAAACTCGTGAGTGGTTGCCGCCTGAGCCCATGGAGGTCGAGCTGGGTGAATGCTCTCAAACACATTCATTTCGCTCACTTGTTGGTAAATTTTCTTCCGACGCGGTGCGTGATAGGATCATCGAGGCATCACCCAAACTACGTAACACTACTGCAGGTAAATTGTTTGGCGTTGGTGGCAATGAGAAGATTTTTGTTCGCCCGATTTGGCCTAAACCGGTCTACTCGTTGCTGAAAAAAGCAAATGCTCTTTACAAAGAGCTGAATTACCAGCGACCGATAGTTAGGAACCTCACGGTTTGTATGTGTCCTTATGCTAAGGGCGAACTTATTCCCATTACAAATGAGGCGCAGCTGGCTTTACTCAAGCCAGTAAAAGCCAAAAAATGAGGTCTCTATGGCTCTCTTGCAGCGGGCTAGCTTCTTTCTTCTACTTTTTTAAGTACCTCTCAAAGCCGTTGTTCTAGTAGCGCTTGTTTTAACAACAGTGTAAATTCTCACAATCTTAAAATCAATTCATCTTCCAATTTTTCAAACCAACTTAATTCTGATTCTTTAGATAAGATAGTAAATTCTCATGCTAATGTTAATAGGATCAAAACACATTTTTCAGCTATTGAACATTACATTATGTCAACTAAAACGGACATTTTTGCTGTAACTAAAACTTTCTTAACTGAGCTGGATGATAGCTCTTAAATCTCTATTGAGCATTATAACTTCTTTAGACTCGATAGAGTGGGCAAAACAGGTGGGGGAGTCGGGTTCTATGCCCGTGACTTCCTTAAGGTCAATATTCTGGCACAGTCTGACCCTGTTTTTGACAATACAGCGGAATATTTAATAGCTGAAATTACGTATAATACTGAAAAACTTCTTTTATCAGTTGTTTATCTGCGTCCTAAAGCTATTTTTCCTGAGGAATTTTTCAATTTAATTTCTAATTTTTTACCTTCCTTCAAAAATATTGTTATTACCGATAATTTCAATATTAACTTGTTATCTAATAATTATTCTTCTGATACTTTACGCTCAACTATTAATTCGTTGGCTCTTTATGTTGTACCTTCGGAACCTACTCATCATACTTTAACTTCTGAGTATACTACTCATACATGGATCGATCTTTTTATTATTTATGATGTTAGTTCTTTGCTATCATATGATAAATCATCAGCTCCTTTTATTGCAGGTCATGATCTTACCACGATCACTTTTAGAGTATACAAGCCAACGAATGCAATAAGGAAAGTATTTTTTAGAAATCTTTCTAACCTAAATCGTGATAGTTTAAACCATACTATTTCACGTGATTTTCTAATAAAATCGCAAGAGAGCCACTCAACGTCTTGTTCAAATGAACAACTTATTAATGGTTTAGTTAATGGTTTGTCTACTGTCCTAGTCTTGTCACTTGATAAATTTTCACCACTTAACTCTTGAAATATAATGATAAAGAAAAAGCCCTGGGTTACTGCAGATATTCGTGCTAGAATGAAGGAACGTGATAGAGCTTACCGTTTAGCTGCACGTTCAGGTTCTATTTTAGCCATAGCTAATTATCGAAGACTTCGTGGTGAAGTCTCGAATGCTCTTGACACAGCTAAAAATAAATTTATTTCTAATCGTCTGGCCGCGTTGGCAAACTCAACTAGTCGATGGTCAACCCTACACAAGATTGGACTTTCAAACAAAGTCTTACCTTCACTACTGCAATGTTTTTCATCTAAAGCCCTACTGACTCATTACACCTCCATCTCATCAACATCTTCTGCTCTATCAGATAATGATATCAATAAGGTGCGTGCTGTACCATTAAGCAGTAATTTTCCTATTTTCGATTTCTCTGAGGTTGACAGTTCCATCACGGAGTCATTTCTGAATATGGCTTCCTCAAAAGCTGTAAGACCTGACGATCTGTCAAAAGGTATGTTAAAAATTACGCAGGATTCCTTAGCGCCATACCTGACTCCTATCATGAATGTATCACTTTCTACAGGAATATTTCCTGACCCGTGGAAGAGAGCCTTTCTGCTTCCGTTGGCCAAGTTTAACAAACTTGATTCTCCTTCGCAAACTCGACCAATCGCAAAACTCTGTGAAATTTCAAAGGTTCTGGAAAGGGTTGTACATTCACAGTTAAACTCTCACATAGAAGCAAATTCACTGCTCGATTGCCTACAAACAGGTTTTTGTAGAGCAAATAGTACGCAAACAGCTCTTTTGAAGCTTCTTGAGGATTCTCGGCTAGCAATAGACAAACGTATGGTAACGCTGTTGCTCTTGTTTGATTTTTCTAAGGCGTTTGACACGGTACCACATGCTAGATTACTTCTTAAACTTCGTTCTTTCAACTGTTCCGACACAGTTATACGCTGGTTTGCGTCATACCTTAGGAACAGGTTTTATGCTGTTCCTGATTTGGATAAGTGGGTGAGTGGATTTCTTGTACGGCAGGTGTTCCTTAGGGCAGTGTTCTGGGTCCCCTGCTCTTCTCTATTTATATAAATGACCTTCCTTCAGTCTTGAGCAGAGCTCAACATATTCTTTTTGCAGACGACTTACAGCTGTATCACTCGTTTCTTCCTGCAAAAATAGAGGAAAGAATAAACTTCATGAATTATGAGGTAGCTTCAGTTGTAAAATGGGCTGATGAAAACGAACTTACTCTTAATCCTAGCAAGATGCAAGCTATTTTTCTAGGTAGTGAACAATTTATTTCGAGAATTGATCTCTCTGTATGTCCTCCTGTTCTGGTAAACAATGTCCCCATTACTTATACTGATATATTTAAGAACTTGGGAGTCTGGATAAATAGCACTCTAAACTGGAATCAACAGGTAAATTCAGTGGTTGGTCGAGTCTTTGGAACTCTCCAGTCTCTCAAGTTTCATAGACATGCAATGTCTAGAAAGATTAAAAAAGAGTTGGTTGAAGCATTAATATTTCCTATTCTGGATTATTGCTGTGTAGTGTATGATGATCTTCCACAAACATTGAATCTTAAACTTCATCGTGCTCTTAATGCCTGTGTTAGATTCGTGATTGGCAGCATTGGGTGGCAAGATAGAGTTACTTCTTTTCGCCTTAAATTAGGATGGATTTCAGTTAAAAATAGGCGACTCTATTTTAAAACGATACTTGCTCATTCTATCATATCATACCATAATCCATCTTACCTGGCATCGATATTTTGCCGAGCAAACATAGACACAATGGTTAGGTCTTCCAACAGACTGCCTACAAGGCTTCTCATATGTCCTACAGTTCGTACAGCGGCGATGCTCAACTCTTTTGTTTCATCATCTTCTTCTTTTATTAACAATAATGTTGATGTAATACATGGTTTCGAAGTGGGATCGACGCGGGCATTGAAATACCGTCCATTTGACAAATTTCTTTTAGATGAGCACACTGAATGGCAGAATGCAGTAAGCACTCGTTGAGTCTACTTAATTTAAGAAACTCTACCATAAAAATTATAACAATGGACCTCTATAGATTTCTTTTCTGTACTGGTGTGAAGCAAAATATAACTGGGTCTACGTTTACACTGACTTATTTAATACATATTCTCTGTTTTAATTACTTAAAATACGTATAGTGTCTACAAGGAGAATATCTTATTATCATTATTATATTGTTTTTAAATGTCAAATTTAAATTGTTTTCTCTACATAAAAATTTTTTGTAAATCCTATGTAAATCATAAGGGTCATACGGGGTTAAGCCCCATGCTCTAAAATAAATTGCATCAATCAATCAATCAATCTGTCTCTGTCTCTCTGTCTCTGTCTCTTTGTCTTTGACTCTCTGTATCTGTCTCTCTGTATCTGTTTCCGTCTTTTCGTCTCTATACACGTGCATCTTTAACATACACTTACACACATATACATACATACATACATACATACATACACACACACACATACGCACACATACACACACACACGCAAACATACATGTGCACACACACACACATACACACACGCGCGCGCGCACATATACACACACACAGCAATTTATACGCAATTCACCAATATAAACTTCTTTACTGCTATAGAAATATACTTATAGACACCGAACAACCCACAATACACATAAAAACATACACATACGTAACAATAATACAAAATAGGACTCACTTTTTAGCTGACACGAACATTTTCGCGAGTATACTATCATACAGGTGCATGGCATATTAACATAGCGCCCTTATTAACGTATATACTTATAGACAAAGACGAACCAGCTAATACGCACACGGGAACATACGCAGTGGCACGAATGCAAAATGACACACTTTTTAAATGACGTAAACACTTTTACTAGTACACATACACACGATGTATACGCACACAGAAACATACACAGTGGCATGAACACAAAACGACACACTTTTTAACTGACGTAAACACTTTTACTTATACACATACACACGATATATACGCACACACATACCATACATACACATAACACTCACTCATACACACTCGCATAATACATAGACAAATAAATACACACACACTAATATAATATATACATACACAAATACACACAAATACACACATACTAACATAATATATACATAAACAAATACACACAAATACACACATACTAACATAATATTTACATACACAAATACAAACATATACACGCACATACACAAATACACGCACATGCACACAAACACGTGCACACGAACACACATACCAACTTATACGCTATTCACCAACATAAACTTCTTCACTGCTATGAACATATACTTACGGCACCCACAAACACACCAATACATAAAAACATACACATACGTGCTAATAATACAGTACAACTCACTTCTTAGCAGACACGAACATACACATACACGTCTGCGCTTAAACTTACATACACACACACACATACACACACACACACACACCTATACATAAATGATCGTATGCGCGCACAGCACAAATACACGAATACACAAATTCATACCAATACACAAAAACACCATAACATATACTTACACCAATTCGTATCAATACGCATATTGACTAACGAAACATTACACGCATAACACACCCACACACATCATAATCATTCTCTAACACCGACACTCATACACGCACACACCTATGACCACTCTAATTACAATTCAATTTTGTTTAATATTATAATTACAAAACGTATTATTAATAAATTGAATTGTGTAGGAACAGATATTAATTACACCTTGAAAAACTTAAATCATAGTGGTTAGGGTGGACAATTTGGTTTTTCAAGGTTTTCTTGATAACGAAGCAATAAAAGTAATTTTTTCTCATCAAAGAAAATATTGCTTTTTTGATGCAAGATGCGGCTTTCTCTTCATTTTTTGATAAAGTTATTAGTTTCTGTAAAAAACTCAATTCTTTGATTAGAAAAGGACAGAGATACGTGCCCTGCTCTTAACGAATGTTAATAATAGAATTTAATTAATTTTAATTGCACTTCATGAATCAAGAAAAAGTAAAAAGTACGAAATATAGAGGTATCTAGCTATTTACCAAAAATATAACTTAAATTAGAAAGAAGAGAAAGCCATAATGATTCTTTATTAAATAATTAGATATATTTTTTACTTATTAATTTGTCTTATAAAATCAGGAATAAAATCATAGGGATTTAGATCTGATAAAAAAGGAACAATGATTAAATGCTTTTAGAGAAGAAAAAGGTCAAGAAAGAATAGTAGAAAGAAACAAAAGAGGAGGTAGAAATAAATTATTCAACTTATTTTTTATTAATATGACAAGTGATCTATTTAATAATATTGAAATTAAGTTATAAGAGATATTATGTAAAAATATAACTTGAAGTAACATAAAGAGAATTCCATTAAGTTTGGTTTTTATTCTTTGAATTCTCCTAGAATAACCTAAATAATAAAAATACTTTTGAAAATTAAATTATTTTCCAACACTATATATTGTGTACGATTTTTTAAAATTCAAGTTTATGTATTCATTAATTTTATATATTATTTATCTATTAATATGTCTTGTATATTAATATATAGTCACTGTATATAGTGTTGATATACGACTTTCCACACCACTTTACATTTCAAACAATAATAAATACTTTATATGACATTGAATTTAACTCATTTAACAAACGTTAATTATCAAATTTAATAAATTTTAACTATACTTAATGAATCAAGAAAAAGTAAAAAGTGTGAAATATAGAGGTATCGTTATGGCACGTTAATTTTTTTTTGTTAATTTTTGTGTTATATTTATACCATGTTTCGGGGAGGTTGGCGAGCGGAGCGAGCAGGGGGGTACCCCCCCTAGTATATATATATATATAGTTGTAAGATCAGGATTTAAGCAACTTCAATCACCCCCCCTCCCCCCCATTGGCCCCCCTCTCGGTATAGCCTCTCCTGAAATTACATTGTAATTCTTCTTGTTTTTTTTTTATTTAACATCGCTGTATTTTGCGTTGCGATGCTAATTAGCGACAGATGGTCGTCAGTGTATTTGTGAACAAAGTACATGTAATGTAAAATGGTGCTTGTATCATTTGGCCGAGAGCGGGAATCGAACTTGGAGCCTCGAGATTACGAATCCATTGCTCTACTGAATAAGTCACTGACGACCTCTAATCCTTCTTATAAATTGTTCCCCTAAAACCTCACACCCGGCTCCGTCTCACACCTTTGTCTTACTTTAATATTCTGTTGTAATAATGAAGATTGATTATTTTTATTTACATTTCATTATTGTGATTATAATTATAACTAATTAGTACTGCATGGTTATAATTATAACTAATAGATAATACGAAACTTCTTCCCTCAATTACATGTAAGTCTGATATTACATTACAATAATGAAAATTAACACAGGCTAATCATCTTTTATTTATTAGAAATGAAAAACAAAAATCCATTTTTTAATAAACGTTTTAGCTTTTACATAGAAAAAATCTTCACGATATTGATTGACAACAATTAAACCTAGCAAAGTCTATACTTCAGGAACTACATAATTATTTACGGCATAGTTCAAAAAACTTTTATAATATGTTGTAAAATGAGCTTGACTGCAGTTCTAAAGAATAAAAAAAAAATTACTATTACTACTATTACATTAAAGTAAAGAATTAAGATCTTCTTTTTTACGTGAATATCTTTTGCATTATTGTCACATACATACATACACATACACATATGCATCTTTAGCATACACATACACACATACACATACATACATACGCATACACACATACATGCACACACATACACACATATACACGTATCCATACACATACACTTACTCATATACACATACACACATACACAATATCCGTCACTCCATCTCGTTCTCTCCGTCTCCATCTTTCCTTCCCGCCTCTCCGTCTCTCGTTCTCCATCTCTTCTACTCCGTCGCTGCGTCTCTGTTCCTCCATCACCGTCCTTTGGTCTATGTCTCTTCGTCTTCGTCTTTCCGTCTCCTCATCTCCGTCTTTCCGTCTCTGTCTCTCCGTCTTTATTATTACTTTATTATATTACTTATATATAATCTAATGTTCGAATACGTTTTGTAATTTAATTATTTTTGAAGATAATGGTTTCCCAAAATGTAAAAGAAAAAATATTAAATAAAAAAACTATTATTATAATAAAAAAATTGATGAACAACCAATAAAACTTGACAACTCAATTTTAGTACCATATAATTCAACATAATAAATACAATTGTCATATAAATGTAGAATATAATGCACCAATAATAAGTATAAGATCTAAAGTACTAAGATCTCATTAATGTCTAAAGCAATAATAAATTATTTATCATTCACTAAAATCATTGAATCTATAAATTTTTTCATTATTAATATATTTCTGTATATTTCTATATTTTTAAATACTAAAGTATATATCGATGCCCCGTACGAAGAAAAGCACCGTTCAGAAATCCCAATGTTAATTTGCATTTGAATTTCTGAACGGTGCTTTTCTTCGTACGGGGCGTCGATATGTAGGCGTACGAAGCGATTAATAATTCTAAACACTATTCTTTGCACTGTAATTTTTATAATTCTCATGAATTAGAATTAAAATGTATGCATCAATGAATATTTTATGAAAAATAACAACTTCCATTTAATTAAACTTTAAATTAACTACCCTTACCAGTATATGGAATCATAAACTTATACCATCGGTACTCATATATCTCTTGAAATCAAATCGTATTATCATGCCATTCAAAAATATATTTAGATGAGACCCATTTTAATAGAAAAATTTTGTCTTTGTTACTGAAATAATATGTGCTTAATAAAATAATCAATTCAAATTATTACTATTATTACTATTATACTAAAGTGAAGAATTATGACTTTTTTTTTTCTTACATAAATATTTTTTGCAGTATTGTTACATACATACATACACATACACACGTGCACCTTTAATATACACACACACACGTTTACCTTTAACATACATATATACACATACACACACATACTCACATACACATCCACATATACACATGCACACATATACACATACACAATATCCGTCACTCCGTCTCTGTCATCGTCTCTCCGTATCCATCTCTTCGTCTCCGACTGTCCATATCCATCCCTCCATCGCTGTCTCCGTTTTCCCATCACCGTCTCCGTTTTTACATTACTACTTATACATACATTATTATTTCATTATATTAAAGTGAAAAATTAATCATATCTTTTGCATTATTGACAAATACATACATACCCATACCGACCTGCACCTTTAACATACACACATACACATAGATACACATACATATACACAAATATACACATACACAATATCCGTCACTCCGTCTTCATCTCTCTGTCTCTTCATCACCGTCTCTTCATCTCCGTCTCTCCGTCACGTCACTCCGTTTCCGACTCTCCGTCTCCGCTTTTCCGTCCCTCCGTCTCCGTTTTTCCGTCCCTCCGTCTCCGCTTTTCCGTCTTTGTTTCTCCATCTCCGTTACTCCGTCTCCGTGTCTTCGTCTCTGTCTCTTCGTAATTATATATATATATATATATATATATATAAGTGAAGAATAAAGACTTTTTTTTATTACGTGAATATCTTTTGCATCACTGTCACATACGTATATACACATACACACGTGCACGTTTAACATACACATACACATATTCACACATATACACAAACACATATTTACACATACGCATATTCACACATATACACATACGCAAATACACAATATCCGTCTCTCCGTTTCCGTTTCTCTGACTCCGTCTCTCCATCTTCGTCTCTCCGTCATCGTCTGTCTGCCTCCGTCTCTTCGTCTCCGTTTCTTCGTCTTTATCTCTTTGTCTCCGTTTCTCTGTCTTCATCTCTTTGTCTCCGTTTCTCTGTCTCCGTCTCTCTGTTATTACAATCATACAAAAGTAAACTTTTTTTTTCCAAGAATATCTTTTGCATAATTATCACATATATATATATATATATATATATATATATATATATATATATATATAAATTAGGGGGCAAGCCTCCTGCGCGCAAGCGTGCCAACCCTCATCTTGCTTTTATAACTTTAAAAAAATATCCAAGCAATTTTTAAAATAATTTTTATTTAAAATTTACTAAATAATTTTAATTATTCAAAAATTTTATTTAGGTAAATCTTTAATGATCTTTTAATAAATCTATTTATCTACACGAATTTCTAAAAATGTATTTGCAGAAAAAATAACTATTATTTTTATATGTAGATTATTAAATAAAAAGAATACCTACGTTGACTGTAACATAATGAATTAAAAAATATTCTATGAATCTATCAAACATTGTTTTTTCTCGTTTTTTTATCGATGTTCTAAAATGTAAGGCAGTAATAAAGAGATATTTAAAACATTTTTGGATTAAGGATAAAAAATTTGGAAAACTGTGATGTCGGTGTTCCTTTACTTAATTGAATAAAAATTAAATTAAATTTATAAAGACTATATTCAAGTGTTTGATTTTGATTTAACAAAATTTAAATTTCATCATTTAGTTATCATACTTCAATTCACCTTTTCCAAAATGATATTTCCAACCCTATACTTTAAATAAAATCATAAAATTAATAATTATTTTATATGATCAAAATTCACAATGATTACAGGATGATTAGCCAATTGTGAAGAAGATATTACCCATTGTTCATTTATTATTAATCTTAAACTTATATGTTATGATATATCGTTGTATACAAAACTTAAAATTAGCTATTACCAAGTTCACTACAAGCTTAAATTCAGCTTTATTCAGCTAATTTTTAGCTATTTTAGAGCTTAAATTTAGCTAAATTTAGTTATTTCTAAGCTAATTACAAGCTTGAATCCAGCTCAATTTAACGCTGTAATGTAGTTCCACAAATAAGGGGTATATTTTTGACAACGATAGCGACGACAGCAGCGATAAACTTTTAATAGTATAAAGAGAATATAATATAAATAGATCTAAAATGCTGTTAAAATCCAGCTGAAATTAAACCCAAATTTACCAAGAATTGCTTAAAATTAATATAAATTTTAGATAACTTTTATCTTTTATTTAATTTCAACTAATTTCCATCTAAATTTTGTATAAATTTAACTAATTTTAATATTAAATTTAGCTAAATTTTAGCTAAATTTAAGCTACATTCTTGCTAAATTCTAGCTAGCTAGGAACACATCTAATTCTTATACACGGCGGCCGCGGCGTCGGCGAAATCTTTTTATAATATAGAGAGATATATGCATATATATATATATATATATATATACTCACACGCATGCATCTACACATATACATACATACACATACATATACGCACATTCACATGCACACATTCACACACGCCCATACATATACACAGATACACACACACACATATATATTCCCATTCACATTTTCACATATACATGTCACATACACAAGTACACATAAACACATAGCCACATACACATACACTTATGTGCATAAACACATACACACATACAAATACACATACAAATATACACATTCACATACACAACATTTGCCTCTCTATCTCCAGCTCTTTGTCTCCGTCTTCTCGTCTCTCCATCTTTGTCCCTCTCTCTCTCTGTTTCTTTCTCTTTGTTTCTCCGTCTCCGTTTCTCAATCTCTGTCTTTTCATCTTCATCTTTCTGTCTCTCTATCTCCGTCCCTATGTCTATATCTCTCCGTCTCTCCGTTTTCGTCTCTTCGTCCCTCAGTCTATGTCTCTCCGTCTTCATCTCTCCATTTTCGTCTCTTCGTCCTTCTGTCTATGTCTCTTCGTCTTCATCTCTCCGTTTCCGTCTTTCCGGCTATGTCTCTCTGTTTCCGTCTCTCTGTCTTCTTCTCTCCGTCTCTGTGTCTTTGTCTCTCCGTCTCCGTTCCTACGCCTCCGTTTCCTTATCTCCGTCCCTCTGTCTGAAACACATGATCAAAAAGAATGAATTCCTATCATATTTTTTATTAATCTAAATGGAATTCAGTAAAACAAATTTTTAATTTATCATGATGATATGCATATTAGAACTTTAATTAATTCTTTTTTTTAAGTATATAAAAATTAAATTTTAAACAGAACTGCAATTTAAAAATTTATAAATTCAATTTCATTTTAATAACAATAAAGACAATTCCTCACCGTCACATCATTGCATATTGTTGCACGGTGTGACATATAAATGATTCCTAATAACATAGACTAGTAACTATAAGATATATTCAAATAAATATATAAATACACTATCATTACGAATAAATAAATGTATGAATATATTTTTTTTTATTGAAAATTTGTTTTTTTTCTACAAAGGATAAAATAAAGATAGGATGAAAAATATATTACATTGCAAGGGATGAATATTATATTATAAATTAAAATATGCAAGTCATTTATGCATTACTTAATCGTTTATTGGAAATAATTATTCCACTTCAGTTTCAGTAGCTTGAGCAATAGCATTTATCTACAAAAGTTAATTAATGAATGAATTGATGATATTTTTTTTAATACATGAACGGATATCATTTTTTTTCATTATAATGAAAATATTAGTCTAGACCTAATTAAGAGATATGATTTAAGTTTATACGTCATTAACTAATTGTTTATTATTAATAAAATTATTCTATATTTGAATTTGAATTGAATTTTCATTCTAATTGACAAGTTAGCATTTGTTTCAAAAAATAATAGCTCAGTTCTAATCAATAGTTTTATGTAATGCATACACTTTTTCATAACAAAGAAATTGGTCTTATCTTCTTTTCCCTTTTTTTCATACAGCACCGCTCAAAAGTTCGTAAAAAATTTTTTTTTTCAACTTAACTTCCAATTGCGATATTTCGAAAACGGCTCGATGAATTTAAAAAATTTGGACGGCGTTTGAAAGATCAGACAAAATACTATATTTTGTGTTCTGCCAAATATTATCTCTTTTTTTAACTCTATTTCTAATGATAGAAAAATATTTCATTTTCACGAATTTTTAAATTTCAATCAATCAAATGTAACTTTTTAAGAAATTGATAAAATTAAAAAATTCGAACGCGACTGAAAAGAAGAGTGAATTTCCTAAATCTTTATGTTTAATGGTTTTTTTGTATCTATTTCCTGCGTGTAGCTAAAAATGCGCAAAAATAGAAAGTACGAGAAAATCAGTTTTAGATATGATAATATTTTCCAATGTCGCGAGTCTATTTTTGTTTACATTAGCAAGATACAAAAAGATATTATTTTGTCTAATCTTTTGAACGCTGTCCGGATTTTTGAAATTTATCGAGTCATTTCCGAAATATCGCAGTTTGAAGTTGAGTTTTGAAAAAAAATTTTTTTTACAAACTTTTGAACAGTATCGTATACTTTTAACAAAATTATCACAAATTTTATCACAATTATTATAAATAATAGTGTCCTTTTTTTTGAATGAATTAAAATTATTAACAAATTTGATTCTTCCTATGTATAAACAAACTACAGATTTCAACACATGCTGAAATGTAAACAAAAATAGACTTGCGGTATTGGAAAATATTGTCATATCTAAAACTAATTTTATTGTACATTCCATTTTTGCGCAGTTTTAGCTACACGCAGAAAATAGATACAAAAAAATCATCAAACATAAAGATTTAGGAAATTCATTCTATTTTTTAGTCGCGTTCGAATTTTTTAGTTTTATTAATTCCTTAAAAAGTTACATTTGATTGATTAAAATTTTTTAATCATTAAGAATAGAGTTAAAAAAAAGTTAAAAATATTTGGCAGAACATAAAAAAATAGTATTTTGTCTGATCTTTCCAACGCCGTCCGGATTTTTCAAATTCATTGAGCCGTTTCTGGAATATTGCAGTTTAGAGTTAAGTTAAAAAAAAAAAAAATTTTTTACTAACTTTAGAGTAGTACTGTGTATATATATATATATATATATATATATATATATATATATATATATATATATATATATATCTATATAATAAAGATATATCGCCTACGCCGCCGCCGCCGCCGCCGTGTATAAGAATTTTATGTGCCCTCAGTTAGCTGAAATTCAGCTAAAATTTAGCTAAAAGTTAGCTAAAAGTTAGCTGAAATTCAGATAAAATTTAGCTGAAAGTTAGCTGAGAGATAGCTGAAATTCAGATAAAATTTAGCTGAAAGTTAGCTGAGAGATAGCTGAAATTCAGATAAAATTTAGCTGAAAGTTAGCTAAAAGTTTGCTGAAATTCAGATAAAATTCAGCTGAAAGTTAGCTGAGAGATAGCTGAAAGGTAGTTAATTGTTAGCTAATTTAATTAATTGTTATCTAATTTAAGAATGTTCTCTTGGAAATTGATATTGATTTAATAATTGATATTGACAATGAGGGGTTGGCGAGCGAAGCGAGCAGGGGGGAACCCCCCTAGTATATATATATATATATAATAAAGATATATCGCCTACGCCGCCGCCGCCGCCATGTATAAGAATTTTATGTGCCCTCAGTTAGCTGAAATTCAGCTAAAATTTAGCTGAAAGTTAGCTAAAAGTTAGCTGAAATTCAGATAAAATTTAGCTGAAAGTTAGCTGAGAGATAGCTGAAATTCAGATAAAATTTAGCTGAAAGTTAGCTGAGAGATAGCTGAAATTCAGATAAAATTTAGCTGAAAGTTAGCTAAAAGTTGGCTGAAATTCAGATAAAATTCAGCTGAAAGTTAGCTGAGAGATAGCTGAAAGGTAGTTAATTGTTAGCTAATTAAACTAATTGTTATCTAATTTAAGAACGTTCTCTTGGAAATTGATATTGATTTGATAATTGATATTGACAATGGGGGTTGGCAGGCGAAGCGAGCAGGGGGAAACCCCCTAGTATATATATATATATATATATATATATATATATATATATATATATATATATATATATATATATATAGATAGATAGATAAAAATAAATAGTTCATTAATTAATTGTTTTTATTAAAAAAATTATTAAATGTTTCAATATAAATTGAATTTTTATTATTAAATTCAGTATGATTATCTTTTAGCTTTAGTAGCTTAGACAATAGTATTTATTTATAAAAGTTTATTAGTAAATGAACAGCTAATAGTTTTTTTAATTTAATGAAAATGTTGGTCACGATTTAATTAAATATCCTGATATCTTACTATTATATAAAAGGACAGCGTTTGTTTGAATGTTCTCAATTATCTCAAAAACTACTAAACCGATTGTTTTCAAATTTTAAATTTAAATTCTTTATAATGTGATGAGTGTCATAGGTTATATAAATAATTACTTTTTTAATCAATAATTTCAATAAAATAATCATAAACCTAGATCTTAACGTGTAGGGAATAGGGACTACTTGTTTTCGGCATTCTGCGGTCAACATGCTCTATCCTTGCTACTTTCCTTGGTTGCCTAATAGGTGGCGACCGATTTTGTCTTTCACTTTATTAAACTGGTACGGTAGAAATACTTATACACCTATGACATTCCGTAACTTCAACACAATAAATTTTTATTGCATATTCTCTAATCACAGAGTAATATTACCTCGGATTATTTAATGAAATATTTTCCTATTCCATTAGGCAGAATAAAAAATTAGACAATTTTCTCAACTTTAGAAAAAATTTTATATCCTATTCAAGGAAAATTTTTTATTCCTCAAATATTTATTGGCTTATACATGAGAATTTTACCTTTCATGGTTAATAAAATAATTTTAAAAATAACAAATAATCATGTATGATTTGCGATTTTTTCTAGAAATTTTATTCCAAATATATTAACAAAAAATATGATATTTGACCCGCTTTCAAATCACGTTAATTTTATTCAAAATACAATTTCTCATAGATTGTTCAAGAAATTTGATGTTTACAAGACTTAACCATTTTTATACAAATAAATTTTTTTTTTTTTTTCATTAATTAACACAATCGCAAATAACGTTGATTTTATCATCCTGTGATATTTTCAAACAAATATTTCAGCAAATTTTCGGAAAAAGTACATTTTTTCAATATTATATATATTTACCGATTTTATTCAAGAAAAAATGCTTAAGGTTAAATTGTCATTTTTAGTTTGAACAAAAATTTACATATTCAAAAAAAAAATTTTTTTTTAATGAAATCATTTTTTCAAAAATTTTTTTATTTTAATTTCATATTTTTGCCATTTTTCAATAAATAAGTGCTGAAGGTTGAATTGTCATTTTTAGTTTATGTTCACTACAATTGACATAATTATGAAAAGGAAAAAAATTTTTTTTAATGTCATTATTTTTCAAAAAAATTTTTTATTCTCATTTCAGATTTTTGTTATTTTTAAATAAATAAGTGCTGAAGGTTTAATTGTCATTTTTAGTTTATGTTTACTAAAATCGACATAATTATGGAAAAAAAAAAATATATTTTTAATGTAATTATTTTTCAAAAATTTTTTAATTGATTTCATTTTTGGTCATTTTTAAAGATAAAAATTCAATTATTTTGTACTTTTTTCATGTCACTATAATTTTAATAACTTACGATTTTTTTATTAAAAATGACACTTCGTTCACTTCTTAATAGGTAGTGACCTGTTTTGCCGCTCACTCTACTAGATTAGCACGGTATAGGTACTTATATCGCAAGGATAATGCAAACAGCTTATCGGCAATAAATTTTTATTGCACTTATTCCCTATCATTGTTGAACATTCACATTTATTAATGAATATTTCTTTCACGATTTTGATTTGTTAAAAAAATTTTCTATTGTCAATTTAAATATATTTTTTGACTTATTGGTACTAAATTGAACATATATCAAAAAATAAAAAAAAATTCAATGCTTATTTTTTCTACAAAAAAAAATTATTTTAAATGAAAATTCATTCTATTATCACATGGTTCACAAACAAAAAATGTTGTGTATTCCGAAGTTTTGTAAGAGAACGATTTAATAAATAATAGTTTTTGAGATTCTATTTCTATACCTACCGACTTCTGCCCAACTATTGCGCGGACGAAGCCGAGTCGCAGGATGCTAGTAAGTTAATATTTTACTTAATTAATCGTCTTTACATATGATTTGAGGAATAAGAAGGATGAGCCAGGAAGAGCTTAAACAACGTAAAATAACGTAAAATAATATTTAAAAAACGGAAAAATTTGAGGATTTCCGATGAATTACCTGAGGCGGAGTTAAAAGTATATAAAATAACGTAAAAATAACGGAAAAAACGGGAAAAAAATGAGGATCAAAATATGGTAAAGGAAAGAGAAAAGGAGGAGCTTGGTCGTAAAAATTTTCCTTACAATTATATAATATAGAGAGATATATATTCCCATGTACATTTTCACATATACATGTCACATAAAAACATACTTACATACATATACACATATGCACATACACATACAGAACCTTTGCCTTTTCATCTCCATCTCTTTGTCTCCATCTCTCCGCCTCTCTATCTCCGTCTCTCTGTCTCTGTTTTTTTCTCTCGATCTCTGTTTTTCCATCTTCGTCTTTTCGTCTCCGTCTCTCCATCTCTCTATCTCCGCCCCTATATCTATGTCTCTCCACCTCTGCCTCTCCGTCTCTGTCTCCCTGTCTCCGTCCTTCCATCTATGTCTCTCCGTTTTCATCTTCCCTTCCCGTTTCACCGTCTCTCACTTCCCATCTCTTCTACTCCGTCGCTCCGTCGCCGTCTCTCTATCTCTGTCTCTGTCTCTCCGTTTCTTTCTCTTTATCTCCGTCTTTCCCACTACGTTCCACTGTCTTCGTTCCTTTCTCCCCGTCTCTCCATTTCCGTCACTACATCTCCGTCTCTCCATCTCTATCTCATCGTCTTAATCTCTCCGTGTCTGTCTCTCCATCTGCACCACTTCGTCTCCATCTATCCGTCTTCGTCTTAGTCTTTTCTTCCCCGTCTCCGTCTCTTCGTCTCTACCTCTCCGTCTCCGTCTCCCCGACTCCGTTATTACTTTATTATATTAAGTATATATAATCTCATATCATATTACTACCATTACATTGATGTGAAGAATTAAACCTTTTTTTCTCCCGAAAATATCGTTTGCATAATTATCGCATATATATATTGCGACGAGCATACATACTCGCGCATTCAAATCTCCCGCCTAACGGCCAAGCTACTATAGAACAATAGTTCTGAACTCAGCCGCCAGGTGGCAACCCCGAATGTCATTACACGCAACGGGAAAAATGAGGCTAGAGTATAGAAGAGGCCGAGAAGCTAACCAGAGCAGAGCAGTGTAGACTACGGTCTTCCCTTAGTGAGCACGCTAGGCTAAGAGAGAGTGAGACAGGTAGTAGCTGGCTGCCTTGGCTTGGGAACTACCCACAGCTTAGGCAGAGCTTCCCTCTCTTGCACACGAGGGTAGATCGAGTGAGCACGCTGATCTACATTCTAGTGCATATGCTGGCAGCATTAGAGATACGCCGAGTGAGTACGCTGGCGTAAATCTATGCTACCTAGAGCACACTCGCAACCTTTTGCCGTCGCCGCAATCCCGAACTTGCGCCGCTGAATTTAAGGGTGACGTCCACCCAAAATCTGATATTCTATTTCACATTGTTGCCACTAGCTTAATTAAGGGTGTCGTCCACCCATAGCTCGTCGCGTCCGTGTTTAAGTGAACAATAAAATAAATTAAGGGTGTCATCGACCCGCTATATTTTGTTATTTTAGTAAAAGGATTCCGTCCGACCGTCGCGTAGTATTAAGATATTAGGATAAGTTAAGAGTGTCAGCCACCCATTGTCTTTACATCACTTAACGGAATGTCGGAGCTGCAGCAATCGAGTTTTGCTTTTTTTATTTTATCAATATCTTTTTAAATTCTTAAATTAAATAAATATAATGACTTGTCCGCACTAAAGCTATATTAATACAATAATTTTTGTTAAAATAAAAAATCATTTGGACTTGTTATTTTTTTATGAGCTTGGATTGGAAATTAGATATCAAACTCAACAAACCTAACCTTAAAATACGATATATTGAAAGTTTTTATTATAACTTTGCATGTATAATATTTTGGTGGATTTCTTGAGTTGTCCGCACTAGAGTTTAATCTTACAAATTTTTTCTTTGTAGCAAAAAAACTCGATTAAACGCATCGTTTATTCATAAGTTAGGATTGGAAATATTATTAGAAGACAGACAGCTTCGTCATGTTCTTAAGGGCTTCGCACGCCATAGAGAATAGTAATTTAGATAATCAAGGGAGCCGGGTATCCATCATTATTACCGTAGAATTAAGTATAGCAATACTAGGTACCGTTTACCTATTAGTATTAGTATTATAATTTAGTTATTAATCATTTGTCTCTTTTTGTTTGCACATTGTTGCAGGTAAGAGCCGCCGGTACAAATTAGACCGCCCGGGCCAAAGAATCTTTCATTTAAACTTAAACTATTAATTAGATTCATTTAAAGATTTATTAATTGATTTAATCATTTATTAAATAGCCGTCAAGTGGCCAAAATAAATAAAGAACTAATTACTTTTATAAATTACATTTCATTTAAGGTTAGGTTAGTTGTTTGTATTATATAAAATAATAGGTCTAGTTTTGATTAATTTAATTATTTCATTATTGTAATCGTCGTTGTACATGAGTTTAATAAGTACAATAAAGCTAAGGTACTCCCTAGCATAACCAAACGTGTTAAAACCGGTCACTTTCCTTCGTTTTCCACCGTTCGATCCTTCCCACTCCTGCCGATCTTACTCTGGTAACTCACTGAAGCGTCCGGCAACAGGAGAAACACGTATTTCCCCCTCCCGAAAGGGAAAAACGTTACAATATATATATATATATATATATATATATATATATATATATACATACACACTCACACACTTGCACCCACAGTTATGCACATATACACATACGCATATTCACATGCATACATACACACATACACTTACATGTATATATATATATATATATATATATATATATATATATATATATATATCCATGTACGTTTTTACATATACATGTCACATAAACACATACAAACACATAAACTTATATGCATATACACATACAGTACACTTGCCTCTCCATCTGCATCTTTTTGTTTCCGTCTCTCCGTCTTTCTATCTCAGTTTCTTTCTCTCCGTCTCTCCGTCTCCATTTTTCCATCTCTGCCTCTTCGTCTTTGTCTCTTTGTCTCTCTATCTCCGTCCCTATGTCTATGTCTCTCCGTCTCTGCATCTCTGTCTCTGCCTCTCTGTCTCTTTCTCTTCGTCTCCGTCCCTCCATCTATGTCTCTCTGTCTCCCTTTCTACGACAATTTTTTTTTTTTTTCGTCTTTGTTCCTCTGTCTCTGTCCCTCCGTTTTCGTCTCTCCGTCCCTTTGTCTTTGCCTCTTTGTCTTCGTCTCTCCTTTTTCGTCTTTCCGTCTATGTCTTTCTGTTTCCGTTTCTCTGTCTTCTTCTCTCTGTCCCTACGTCTCTGTGTCTTTGTCTCTACTTCTCCATTCCTACGTCTCCATTTTTTCATCTTGGTCCCTCTGTCTGAAACACATGATTACAAAGAATGATTTCCTATCATATTTTTTCATTAATTTAAATAAAATTGAGTAAAACTAATTTTTAATTTATCATGATGATATGATTTGTATTTAAACAATTTTTATGCATATTGGGACTTCAACTAACCCTTTTTTCAAATATATAAAAACTAAATTTTAAGCAGAACTGCAATATAAAAATTTATAAATTAAGGCAATTTTTTTGACTTCAAAATCGGTTAATTTGTACATATTAATATAATATATGAAAATTTAACCGAGCGACGTTAGGAGCAAGGTAAATTGAGCTCGTATGGATTAAAATCAAAAATAAATTTGAGCAAAGAAAAGATTTTGGTCAGATGTTTTATCATTAATTGATTCTATAAATATTGAATTTTATGAAAAATGGGTTTTAGAAGAAATGTTTATATAAGAAAAAAAAATGAACGAACTAATAGAAAAACTTAACTTTATAACTTTAAATGAACAATGTTCAATGTTGAATATTGAACTTCGTTTTTATGATGTTTATATTTTTTATATGTTTATGTATTTAATAGGTGATAATTTATTAAAATTTTAAGAATAATTATCAATCAGAATTTTTAATTATCTGTATAAATAATATTTAAAATTTTTATTTCAGGATTTTCCATAGTTCTTTAGAAGTATTTGAAATTCTTATATTAAATAATTTCACTTCAGAAGTACACATAAATTTTTTATTTTCATAGAATGAATTTAACCAAAGAAGAAAAATTAATTATAATGGGTGAAGATTGATATGCTGGGCAATCGAGTATGTTAAATGATAAACAAATTAGAAAATTCAATCAAATTTTGAATGATCATACAAATTTTTCAATGCAGCCAACAATATTTTCACAAAGGCCCGAAAATATTAATCTACTTTTATTAAATCAAGGTTACATACAAATACTTTTCTCCAGAAATAGGCATTTTGGTCACTGGATTTGTATCTATTATTTAAAAAATTTAATTCATGTCTCCGATAGTTTAAATAGTAATGGATTAAATGATGAACAAAAAATTCACATTAATAAACTATTTCCAATTCATGAAAACTTACAAATATGTTTTGCAAAAGTTTAATTTCAGAATAATCCTTTTAATTGTGGCATTTTTTCAATAGCGTTTGCAACAGCAATTGTTAATAATTTGTGTCCTTGTAGACGTTAATCGCAATATATATTATTATCACATATATGTATGTACAAGAAAAAAAAAACTACCGCTTTGTTTTTTAAAAAAGTAAGAAATGCGAAAATATTATAAACATAAACTTTTACTTCGGCGTTCCTTACTTTTCTCAAAAACAAAGCAGAAGAATTTTTTTCTTGTGCATAGATGTTCGTAATAATAACATCTATTGCACTCAACCTTTAATTTGAAGATACACCGATTAATACTTGGGTAAATAACAAAAAACTCAATTAGACAAGGACAGCGAATCCAGGCTGCTCTTAATGACAAAAAATTATCAAAATTAACAAAAGCTTCGATTGAGAAATTAAAAAATTTAAATATAACGCAGCATGAAAATCAAATTAATTCTTAAAACATTATTGTTATTACGAAACTTGAAAATAATTTCAAGAGGGATAAAAAATTTAAAAAAAATTATAAAAGTTGCAATTAGAAAATTAAAAATTATCAATTTATTGCAACAAAAAAGTCAAATTTCTAACCAAAATAAATTTATAAAAAACAATTAAGAATCCTTAAACAAAAATAAGAATTTAACATATCAACAAAATCAAAACTATGATCATGACAAATCGTATTATAAATACAATAAAGATAGAGTTTTAGAGAATAAAAAACAAAATTAATTAAAAAATAAACAAAAAATATCGAAACGTTTAAATGAATCTTATGAAAAAATATTTTTAAAAAAAATAATAATTTAATTACTTCAGTAAAAAATAGAAATTATTATAAAAAAACAAAGATAAATTCAAAACAAAAGAAAATTAAAATGATATAAGTTATTACCAAATAGCTAAAGATACATTGACCAATAATGATAAAAATTATGCAATCGAAAATAATATTAGTGATTTGAATTTTATTTGTGATTTTGCATCCGAAATGTCAAGCAATAAGAAATTCACACCATGTTGTAAACAATGAAATATAACATTAGAAGAAGACCCGGAATATCCTGAATAGATCACGAAATTATATACGGAAAATTCTATAATAAGTAATAATTTTAAAAAATGCATAAGATCATATAATAACGCCTTAGCATTTAATTACTTTTATTCTCATATACCGCAACATCATGCTTTTAACCGAATACACAAAACATGGACAAAAAGAATAAAAACTATGAAACCTATTCTAACCAGGATGTACTCTTTTAATCGAAGAGAAAGATTCTTTTTAAGATCACTTCTGCTTCATGTTAAAGCTGCAACATCTTTTGGAAGCTTAGAAACTTTTGATGGAATTACATACCCAACATTCTTTGAAGCAGCAAAAGCAAGAAATTTAGTTAAAATAGATAATGAATGGGATAAAAGTTTAGAAAAATCATGTAAATCTCGATTTCCAAAAGCTCTTCGTCAATTATTTAGTAACATTTGTACATTTCACAATCCAATTAATGCTCGAGAATCATATGAAAAATATAAAATCTATTTTTATCATATTACCAAAAATGAATTGACAAAATGGTGAAAAATATGCATTAAGCATAATTAATGATATTTTAACTAATAATAGATTCCAATTAAGTGATTTTAATCTACCTACTTTAGAATACTATATTGAAAATAACGAAATTGAATATAGTACAGTAAATAATGTTAATGATATTTGGTTAATTATTAATAGTCTAACAAATACCCGAATGGCTATTTTTAATAGAGTAATAAATTTATTCAATACAAATCGTACTGAAAAGTATATATATATAAATATGATCCAGGTGGAAGTCGTAAAAGCTACTTATCAAATACAATTATAACTTATCTAAAAATTCATGGAATCAACTATTTAGTTGTATCATACACAGGTATAGCGGCTAATTTATTACAAGTCAGCGTGACAGCACATACAACATTTAAATTACCGTTGAACATATCTGAAGACACAATATGTAACAGTAGTGCAAACAGCGAAATAGGTAAAAAAATGAAAAATGTATCAAATATTATCTGGGATGAAATCACAATGACATCAAAATACGCTATTGAAGCCGTTGATCGCATGTTTAAAGATGTATGTGATAATAATTACTTGTTTGGAGGAAAAACATTTATTATATCAGGTGATTTTAGACAAACATAACCAATAGTAAAATATGAAAATACAACACAGATATAAGAAAATTGTGTCAGAAGAAGCTATTTATGGGAACATTTTTAATGTATGTCTTTAAAAGAAAATAAACGTTTAATGGAATCAGATGATAAATTTAAAAATTATTTACTAAATATAGGAAATGGTAATTTTTATTCAAAATATGAAAAAGTGAAATAAGGTTATACAAATTCCAAAAGAAATATTGTCAGATGGCAATCTAATTTATGAAATTTACGGGCATAATATAAATATTGAAAATTGTGACTATTACGAAAATATTATATTAACACCGAAAAACGTAGGTGTAACAGAAATAAATGAAAAATTTTATTAAAAATAAATGAACCAGTAATAGAGTACTTGAGCATTGACTCTGCAGAAGATGTAAATGACGAAAGTTTAGACGCAATTTTGCCAACAGAATTTTTAAAATCTTCAACGGTTACCCTTCGCATGGATTAAAATTAAAAAAAGGAGCTAAAGCAATACTTCTGAGAAATGTTAATTTGAATAAAGGACTTTGTGAAGCAACCAGATTAACGAAAATAAAAAAATTCATTATTATTGCACAAATATTAACAGGGAGTAAGAAAGGGTGCACGTATGTCCTTATCAGCAAATGATGAACTGCCATTTCAGATGACCAAAACAATTTCCTGTAAAACTTGCTCATACTGTGACTAGCAATAAGTTGCAAGGACAATCATTTAAAAAAGTAGGAGTGTATTTACCAACGCCAATTTTTAGTCATGGGCAGTCATACGTGGCACTTTCAAGGACAACTAATAAAAGAGAATAAAAAATATTATTGATAGAAAAATCAAGAAAAGTTAGAGATAGAATGGTCTATACTAAAAACATCGTTTACAGAGAAATATTATGAAACCACAATACAAAAATTAAATATAATGAATAAGAAAATAAAATCAAACATATTTATAACTCTAATATAACATTAAATATAAAAAAATTATGAAGTAGAGTTAAGCGCTGTGTGGTTAAAAATCACGGCTGCTATTTTTAGTTCTGTGCCATTGTAAAAACGCGATTGCTTTTTTAAATACTGTGTGGTTAAAAAAAACGTGGCTGCTATTGTAGGTGCTGTGATGAGGAAAAACGCTAAAACTACTGTAAACGCTGTATACTTAGAAATTCGCGACTGCTTTTCAGAGCACTACTTGGTTTAAAAAACGCAGCTGCTATTTTATGAGCTAAAGTTGAAAAACGCAACAATTATTGTAAGTCCTGTGTAATTGAAAATTCGTGGCAGCTATTTTAAGCACTGTGTGGTTACAAAAACACGGCTGCTATTGTAAGTGCTGTGTAGTTAAAAAACACAACAACTATTGTAAGCGCTGTGTAATAAAAAATTTGCGGCTGCTATTTTGAGCACTGTGTGGTTAAATAAAACGCGGCTGTTAGTGTAAGCGCTGTGTAATGAAGAATTCACGGATGCTATTTTGAGCGCTCTGCAGTTATAAATTTGCAACTACTATTTTGAGCGCTGTGTGGTTAAGAGTTCATGGTTGCTATTTTCAGCGCTGAGACAAAGAGACAAAGACGAAAAAACGGATACGGAGAGACGGAGATGGAGACGGAGAGAGAGAGACCGTGTCGGAGATACGGAGACGGAGGGAAGAAGACGGAAAACCGGAGACGGAGAGATGGAGACGGAAAGACGCAGATAAAGGGAGAAAGACGGAAAAATGGAGACGGAGAGACGGAGACAGACAGACAGAGAGATAGAAACGAAAAGATGGAGACGGAAGTATGGTAACGGAGAGACGGAGACAGAGATATGGTAACGGAGAGATAGAGACGGAGTAATGGAGATGGAGAGACGGAGATGGAGAGACGGAGACTCACAAACGGAGACGGAGAGATAAAGGTGGAGAGACGGAGACGGAGAAACAGAGACTCGCAGACGGGGACGGAGAGATAAAGGCGGAGAGACTGAGGCAGACAGACGGAGACGGAGAGACTGAGGCAGACAGACGGAGACGGAGAAACGGAGACTTACAGACGAAGATGAAGAGACGAAAATGGAGAGATGGAGACGGAGAGACGAAAACGGAGAGACGGAAATATAGAGACGATGACAGAGAGATGGAGATGAAAAGACGGAGATGGAGATGGAAACGAGGGAAAGAAAACGGAAAAACGGAGTTGCAGGGACGGAGATGGAGAGACGGATATTGTGTATGTGTGTATGTGTATATGAGTAAGTGTATGTGCATGGATATGTTTATATGTGTGTATGTGTGTTTGTGTGTGTATGTGTGTATGTGTGTGTGTGTTTGGATGTGTGTGTGTGTGTGTGTGTGCGTGTGTATGTATATATGTGTATATGTGTGTTTGTGTGTGTGTATGTATATGCGTGTATATGTGTGTATGTGTGTGTGTGTGTGCGTGTGTGTGTGTGCGTATGTGTGTAAGTGTATGTTAAAGATGCACGTGTGTAGAGACGGAAAGACGGAGACAGATACAGAGAGACAGATACAGAGAGTTAAAGACAAAGAGACAGAGAGACAAAGAGTCAGAGAGACAAAGACAGAGACAGAGAGACAGAGAGACAAAGACAGAGACAGAGAGACAGAGAGACAAAGACAGAGACAGAGAGACAGAGACAGAAAAGACAAAGACGGAGACGGAGAGACGGCTATTGTGTATGTTTGTGTGTGTATCTGAGTATGTGTATATGTTTGGATAAGTGTATATGTGTATGTATATTTGTGTGTGTATATATATGTTAACGCTCCACGTGTGTATGTGTATGTATGTATGTGACAATAATGCAAAAGATATTCACGTAAGAAAAAAAAAGTCTTAATTCTCCACTTTAATAGTAGTAATTAGAGTTAAAATTATGTTTGATTTTATTTACTTATTCATTATATGTAATTTCTGTATTGTGGTCTTATAATATTTCTTTGAAAACGATGTTTTTAGTATAGACCATTTCTTCTTTAACTTTACTTGATTTTTCTGTTAATAATATTTTCAATTCTTTCTTATTAGTTGTCCTTGAAAATGCCATGTATAACTGCCCATGACTGAAAATTGGAAATGGTAAATACACTCCTACTTTTTTAAATAATTGTCTTAGCGACTTACTAATATTCATTGCATGAGCAAGTTTTACAGAAAATTGTTTTCTGGTCATCTCGAATGGCAGTTTATCATTTGCTGATAAGGTCATACGTGGAAATAATATCGTGCTTCCTTTTTTACTTCCTGTTAATATACGTGCAATAACAGTAAATTTTTTTATTTTCGTTGATTGGGTTGCGTTACAAAGTCCTTTTGTAATGAACCGAGTTCATTACCAATAAATGTTAATAATTTTATTTTAATTAAAATTAAAATGATTAAAATGATAATAGAAAAAAATAAGATTGATCAAGTACTAAATAAACGAACACAAGAAATAAATAGCACGACGTAAGAAATTGAGATCAAGCAGTGGCTGAAGGAAACCAAAAAGAAACATAGGCTGAAGTCACAGGGTTCATTATAATTTTTTAAAAACAAAATATAAATAGGAACAACAATATTAATAATAAATAAAAGCGAAAATAATCGCCATAAAATAATAATAAATAAACAAATACGAGGGATAAATAGCAACAAATCCAGTTGACCTCAATGAAATCAAGGCTCGGCGGCCGCATGAAACAGCAAAGGAAGGAGAAGTATAAGCTGAATAGCATGCAAAAAAAAAGATACGGGCAGGCGGCAAGCTTAGAAAAAGCGATAAGCCTGACCACGATGAACGGCTTCACAGAAAAACACGAAGTTAACTGAGAGGAGTATGAAAAGATTTCAGCAAAGCGGTAGGGGAATAAAGCGCAGTATGAAAACAGATAAGGCCGTCCCTGAAGAAAAGTACAGAGTGGAGGGACATTAAAACCAATTTATGGGTGTAATTATACAAGTACTGCAAAACTTAATAGAAAAGCTTTGGCGGAATATCAAAAAAACAGGAAACCGAAAAGATAACGGCAGAAAGTAATTGCCAATAAACTTCGAGTTGACCTCCTTCTAGTCAACTGAAGTTATGGTTTCCAGAAAAAAACCATACAGGGAGGGTTGACTGGCAACCAATCAGAATAGCTGAACATCATACGAATGGGCAGAAACACAGATCGCCGTTAGCAACAACGAAACTTCTAGAAGCTTGACTTAGAGTATAAAGCTCTAAGCTTGCAGGCGTGGGCTTCTTTCTTCCGACCAACTTCTTGCTGACCACGTCAATTCCGCCCAGAAGCCGATACGTCATCAAGAGCCTGCGGCAGCCAGCCACCGCCCATCTCTGCGTCATCTCAACCACGGAGACCCAGTTGCATTTAAGGAAAGAAGAAGTTTATTTAAATTTCAAGTAACCAGGAACTATATCTATTGGAGAGCAGGGAGAACGCGGGAGGAAGCAGAGATTTACACCAGGAACGACAAAATTAAACAAGGTAGAGAGTCTTTCAATATTGGTTAATTGTAAATTTCAAAAAGAAAAGATGGAGAGAAAAACATGTCTCGGGAACGCGTTGATTCTATTGCTAATTCGCTGAGTAAATGTTGAGCGTCACGAATTGTTGAAAATTAAAATTAAAATTAGAAAAAGAAAAGTTCAGAAAGGAAATGCAAAGAAAAGAAAAAGAAAACTTGGTATGGGGTAACACGGTTTGCCACGAAGTAAAACAAATATATTAATAAAAAAAAAAATTTTAGTTAACTATGTACGAAGCAAGGCTTCTTAGGTAAATTGAAGAGGGAAAAAGAAATAAATTGATAAAATTTTGGCAATGACATGGGTTGTTTTTTTTCTATTGTTCTACCTATCCTTGCTGCATCTTTTTTTTTAGACTTCCATCCCCGGAGACGTAGCGCTCGCGCGTTAGTCAAACGGAAGTCGATGGATGGCTGAAATACAATCATCCATTACAAAAATTGTTTGACTTATATGCTGAACGTAACATATGTTTAGTTAATAATAAGTTAAAAACTGGTGCATCGGCCGGGAAAACAAAAGAAAAGAGAATGCAAGGATGAACAATGGGGTAAAAACTGATGTATCAGCTCATGAAACAAAAAAAAGAGAGCAGAGATGAAAAATAAATTAAGAATTTCTTTGCCTTTCCTTTTGTGTGAATAAAATGAAATGTATTTGAATAATATGTATTAAAAAATTTTTTTTTTAAAGAAAAAGAAAATTGTAAAAATGAATATATAGGCATAAGTTAACTAAACTTTTGGGTTAATAAGAACAATTTTTGTAATAATGCTAAAGATGAAGATTTTATTTTTGAGAAATACGTTAGATAAATTCTAGTGTAATATTCAAATACTGTTGACTCGGCACTTGGTAAAGAAAGAAAAGAGAGAGATAAAGTAAAAATTCAATTAAAAATGTTATAAAAAAATTTTTTTTTAACGTGTGAAGTACAATTTTTGTTGAATAAATAAATAAAATCAATTTTAATGTCATATCAAGATGGTTCTGCAGTAATTTAAATAATAAATTATAACTTGGTAAAATTATGACATTGTGGGATTAAAATATTTCCAGAGTTTTTACAGCGGTTTATTGTGTGAATTATATAGAAATAATTATGGAAATATTATAGTGTAACAGAAAATTTGTATGAAAAATTTATGCTGGAAATTAATGAAGGGAACTGTGGTGATTTGACGGACATTTAAAAGTTAATAGATTCATAATTTTAATATTTAAGAAAAAAAAAATTTTTTTTTAACATATATCATTGTGTGAAATATTAAAAGAACAATCTTAAACTATAAGAAGAAGATGAGTGAAATTCGTATTGTAAAAACAGCGTATGGTTAGATCGTACACTGCAAAATTTTCAGAAACATCTTAAGTGAAACAAAAAAAGAGAAAAAGAATTTTTATTAAAAGGATAAGACAAAAAGAATATGTTGCCAATTTTTTTTTTTTTTTATTAAATTTTTATCATTTTTCTTATGTTTGAGGTGTTGTAAACAAGAAGAAGAATATTGTCTTTTACTGATTTTTTATCAAAGACAAATTTTAAAGCATTGAATATGGCAATTTTATTGAAAATGAATATTTTAATTAATTGTAGTCAATTAGTGTGTTACAAAACTTCTATCTTTAGTTATAATTTAAATTTCGGTAGCATGAAATAAACTCCGTCAAATCTCTATCAATAGAGTCTTTAATAAGCTTCAGCATTACGAATCTTGGTTGAATATAAAATAGATAAGAGAACTCTTTTTAAATATTTTGAGTGCCCGAAAAGAGTTTTTTTTGTTATTAAATACATCATCCCTATGAAACTGCTCTAAGAATGAATCGTCGTTTTGAAATTGCAAAAAAAATTAGTTATGTAAAACATTTAAGGTTGGAAGGAGGTAAATTTGTAAATGGTGAAACAATAGTAGAATTATTCGCGTGGTACCTCTATCTATGCCTGCATGACAATCTTATATTGATGGCAGAAATAGTTTTAAGAATTTTCATTAAATATCAACTATGGATGCGAATCAAATTAAGTAAATTTGCGGAATCATTGATAAATTACTTTGTTAATCGCGAGGAATTTAAAACAATACGAAATGAGCAATAGGAGCGGCGCTTCTGGGGACATGTATGAGGAAGGTATATTTGCAAAAACTTTAATTGAACAATTAAAAAGTAAAAATATAGAAATCACTGAAGCAGTGAAAGAGTCAAAGCACCCGCGCGAAGTAGATAAAAAGATTGAAGAATACCTTACGATAAAAAAAGACTTGACCATTTTCTTACAGAGAAATAATTTAGAAGTAGGGGAATTAGAAGGGTTTAAATCAAGGCAGGATGCATATAAAGCGTTAGGTTTAGAATTTAGGGAATATAGGGATAAAATTTGTGAGTCAGATAGTGGTGAGGACGAAAGGGAGTCAGGTAGTAAAAAGAGAACTAAAGAAAAGTTGCCCATTAATTATAAAAAAATAAGTCTTAGACCCGCGCTATTGAAACTTTCAAATAAAACATTTAACCCTTCGCCCTTAGCACCAGGCTGTAGCACACCTTTAAGCACCAAACCTAGTTTTCGATTACCAACAATATTTGAAAAGGGAGATTTATTAGATTTACTCCCGGAGGTCGCGGTAGAACACATTAAAGAACACTTGAACGTAAGTTTTGAGGACGAAGTAATTAATAATTATTTTAAAAGCCCCGAACATATCGAAGAATTAAACAAAAGCATAAATAACGGATTTGGATTTTTCAAAATCATAAATTTAGTAAAGGAGAAAATACAGAAGTTCGTTAAAAACGAACAACATTCCTTGGTTGAGAATAAGAATAACGAGTTAAAGCAAGAAGAGAATAGTTCTGGTAACTTAGTGATTGCGCCTACTCTAATAAAAGCCGACGGAGAAAAGGGACCTGCAATTTTAGAGAAAACAACAAATTCTTTTGATTACAAAGATTATTTTTATAATCACGAAAATACAAAGACGGAAAATAATAAATTGCAGAATTCGCTAGATAACTCAATAAAAATGGCACAATTACAAATTCGTGGCTTATCCCTGAAGGATGCCCTTGATGTCATTCCGCGTTTTAATGGCAAAAATATTCCTATTTCGGAATTTTTAGATGGGTGCATGGAGGCACAAGCGATATTACCTAGCCATGTAGAAGGAGACCTAGCTAAATTAATTAGAATTAAGCTATATGGGGATGCCTTAAATTGCGTAAGAGGACGCAGCTTCAAAAATTTAATGGAAGTGGTGGAATATTTAGAGAATATTTTCGGATCAGCAAAAACGTATCACGAGTGGACAGGAGAGTTAGCAAAAATCAAGCAAAAGACAGGTGAAAACGTGATTGTCTTTTTAAATCGCTTACGTGAAATTGAGAAAGAAATATTATTCACGGCAAGAAAAGAAAAGCGAATAAATGATATTGACGATTTTAAACAAGAATTAGAAAAAGATTGTGTAAAGTATTTCCTAAGAGGGTTGCGTTGGGAAATACGGGCTCGCATATAGGTACTCCTGCAAATTTAGAAGAAGCTAGGAGAATGCTATAGAGATCGAGCGGGAATTTGCAAGTAGTATGCAAGAGGAAGGAGAGGTGCGTAGAGAGGAAAATAAAAGAGGCAATTTTTTAAAGGACGCACGATGCGTGAATGTTGTCGAAACAGAGACCAATATAATAACTTGTTCCTTTTGCAATAAACGGGGACATCCGGCAATGAATTGCTTATTATTGGCCCGCCAGATGGGAAGTGTTAACTCATTTTCGCCGCCAAATAATAATTTTCAGCCAAACCAATGGCAGAGGGGACAAAATTTTTCTAATAATCGAAGGCCAAAGGTTGCTTTTGGGGCTGGAACGCGGAGGTAAATCGAAGGACAGAATTTTTACCAAGAGGTAGAGAAAACGTAACCAACGCTCCTGGACGACAGTTAGGAATGAACGCCAGAGAAAATAACTGGGAAAATCAAAACAGAGGGCAAAATAGTTATGCTGCAAATTTTGGAAATAATAGCAGCAACAATCAGAGTAATAATTTTGAGAGACGAGGCTCGTATAATGCGCCAAATCGGAATGCAAATAATTTTTCGAATTTAACCTGTTATTACTGTGGTAAACCAGGCCACACTCGCAATCAGTGTTTTAAATTACAGCGAGACACGCGTTTAGAACAAGAGTCGCAGGGAAACGGTTTGAATCTCCCTCAAGTGGGCGCGGAGAGAGAGACAACGGCTGGCACGCGCCCGACTACGTCACCAGCAGCGAGCGACGGCCCACGCGCGTCGAAACAGTGAACTTGAATCAGGCAAGTACAGCACCAATTATAAGAATAGATGTAGGAGAATTTAAAAGGCCACTTGAGTTCATGTTAGACACTGGAGCCTCTGTGAGCCTAGTAAAGAAATCTGAAGTATCTCCCTATATTCATATCGATATGCAAGAAACGATAAGGTTAAAAGGCATTACGCCTTATTATTTAGAAACAGTAGGAAAAATCTTAGTAAATTTAGAAAATAGAGAAATTGAATTTTATTTAGTGGACGATGAGTTTCCTATAAAGGAAGCAGGCATTTTGGGCACGGATTTCTTTAGACGAACAAAGGCAAAAATTAATTATTTTACGAATAACTTAGAATATGAAGGTAATGTGATACCTTTTGAAGGAGCACGGGAGAGTTCCTCAGATGAGATAAAAATAATAAACAATGAAAATAAAGGAAATCATTCACCACCAGAGGAATATTTTACGCTTGCGAAGAATAAGAGTCATAAACAAAAAACTGACAAAAGCAAGGAAGACCGAGCAGTAGAGTTTACGACGGAGGAAGAAGAAGAATATGACAGACTTTTATTAACTATTGAAGATATAGGAACTACAGGTAAAAATATAAACGCCAGTTATAACGAATTTAATTTAGAGAAACAAGAAAGCGTTTCAGAAAGCGGTGATAGTATACAAGAAGAATTTAAAGAAAGATATAAGCAGTTATATGACAAAGATTTCGATAAGGTCGAGGACGGAGAACCAGGAATAAGACATTCACCGCAAGAAGCATCCGATTCAAGCATCGAAAAATCGCGAGACCCAATGGATATTATCCATGACATTGAGAAGATAAACCGAAAACTAAATCAACTAAGTTTAAGGCAAAACAAGGAGAGTAACATAAGATTAACTGAAGAGTTAAATAGAATAAATTCATTCATAGAAGCGATGGGGAAAAAAATAAATGAAGGTCAAAACGAAGTACGTGAGAAAAACGATAAGATACCAGAGAAGTCAAGTATCAGAAACGAACCCAGAAAAGGAGGAAAGAGAAGAGCAGTGACGTTTAATGATGAGATAATTATGATAAAGAAGCCGAAGACAAATAAAGAAATAAACAAAAGATTAATGAGGAAGGTTATTAAAATAAGGCATAATGAAAATAGAAAGAGAAATGCGATAGATATTCAAAAATTTTATTGTGATAAAAAGAAAGAACTTAATAAATGTGTAAATGGCAAAACCAAGGATGGGCATGCAAATGATGTTATTTTAAAAGATGCAAATGAATTATTAAAAGGAGGTAAATATGCGAATTATATAAAAATAAATGATATATTTTATGAAAATGAGGAAAATGTGGTCGATATAAAGAAGGGCAGAGCCAATGAGGGGTATGCCAATGATGTTATTTTAAAGGATGAAAAAGACGTATCAAAAAAAGTTAAGCATGTGAATTATAGGAAGATAAATGATAAATTATATGAAAATACTGAAAATATAGAAAAAGATAATATGGGTATAAAGAAAGGCGGAGCCAAAGATGGACACGCCGATGATGTTGTGTTGAAAAATGAAAATGAGTTATTAAAGAAAAACAGAGTTTTTAATGAAGATGATGAAACTATGGAGCAGAATAAAAGAGATATGATATACATAAGGACGGACGAGGCTAATGAGGAGCATGTCCATAAAGCTATTGTTAATAATGCAAATAAAGTATTGAAGAATGAAGATTATGTAAATTATATGAAAATAAATGAAGTATTTAATGAGACGAATACAGGAAAAAATAGAATAAAGGTTAATGAAAATAATGGTGAAGACTGCGAAGCTCATGTTAATAATGGTACGTTAAAACAGGAAAATAAGTTATTTAAAGAGAATGAAAAATTTAGAACAAATGAAGTAGTTATTGAAGAAACTGAGAAAGATATTAATAAAGTTATCTCTGAGAATCAAGGTGAACTATATAATGACGTGGACTATGTGAATTATGATGTCAGTTATGAGTATAAAATGAAAAATGAATGTTCCAATGATTATGAGAATAAAGATATGTGTCAAGGAGAAAATAAAGATTTACGGAAACAAGGAGAAATTTTTATAGGTAAAAATAATGTTGTAAACCCAAAGAAGGGAGGCGTGACTTTGAAGAAATATATATTGTTGAAGGTGAAGAGGAAAGAGGAATCTCTCACCACGATGAAAATAAATATTACGTATTGAATAAAAAAGAAGTATTTAATGGTATTAAAAATAATAGAAAGAATGATGCTTCCTATTTGAGAAATCTTAAAGTTGGGGATAAAAAGGAGTATTACGACGAAGAAAACATTACTTATGAAAGTACCTTAAGAGAGGAGTGTGAAAATAATGTTAATAAAGCAATGAAAATAGTTGAAACGTATAACGATAAACATAGAGGAAATATTCATAGTAAAAAGAAAAATATGCCATTGAAAGAGCTCGATATTGATACAATGCAACGGGGAGAGTATGAAGAGAACGCGTCATTGAACACAAAAGTGGAAGTTATGATGACTCAGAAAGACGAAGGAGATAACGTACAAGATCAAGTAGGCTTAGAAAAGGAATATATGCTAGGAGAATTCGAACGAAAGAATATTATTTACAAGAAGAAGGAGGAAACGTCGGACGAAGACCCGAATAATACGTTTTCTCGGATAAGAACAGAAAATCAGAAACAGAAAGAGAATAAATTATTTAATAATTACGAAAAAGTTCCAAAAATTAATCACGATTGCAGCCAGGAGAAGGGATTAAAAGTAAAATTATATAATAATGAGAGAAATCTTGTTTATGAGGAGGACGAGAATAAAATTTTAACCAAAGAAAAAGATCTAGTGTTACACATAAAAAGAAATAATTCACATGAAATAGAGAAAGAAGTAAAGTTACACACAGAGAAAGATACTGTTGTATACGAGACATACGAGATAAGCCCCAACGATGATATTTTAGAAGAGAACCAGCGAGAAGGATTGAACTTGAAAATGATAAACGGAGAGATTGAAGAATTTTTACATAAAGACTTTGAACCCGACGATTATTCTAGCAAGCATGATAGAGAGGGAAATGAATACGACGAAAATGAGTACTACAAATGCGACTTTGATGATTTAAAATATGATTATTTAAGACTCACAAATAAGCCCTGTTTTGACATATTATGCTATGATATGTACCAAGAGGACAAATTGGATGTAAGGGGTACACCGAACTCACAAGCGGTAAGATTGGACAAATTAAAATCACAGTTACGACTACAACACCTAACCGTAAAAGAAAAAGAGCCTATAGAAAAATTAATCGAAACATACGCAGACTGTTTTTATCTAAAAAGAGAAACATTGGGTACAACGACACTAGTCGAACATACTATACCTACGATAAATGATATACCGATATGCATCAAACCTTATCGCTTCCCGCATGCCCTCAAAGAGGAACTTGAAAGACAAATTCAAGAAATGTTGGACTCCGATATTATAGAGCCGTCAAGTTCAAATTACGCGTCACCCGCCTTTTTAGTAAAGAAGTCACCGGATAGCAAGGGCAATAAACGATATCGTGTAGTGGTAGATTATAGACAGTTGAATGAAAAGACGATTAAAGACAAATATCCGTTGCCGAATATTCTTGACATCATTGATCAGGTAGGAGGAGCCGAATATTTTTCTGTTTTTGATTTAGCACAAGGATATTTTCAGATACCCCTCGCCAAAGAAGATAGACACAAAAGTGCATTTTCGTCATGCTTTGGCTTATATCAATTTAAGAGAATGGCTATGGGCTTATCTAATTCACCCATGACTTTTCAACGCTTAGTCGATAGCGTATTTAGAATGAATAGGACGAAAAATTTCAAGAGCGTAACTAATACAAGAAATATGTTCTTATTTCTTGATGATGCAGTCGTATATGGTAAATCACAAGAAGAGCATAACTATGCAATGGAGGAATTCTTTCAAAAATTGCGAAAAGCAAATCTTAAACTCCAACCGGACAAATGCGAATTTTTTAAGAAAGAAGTGATATATCTAGGTCACTTACTTAGTAAAAAAGGAGTAAGACCGGACCCTCGAAAACTTGATGCTGTAAGGTATTTTCCCATACCAAATACGCCGAAAAATGTTCGCCAATTTTTAGGACTGGCAGGATATTACATAGGCTTTATTAAAGATTTTTCAGGGTTAGCCAAACCCTTAAGTAATTTATTAAAGAAGGATGCTGCGTTTATACGGGAGAAAGAGCAACAACAGGCATTTGACGTTTTAAAGGAAAAACTGTGCAGTCAACCTGTATTGAAAATTGCAGATTTTTCAGAAGCATTTTTAGTTACGTGTGACGCGAGTGGAGTAGCTGTGGGAGGCATCCTCTCACAAGGAGAGATTGGAAAAGATAGACCAATTGCATATGTTTCCAGGGTTCTCTCAGATACAGAGAGAAAATATGATACATATTCACGAGAAGCGTTAGCAATAATGTATAGCGTTTCGCAATTCAGACCCTATTTACTAGGAAGAAAATTTACGATAATCACGGACCATAAACCGTTGATATGGTTTAAAAAGGCGACGGACCTTACCTCGAGAATTACCCGTTGGCGTATTAAATTAAACGCTTATGATTACGATATTGTCTATAAATGCGGAAAGACGAATGTAAATGCCGATGCCTTATCAAGAAATCCGGTAGAGGAGCCGGTGCTGATTGTAACACGCGCCTGTACAGGGAAGGTTAATCGTCCCAACTATCGCGAGAAGCGATTCAAAAGGCCAAATAAACAGCGGCTACTAATAGAAGAAGAGACCAAGAAAGAGCAAAGCAGGGAAACAAAGGAAAAAAAGAGTGAGGATGGAAATATGTACGAGGATCCCAATCCATTAGAGAGTACGATACAAGAGGAAAAAATAGAGAGAGAGAGAGACAGGAAACCAAATGGACGAGACATTAAATCATGAGAGTCAAGAAAATGACTCAGTCGAAAAAAGAAAGACACACAGTAAAACCCTTATTGAATGTAAGGAAAAAATTTTTATGCGTAAAGATAATCTAATATATTTTATCACTACCACGGGAATACCTTGCGACGTGGGAGCGCAGCACCTCGATGAAAGAAAGGAGTTGCCTCGTTTTAGCGGCTTAAGCCCAGGGGAGGTCAAAATTATCGCAAAAGGGAAAATATTACAATTGGCAATGGTACTGCGAGGAAACACCTCAGTAAGTACTATGGAAATAATAGCAAATTTATTAGCCTGTTTTCGTGTGTTAAAGGAAATTATAAGTAAAAAAAAGATACGCTCTATAAGCATGGCAAGGAGTGAACGAATCGAAAATGTTCCATGGGAAACAATAGTGAAAAATCTAAGAAAAGTGTTGAGGGGAACACAGGCAAAAATTATTATATGCTTAGGAAGTATCAAATACGTTGAAGAACAACACCGATATAAAATACTAGAAGAACTTCATGCCTCTGCGGTAGGAGGGCACAAAGAAGTCACCAAAACAATGAAAAGAATAAGACAAAGGTATTATTGGGAGAATATTAAGGAGGATGTACAAAATTTTATACGTAAGTGCTTAACTTGTCAACTCAAGAAGCTTGTACGGGTAAAAACTAAGCAACCAATGACTATTACGGACACCCCCCATACAGCTATGGCAAAAATTAGCTTAGATATTTTAGGGCCTTTCCCCGTCTCAAAAAACGGCCATAATAATGTGTTAACCTTACAATGCAATTTTTCTAAGTTTTGCATGGCCATTCCTCTCAAGGACGCAACCGCCGAATCAGTAGCCGACGCTCTTATAAAAAGATTTATCTGCATTTTTGGCGCGCCGTTAATAATTCTTACGGATCAAGGCGCAAATTTTATGAGCGGGTTAATGAAACGAATCGCAAAAAAATTTAAGATTAAACAAGTAAAGACGACAGCGTATCACCCCGCGAGTAACGGAAGTTTAGAGCACAGTCATCATTCTCTAAGTGAGTATATAAAGGTAATGATTGACCAAACAATGGGTTGGGACGAATACCTTGAATTAGCCACCTTTTGCTACAATACCGTCCCACACGAGGCCCATCAATTTACTCCTTTCGAGTTAGTTTTTGGGAAAATGGCGCGCTTACCTTCAAATGAGCCTTTAGAACCCGAGGATCAATTACCTACCTATAATGATTTCGTAATTGATCTTAGTACTCATTTAAACGAGATACGGAAAATTGCGCGAGAAAAATTAATAGAGGCTAAATACAGATCCAAGGATTATTATGACAGAAAAATTAACGCGCAAGAATTTCGAATAGGGGATAGCGTGTGGCTATTAAAAGGGGGCAAACAATACAAACTAGCTGATCAATACGAGGGACCATATCTGGTCACCGATGTCTTTAATGATAAATGTAATCTTAAAATAAGAATAAATAATCATAAAACTAAGGTAGTTCATGCAAATCGGGTAAGAAAATCTTACTTGGAACCAAAGTAAAAAAAAAAGAGAGGTAAAGGGAAGAGAGAGGAGGTAAGGAGTAAAATAATATGTTAAACACATAAATTGAATTAGAATAAGGTAGGAATATTGTAGTTTAATAATGCAGACAACAGCACTGGGGATATAAGAAAACAAATCATTTTTTAAATCACACATTATAAAAAGAAAAGAAATTAAAGTAACACATTGTAAATAAATAAAAAGAAAATAAAACATATTCAAATTAAAATGGTTACAGAAAATAAATTAAATTGTAAGAGTGCACTTAAATAACTTATAGTTATATTAATAGATTCAAGTTAAAGTCTTTTCTTTAAGGAATATAAACAAATAAATGCAAAATAGATAAATAAATAGAGGAAACAAAATTACTAATGAGAGGAAACACAGGGATAAGTCAAAGCAAAAATAATAAATAAATAAAATAATATATGCACAACACAAATACCTTTTATTTATTAGATACAATTAATTTTTTTTTTTTCTTCCCCTTTCTCGCCTTTCACATTTACAATTCACGCGCAAAAAAAAAAAAAAAAAGAAAACAAAAAAACAACACAATGAAATATAAAATAACACATCGTAATAACAACACAAACACGGAATCACACTGATACACATACACTGAAACCCGTCAATCCAAAGTGATGCTGTCATCATCGCCATCGTCCGTAAGGTCAACAAATGAGGGCTCCGTTGGAGGAATATTCCTGCTAGTACGAGGCTCAGGAACAGGATCCGTAACCAATAGCGTGGCTAAAACAGGATGTGTTCGAATGAGACGAAAAACAACATCCGATTCGGCCTGCAAGTCAAGAAAGGCTGTCTCCATCACCAGCATTATATCATCAAGACGATGGTGAAGTGAGATCACAAGCGACTCCAGGCTTGAAACGGGGAGGTCAGCAGTCTAGAGAAAAAGAAACAGAATAAACAAATAAGAAAAAAAGAACATCAAAAAGATCTAAGAAGAACAAACACATAGAAATAAAGTAAAACTTACGCTCGTTCCCACGTCTTGAACACGGGACGGCACTCCGGTGGCACGACCGAGAAAAAAAGAAAATAACTGTCCCTACAAAATTTTTTTTCTCTTCAAAATGCGGATAAATAAATAAAAAAGCGAGAAAGAAATAAAGAAAAGAAGAAAATACAGAAACGAAATACTTACCCTAGGTCGAGCCATGACGACGGAAATCGAGGTTCAATCGGGATAGATCGGTAGCAAAAATGTAACTATAGAAAAAAACGAGAGCACACGCGACTTAAATACTAAAGGATAGAATCCGAAGGTAGAAGTAAAAAAAGATATAGTGAGGATTAAACGAAGTTAGGGACGTATAAATGAAGAAATTTATTACAAATGATAACCCAAAATAGTCAAGTCTTTCGAAGATAAAAGTAAACCGGCACATATACTTCCTCATTTTTTTTTTGAGATGGAAAGAAAGACTCTCTATACAAATTTAAGTAATTAGCAAATTTCAAAAAAATTGTACTCTTTTTTCAAGGAGGGGAAGGGAATAAAATTGTTTAATTTTATTCAGGTTGAAGTATAAAAAGAAAACGTATACGGTAGCAAAAAGCCAACGATAATGACTTACTGAGTATGAATGAAGACAGATCTATATATGTATACAAACATAAACATTAAAAAGATAAGTCAAAGAACCGCATAGTAGCGCGGTAACAACAAAAACGAAAACAGAGATGCATGTAAAAGATATGGGAAGTAAAATCAAAGAAACCTACATAATTAAAATAAGTAAAAGGAGTATGATAAAAAAAAAAAAAAAATACAATTCAGAATAAACAGAAATTTAAAATGATTTGTAGATTAACGACAAACGTAAGAAAAGGAGAGAAGGGAAATAATAATAATAAATGATTACATTTTGCTGTTGATAAGAAAAACAGAAAAATATTAAAATAGAAAGAGAGTATTCTCATTTTAAGCTTTAAAATCAATTATTATTATTATTTAACCATAACATAGATACGCAGAGAGATAATAATATTATATTTTTGTATAATTTTATGTTAATATTCTTACTTTATGCCATACAGGAGAGGAGAGGGTCAATAAATAAAATGTTCCCAAGGAAGGAACCATAATAAGAGAAAAGAGGAAATTTCAAAAAAAAAGAGAAAGTAGGAACCAGAAATAATTAAAAGATTAAAATAAATTAAAGAGGACTTGTAAGATTAACAACAAGCTGGTCAAGAGAAATAAAGATACAGCTCGTTGCTTAATCAACTTAAGAAACAATTTTTTTTTGTATAGATTTAAAATAAAATTTACTTATTAAATTTTAAGAATATAAAATTAAACATCGTTGTTACAGCATGAAAACGATTAAAACCAAAACAGACAACGTGTCCTGCAAAATGTATGTAAAGGGAAACAAAAGTGCTAAAAGGTTTTTCGACTAAAAATAATGATAAATAAAAAAATATTTTCGAGATGTCACGCACCAATTGCATGGTAAACAAATAAGATTAAAAATTTATGTAAAATAGGAAACTGGCTTCCAAACTGTTCATAAAAAAAAAGTGATGTCATTATAACGTTAATATAAAGTTGCATTGAGAATGATACCATTGTATAAAAGGGTAAAGGAGAATTTAAAGGGGAATTTTTATTTACAGTATGGAAGCTGGGTGCATCTCCTTATAGTATAAACTGCTGTAGTTTTAAAATAAAATAAGATGGAAATGGAATAATAATAATAAAAAAGAAAATTTTTTTTTGCTTGTTTGTTATTCTTATAGACTGCGATGTGCTATAAGAAAAACCACGATTGAGTATATATGCAGGTAATAAGAAAATATTATTGATTTAATTTACATAATCTAACATTATTATTATTATACCATAAAAATATGTAAGTTAAACAGAAGGAAAAAGAAGGAAATTAGATTTAAGAAACATAGTAACACTAATATGGTGGTAAAATTAAAAATACTGGCAACTGTATAAAGATACGAAAATGACGCCAGCATGGCAGATTGATATAAAAAAAAGAAAAAAAAAAAAAAACCGTAAACTTGACTAAAAGCGTAGAAGTATACGAAAAATGTAACCGAAATATAGACGTGAAAGAATAATGACGCTTTTAAGAGAAGTTTAATAAGAGAAAAGTTGAAACGCATTTCTACATAAAATTTTTTTTTTTCTCTTTTTCATCCACTTGCAAGCGTCATTATTGTTTGACAATGTAGTTAAAAAAGACAAGAAATTTTTTTTTAGGCAAGCAATCAATGCACTCATAACTTGTGTTTTTGACTTAATTGTAAAACATTTCTAACACATGTAGTAAACAAAGACTTTAAGTGTTAACATTTTACGAGCGGAATGAAAAATATGTAAACACCGGACGAACGAATAGAACAAAAAGAAGGAAAGAAAATAAAGAGTAATAATCGCATGTAAACTAGTATTTTAAAAGAAATTTGATAGAAGGTCAAATTATATTATGGACCTTAGGAAAAAAAAAGAAAAAGAAAAAGAAATACATTAAAAAAAAATTATTATTATATAAGAAAAATATATAATCAAATTATAATATTGAGTGCATAGAATAAAAGTAGTAAACAAGTAGAACTTGTATGTAAACGAGTATGTTAAAAGAAATTTAATAGAAGGTCAAATTATATTATGGACCTTAGAAGAAAAAGAAAAAAGAAAAAAAAAAATATATAAAAAAATTATTATTATACAAGAAAAACATATACTCAAATTATAATATTGAGTGCATAGAATAAAAAAATAGTAAACAAGTAGAAATTGCATGTAAACTAGTATGTTAAAAGAAATTTAATAAAAGGTCAAGATATATTATGGGCCTTAAAGTAAAAAAAAAAAAAAAAAAAAAAAAAATAAAAAGAGCATAAAAAAATTATGATGCAAAAGAATCAAATATTGAGTGTAAAGAAATAAAAAAAAAATATATAATAATAAATATACATTGTACCAAGAAGCGGCCAACTGGGCTACCACATTCCAAGTTTAGAAAAATACAGAGAAAGAGCATAATTAGTAAATCAGTAAAAGAGATTTTTGTTTCCGAACGCTCTCATTTAACTCGTGCGTTCTTTAATGGATGGGGAGGTGTAATGAACCGAGTTCATTACCAATAAATGTTAATAATTTTATTTTAATTAAAATTAAAATAATTAAAATGATAATAGAAAAAAATAAGATTGATCAAGTACTAAATAAACGAACACAAGAAATAAATAGCACGACGTAAGAAATTGAGATCAAGCAGTGGCTGAAGGAAACCAAAAAGAAACATAGGCTGAAGTCACAGGGTTCATTATAATTTTTTAAAAACAAAATATAAATAGGAACAACAATATTAATAATAAATAAAAGCGAAAATAATCGCCATAAAATAATAATAAATAAACAAATACGAGGGATAAATAGCAACAAATCCAGTTGACCTCAATGAAATCAAGGCTCGGCGGCCGCATGAAACAGCAAAGGAAGGAGAAGTATAAGCTGAATAGCATGCAAAAAAAAGATACGGGCAGGCGGCAAGCTTAGAAAAAGCGATAAGCCTGACCACGATGAACGGCTTCACAGAAAAACACGAAGTTAACTGAGAGGAGTATGAAAAGATTTCAGCAAAGCGGTAGGGGAATAAAGCGCAGTATGAAAACAGATAAGGCCCTCCCTGAAGAAAAGTACAGAGTGGAGGGACATTAAAACCAATTTATGGGTGTAATTATACAAGTACTGCAAAACTTAATAGAAAAGCTTTGGCGGAATATCAAAAAAACAGGAAACCGAAAAGATAACGGCAGAAAGTAATTGCCAATAAACTTCGAGTTGACCTCCTTCTAGTCAACTGAAGTTATGGTTTCCAGAAAAAAACCATACAGGGAGGGTTGACTGGCAACCAATCAGAATAGCTGAACATCATACGAATGGGCAGAAACACAGATCGCCGTTAGCAACAACGAAACTTCTAGAAGCTTGACTTAGAGTATAAAGCTCTAAGCTTGCAGGCGTGGGCTTCTTTCTTCCGACCAACTTCTTGCTGACCACGTCAATTTCGCCCAGAAGCCGATACGTCATCAAGAGCCTGCGGCAGCCAGCCACCGCCCATCTCTGCGTCATCTCAACCAAGGAGACCCAGTTGCATTTAAGGAAAGAAGAAGTTTATTTAAATTTCAAGTAACCAGGAACTATATCTATTGGAGAGCAGGGAGAACGCGGGAGGAAGCAGAGATTTACACCAGGAACGACAAAATTAAACAAGGTAGAGAGTCTTCAATATTGGTTAATTGTAAATTTCAAAAAGAAAAGATGGAGAGAAAAACATGTCTCGGGAACGCGTTGATTCTATTGCTAATTCGCTGAGTAAATGTTGAGCGTCACGAATTGTTGAAAATTAAAATTAAAATTAGAAAAAGAAAAGTTCAGAAAGGAAATGCAAAGAAAAGAAAAAGAAAACTTGGTATGGGGTAACACGGTTTGCCACGAAGTAAAACAAATATATTAATAAAAAAAAAAATTTTAATTAACTATGTACGAAGCAAGGCTTCTTAGGTAAATTGAAGAGGGAAAAAGAAATAAATTGATAAAATTTTGGCAATGACATGGGTTGTTTTTTTTCTATTGTTCTACCTATCCTTGCTGCATCTTTTTTTTTAGACTTCCATCCCCGGAGACGTAGCGCTCGCGCGTTAGTCAAACGGAAGTCGATGGATGGCTGAAATACAATCATCCATTACAAAAATTGTTCGACTTATATGCTGAACGTAACACTTTATTCAAATTAACATTTCTTAGAATATTACTGTAGCTCTTTTTTTTAATTATGATCTATTCGAAGGTAAACCGTTGGGCGTTAAATAATTTAAAAATTCTGTTGGCCAAATTGCGTCTAAAGTCTTGTCATTTACATCTTTTGCAGAGTCAATGCTCAAGTACTCTATTACTGGTTCATTTATTTTTAATAAAATTTATTCATTCATTACTGTTACAACTACGTTTTTCGGTGTTAATATAATATTTTCGTAATAGTCACAATTTTCAATATTTATATTATGCCCGTAAATTTCATCAATTAAATTGCCCTTTGACAATATTTCTTTTGAAATTTGTATAATCTTATTTCCCTTTTTCATATTTTGAATAAAAATTACCATCTCCGATATTTAGTAATCAATTTTTGAATTTATCATCTGATTCCGATAAACATTTATTTTCTTTCAAAAACATACATTGCAAATGTTCCCATAGATAGCTTTTTTTATACAATTTTTTACCTTCTGTTTTCTATTCCCATGTTTTACTATTGGTAATGTTTGTCTGAAATCACCTGATATGATAAATTTTTTCCCTCGAAACAAGTAATTATTATCACATAAATTTTTAAATATGCGATCGACGGCTTCAAAAGCGTATTTTGATGTTATTGTAATCTCATTCCAGATAATAATTACATTTTTTATTTTTTTACCTATTTCGCTCTTTGTACTAATATCATATATTGCGTCTTCAGATATGTTCTACGGTAATTCGAATGCTGTATGTACTGTCACACCGTCTTGTAATATATTAGCCACTATACCTGTCCATTATACAACTAAATAGTAGATTTCATGAATTTTTAGATAAGTTATAATTGTATTCAATAAGTAGCTTTTACCACTTACATCTGGACCGTCTATATATATATATATATATGTATATACCTTTTAGTGCAGTTTGTATTCAATACATTTATTATTGTATTAAGAGGCGGTCGGAACCAAATCGGTGACTTGCGGTATATATCAAGTCAGCATTTTTCGCTTTACGATAATATTTTGTATATTTTTATGGCTTAAACTATTTCAAATTATTCTTTATATACATGACTAGAGGAAATGACTATATTTTTACCATATGAATGAGTAAATAAATTATTATAAGCATTTATTACAAATATCAAACTGACTTGACATATACTGCATGCAAAAAACTGTCGTGTCGATTGTTAGGTGGCATTTTTCGCTTTATAACAATATTTTGTATATTTTTGTGGCTTTAACTATTTTAAATTATTCTTTATATACATGACTAGAGGAAATGACTATATTTTTACCATATTAATAAATAAATAAATTATTATAAGCATTTATTGCAAGCACCGAACTAAGTCACCGATTTGGTTCCGACCGCCTCTTAAGAATAGCCGTTTGAGCATTTGTTAGACTATCAATAATTGACCGAATATTATTAACATTATTTACTGTACTATATTCAATTTTGTTATTTTCAATATAGTATTCTAAAGTAGGTAGATTAAAGTCACTTAATTGAAATCTATTATTAGTTAAAATATCATTTATTATGCTTAATGCATATTCTTCACCATTTTGTCAATTCATTTTTGGTAATATGATAAAAATAGATTTTATATTTTTCATATAATTCTCGAGCATTAATTGGATTGTGAAATGTACAAATGTTACTAAATAATTGATGAAGAGCTTTTGGAAATCGAGATTTACATGATTTTCCTAAACTTTTATCCCATTCATTATCTATTTTAACTAAATTTCTTGCTTTTGCTGCTTCAAAGAATGTTGGGTATGTAATTCCATCAAAAGTTTCTAAGCTTCCAAAAGATGTTGCAGCTTTAACATGAAGCAGAAGTGATCTTAAAAAGAATCTTCCTCTTTGATTAAAAGAGTACATCCTGGTTAGAATAGGTTTCATACTTTTTAATTTTTTTCGTCCATGTTTTATATATTCGATTAAAAACATAATGTTGCGGTATACCAGAATAAAAGTAATTATGTGTATTTGGATCACTTTTATTAAGTTCAAGCCACGCTGTTAGTGTTGTTTTTACATTTTTCTTATCAATTTGGTGTTCGGATCCTTCTTTAAAATACACATATTGTTTATTTTCATTATGAACAGCTTATTTATAAATTGTATGTGAAAGTTCACTAATATTATATTACAATATGTGATGCATAGATTCTCGTGGGCAAACGTATTTTGTGTTTATATATTGTTTAATTTCATCATAAAACATATCTAAATCATTTGTTTCATCCGTTTCATCATTAGTATTACTTTTAGTATTTAATTCAGTTGCTTTCATTTCTATGAATGTACAATCATGTCCTTTGAAGAAGTATTTAAATAAGTATTTTGTAACTCCTATTGTTGAACATAATTTAATATTAATATGACAATTAAACTTTAACATAGAAGTATCCTTCTAGAAGAGTCTATCTTCTTTGGTATGAATATGCAATGCATTTTCCCAAAATATGTTTTTCAGTTATTTGCTCTATTAATATTCTCAATTTCTGATGAAATACTTCAACAACAATATCTGGTCTATCTATTACTTTTTTACTTTGTCTTATATTATTTGTGATTTCTTTCCATTTCGGATTGCATGACATAGTAATGGAAAAATCTGGTTTTCCAATTCTTTGTACTAATGTCATGAAATCAAGAAAATTTTGATGTAAGAAACTCGGACTTTCTGTAAAACTTGATAGTAATATAAACATTTTTCCAATTTTTAAACTATCATTGATTTCATTTTTTTATTTTTTGAGAAATCAATTACGCCTTGATAAATTTCTTTTCTTAAAGAATCTTGATTTTTCTTTATAAAATATAATCTTGAATTTATTTGAACTCATGAATATAAGTGGATATATAGTCATAAGATTTACGTGTTTACTTGTATATAGGATGCTTATTGGTTTTTCTGCTTTCGAATAAATACATGTATGGGTTATAATGAGTGTGGCATAAGTCCCATACTTCTAATTTCGAGATTTTTAATGTTAAAGTTATGAGTCAATAAAAAAATCAGGAAGAATTTTTTAAAAATTATAGTGCATTAGATTGATAGATTATAACGTTTTTTCATCTGATTCACCCAAACGTGAAAGCATTATTTCGATGTTTTTTTATTATAATAAAAAATATTCTACCATTTGTGCCATTTTCATTCTAATGACAAGTTTTAAAGTTGTTAGTGTTCATGGACTCATGCCATTATCATTTTTAATAATAAAAACAAAAGAATCCAATTGTTGATTTATAATCATATTTTTTATTTCAACAAATATTATTTCACAAATTTCTTAATAATTAACATCAATAGATTAATTATATTAAAATAATGCAATTTTACTATAACACAGTAATAACACAAAAACTTTATTCTGTATCAGATTCATTAGAAATTAAGGTACTATGATTATTTTCACTAGTAGTAAAATTTAAAAAAAATTATAATGTACCAGTGGAATGAATTATAATTTTCAGGATTCCTTCATCTTTTTCTAGTTTTTTTAGCAACTTAGTATTTTTTCAAAACCATTATTCGCTTTATTACTCTGTGATTCTGAATCACTACTTGGAACATAATCAGAGTTATTATCTAACGAAATAATTTATTTAAATACTTTTGTCATTTGGAAATACTTTAAATGTACGACTTTATATCAAATGCAACGAGTAACTGTGACTGAATTGATCACTACTAACCGTGCTATACATAGCATCTTATTTATGAATATAAATATGTTTTTTGGTAGCTATGATCATCATCATCATCATCATCATCGTCATCGTCATCGTCATCATCATCGTTATCGTTATCGTTATCGTTATCGTCATCGTCATCCTCATCATCATCCAGGTATTATCTAACCCGGATGTTAATCACCCTGATAGGGTCATACTTGGGGATACAAGAGTAGGGTTAGTTACCCGAATAAATTAACTCACCATTCATTGTTCGCACCTTTTGGGCGATGGGCTTATGGGACAGTCATCTCTTTTAACAAGTTTACGCTGAAAGCTTGTGACTGGAGCCATGGGATGTATGAATCAAGGACTCTATAAACTGGTATTTCTCGATGTTTCTGCCAATGCACGGAGCATAGATGAGCTGCAGGTACAGAGAGGGAAACTTAGTATGACGCCTGCATGCCTAACGTGGTCAGGGCTGCGGGTTCTATAAGCGAACTCTGAGTGGTCAAACAGAGACAGGTAGGCACACATGCTGGAATGCCCTATAAACGGGTCATCTCTGGCAAGTGACACCACATGTGGAGCATGGACTTGGGGACTCTTTAAAAAAAGTATCGCCCTAGCCGAGTGAATGTTGACAAATGAATGAGGGGGCTCTGTAAAGTGAGCATCTCCCGTGCAAATAGAGGCATGTATGCATGATAAATGAATAAATAAGAGCATGACTTTCTTATACGACGCAAACCGTTGTACGGTGCGACTCGTGAGCGGCCAAAGGGTGATCCTGGGTGGGAATGCGATCCGAGGCTGCGTGACCGGAACACCTGAACCATCTTTGGCTCCTGCTGACTGCAAGATGGGAGGCCAGTACCTTGCCAGTACTGGTCAATCGGCTTTTGGCGAGTACAGCTGTCGTACAACGTCTTTAGGAAACCTCCCAGAGAGCCGAGTATCTGGTGGGGGGCGGAGCTCGAGGAGGTAGAGATAGGCTAGTGCGGCTGACTGTGCTATATTCTGATATGATACACCGAGCTTGGCGCCGCCATTCCGGGTCATGTTTTCGGATTGTCACGTCAAGTTTCTCTCGGAGTGAAAGTCCGATGAGGATCCAGGTGGTCGTGCACATACTGGAACGAATTTTACTTTTGAGATCATGGAATCAACTAAACCACAGTACGAGGAAAGGAATACCCAAAAGGTCAGTAAAAGCAATGAACGATGCTCCGACATCGACAACGCAAATCTGGATATCCAGACGTGTCTGAGGGAAATGAAAGTGTTGATCCGAATGATGGTGATCTCGATAAAGAAGCAGAAAGAGGTAAACGTTACAATCAAGGACGCTTTATCTGAAATAAAGTACATGATCGCAAGACTCAATTCTGCAAAACTCAAGGGGCGAGGTAGAGAAACAAAATATAGAAGAGACAAGGAACACAGTGTTGACTAAAAGAGCCGCTTGAGTATCACCTTCAACTTTGCAGGACAAAAACAAGAAGAAGAAGAAGGAAAGCTCGAAAATCGAGAAGCACACAAGCCTGGAAAAGGAGGGTTAACCGAAAACCATGGAAGGCGGAAGATGGACTACTGTTCAGAAAAAGAAAAAGAGGAAGAAGAAGTCCGAGAAGATAACAGTCGGCAGCTCAAGCAAGAAGTAGTCGCGGCTAAAAAAAGTGAAGTCAGAGGCAATAGTCATCATACCTGCAGAGGGGAAAAAATATGCGTAAACCTTAACTGGGCTCCGTAAAAAGGTTAATCCCACGGACCACGGAGCAGAAGTGAAAAATGTTCGACGTACAAAAGCAGGGGTCGTACTAATAGAACTTAAAAACAATGGAGTAGACAAGGAGGCGACTCGTTAATGCCTCCAAACAGGCGGTAAGAGCAGAAGCTAATCTTCGAACCCTGGTTCCGAAGGCTACATTGAGAATCAGAGACATTGATTGTTGCAGCACTGAAGAAGAAGTAAAGGAGGCCATCCTACAGACCTTCTTCAACAAAGAGGATCTCTTCGGTCTAAGACTGACAAAGGTCAATAGAGCCGAGCAAAGAATGGCCATCATCACTGTCAAAGAGACAGAGGCCAAAAAAATGCTTGGGACAGGTCGCCGAACACTGCTATAGGTGTCTAGGGTACGGACACTTTAGCGCATCCTGCAAAGGACTTGACAGAAGCAATTAGTGCTATCGTTGTGGCGCCACAGAGCACAAAATAAGAAGCTGCATAGCCACAGCTGAATGTTTCATTATTATTATTATTATTATTATTGTTGTTGTTGTTGTTGTTGTTGTTGTTGTTTAAAAATTTTTTTATAGTTATATAATTTCATAAGTTGTTCAAACTTTTCTTGAAAACAGAGCCATGAAATTAATTTACTCTTGTAGAATAAAATCTGTCTTTTTATTATGCGAATGAAACTATTACTCTATTTTTGTCTTCAGTTCTTAATTTTTGCAATACAATGAATTTTTTAATTACAAAAAAAACTAAAGAGTAACACAAAAGCTTGTCAAATTCAAATAAGTTAAGTATGCATTATTTGAATAACTTTTCAACGGTAAAAAGAGCTATGCAGAATCAATAATAACAGTATAAATGCTAAAATGCTTATGTGTTGGCACTATAAATATAATACTATTATAAGTCAATCTTTGATTGTATTGTATTGCCAATTAATTAAATTACTTTATTGATTTATAAGCATTCTTCGTTCAATCAATCCAGTTACAGTATTATCATTTTGCTCTAAACTGAATTAATCCTTGTGTTTACATATACATATTTTTTATTGTCCAGAATAACCTATTAAAAAAACCACGTAGTTTTACCAAATAGTGTTTTTCTCAATGCATTATATGATTTTTTTTAAACATATAGTTTTTTTCTGAAATTGTTTAATTATATTTTATGAAAATTATAATAAAAATAGAATTAGAATTCGATTTCAGTATATTATTCTAAAATCATATACTTTATATAAATAAAATTAATTATAATTGATCATAAATATACATATGAAAAATATATTTTTAACCATATGCTTAAAAAAAAACCATATGGTGAATTGAGGCTAAATACCATATGGTGAAATTATATGGTTTTTTCCAAGAGGGTATTAATAAAAGTTTTTTTTCTGGAAATTTTTTAAATCTTTGAACATTTTAAACCTAAAACTTTTTTGTTAAAATATTGATTCCTTGAAGTTTAAAAATTAAAATTTCATTATTTACAGATGATCATGGAGGAAGGGAAAAAATGAAATAGATGAAATGTTCAGGCTGCAATATATATTTACACTAAGTTCCTGGATACAAAAGAACTTTAGATACAGATAAAAACTTGTCAAAATTTTATAACGCATTCAACAAAACAGTGGATGTAAATGTAGTAATATGTTCAAAATGTCACCTAAAGCTTCAATAAATTTCACATCAGGAGGTTGGACAATGTACATCTACATCAACTTAACCATTTAATTCGCAAGAATCTTCTTCTTCTCAATCTCTTTTTGGGTCTCAAACATCAATACAATCAACAATATTTACAGATGGGTCAGAAGTTGAGTTTCCAGAATTAAAATCCAAGGAAGCTGTGGAATTAAAAGAGATGCCAATTTAAAGGACAATATTTACTCATGCATTGTTTTTTATGTACGAATACTAAACAATTGATCCAACTTTTTTTTGAGGCTCGCTTGCAAGTTTATGCGCATAGCAGAATATACATTCCAACTGGTAATAGATGTTGCCACAAACATCTCATGAGAAAAAGATTTTATCAAGACTAGTACAATTCCAGTTTCAGAGCTGTCAGAACTATTGGAACAGTTATAAATTAGAGTCAATGTTGAAATACATGACAAAATTGGAGATTTTACGCTCTCGGAGGAGCGCTTGAACATTTTGACCGATTTTAAGTTGGGAAAATGCCATAGAATCACGTAGTATGTTAACGTCTTTAAGAAATTCCAACTTTCGAAACGTAACACGAGCTTTAGTCGTTTCTCTGTTTAAATTGGTTAGTGATAATTCAAACAAAATTATATTCACTGTCCTAGGGCTCAAACGTTAGCAACAAGTATCTGATTTTTCTGATTCCATCTTGACTTCTTTCAAAAGAAATGTGCTACCGACATGGTTTAGGTTTGGAGCTGTAAGCAGAGAGAAGTTAATAAGTCATGATACTCCAGTTGCCAAAGCACTCCACAATATAAAAGATAATCAATTAGCACTAATTGCAGATAGAACTTAACTTCGACACGAAAAAAGTTCAAATAATAATTACCAGAGGAAATCTTTTTCTGGACAGAAAACAGTACCATTATGTAAACCGTTTACAATCTGAGCTTTAGGTGGTTATATAGTAGACTCTACAGGTCCATTCGATGCTAATCTTTACGATTCTCAGATAATTGAGCTCTTAATGCAAGATGCAAATGGTTTGAAAAAATTGATGCAAATGAATGATTTATGGGTCGTTCATAGGGGTTTCGAGATGTTAAAGAAAAACTTAAATTGATGGGATATCGAATTTCAATGCCAGCACTAAAGGGAAGAAGAAAACAATTAACAACGGAAAAATTTAATTACACTCGTTCTGTTACGCATCAATCTGAATGGTGAAACGTCCATGTATCCACGATCAAATGATTTTACCACGAGGATTATGGGCTTGATTGTCCTATTTAATTGAATACATAAGCTAATTCCTTTTTAGTTTACATAAATCCTATTTTTTTTCTTCTAAAAAATCATCTAAATTTATCAATTTATCAATTTATCCTTAATAATATTTATATATATAGACCCTTGCTGCGAAAGCGGTCTTCAATCCTTTAAACCCTTTTTGTTTATATAAAGATGGCGATTATATAAATAAATAAAGTTGTTTATTTAGGCAAATTCTTTGACATAATAATACTATATGGAACTTCGCGATTGACGTGGCTTTTATTTAATTGGTTTAAACATTTTCCCTAATGCAAAATGTCATTAAATAATAATCTTTAGGAAGTTAAATCTAATCGCCTGCACGACGGTTCTTAAGTCACTTGCTTTTCGTATTTTTAATTTGATTAAAAATTTAAATCGATAAATTTATTTTAAGTTAAAACTGAAACTTGTCATTGATTCGACGGCCCTTAGTTAATTGATTTTTATAATTATGATAAAATAAAATACATCGCTAAATAACACCTTTTAAAAGCTGAACCTTGTCGCTTATTCGGCGGTTCTTAACACTTGTTTCTAAAGTTGAATAAAAATTTTTGAATTAATATTTTTTCTGATTTTAACTTGAACCTTGTCGAATGCTCTGACAGTTCTTAATGAATTGATCTAAAAACGTAATAAAAAATCAAATGACTAAATAGCAATTTTTAAAAGCTGAACCTTGTCGCTGCTTGGACGGTTCTTATCGCTTATTTATAAATTGAATAGAAAACTTTAGTTATTAGATTTTCTTAATTTATCTGAAACCTTGTCGGATGCTTTGACGGTTCTTGATGTATTGATCTTAAAATGTAATAAAAATAAAATGATTGAATATCAATTTTGATAAGCTGAACCTTGTCGCTGCTTCGACGGTCTTTATCGCTTATTTTGAAATTAAATTAAAAAATTTACTTAATAGATTTTTTGAATTTAACTGGAACCTTGTCAAATGCTTAGACGGTTCTTAATGAATTATTCATTAAATGTAATAAGCCAATGAAATGACTAAACAGAAAATTTAAAAGCAGAAGGTTCTCGCTGCTTCAACAGTTCTTATCACTTATTTTGAAATTAAATGAAAAAATCTAGTCAATAGATTATTTCAATTTAACTTAAACATTGTCGAATGCTTCAACGGTTCTTGATAGATTAATCTTTAAATGTAATAAAAAAAATAAAATGACTAAATAGCAATTTTTAAAAGCTGAACCTTGTCGCTGCTTGGACGGTTCTTATCGCTTATTTTTAAATTAAATGAAAATTTAGTTAATATACTTTCTTTATTTAACTTAAACGTTGTAGAATGCTTTGATGGTTCTTGATGAGTTTATCTTAAAATGTAATAAGTATAAAATGACTTAATTATAGCAATTTTTAAAAGCTGAACCTTGTCGCTGGTTCGACGGTTCTTATCGCCTATTTTAAAATCGAATAAAAAATTTAGTCTATATATTTTCTGAATTTAACTTGAGCCTTGTTGAATGCTTTGACGGTTCTTGATGAATTATTCTTAAAATTTAGAAAAAATAACATGACTAAATATCAATTTGGAAAAGCTGAACTAAGTCGCTGTTTCGACGGTTTTTTTCGCTTTTATTGATATTAGATGAAAAATTTAGTTAATATGTTTTCTGAATTTGTCTTGAACTTTGTAGAATATTTTGACGATTCTTGATAAATTAATCTTTAAATTTAATGAAAAATTAAATTACTCAATAGCAATTTTTAAAAGCTGAACCTCGTCGCTACTTGAACAGTTCTTATCGCTTATTTTAAAATTGAAACAAAAATAGATTCAATATATTTTTTTTATATAACTTGAACCTTGTCGAATGCTTTGACTTTTCTTGACGAGATGATCGTAAAATGTAATGTGAATGAAATGACTGAATATCAATTTTGAAAAGCTGAACCTTATCGCGGCTTAGACCGTTTTTATCGCTCATTTTAAAATTGAATGAAAGAATTTAGTTAATAGATTTTCTAAATTTCACTTGTTGAACCTTGTCGAACCATTGGCGATTCTTGATGAATTGATCTTTAAATGTAATCAAAATAAATAAAATGACTAGATAGCAATTTTTAAAAGCTGAACCTTGTCGCTGCTTAGACGTTTATTATCGCTTATCTTAGGACTCGAATAAAAATTGAGTTAATATATTTACAGAATTCAATTTGAACCTCGTCGAATGATTTAACGGTTCTTAATGAATCGATCTTTAAATATAATAAAATAATTAAAATGACTTGCTAGCAATTTTTAAAAGCCTAACCTTGTTACTGCTTGGACGGCTATAGCTTATTTCAAAATTCAAATTAAGTTAATATATTTTCTAAATTTAACTGAAACCTTGTCGAATGCTATGTCGGTTCTTGATAAATTGATCTTTAAATGTAACGAAAAAAAAAATGACTAAATATCAATTTTGAAAGGCTAACCCTTGTTTAGCCTATATATTTAATAAAGATAATACTTTTTGGTTATCAACTAAAATAGCAGACTAATTTATTTTCAGTTTCAGATTGCCTAAATGTGCATATTTTTGTAAATTATTGTTACGTTCTTGTGTTATGTAATCATTGTCTTCATTTTTTAATTCGAACAGTTAATACCGTAAAGAACGGAATTCTTATCAGGGTATGATTTCTTTTATATAATCAGAAACTACATCTTCTACGGTAACACTAACAAATATAAACTACAGAGCTGTCCCGCACAGCATGAAATGTTTTGAAATATTTCGAAAATATTTCAAACGTTTTATACTGTGAGGGGCTCACCTGCTTGCTTGTACTCCAACACAAGCTCGGCTCGCTAATGTATCTTTAAAATAGTAAAATATTTTAGTAATATTACATTACTATTTTGATGTTAATTACTTTTAAATCATGCTGTAGCACCACATGAAATATTCCTGCTGACTAGGCGCATTATTTGGCGATATTTTGGTGGTGCTCGACAAAATATCGTACTGAACAATATAAACAATCTCAGTAAGAAGCTCTTAGAATGCATCGATATGTTTTTGAGGTTATTTCAAAGAAATCATACAAAGAATTGTCTCAAATACGTCAGAAAAATGATAGTTGAGGTCATTTTTAGTCACTATATGCATTTTTGAGGTTAATTTCATATCTTTTGGCCAAAAATTGTACTGAATAAGATTAAAAATCAGTACCAAAAAAGCTATTAGTCAGTAAATAAATTTTTAAGGTTACTTTGAAGATGACGTGGTGAAATTATAGTTTAAGATGGTAATAAAAAGATTACAGGAGTCTTTTTGGTCGAAAAACGATTTTTGATAAGCTTATTCTCGTATTTTATGGATACATATAATATAAATCCGTCTGAATATCAATATCTAGGAGATTTTTCTGGTGGCTGAACGTGTATTTGGTGTTATTTTCATGATTAGAATGCAATAGAGCCTCTAAAATGCTATAAATCTACAAAATTTTCACTTTTTAAATATTTTACGTACTTTCCACCATTCCTACAAAAATCTGCAAAAAATATGAATGATAGATTTTATGAAAAGTGAAGTTTCCAAAAGTAAAAAATAAGTATGCATTCATACCGTTAATGTACAGGCCATTTTGAAATTTTCAAATTTATTTTTAGGTTATGTTTGAGACTCGCAAGGTTTTATATAGTCACTAAATATATGCATTTTATCGTCCTCTTTTACCTCGATTTCGAATTTTGAAGATCCATTAAGAATTCACCTAATTATAGCATAAAAACCAAAAAGCACGTTTTTTGAGGGTATGAAGCCAATTTTGACCATAGAAATCTGAAACTTTCAGGATTTTAGTTTTCTGACAAGACAAAAAAAAAGCAAAGTTTCAGGGAAATCCAAGTTAAGGCCATTTTTACATGCTTATTCGGCTACACTCTTTATAAATTTGTTAATTTCATTGACAATAGTAGTTCGATATAAAATATGTATTTAATTTTTTTTCACATATTCATATCATTATATTGTACTGCATTGAAAAAAAATTTTTTTTTTTTAATTTTTATTAATTGATAAGCTTTAATAAAAGTGAATAATTATTATTCACAATCATAGTATGAGGAAAATGTTTATATTAACATCAACTTTTGCAGGGAGTCCGTGTTTCTCATATAGAAATACTCTTGATCTTATGACATTAGTACGAAGAATTGGGAAACCATAGGAAATGGGAAGAAATCACAAATAATATAGAGCAAAGTGAAGAAGTAACAGATAGACCAGATATTGTTGTTGAAGTATTTTAATATAAATTAAAACTATTAATAGAGCAAATTTCTAAAAACCATATTTTGGGAAAATGCATTGCCTATTCATACGTAGTAAAATTTCAAAAGAGAGGATTACGGCATGCCTATATGCTAATATTTTTAAGTAAAGACGATAAAATTTACTATAGTGATGACGTTGATAAATTTATAGTAGCTGAAACTCCAAATAAAAATGAGAAACCCAGAATATATGAAATAGTTTAACAATTTATGATCCTTGGCCCTTGTGAAGATCAGAATAAAAACTCACCTCGTATGGATAAAGAATCAGAAAAGCGTCCAAAAATTTTTCCGAAACGATTTAATAAAACTACAATAACGACAGATGGTTATCCTATTTATAGACGAAAAAAAAATAAAAATAAGATATTATACACAAAAAACAAGTGAGCAGACAATAGATTTGTGGTTTCTCATAACCCGTATTTATTACTAGAGTTAAGCTGTCATTTTAATATTGAATTATGTTCAACAATAGAAGTTATAAAATACTTATTTAACTACTGCTTCAAAGGACATGATTGTGAATTTATCGAAATGAAAGCAAGTGAAATAAATACTGAAAGTAATACTAATGATGAAACAAACGAAACGATAGATTTGGATATGTTTTATGATAAAATTAAACAATATATAAACACAAGATACGATTGCCTACCAGAAGCTATGCATTGCAAATTGGAATATAATATTAGTAAACTTTCTCATACAATTTATAGATTAATCGTTCATAATGGATATGAACAATATGTGTATTTTAAAGTAGGATCTTAACACGAAATTGATAAGAAAAATGTGAATACAACATTAACAGCGTGGTTTGAACTTAATAAAAGTAACCCAGAGGTACATAATTACTTTTATTCTGATACATCGCAAAATTATGTTTTCAATCAAACACATAAAGCATGGACGAAAAGAATAAAAACTATGAAACCTATTCAGAATTATAACAGAATGTACTATGTTAATCAAAAACAAAGAGAAAAATTCTTTTTAAGATTACTTCTGCTTCACGTTAAAGCTGCAACATCTTTTGAAAGCTGAAAAACTTTTGATGAAATTACGTACCCAACATTCTTTGAAGCAGCAAAAGCAAGAAATTTAATTGAAATCGATGATATATGGGATAAATGTTCAGAAGAATCTTGTAAATCTCGATTTCCAGAAGCTCTTTGTCAATTATTTGGTAATATTTGTACATTTCACAATCCAATTAATGCTCGAGAATTATATGAAAAATATGGAATCTATTTTTATCTGGGATGAAATCACAATGACATCAAAATACGCTTTTGAAGCCGTTGATCGCATTTTTAAAGATGTATGTGATAATAATTATCCGTTCGGAGGGAAAACATTTATCATATCAGGTGATTTTAGACAAACATTACCAATAGTAAAACATGGAAATAGAACACAGATAGTAGAAAATTGTGTCAAAAAAAGCTATTTATGGGAACATTTTCAATGTATGTCTTTGAAAGAAAATAAACGTTTATCGGAATCAGATGATAAATTTAAAAATTGGTTACTAAATATAGGAAACGGTAATTTTTATTAAAAATATGAAAACAGAAATGAAGTTATACAAATTCCAAAAAAAATATTGTCAAAGCGTAATCTTATTGATGAAATTCACGGGCATAATATAAATATTGGAAATTGTGACTATTACAAAAATATTATATTAGTACCGAAAAACGTAGATGTAACAGAAATGAATGAAAAAATTTTATTAAAAATAAATTAACCAGTAATAGAGTACTTGAGCATTAACTCTGCAAATGATGTAAATAACGAAAGTTAAGACGTAATTCTCCCAACAGAATTTTGAAATTCTTTAACGCCCAACGATTCACCTCCACATAAATTACAATTAAAAAAAAGAGCTATAATAATGCTCTTAAGAAATGTTCATTTGAATGAAGGACTTTGTAACGAAACCCGATCAGTAATAACGAAATAAAAACAATTTACCATTAATGCGCAAATATTAACAAGGAGTAACAAAGGGAGCTTTATATTCTTACCATGTATGACCTTATCAGCAAATGATGAACTGCTATTCCAGATGACCAGAAAACAATTTCCTGTAAAACTTGCTCATGAAATGACTAATAATAAGTCGCAAGGACAATCATTTAAATAAGTAGGGGTGTATTTACCAACATCAATTGTCAGTCATGGGCAGTTATACGTGACATTTTCAAAGACAACTAATGAAAAAAATCGAAAATGTTAACAAAAAAATCAAGGAAAGTTAAAGATAAAATGGTCCATACAAACATCGTTTACAAAGAAATATTATAAAACCACAATACAAAAATTAAATATAATAAATAAGAAAATAAAATCAAACATATTTAAAACTCTAATATAGCATTAAATATAAAAAAATTAAAAATTATGAAGTAGAGTTTAGCGCTGTATGGTAAAAAATCACGGCTGCTATTGTTAGTTCGGTGCTATTGAAAAAACGCGGTTGCTTTTTTACATGCTGTGTGGTTAAAAAAAACATGGTTGCTATTGTAAGTGCTGTAATGGGGAAGAACGCTAAAACTACTGTAAGCTCTGTGTAATTGGAAATTCGCGACTGCTATCAAGAGCACTATCTGGTTAAAAAAACGCGGCTGTTATTTTATAAGCTAAAGATGAAAAACGCAACAAATATTGTAATTTAATATTATTTTTATTTTGAATACTTACGCGCATCCACAGCTTCCATTGCCCACGAAAGATGCTCTAACATCATAAGCACTATGGGCCCATTGCTCATGAGCCACCTTATGTATTCTTGCACCTTTTTGATGCTTTGAATTTTTCGCTGATTATTTTCCATTTTACCACGTTTTTTTTCAACTTTTTTTTCTTGTTAAAGAAAATTAAAAAAAAAGTTATCTTCGAATTATTTTTCCTGAGTTAAGAAAATGTTAAAGATGATCTTCGAATCAACGAAATGTAGCTTGGAACGAGGTATTTATACAGAAAATTAAGATACTTTTACTATATTTTTCATGAAAAACCTACGATTAGTGAAAATTTTCTTTCCAAAAATTTGTCACCTCCTTTAGAGAAAATTTAGTCCATCCTTCATTAGTTTTGTATACGCCTGACATTTTAATTTTTATCGTCGTGGAATTGACCCTTGCAATAAATACCGTTTTTCCTCAAAAACTTACATAGACCTGTGACTAACAAATTAAAAAAGAAAGGGGGAGCATTTTTAAGAGGAAAGTCATGTATATATTTCTTGAAATAAGCAATCTTTTTCTTAAAATAATTGATCCCTTCAATAAAAATCTTTTTTCTTAAAAATACTTTTAAACACCTGAGATAGATAAAACTTACCTAATTTTTCCTTAGTAAATTCAACGAAAAAATAAATGCACCTGCAAGATAAGTTTTTCCCCATACACACTTGTTACAAAAAAATAGTTTTCAAAGAAAAGGAATTCTCCTTTTTACAAAAAAGGTTCTTGTAAATCTTATTTTAAGTATTCATCCCTTTTTTCAAACAAGAAAAAAAATGCATTAGACTCTTTCAATAAATAACTTTTATTTCAAAAAAAATTTCAATCTTCAAATTTCCGACCACCTGCGAAAAACTGTTTTTCCTTAAGAAAACTGACACACACTTAAGACAAAAAAAATTTTTTTAAAGAAAAAGATTTTCTTTTTTATAGAGGTGGGTCGCATATATCTTCTTTGAGCATTCATTCCTTTTTTCTTAAACATGAAAAAAGAATGCGACTGACCCTTTTAATAAATATCTCTTTATCTCAAAAAAAAACAAGAGAACAGGTAGCTGCCCCTTTCAATAAATCTTTTTCTCAAAAAAAAGTTTTTCTTTAAAAAAAAAGACGGAGCATAACGAAGTGATTTAAATAGATTAGAAGGCAAATTTATAGTTTGCTCATTTATTATATTCTACAGGTTACATGATCCGTTATTTTCATGCACCTGTGACTCAAAAGAGAACACACACGCAGTGTACTGCATTGAGCTAAAGGTCATTTCTTTCCTTCTCTTCTAAAAGCAGGTAAATTTTCATGCAACGTTAAAGAAAACGCACAGTGGGCAGCGCAGCAAAAAAGGTCTGCCCTTTCGCTCTCTTCTCAGAGTGGGAAAATTTTCCTGCGCTCTCCAAAATAGAACATATTGTGGGCGGCGCTCTATTCTTTCTTTAATAATAAGAAAGCACAGCCTTTTCTCTCCATCCCAAAATAAGTATCCAATACATTTTTAGGGAAGGGAAGACTCATAGGTATTTCAAATGGAACCAGATTGTAAAACACTTAGTGGAGAGGAAAAAAGTATTTTATCGTTTTTTATTTTTTAAACAGGCAGAGGAATTCATATGTATTTTATTGAAACGGATTCTAACATACTAGTAGGAGGAAAGGGGATGTGCCAGAATGCCTATAGCCTATCTACTTTGGAAGGTTTTTATCGCTTATTTTAAAATTAAATAAAAAATTAAGTCAATATATTTTTTGAATTAAAACTGAACCTCATCGTTATTCGACGGATCTTGATGAATTAATCTTCAAATGTAATAAAAAAAATGACTAACAAGGAGAGTGTCACACCTCCAGATCACGGATTTTGTTCAAACTTCGGGATAAGTTTTCAGATGATAAAATATGAAAAAAGCTAAAGTTATAGTCACAAACACTCAATTTTTCTCTAGTTACATGCAATTAAAGAAAATCACTAAAAAAGTTACTAAATTTTTAAACGCATATAGTTCCTTAGCATTGATAGCTAGAAGCTTGAAACTCTTTTGAAATTAAAGCTGAGCTCAAATCCTTTCGAAACAGTAGTTACAGCATATCAAAATATTATTTTTTTCCAAAGTTAGAGCGTAATAAAGATTGGACTTAATTTAAGCTTTTATTATTAATTAATGTTTTAAAAAGAAAATTCAGGTCCAATCTTTATTACGCTCTACACTGAAAGAACTTTTCGTATGCTGTATGCCAAAGCGTGAGGGCGCAGTATACTACAAGTTTACGGGAGACAGAAAAACAGATGTTGGCGTTTTAAAAGCCAACTGATATCAGCCAGCCGTGCGCACGCAACTCATAAGTAACTTTTGGCATTCAAAACGCCAACATATATATTACTGTTCGCTGCTGAGTATGAGCGGACTGTATACCTCCCCTCTTGGTTGGCAGATCGCTAAGACATCTATCCGTGTAGCTTCGGAAAAAAATAATATTTTGATATGCTGTAACTACTGTTTCGAAAGAATTTGAGCTCAGCTTTAATTTAAAAAAAGTTTCAAGCTTCTAGCTATGAATGCTAAAGAACTATATGCGTTTAAAAATCTAGTAACTTTTTTAGTGATTTTCTTTAATTGCCTGTAACTAGGATAATATTGAGTGTTTGTGACTATGACTTAAGCTTTTTTCATATTTTATCATCTAAAAACTTATCCCAAAGTTTGAGCACAATCCGTGATCCAGAGGTGTGAAACTCTCCTAGTAAGTAGCAAATTTTAAAAGCTGAACTTTGTGGTAGCTTAGACGGTTCTTATCGCTTATTTTAAGATTAAATGAAAAAATTTAGTCACTACATTTTTTTAATTTGACTTGAACCTTGTCGAATGCTTCTACGGTTCTTGATGGATTGATCTTTAAATGTGACGAAAAAATAAAATGACAAAATAGCAATTTTTAAAAGCTCAAGCCTTTCCTGTTGCTAACTGATGCGAGAGAAAGAGATGAGATTTGTGTGGATTTCGTTTTGATGACTTTGCAGAGAGTATCCAATGTACACAAATTTTAGTTGTTGGTTCAAGGCTGCGCTAATTTTGGTATTTATATATAAAGGCTGAAGTTGATCTTTCTCTCTCTCACAAATGATTGTTCGTAAACATATATTTTTTTTGACTATAATTTTTTATTGATGTTTTTCTCGTTGTTTATATTGCAATGTAAAATTTTGTATGCTTCATTAGTTAATTTCGTTGGGCAAATCAGAAAAAATGATACCAAGAATGCCATATTTTTTATAAAAACTCAATGAAATATGACAGTCGTTTATTTTTTTTAATACTAAATTCTTATATTAGCTATTTGTTTTTAACTAAACTATAATTACGCTACTTATGTTCGATTTAAGAGGCGGTCGGGTCTATTTCGCCGCTACATATAGGGTGGCACTGCGGTCAGGTGAGAGAAATCTATTAAATATTTTTTATACAGCTATTTACAATTTTCTGAGACGACAATATACTTTTAATGTTGTCATTTCCTCTAGCCATATATATGTAGAATAATTATTAATACTTATCTTGTTTGAAAAGTCTAAAATATTGTTGTAAAGCGAAAAATGCGATGCAACGTAGGACCGATGTAAACATGGTTGTTAATAGTTCGTTCTTCGGCTGTGACTGGGTGTCCATGGATCTCTTGCGATGTTGTTCAATAATGCAGTTCTTTCCACTTGGAACATTATGTGGTCCCTCAGATCATCTAAATCACGTTCTGTGTATATTTCACTGATGGCCGATGATGCGATGTTAGCGTATTACCATGTTGCTTTTGTCAAAGGCTTGATTACGATTGGTGCCCGGGCATCTGTAGGCCTTGGAATTATCTTATGCCAGCTTTGGTCAATGCGGTAGTGTGATGGTAATAAGTGGTTACATGAAACTCGAGTACCTTTACTTTTGAGGATGTGTGAATGGGGTCAAAAAGAGAGTTTGATTTCTACGACTTACTTGTAATTCGGTGTAGCAATTTTCTCCGTGCTCTATTTTTACGTCCATTGGGATACACTTAATGATGTGTACCACTTCGCCCGCTGTTACTGCCATATAACCAGGACTTTTCATGAGGTTATACGCAAATTAATCCGGTGTTAGAGTCGCTATCGCCAACGCGTTTATCAACGTCTCGCGTTCGATCTGACATTGTTGAAGCATTATGTCGCGGTACAGCTGATTTATTTAGGTTCGCATGTGCCTTTCCACGTAAACAAACTTCAAGTTAACGTATGTAAAAATGTCCATATTCTTGATATTTAAAGGACCGTGTTTCGCGAATGATTTTCCAATGAAAGTGGTTTCAAAAATTACAAGTTTGGGATGTTTGGTCAACCTAATTTTATATCCACATACAGGATCTTCGCTCTTAAAAGCTAACACAAGGGTTATACTCTGTGTGGATAATGAATACACGATCTGTTCCTTTCCATTACAATCTAAATCTTCTATGAACAAAACCCTCGTATAGCACACTGTAATTGCACAATCTGCAGTTATCTTTAGGGATAGGATTCCAGATCGTGAATCCGTTATCAACATCGACGCATCCTTCATCGGACAACGGACAGAATGTACTGGAGGGAAAATGTATTTTGTTATTTTCGTTATCTACACGTTTGCTTTGCATTTTTATCGTAATTTGTATTAACCATTGGACAATTATTTTATCCCATGATCCACAAGAATCCGCATATGCTGCTCCGTTACATGATTTGTCCTCCCTTAGAGTTTCTGCAAAAGGTATAGGATACGTGTATGTTCGATTAATCTTAATGTTATTAAAAACATAGGATTCTCCTAATTTGAGGATCCCTGTATGGTAAACTCCAACGCAAGCGCTTCTACTGATTTCCAACACATATTCGTATTCTCCGTGTTTGACGATATATACCTGGGAATGCATCCCACAGTAATATACAGATTGTTGTGAATGATTCGGACAACATGCACAGCTATTAATAACAGAAAATTCCAATGTAAGAGCACGTAACAATATCGCAGCCAATCATTCGAACTTTCTGTATAAAAGATTACATTGATCGCAGCAGGGCGCTTCGACTAAGCTGCGTTGTGGCTTGCTACGGCTCTCCGTAGTCTACCGCACAGAAAGCAGAATCCAAGCCCAATGGCTAAACTGCTTTGTCACTCGCTACGACTTTTCGCATTAAATCATGCAGAAGGCCGAAGGCAAACACTGCGAATGAACTTTGTAGTCGCTCACTACGGTTCTCCGTACTCTAACGTATACAGAAAGCTGAATTCGAACACAGCGATTTATTGCGTGGTCGCTCGCTTTGAATGTCGATCTCAAGCATTGTGACAACGCTTTAAACACGCTTGCTTGATTAATAAATAACATTGAAAAAATGATAATTTTTATTTCCTTTTATATATTTTTTTAATGTTTATGTAATTATGTAAATTCATAATTTTGAACTATTTTTAAAAATTATAATTTATAAGTACGGTTATTAATGCTTTAATATCATTGATTTTTTTTTTCATTTTTAGATCATTAATACATATTTTCGAGTCAAATAGTTAAAAAACTATATTAATAAATCTATTAACAAATCTAAAAATAAAACAAATAAAAAATTGAGGAAGAAAATAACTTTAGTACATTTCAAACAATTTATGTGATTATGGATGATAACATTTATGAAGTTATTACTAAACATTAGTTTACCTTAACTATATTGTTCCGAATTTCATACACAAGTTATATTCACTTGCCGTAAAAAGGAAAATATTTACATGTGATTTTTATGCTATTTTAAATTCTTAATTAATTTAGATCTATTATAAATAATTAATAAATATTGCCAAGTAAAAAATACTCAAATCCTGGTAGAACTAAGATTTATTGGTAATATCGCCACTACATATTTACACATAATATCTGATAAAAATGTATTCGTGCGTTTTCTTCAAAACTAAGTTTGTTTGAAAAAAGAAAATCTTATGATTAATTAAGAATGACTGTTCTTAATACTTTTCCGCAAATTCAGGTGTTTTCAGAAATTTTCTTTGTTATCGCTGAAATTTATTCGTTCTTAAAAAAATATTGAGTCATTAAGTATGAAATCAACTTAGGCAGTTTTAATGTATATTCAATAGTTATTTTTCACCTAACAGGTAAATTAAAAAGTCTATATATTTTAATTTTTAAAAATTCAATTATATTGTACATGTTATTTACAACAAAAATAGTTCTATTAAGTTTTTACAATAGTTTCATACTTTTTAATAGAAAATTTATTAAAACATTAATTCAGCAAAAAAATTTGAAAAAATAAAAATATTCCATTACTTTCAATTTTTAACCCCAAAATTTTTTATTTTTATTTTGGATACCAAATGGAACATATTCCTGTACTTATTGATTTTTATTATTTAGCTGTTTAAATTTCACATGAATTTATCACATTATTTATATATATCTACATGTTCTATGGATTTAATATTATAACTAACTAGGAGAGTATCAGACCTCACGGATTTTGCTCAAACTTTGGGATAAGATTTAAGATGTCAAAATATGGGAGGAAACAGAATTTCAGACCCCAGCGCTCAATATTTCCCTAGTTACGGGCAATTAAAGAAAATCACTAAAAAAGTTACTAGATTTTCAAACGCTTACAGTCCCTTAGCATTGATACTTAAGAGCGTGAAACTTTTTTTAAATAAAAGCCGAGCTCAAATACTTTTGAAATAGTAGTTATAGCATCTCAAAATATTATTTTTTCCCAAAGTTATAGCGTAATAAACATTAGACCCAATTTCAGGTTTTGTTATTAATTAATGTTTTAAAAAGAAAAATCAGGTCCAATATTTATCACGCTATAACTTTGGGAAAATATAATATTTTGACATGCTATAACTACTATTTCGAAAGGATTTGAGCTCAGCTTTAATTTAAAAAAAGTTTCAAGCTCCTAGCTATCAATGCTAAGGAACTACATGCGTTTGAAAATCTAGTAACTTTTTTAGTGATTTTCTTTAATTGCCTGTAACTAGGAAAATATTTAGCGTTGGGATCTGAAATTCTGTTTCCTTTCATATTTTGACATCTGAAAACTTATCTCAAAGTTTGAGCAAAATCCGTGATCCGGAGGTCTGATACTTTCCTAGTAAGAGTATTATTTTATTAAGATTTCATAAAATGGAATAAAATAATATATGAACAAAAATTATTTTAAATGAATTTCGAAGATATATTGGTACATCTTTAAGAGTTTAAACTTTAAATATCACTTTTTTCAAACAATTTTTAAACAGAGACTATTCTATTACATTAAAAAATACACAACTTTTGGCGAATAAATTTTTCTTTTTTAAAACTAATAAACGAAATTGATTTTTTAAAAGCTATATTGAACGGTACCCTGAAAATTTCATTAACAGTATCAAATATTTTCGAAAAATGATATGAATTGTTTTTGCATAAATGGTATGGAAAGAAGCAAATTTTCGGAAGTTCTTTTATTAACCCTTTCAGAACGGAATTTTCATTTCATCATGAAAAGTTCTGATAACTATTGAGCGATGATAAGTGTTCATTCATTAAGCAATTTTTGCGATAGCAAAATTTTTTTTTCACTTTTTTCTTTTCAAGTTTTCTCAGTTTTTATCAAAGATAGAATAACTCAGGTCCTCAGTGTGAGATTGGAAATAGTCCACTTCAATCTAATACACATATTTTTTTTACAAAATTTTAAGCTACTTTCGCACAATTTCAAAAAAACCAAAAAATGTCAATGTACTGTAATGTACATTGGTTCTGAAAGGGTTAGATATAATTTGAACCACACAAATAATTTTTAAGAAAACTAAAACAAAAAATTCAAAAGCGGGTCGAGTATATTCGTCTTTTTCTAATCAAAACATTGTTTTTTTCTACCATAAGTAATATGATCAAGAAAACGTTGAAAGACTTAAAACATAGAGTTTAGAGTAAAAAATTTTGTTTTTCAAGAATCAAAGTAAAAAAATTAATTTTTTCTTATTAAAGAAAATTTTGCTTTTTTTGATTCGAGATGACACGTTCTCTTCATTTTTTGCTAAAACTAGTTTTTGCAAAAAAATTATTCTTTGATCAGAAAAAGACGGAGAAACGTGACCTCCTCTTGAAACAAGGTGAAATCAGGTTCAATATTGAAACAAGTAATGACAATTTCAAGTCAGTTAATGATGTTCATGAAAAAATTGCTATTATTTAGGTTATATAAAGTTATACATGACTCTACTAATGTTTGCTTTTTATAATAATAGTTCTATAATTATATAAAAGTTTATTTGAGAGGTATAATGCAAATGTTAAAATTAGCGAGAGGTGGCTTGAATGAAATAAGCGCAATCAATTCGTAATGAATAATTTATTATAAAGTAGACAAAACCCCTATATATCACTACTGCCCAACTGTCAATCACGGAGTAAACAAACGCATCTCGCGTTTATCAAAGATACCCTGCCTAACGGCGGTGCTGCACACTACACACATACGATTTTTTTTTCTTTTTTAAAAAAAAAGATTAATATATAAAGGATATTGTTATCCTCTATATAATTAACCTTTTTCTATGGCGATGTCGAGGGAGCCCAGCCCGGAACCGTTTAACACATTACATCAGGCTAGACTATCAGACACCGCCATACCGAAAACTTTGACTACCGATGGATGGTCAGCCACTTTTGTGACCAACAATCAACCGATACTCAATAAGGTCAGATTTCTTAAGAGTCGCGATATGGGTAGCACATACACTAATTTTCTTTCGAAATAAGTCAGAGGTGTCTGGCCAGGATTCGAACCCGTGCCCACCGCGTTGAAGGCAAGAGCTCTATCCGTTACGCCACCGCGCTCCTGTATACACATACGATTGATCGTGTCTACATTTCTAAATGTAAAAATCGTGATTTTTTTATAAAAATTATATAACCTTAAGAAAATTTGGAAAGAGCTGTTCATTGTAGGCTTACAACAAATTTAGTTATTTAGTTTGAAATAGATAGTTTTAAGTCAAAAATATTTATTTATGTTATAATGCACTAGAATAGTAAGCATTTAAAGATTGTTTAAAAAAGTGATATTGAAAGTTTAAACTTTTAAAGATGTACCAATATATCTTTGAAATTTATTCAAAATAACTTTCGTTCATATCTTATTTTATTCCATTTTATGAAATCTTAATAAAATAATACTCTTAGTTATAACATTGAATCCATAGAACTTGTGTAAATATATATCTTTATATATTAGTTATATATGTCCTTTGACTGTATTCAGGTTGAATATGAATCGAGATCAATGTCTGTCGCTTGAGTTGAAATTGACAAGGGCGCGCGAAGCGCGCCCGAGGTAGATTTCTGCTCAAACGGCAAACATTGTTCGAGATTCAGATTCAACCTGAATACGGTCAAAGGACATAGATGATTTTATGTGCGAAGTAGGCCGTATGAGAAACTATAACTTATTAGTTGAAAATATTAATCTTTTTTTAAATATTTTAAAAATTTAATTTTAGATCTATTGATTTTTTCTTTTTTTTATTAGATTGACATTTTGTAATGAGCATAGCTGCTGTGAAAGCGCGAGTAATTTTTTTCCATTAACATACGTTCAATGTGATTTCTCTTTGACATATTGAACGAAACACAGTAGCATAGGTGATGCCATATTGATTTTTCCTGAAACATAAAAATCTTGTGAAGAGTCGAGGAGCGCGCCTGAGACATATGCGATGCTAATACAAATTTAGCATGCTTTTTACATACTGACAAGAATACGACATACGAGGATATATATATATATATATATATATATATATATATATATATATATATATATATATATATATATATCCTCAGGGTACCCCCTGCTCGCCCTGCTCCAGCCCCCCAATTTTTGATGTACTTATTCTTGTGTATACATACGTATAAATGCCTCATCTCTGAGGCGTACCCTGAGGCGTTGTAAGAGGAGGGGATGAGGAAACATTGAGGCGTCTCTAAGGCAATGTATAAGTCGGGACAAGAGGCATACAAAAAAATGCCTCATCTCTGAGGCGTACCCTGAGGCGTTGTAAGAGGAGGGGATGAGGAAGCACTGAGGCGTCGGTAACTATTTTTACGTTATTTTTGAAAATTTTGAAGCATATCACTCTCACAAAATTGAGGCGTTTCGAGGAATTCCTCAGGCTTACCTGAGGCGTCTCTGAGGAGTCTTTGAGGAGACCTATGAGATAATATGAGGCGACAAACGTTGAGGCGATGTCAGAGGCGGGTCGAGGAGGGGGGAGGAGGGGGGAGGCATCTCACAGAGGCTGAAAAAAAACCTATATTCACGTTAAAAAAATTTTAAAATGTGAGGCTGGGGGAGGAGGGGGGAGGACGCAAGAATGCTATTTTTTGAGGCTTACATCTATATAATATAGGAAGATATATATATATATATTAGTTATATATGTCCTTTGGCCATATCCAGGTGGAATATGAATCGAGGACAATGTTTGTCGCTTGAGCTGAAATTGCCGAGGGCGCGCGAAGCGTGCCCGAGGTAGATTTCTGCTCAAGCGGCAAACATTGTTCGAGATTCAGATTCCACCTGAATAAATGGCCAAAGGACATAGATGATTTTATGTCCGAAGTAGGCCGTATGAGGAAATATAACTTATTAGTTGAAAATATTAATCTTTTTTTGAATACTTTTAAAATTAAATTTTAGTTCTATTGATTTTTTCTTTTGTTTCTTAGATTGACATTTTGTAATGAGTATAGCTGCTGTCGAAGCGCGAGTCATTTTTTTTTCACTAACCTACGTTCAATATGATTGCTCTTTGACATATTGAACGAAACATAGTAGGATCGGTGATGCCATATTGATTTCTCCTGAGACATATTGAGACTCAATATGTCTCAGGAAGACATATAATTCTTGCAATAAGTCGAGGAGCGCGTCTGAGACATATGGGATGCCAATACAAATTTAGCATCCTCTTTACATACTGACACGAATACGGCCTACGAGGACATAAATATATATATATTAGGAAGGGGTATCCCCCTGCTCGCTCCGCTCGCTAACCCCCAATATTTTATTTTATTTAGGTCAAGAAAGATTTATTTATGTTTAAATATATGTTACATGGACCACATGTTCAGAGACACTTTTTTATGATTTAAGAAATAGTAAATATAAAAAACTTTTTTTGAAAACGTTTTGTTATTTAACTATTTTTGAAGATAATGGTTTTCCAAAATACAAAACAAAAAATAGTAAATTAAAAAACTATTATTATAATAAAAAAATTAATGAACAACAAATAAAAGTTGATAACTTAATATTAGTACCATATAATTCAACATTACTTGAAAAATACAATTTTTATATATATGTAGAATATTATACATCAATAACAAGTATAAGATCTCAAGTACTAAGATCTCATTAATGTCTATAGCATTATTAAATTATTTATCTTTTACTTGAATCATTAAATCTATAAATTTTTTCATTATAAATATATTTCTATGTATTTCTATATTTTTAAATACCGAGGTATATATGTAGGTGTATGACGCGACCAATAATCCTAAAAACTATTCCTTACACTATAATTTTTATAATTTTGATAAATTAGAATTAAAATGTATGCATCAATAAATGTTTTATGAAAATTAACAGTTTCTATTTAATTAAACTTTGAATTAACTATCCTTACCAGTATGCAGAAATATAAACTTATACCATCGGTACTTATATAGCTCTTGAAATTAAATCGTATTATCATGCCAATCAAAAATATATTTAGATTAGAATCAATTTAATAGAGGAATTTTGTCTTAGTTACTAAAAGAATAGTTACTTAATAAAATAATCAATTCAAAATATTACTATTACTACTATTATATTAAAGTGAAGAATCAAGAATTAATATACTTACTCTTATATACATACACATGCACAACGACCGTCACTCCGTCTCCGTCTCCATCTTTCCGGTTCCGTCTTCGGCTCTCCGTCACCGTCTCTCCGTCACCGTCTCTCCGTCTCCTTTTCTCCGTCACCATCTGTCTCTCTCCGTCTTTCCGTCTACGTCTCTCCGTAATTACATTACTACTTATATATAATATTATTTTAGTATATTAAAGCAAAGAATTAAGACTTTTTTTCGTGAATATCTTTTGCATTAATGTCACATACATACATATACACGCGTGCACCTTTAACATACACATACGCACACCACATACATGCTTACACATGCACACATATACAAATACACACATACACAATCTCCGTCATTTCATCTCCGTGATCGTCTCTCCGTCGTGACGTCTCCGTCTCTCAAACTCTGTTTCTTTGTTCCTCCGTCTCTCCGCCTCCGTTTCCCTGTCTCCGCCTCTCCATCTCCATTTCTTCGACTCCGTCTACGTCTCTCCGTCTCCGTCGCTCTATCACCGTCTCTCCGTCTTCATCTCTCCGTCTCCGTCTCTCTATCACCGTTACTCCGTTTCCGTCTCTCCGTCTACGTTTCTCTGTCTCCATTCGTCTGCCTCCGTCTCTCCGTTTTCGTCTCTTCGGAATAACATTACTACTTATATATATATTAGGGTGGCGCTTATTTCCCAAAATGCTTGAATATCGTCTCCCGTTCTGGGGATCGGTTGTTACTATCCAAAAACTATAAATGAATCCAAAAAATCCGGTATAGAAAGTTTTAAACACGTTTCAATTCTAAAAAAACGCTTTTTTCTCATTTTTTCCAAATTTTTCGTACTTTGATGCTCTAATTCTTTTCTAAATTATTTTTGGGACTTTGTGCGCATATAAATCATTTCTGTCAGTAAAAAAAATATCCCCCATAGTGCTTTAGAAGCAAAATAATTTGTTTTCACCGAGATGTAGCTTGTTAATTCAGTAAAAAATTTTTAAAAAAGTACTTTTTTTTTCGTGTTTTCAATTTTATAGATGGGTTCTCGTCACTAGAAGTGCAAATGAGTTTTACTATGCAAAGGTAGAGTTGAAAACCTTTAATTTCATTTTTTATACAAGTTTCCAAGTGCTTTCATTACCGAGATATGATCATTCAAAGTTGGTACGAAAATCGAAATATAAAATCTATGAATCGAGTGAGAACCGTAGAGATATTTATAGAAAACAGAGGATTCATAGGTAATGAGAGTCATGTTAATAGATAATATTTACAGAAAAAAATAGAAGATACATGATCTCTCGCTGTCTTCGTTTGCTTGCGCATGCGCATAATCTTTACTGGATTACAAACAGCGATAAACGAATGTAAATAATTATATTATTCCGATTGTTGCAGTAAAAAGTATATTTAAACGCTTCATTCTTACATTCTACCTTTCAAGACATAATATTTAGCTGTTTACTTCTAATCCTCTATACTATAATTTGAGAAAAACGTGCCTAAACAGAGACATAAAGAGATTTCATATCTTCCTTCTCCTGGACATTTCACGAACGTGGCCCTCCATGTATTTCCCACTATACGTATAAGAACTATTTCTTACTCGGTCGCAACGCTGGCCTTGCGGTCACTTTTAAAAGTCTAGGTTGCCTGTTTCCGTTATAACTAAAGTTGGCATTCACAGACCCAACTCAAGCGATGGTGCTACTTGAGTATCATGTTACTCAATTAATATTGATACTTGTAACTAAACTACAATTCATAAATGTTACTCGAGTAACATTGATACTCAAATAACATAGTTGCTTGTGTTGGGTCAATGAATTCCAACTTAAGACCCTAGACTCTCTCTCTAGCAGAAGCAGTGTTTAGTGTGTATGGTTGAACCATAAAGTAAACATGTAAAATTAACTGTCTTGATAATTTGAAATACAGTAGTTTGTTTTATCAGAGAATAGAAAAATAGAAATACTTTACTAAACATTTCATTATTACATAAAAGTAAATATATTTTTTCATGAATTAATGATTTTTTAAGTTTATATATGTTCAGAAATAAGTTTCAAGTAATTGCCTATGTGTTAGATATAAGTTTGATAATCTTTTGTGTCATATGCGCTCCAGTATTTTATTGCTTTATTTTAAAAGTACAAAAAGACTATAATTATTAGTTTGCTTTTTATTTATATTATATTTTGATAATGTAATTTAGATAGACATGATTTCAATCCATGTACTACTGTATTTACATTTATAAATTAATTTAACTTTGTCATATCAAACTTAGTGTCACTTTATAAGATAGATTTTTATAGCTCCAAGCAAAAAAATTTCTTGATTATAATATATATGAGCAATCTTGTCTGTTCTCTAGAAAAGAATAAAATGATATGTTTGGCGGTACTTAATATAGTATTCATCTAACCAGCAGAGATTTTAATATAATTTAATAAAAGTAGTTTCTTATACGTATGAAATATAATAGTTAATATTATTAAGCACTTTGAGAAATAAAAATTATAATGAATGATTTTATTCAATAATATTAAAACATTAATCAAATTATTAGATAATTTTATTAGCAATTGCATTGTCGACGCTTGGGTAAGTTCACAATTTAATTGAATTTTTATTTCTCAAAGTGCTTAATAATATTAAATATTATATTTCATACGTATAAGAAACTATTTGTATTAAATTATATTAAAATCAAAGCTAATTAAAGTGCTTTGAGTAAATATAATATATGCAACATATAAAGATTTTGATGTTAGTGCTTTAAAATCAATAAAACTAAAAAAATATATGATGCCTTATATTTCATGAAGAACTTATCGTTAGACTCTAAGACCTTAAGGTCTAATGTTGACTTGTTTTTGAATTATAACATACATGTTTTCTGAAATTTTCTCCTTTTGTTGTACTGCAACATCAAACTTTTTATTTTAAATGTTTTATATTGATTCAAAGCAAATAATTTTGCTTTGATTTACTTGAAATCATCTGAAATCGTTAATATATAATTATAAAATACAATATTTTATAAAATAAAATACCATTAAAAGTGAAAATTTAATTAAATTTTCAACTTAAATCGAAGTTGATGGTTTGATTATTAAGGGGATGTAATAGGGTATATGATTTCTACATAGTTACCGATATTACAGTTTTCCAAATTTTTTATCTTTATTTAAAAATTTTCAGAAATATCTCTATACTAGGCTCTTTATAAGTAGAAATGGAAGACTGTAATATAGAGATATTTTTAAAAATCTTTAATTAAGAACCAATAACTTGGAAAACTGTAATGTCGGTATTTTACATGCCCTTAATGAAATCTAGGAACTTGAATGATATTTTTGTATGATTAAATGTTATTACTCACTTTTTTCCTACAATTTTTCAATGATTTATTACACTATAAATCTTATAAGCCTGATTTATAGTGGAATAAATCATTAAAAAATTATGGAAAAAAAGTGAATGATAGTATCTAATTATACAAAAATATCATTCAAATCCTTAGATAATTTTATTGATAATGAAACCATCGACTTCGATATAAGTTAAAAATTTAATTAAATTTTTACCTTTAATGGTATTTTATTTAATATAATATTTTATTTTATAATTATATATCAACGATTTTATTTGCTTTGAATAAATATAAAATATTTAAAATAAAAAGTTTGATGTTGCAGTACAACGAAAGGAGAAAATTTCAGAAGACATATTATATTTCAAAAACAAGTCAGCATTAGGCCTTAAGGTTCTGGATTTTTCTTAGATATATCGAACAGAAATTAACCACGAAATTTCATTAAGAGCATGACGAAGCTGTCCGCCTTCTAATAATATTTCCAATCTTAACTTATGAATAAACGATGCGTTTAATTGAGTTTTTTTGCTAAAAAGAAAAAATTTGTAAGATTAAACTCTAGTGCGGACAACTCAAGAAAACCACCAAAATATTATACACACAAAGTTATAATAAAAACTTTCAATATATCGTATTTTAAGGTTAGGTTTGTCGAGTTTGATATCTAATTTCCAATCCAAGCTCATAAAAAAATAACAAGTCCAAATGATTTTTTATTTTAACAAAAATTATTGTACCAATATAACTTTAGTGCGGACAAGTCATTATATTTGTTTAATTTAAGAATTTAAAAAGATATCGATAAAATAAAAAAAGCAAAACTCGATTGCTGCAGCTCCAACATGCCGTTAAAATCTGATATCCGGAGCTATCTATCTACTAATTTTAATAAATGTTTTCTTAATCAATGTTTCTGGTCCAACTTATAAATTTAAAAACTCAGAATGAGAAAATTTATTTCTAGAACATTATCTTATGTACGGATATTTCATAAATATTTAATTTAAATTACGCTTAGACTTGAGATCGTGTTTATTATCAATCAAGTAGCATTTTTTATTAAAAATCTAATATTCTGATGGATATAAAGGATACAATATAATTGCACAAGACAATCATGAAAAACAAAACTTAAATTTTATTATTTTGTCTTAAAACAAACTTGACCAAATTTTTTTTGAAAAATATTTATTGTATCTGCTAAATTTAGAACTAAATTTCTAGCCACACGAGTTTTTTTATAACAATTTTCTTTTAACGCTTAATTATTTTAACGACGTGATTGTTTCACAGGCTGTGCATTATAGGTGACATCAACCAATTGTAAACTTATAAGATTTTGACAGTTTTCATTAGAGAGAAAAATGGCGTCTTATCAACAGAATTTAGAGTTATCTGATATAACAAATAACTTGATTTCTGAATTCGATGACAGATATTTACCATCTAATTTAGTTGTTCTTAAAAGACTACTGTACAAGACTCAAATTGAAAAATGCAAATTAGCTGATGCTGTTCGGATTGTAATCAAGGAAATTTTAGGTATATGGGAAGAATCATCCATAAAAGTAAAAAGAATCGATCATTGCATCGAAAAATTAAAAAATCTATACCAGTCTTATACACAAGTAAGAAAATTTCAGAATAAGCCGAGTGCAAAAGTCACTGAATTTCTTGAAAAAATGGCTGATGTATTTGATATTTCCCAAGATATTTCAATGACACTATTGGGTTCAATGGAAGAATCAGTAAAAAATGTTTTTCTGTCGAAACCAATTGATATCATAAAAATCAAATTACCTTTAATAGAATCTGAAAACATTTCAGGTAATAATGCATTTATAATATGTAAATATTTGATTTGTAACAATTGTAGTTGGTTTTTCTATGATTACATTTAATTACAGATGAAAACATTTTGACCCCAGAAAATATTGAACAATTGCTACAACCTTCAACTTCGAAAATCGTGGATCCGGAAATAGAACTCTGTCAAACATTCAGCCAAAATTCATCAATTAGTGAAGCTGGATCTATTAAGAGTGAACATTTTGTCTCAGAGACAGATATTATGACAAGTAAATATATTTTTAGTCACCGTTAAACCATGCCCATTACTAAAAATTTTCAATTTAAATCTGGAATTAGATCTCATGCCGGAATCTCATTAAGCAATAATTTTTATTTTGGTTTTTTTAAAATCATTGATTGGTGACTATTAAATTGGGACTTGGAAAAAATTTTATAAATTCAAATTAAAAAAAAAATTCCCAAGTACTAATTTGTCAAAAATAGTCTCTAATCGATGATTTCAAACCTACTAAAATAAGAAATATTGTCAAATAAGATGTTGGCATGAGATTTCATTTGAAATCTCATTTGAGGTCTCATTTGAAATTTTTCAGTAAGGTGATTAATATGTCGAAAACTATTCTTACTTTTACTTTCGTCAGTCAAGAATGTCTTCATTCATTTTAGTTACACATTTGATTATATTTGTTTTTAGGATCAAAAGCTCTGTTATTGCTTCAAACAGAGCAATCATCTAGTGAAGAAACCTCTTCAAGCTCGCAAAGATCTAATATAGTTTATACTGCAAAAGGAAGGAACTATGAAAAAAAAAATGAAAGAGGTTCTATTAATGTGATGTCTCCAGCAGTCATGGCAGCTTTTGACAAAGCTAAAGTTTCTGACAGAGATGCTGTTTTCATAACCGGTCTTATTGCTAATGAATTGAACATTGATCTTGATACTTTAATCCTCAATCGTAAATCTATCAATATTGCAAGAGCTGAAATAAGAAAGCACGAATATGAAAAAATGAAGCAATTGATTGAAAATACTCGTATGGATTTTTCAATAGTTCACTGGGATGGTAAACTTATTCCAGATGATATAACTTGCAAGAAGGTTAATAGATTGCCAATTTTAGTATCCAGCGATAAATTTACAAAACTCATCAATGTGCCAGCATTGCAAGATCAAAAAGCAAGTACGTTAGCTTCAGCAGTTTATGCATCTTTGAAAGATTGGGGATTAATAGAATTAACAAATGCAATCTGCTGTGACACAACAAATGTGAATTTAGGATGCAAAAGCGGAATAGCGATGCTTTTAGAAGATTTAATGGAAAAAGATTTGCTCTATTTAGCTTGCCGTCATCATGTTTTTGAGCTTTTATTAAGAGCAGCATTTGAAGTGAAATTTCCTGGCACTAGTGGTCCAGATATGCCAATGTTTAAAAGATTTAGAGAGCAATGGTTTAATTTTGATTTGAATTCTTTTGAAAATGGACTACCCGGACTAGAAATATCTTTGAAGGATAAAGTTCCTGATGCGATTCAAAATATAAAAGAATTTTTAGCAGAAGAGCAGCCTAGAAATGATTACAAAGAATTATTAGAGCTCTGTTTAATTTTCTTGGGCGTTGATGAAACCATAACTTTTAAAAAGCCAGGAGCAATTCACCATGCTCGCTGGATGGCTAAAGCTATCTACACAATAAAAATGTATTTATTCAGAAAATCTTTCAAAATGAGTAAGGGCGACGAAGCTAAATTATATGCTGTATGTAAATTCATTGTATTCAAATATCTCGATCCATGGTACACCGCTCCTTTAGCTATTTCCGCTCAAACAAAGATTTGAAACTAATAAAATCATTAATTGATTTCAAAGATATCGACAAAAGCATATCAGATGCTACTTTACATAAATTTAGAAACCATTTATGGTACTTGTCACCAGAACTCACTATTCTTTCACTTTTCGATAATGATGTTGATATCAGTACCAAACGAAGAATAATTAAATCACTCAAAAACAAACCTTTAGATGACGATATTTTGAAAAAATTTGATCCGTCTGATGAGGGCATTCGATCATTGTACGACAAAACACTTGATTATTTCACAAATAGTCAAAGTTTGAATTTTTTTAGTAGGTTTAATTTAGATAAAACATTTTTAAAACAGGATTGTACTTTATGAGAAAAGAATCCTTCTTACCTAGAGTGCCGTGAAAAATTAAAACATCTTGTTGTAGTGAATGACTGCGCCGAAAGAGCGATTCACTTAGCTGAAGAATATGTCAATACTCGATCTCGTGATGAAGATCAAAAACAGTATTTACTCCAGTTTATTGATGAAAGTAGAAAAAATTTATTAGCCAGTGCTGATGAAAAAAAATTGATTAAGAAACTGAGAACAGAGTGATGTAAGAAATTAATAAAATGTATTTATAACATATTATATATTTTTGTTTACTATATTTTTTAAAATATATTGTTTGCTTTTATTAGAAATTTTAATTGTGTAATATTAACTTACAAGGAGAGTGTTTCACCTTCGGGTCACCGATTGGGCTCAAATTCGGAGAATGTTTTCTAGATGCAGAAATATGAAGAAAGTCAAAATTTTAGAGGCCAACGCTCAAATTTTCTCTAGTTACAGGCCATTGAAGAAAATCACGAAACAAGTTACTAGATTTTCAAACGCTTATAGTTCCACAGCATTGTTAGCTAGAAGCTTGTACCTTTTTTAAAATGAAAGCTAAGCTCAAATCCTTTCGAAATAGCACCTATAGTATCTCAAAATATTATTTTTTTCCAAAGTTAGAGCGCAATGAAGATTTGACCTTAATTTTCGTTTAAAACATTAATTAATAATAAAAGCTGAAATTAGGTCTAATCTTCATTGCGCTCTAACTTTGGGAAAAAATAATATTTCGGGATGCCTTAGGTGCTATTTCGAAAGGATTTGAGCTCAGCTTTCATTTAAAAAAGGTATAAGCTTTTAGCTAACAATGCTGAGGAACTATAAGCATTTAAAAATCTAGTAACTTTTTTCGTGATTTTCTTCAATGGCCTATAACTAGAGAAATTTTGAGCGTTCGCCTCTAAAATTTTGGCTTTCTCCATGTTTCTGCATCTAGAAAACATTTCCCAAATTTAAGCCCAATCGGTGACCCGAAGGTGAAACACTCTCCTTGTTAGATCTTTTCACAAACGAAATAAAGTAGTTAGTTCACAGATTTCATACTTAAAATTTCGTACGAAAAATTTGGAAAAAATGAGAAAAAAGCGTTTTTTTAGAATTGAAACGTGTTTAAAACTTTCTATACTGGATTTTTTGGATTCATTTATAGTTTTTGGATAGTAACAACCGATCCCCGGGACGGGAGACGATATTCAAGCATTTTGGGAAATAAGCGCCACCCTAATATATATTATTATTTCATTATATTAAAGTGGAGAATTGAGACTTTTTTTTTCTAATAATATATATATATATATATTATTATTTCATTATATTGAAGTGGAGAATTGAGACTTTTTTTTTCTTACGTGAATCTCTTGCATTATTGTCACATACATATACACGCATACACACGTGCACCTTTAACATACACATACACACATACACATACATACACACATACACATATACACATATACACATGATCATAAGCATACACAATTACACAATATCCGTCACTCCGTCTCCATCTTCGTCATCGTCTTTCCGTCTCTCTGTCTCTATGCATCCGTCTTTCCGTCCCCGTTTCTCCATTATCATCTCTTCGTCTCCGTCTTTCCGTCTCCGTTTCCGTCTCTCCCTAATTACATTGCTACTTATATATATATATATATATATATATATATACACATATATTATATTTATTATATTAAAGTGAAGAATTAAGACTATTTTTTTCTTACGTAAATATCTTTCGCATTATTGTCACACACATATATACATAAGCATACACACGTGCACCTTCAACATACACATACACACATTCACACATATACACATACACAATATCCGTCTCTTCGTCTCCGTTTCTCCGACTCTGTCTTTCCGTCTCCGTCTCCGCATCACCGTCTCTCCGTCTCCGTCTCCGTCCCTCCATCTTCGTCTCTCTGTCATCGTCTGTCTGTCTCCGTCTCCATCTCTCCGTTTTTATCTCTCCGTCTCCGCCTCTCCGTAATTACAATTATATTAAAGTGAAGAATCAAAACTTTTTTTCCGAGAATATCTTTTGCATAATTTTTACATATATATTCACACACATACGTATACCTATACACACTTACACACATTCATATACGAACATTTAAATGCACACGTACACTCACACACACTTACACACATTCATATACGAACATTTAAATGCACACGTACACTCACACACACTTACACACATACATATAAGCACATTCAGAGGCACACATCCACACACACACACTTATACATACATATATATATATATATATATATATATATATATATATATATATTCCCATGTACATTTTCACATATACATGTTACATACACACGTACATATACACAACATTTGTCTCTCCATTTCCGTCATTCTGTCTCTCTGTTTCTTCATCTTCGTCTCTTTATCTCCGTTCCTCTATCTCCATCTTTTCGTCTCCATCTTTCCGACTCGCTATCTGCGTCCCTATGTTTATGTTTCTTCGTCTCTGTCTCTCAGTCTCCGTCCCTCTATCTATGTCTCTCCGTCTCTGTTCCTACGACTCCGTTTCTTCGTCTTTGTCCCTTTGTCTCTGTCTCTCCGTTTTCGTCTCTTCGTTCCTCTGTTTATGTCTCTTCGTCTTCGTCTCTCCATGTTCGTCTCTTTGTCTATGTCTCTCTGTCTTCTTCTCTCCGTCTCTATGTCTTCGTTTCTCCGTCTCCGTTCCTACATCTCTATTCCTCCGTCTCCGTTTCTTCATCTCCGTCCCTCTGTCTAAAACACATGATTAAAATGAATGAATCCCTATCATATTTTTTCATTAATTTAATTGAAATTCAGTAAAACAAATTTTTAATTTATTATGATGATATGATTTGTATTTAAACAATGTTTATGCATATTGGAACTTGAATTAATTTTTTTCCCCCAAATATATAAAAACTAAATTCTAAACAGAACTGCAATATAAAAATTTATAAATTGAGGCAATTTTTTTGACTTTAAAATTGGCTAATTCATACATCTTCATATAATATATGAAAATCTAACCGAGCGACGTTAGGACCGAGGTAAATTAAGCTCGTAAAATATTAAAATCAAGTTTTTTTTATCAGTCAATCCAGTAATCTACCATATTTAATATTAATAATTTTACTCTTATTAAATTTTAATTAAAATAGAAATTTTAATACTTCTATTAGTAAATAACTTGATAAACATTTAAATCATTTAAATGTAAACAAATACAAAAATGTATTGTTCAAAGATTGATTTTAATAACAATAAATACAATTCCTCGCCGTCACATCATTGCATATTAGTGCACAATGTGACATATAAATGACTCCTGATAACATAGATTAGTAACTATAGGATATATTTAAATAAATATATAAATACACTATTATTACAAATAAATAATTACACTGTAATTATTTATAAATATATGATTATATTTATTTATTTATTGAAAATTTATGTATTTTTTCTATGAAGGATAAAATAGAGATAGGATGAATATATTACATTGCAAGGAATGAATATTATAAATTTAAATATGCAAGTCATTCATGCATTACTTAATTGTTCATTAAAATAAATTATTCAATGTTTGAATATAAATTGAATTTTCATTCTAATTGAAATCTATATGATTACCCTTTAGCTCCAGTAGCTTAAGCAATAGCATTTATCTACAAAAGTTATTTAATAAATGAACTGATGATATTTTTTTTATTAATACATGAACTGATATTATTTTTTTCATTTTAATGAAAATATTGGTCTAGACCTAATTAAGAGTTATGATTGAAGTTAATACGTCTTTGTTCCAGATTTTTCCACAAAATTCTTGACTATAGTATCATTTTTTTGCAAGTTCTGTGAGAAATTTTCCAAGAATTTCTTAAAACCCAATTCGCTAGACATATAATACAGAAACATGATACAATAATGACCACAAACGTTGGAATATTCGCTTTGTAAGCGTTTATTATTACATCTAAATTTTTTACAATTTTGCTGAATACGTCGTAAATGTTGTTAAATTTGTGGTGGTTTAACAAGACTATCAAAGTACACACCTGTGCCATACTTATCAACGTATATGGCAACCCAGTGCGCACCACGCTGGTTATAATTTTGCGTATTAAGCACAAACGCACAAGGTTGCACCCACATCAGAGGAATCCGATCCGCTGGATAAACGCCTACTACGTGAAACTTGATCCTCATCAGATATTGAACAATCTCTTTTGAATTCATTGCGGAGAATTTCTAAAAATTCTTCCGAAATCAGCGATTTTACGCTGGGGTTAAGTTTCAGTAGTCAATGTTTCAGATTAGCGACGTTATTTAGTGCACACACGTAATTTGAATAAGGTGATTTTAAGTAATGATGCATGCACTGTACACTGCTGAAATTTAAATTTCTAAAAGCTGAACCATCTTGTTCTTTTTCTAAATTTTCAATCTTACAGGTGGTGAGCTTGGAAAGTAGTTCAAGCTTTTCTTGACCTCGCACAAAAATTGTACGACAATTCATGCAAATATCTTCCAAATTTTTGTATAATCTTTTTATCGATATATCACCTTCGTACCACTCCAGACCATGATGATTCAGTGTCACCCAATTGTTCTGTCTCAAAGCAGTTTTAGGTAAGCGTCTTGAATTACAAGGAGGCGCCACAATCCAATGAGCGATAAAGTTTTTATGAATAGCAAGTACAGCCACCTCCTTTGGAATCAAACGATTTTTGTTGTCCTTTAAAAACTGCACATCAATTACCACGTCCATACTGTTTGCAATGAAAGTTGCTCACCGACTGAGATAATAAAGCTGGCTTTGCTTTACTTAAATAGTGAGAAATGTACCCCCCCCACCACCACTACTTAACCGCTATAATCCACGACAATCTGTCTCGACGAGTCAATTTCGAGCAAATTGTCGTATTTAGCATAAATTATACAATTTACAGCGCCCTTTAGTGGGTCGTCGAATCTAACATCAATTCGTACATTACCATTTTTTATCAAATTCCAATGACTACCATCACTCGCCGATAAATCAGGTGTCAAATCATAAGCAAATAGTCAGTAACCGTTTGGATAGTCTTTACGGTTAATCGAGTTGCCTGAATTCATAAAGTTAATACCTGTGCCGGAAAAAAGTGTATGATAAGCATCAACGTACATTTTGCTTTTTTTTAAATCTGTCTGTAAGGGCTTTGATGGCACTTGCATTCCATCAACGTATAGACACAAAAAATTTATATTAAAATTCTTGAAATTGAATGGGTTAAGACTTTCATCTCCGTTGTAAGCTTTATTTTCAACAAAACCGAGTATAATTCTTTTCGGCCGTTGACCTAATATGACATTGTCGATTGTTTCTCCATGCACACCATTATGTAACGTAACAGCCTTAACTTCTACACGTGTCAGTGGGTATTTTGCAGTAGTCTGTGACAATAGTTTTTCGTGTGCTAGCACAAGTGAAGGATTTAATCTTACCCGACGCACAAAAAGCGTAGCCTCGGTAATATTTACCGTGAAAGCACCAGCGGGATCCATGAGACAGAATCCATCACGAGAACGCACAAGCCTTACTCTAACTTCAACACCACCCAGTAATAATTTGTCTTGATTAAAAACATCACAATGTAAATGGCCGAGTAAATCAATCTTCCTGCCAATCATGAGTGCCTTACGTTTATTGAGACCTACATTACCACCTGTGGTATTGTCCATTTTCCCTGCTATATCATCGTACCACAAACCACTCGTTAAATGAGACTTTTCAGCTGTTGGACCATAATTGAGTAATGTTTCAATGTAAGCTCTGTATGCATAAGCATTGTTTGGCGGTGAAACAGGTTTCTTATTGAATAGCACGTCGACTTGATTAAACAACCAATGCAAAAGATTATTTATTGGTTCAACGTTCAGATCCTTAGGTGGTTCAGCACTAGTGCATGTTACACTTACACTCACACTAAACATTGTGTGAGCCAAGTCTAGATATTCAGTGTTGCCAGGGATTGTAAATTTAATTGGTGATTGGTCGTTGAGTGAAGATATCGGTTTGTACTGTACCCAGTAAGAGCCTTCAATTGCGGTCCGTGTCGAGGGTAATTCAAAGAGTGATAATTCCAACTTGATTGACTGACAAGATTCTGTATGCAACAACGCCATCTTGAAATTTTAACTTTCGAAAATATCTCTATCTACACGCGCTTTCTTATTCTACTTCTTCTTCTTCTTTTTCGCAACCTTACCACTTTTCGATCGTTTAGTCGCTGTGGTGTTTGTAGTACCAGCTGCACTCGACGACTGAACTGACGATGTCTTGTTCTTCTTTTTATATTCAGATTCTTCCCCCTCTTTTACACTCGACTCACCCAAGAGCAATTCGTCCAGAACAACGTCAGCTTTTCTTTTGAGATTTTTACCGCTCTCGCGAATGCGCTCTTTGGCCGCCTCTTTGACAGGTCTGCCACCTAGAGTGACATCATCTGGGATATTTTTACCCGCTCGGAGAGCCTCTTTACCGACCACTTTTGCACCTTGCTTGATCTTCAGTATCGCCGCTCGGAAGAGACCTTTCAAAAAACTCTACTCCTGCACCCGACTGGTGATAACCAAAACAAGGTTCCTAGCTCTAACGCACTTACCCCCACCACCAACCATTTGGTTATTGAAGAAATCTTCAAACTCAGACATTTTATCGGATGCGCTTAAAGTGAAGCGTTACAGTCAACCTACCGGAATGGAAATGGAATGGAATGGGAAATTCGTCTTCGTCTCTTATATCTATTTCGATCGACTGAAACGCTAAAGACAGCAGTGGTAGGTACATGGGTGGTGAAAAGTTTTTAATTACAACGTCTCCGTAAACGTAATCGCGCAAATGAAGCGAGACTATACGTAGTGAGCTCGTGCGCATGTCACCTGTTACGTAAGGCTGGCAAATGTTGCTTTAAACCATCAGCACGGTTGGCAACCCTTTTACAAGATTTGCTGGACGATTACCAGTAATGTAGTGTTCTTTATTACCTATGCAAGAGAAAATTGGTACATTTTCCAGACCTAAAATTCTAAGTCATTTTTTCGATAGTGTAAACGTGTGCTAATAAGTTGTACGATCTTCTCCACATCGATATCTAACCCGTACATAGCCACCAGCTTGGATTTCAAAATATAAATGATTTTTCACATTCTCGAGATTATTTATTTCTTCTAAGAAACTTTCAATATCACGATAATTACCAGGTTTGACTCTGGCAAACACCTCGGCCCCCTGTTGAGTCTCTTCTGTTTCTCGCAAAACATTCGCCATTTCACGTTTGGCTGTTTTAACAGAAATGACTCCCTCCCGCTCAACTATTGATATATGCTGAAATGTGAGAGGTATTTGAATTTCCGTGAGTACTACACACCAGTCGTCATGAAGATAAAAATTTTGTGATAATTGTGTTGTGAAATGTGTTGCCACATTGTGTGGAAAGACAAACTTGCTGCTGTTGCTCGGTAAAACCACGTAAAATTCATCGTTCATTGTAAATTTTTCAAATCTTTAGCCGCTATCCAAGAATTAAATTTTTCTGGATACCCCCTTCAACTGACCAAATATTGTTTTTTCGACCCCCTACCTTTACTCTTCAAAACCTTGTCAACCTCAAACGCTCCGCTATCTAAATCCTTGCGCACTCTGCTCAACTGTTCTTCGTAAAAATATCCGTCAATTTTTTCTCTACCAAGATCTGCTAAAGTATGAACGAGTGGTTGTTGTCTTGTGTCGACTCTTATAATTTTAAACAGCTCCAGAGTCCAGCCACCCTCGTATGCTTTCCTGAAGGCTGTCTTGGCACGACTGACACGAACCAGATTACCAACGCTGTATTTAGCTACTCTAAACGGCTTTTTTTTGCTGTAACGCAACGTCAATTTTCGACGTACCACGTGAGCATTATATAAGTTGACCTTGGAAGGGGGCATTTTCATGGCACTGTACCACGACTCGTTGTAACACGTCAAAATTTTTTGCAAAACATCTATATAACTTCTTGTGTGCCAGTGAGTAAAGTATCGCCAGATTCGACCTTTGAGAGTTCGAATAAAGCGTTCGGCAATGGCTGCCTTTATATCAGGGTCTCTGACGACTCGGTAGGTAATATGTTTCTTTTTTAGCACCTCTTGCACCTCTCGACTGATAAATTCCTTACCTTCATCAGTCTGTAGGTAAATAGGATGTCTATCATTACATCGTGATAGAATTTTGTCCAATGCTACAGAAACGCTTCGGCTCGTTTTGTCGAGAAGAGGCTCTGCCCAGGCAAACTTTGAAAGTGCATCAATAACAATAAAATTATAGCTGTACCCATCATTGTAGGTTTCAAGTGATCTAAAATCTGCCAAGTCAACTTCCCACACCTCAAAGGGGCTGAGAACGTTGTAATGTCGACGAGGAAAACGATGTCTCACGAGTTTGTGTAAGGTATGGGCATCCTGACTCTCCAGCCACTTGGTGATGGTATGGTTATCAAATTTTTTGGGTTTCGCGCGTTTCAGTAAATCAGCACCAGCGTACGCTGATGGTGCAGAAAGATTATAGTAATAATGCTCAAGACCGTCCGGCTTTGACGTCTCCTTCTTTCTTTTCTCCATTTTCCTTTTCTCCTTCTTTCTCATTGCTCCTCTTCCTCTTATAAATTAGCTTTCTCTCTTTCTTTTGCTGTCTTTCAAATGTATTTTTAATGCGTTTCAAAAATTTATCAAACGCAATTTTGCTGATCATGCACAAAACAGTAATACCAGCTGCAGTCTTTTCATTACCATCCGCAGTCTCCGAGAGCATGCGTGAAAATGCTCGTTCAGCCAGCAGTCTGTCGGCTTTTATATGATTCGTTATTTTTTTATTTGAATATGAAATATCGTGCTCTAGACAGGCATTGTCAAGAGGGTTTTTTCCTCTCTGACCACGTCTGAGACGCTCTTCGAGATGTGTGCCAGGGCCGAGTAACTGGTAGCCTGGCAGATGCATTTCAAAGGGTACAACTGAAATCAATTAGTCTATAAAAGTACCAGTTTTCTCCCCCTCCTCCTCCTCCTCCTCCTCCACCCCCTCCATCACTTCCTTCCATGCTTTCACATACGGTTCCATTTTAGCTGTTCGAGACGACTCTTTTTTGCAGGGGTTGATGGCGTAGCTGCCAACTCGCTACCAACTTTTTTACGCTTTTTCGCACTCTCAACTTCTTTCTCCTTCACGCTTGTCTGACCAGTAGCTGTTGAAGTATAGAAATCCTTTGTTTTCTGACGAAGATGACGGTGATGAGTCAGCGCTATGACATGCACTCTTACGCCACAGTTCATCGTTACCAATGAATTTTCGAGGTATACTAACTTGTCGCAAGACGCGTGCAAACTGTTTGTATCCGCGTGGTGGTGATCTTTTTCTACTTCTTATAGCCTCGTTCACCAAATTGACAATATTAGTACCCTCGACAACAGCGCCATCTAGTTTGATTATACCACGACTATCCCGTTCAATATTACCAGCTTGTCGCAAGTATCTAATGAGATGTCTAGCATTGCTTCGAAATTTCTGCGGTACCGACTCGACAATCTGTTTGTCGTCGATTTCGTCATTATTGCCTCTATCCATTGTCGTTCCCTTTCCTAATAATGTTGTCTCATGTGGACGTATTATACCCCCACTCTCATCCTCCTCCTCCTCTCTTAATTGCAAGTAACGCTGCAAGATTTGCTGATATTGCAAAGATTTTTGGCGCTTATCACCCGCAGAATGTAAAATTTTACTCATTTTCTCGTCGAGGCGTGTCGTGGCTGTACCAGGTATCTGGACACTGGATCCTGGTGTTGTATGATTGGTAGTTGCAACGTCATGCTGTGGCTGCTGATGCTGTTGCTCGAAGCACTCTTGCGGTACTAAAATCATTTTTCTTGCGTACTCCATGCCGATAAAACAGGTTTCACAATTAGCCGCAGTAAATATGCTGATTTTATCATCAATTTCCTTTTTACCTCTAAACTACCCAGTTTAGCGAGTTTCCGCAACAGAGGTGCGAATTTTCGCAATTGTCTCTTATAATACCTGCTGAGTGGAATATTTCCACGTAAAATATTCAAGGCACACTCGCAAATGTACGTTATAAGTTTAGAATTTGCTTCGCGTACTATAGCCTTAACTTTATAGAGTTCGCGTTTACACAAGAATTGTAGTTGAGTCCAGCACTTTTCTGGAATTGGTCTGCTGCTACGACTACGTCTTACCGGCTCCATTACAATCGCACGACTGGTACATTATTCGAGCGAGCACCAGCTTTTATAGGTGTGCAACGAGGCACATAAACGTCCTAATGTTTGTCAAACGGAAATATACAAGTACGAAATCTCACATTTTCAGGCGTACCCTGCTTCAGATCTATGAACAAATAGCCGTGTGGCTCTGCTGTGGCATCGAGATATGCCTCTTGCAAAAAACAAGGCTCCTTGGGGCAAACTTCACGCGCCAGATGATTTATTTGCGCTCGATCGCGCGGATTTTTAAATACCACGATGTAATTAGAGTTTAGAGAGATATCTCGCTGACCTTGATAAAAGAGATTTTGCGAAATAAAGATGATGCTCAAGTTATTGTGATGACTGATTTTGATAAAGAGATTGACTACAGCTCTGTTGGACGATTCTCTCATCAGATCGTCGAGAATCAAGAGTTTTGGTCGTGGATCATTGGCATAATCTTCACTCTTTGGTAAACCCTCGTGAAATTTGATTCCCTCATCCAACTCCTTGTAAATTGCCTGCCACTCGGTATAATATAAGAGTATACGCTCGAATTTCGTATCACTCATGCGATCAATCTGATGCAAAAAATTCTTCACAAATACTGTTTTACCAGACGAGCTGGGTCCATAAATCATCAAAGTCCACGGATGCATCCACCTGCAAACGTCCATGTTACCGCCGCTGCTTAACTTCCACTACTAACCTCATTACATCCTCGAACCACTCTACATATACGATCATTAGTAGTGATGAACAAGAGTGGGGGGCGGCGGCGGCGGCGGCGGCGCTTGCGTGTGTGAGCAGTATCGTGCTGGCGCTAGCCAATTGTTTAGCTGATTAGCCATATAGCTGGCTGACGCCAGCATTATTCCGCTCTTTAGCTATATGGCTGGAAAAGCTTAACAAGTATTAACCTGTTATTTGCTCAAAAGCGCTCGTCACCATCACTACTTGTACCTATTGTATACGTGAGCAGCGACTAGCGAGCGTGGAAGACAAAGACTGTCGCTATTTTTAATATTTAGAATGAATTTCTTGAAAACTGATTCGCTAGTGAGAGACACACGACCCCGGCCCTCTGGTTTAGTCACAGTACTGACTTTAACATTTAAAACATCGTCAATTTCGAAACCATCATTACTCTGCGCTATACTAGCTATGAGTTCTAGTGAATCTACCGGTGAAAAATCACGAAGCAGTCTAAAAGAAATCCATAGAGGCCCATGCACAAAACGTTCAGTTTATAGTCATGCCAATATAATCTGATGGTTGTGCATATTCACACACGTGACGATATAAATCGTTTATAGCAGCCTCCAACCAGCCATATACATTTGCATTAGCTGGTGGAGGTAATATCGACACTCTTAATTGTCGCCCTTGAAGCTTAAACTGTTTGTAATATCGTGAAGTTCTTTCATGAATGGTAATGTGTTCCTGAGCAGAAGTACCATCTCCCTGTTGAAGACATTCGTCTACAATACCGAGCAGTAATATAGAAGAATTAATACAATTATAAAATTACATACATCTCAAAGATCTTCTGTACCTGGTGTCGATATTCCAGATAATGTAGTTTCAGGTGAAACTATTTTATTCGACGTTTGTAGATCCTGGTCATTCCAGTGAGAGCAACCAGGCAACGGCTCATTAGGTCGTGGTGGCGCTGTAGTATCAGCAATTACCCCCTCCAACATCGTGTTTGGAGTACTATGATCATAAATCACGTGATCATCTAACGAATTTATAACTTCTCGTACTTCTTCGGTGGGCGGCAGTAGTGCAGGATCTCTCGAGCTAAGCAGCTGTTCTTCTGCTGACAGAAGATTCATCAGTAATTCATCCCCACCACTGTCCTCCATCATGTTTTGCAGGTCTGAAAATTTTTTAATATCATATCTATCAAAGTTACACTATTTTAAACAAAAAAGTCTTATCCCGCGAAATTCTTCGACCATTAATAAAAAATCTATAGATTATTGATCCGATATTGGAAATCAATATTTTTTTGTAAAACATATTTTTGGATTTATAATTGTATTTACAACATAAAAGTATTAGCTTGCAAAATTTTTTGATCGTAAATAAGTAAGTTATCGAGTATTGGCCCGATATTGGAAATCAATTTTTTGTAAAACATATTTTTGGATTTATTATTTTATTTTCAACAAAAAAGTCTTATCCCGCGAAATTCTCCGACCGCAAATGAAAAATCTATAGATCATTGATCCGATATTGGAAATCGATATTTTTTTGTAAAATATATTTTTAAATTTATCATTGTATTTACAACATAAAAGTATTAGCTTGCAAAATTTTTTGACCGTAAATAAGTAACTTATCGAGTATTGGTTCGATATTGGCAATCAATATTTTTTAGTAAAACATATTTTTGGATATATTGTTTTTATTCGCCTGTGTTTAAATTCAAATCATTTTCCGGAAAATGATGGTAGAAAAATTTTACACGGCTAGTTTTAAAGGTTTTTTGCTTAACTTAAAATTTATATTTAAGTTTTTTTTTTTTAGGTTTAAAATTGACCGAGATTTAGCGATTTTTGTTCAGAAAAGGGTTTTTTTTATTTTTCCGATATCTGCTTAATGAGAGGAGATATAGAAAAATGCCAAATAAAAAAAAGTATATTTTTGTATATAGAATAACCTTAAATTTTCTCAAAATTTTTTGTGCATTTTAATTTTTATGATATTGTTGCGGTACTCTTATAAGAGTATGGTATACATGTCATTTTTAATCAATCATAAGATTTTCTTTTCACAAACTAACTTACTAGGAGAGTGTCACACCTCCGGATCACGGATTTTGCTCAAATTTTGGGATAAGTTTTTAGATGATAAAATATGAAAAAAGCTAAAGTTATAGTCACAAACACTCAATATTTCCCTAGTTACAGGCAATTGAAGAAAATCACTATAAAAGTCACTAGATTTTTAAACGCATATGATTACACAGCCACACAAAAAAAAAATGTCAAAACCCACGGACCAGACCATATATACCTTATGTTTTTGAGGTCGCTGATTCCGAATCCGTGGTCCATTTGACCCCATCACCTCAGGGTCAAGGTCAGGTCAAGGTCAAATTCACAAAATTAACGGCAACCAAGGTTTAACAGTATACATATATGTATGACGAGGACAGTGTCAACTCGTCGTCGGACACACTACAGCTTCATCCTTACACCCTAACGTCCCCCTGCGAGGCAGTGTGCTTCCACTGGCATCGTTACCCCGACAAACTTATGAGCGGATCATTCCACACATCCCCGTTTGGGGCAGTGTCACCGTCACAGTTTTTGTCGAGGAAGCAGGTGAAGGCTACGTTGACGAAAAAAATTCATGTTTAATTTTTTCTTATTTATTTGACCGTACATTTGTACAATTAGAAAATGCATGCTTACTTTCTACACAATTCTTCACGTATATCACAGAACACTCTTATGCAATTTGAAATTGTATAATGTACGATCTCACAAATAAGAGAAAATTAAATATGATCTTTTGTTCTTCAAAGTAGCCTTGTATTAAAATGAAATTAATCAATATTGTACTAAAATTCGCAGATACCGTGGTTTAGGTTTGTTTTGCATGAATCTAGTACATTTCACCTTGAAATTACCTTTACTCAATGTAGCGAGTCCTATGAAAGTGATAGTAATGAAGAAACTGCAGATGATGATGATGATGACGATGACGATATTTTCCTTCCAGCGGGCCAAAAAGACAAAAGCGTAAAGTTATGGACTCAATATAAACTAAACGACCTAGTTAGAGAGCTTAACTTACCTAAAGATGGAGCAGAACATTTAGCTTCAGCTTTAAAAGGCATGAATCAGTTGGCAAAATCTACTAAGGTATCTTTTTACAGAACAAGAAGCAAAAGTTTCGAACCATACTTTGAAGAAATGAATCATAATGGTGATAAAATAGTATATTGTAAAGACGTAAAAGGTTTAATGAATGAAATTAAACCTAATGTGTATAAAGACGAAGAATGGAGATTGTTCATAGATTCATCAAAAAGAAGTTCAAAAGCCGTATTACTACACAATAGCAACCACTATGCCTCAGTTCCTATAGCGCACTCCACTACAATGAAGGAAACATACGATAATCTCGAAATTATAATACAAAATATTCAGTATGATAAGCATAAATGGCGGATATGTGGTGATTTGAAAGTTTCTGGAATATTGTTAGGACAGCAGTCTGGATTTACAAAGACGCCATGTTTCTTGTGCTTATGGGATAGTAGAGACCGTGCAAAGCACTATACAAATCATAAATGGCCTGAAAGAAAATCTCTCGAAGTCGGAAAGAGTAACGTTATAGCTACTCCATTGGTTGATCCAAAAAGAGTTCTCATTCCTCCATTACACATAAAACTTGGTGTGATGAAACAATTTGTTAAAGCTTTAGATAAAGATAGCCAGTGCTTCAAATACTTGGAAAGTAAATTTCCAAGTAAATCAGATGCAAAATTGAAGGAAGGTATTTTTGACGGTCCTGAAATTAGAAAAATGATGGCTGATGACCAGTTAATTAGTTCCATGACAAACATTGAGAAAGCTGCATGGCTTAGCTTTAAGGAAGTTACTGAAAACTTTTTGGGTAATCGCAGAAGCCCAAATTACAAAGTAATTGTATCTAAAATGGTTGAGAACTATGGGAATATGGGTTGCCTAATGAATTACAAACTACATTTTCTGCACAACTTCACTTGGATAGTTTTCCTGAAAACTGTGGCGATTATAGCGAAGAACAGGGAGAGCGTTTTCACCAAGACATTAAAGTAATGGAGAAACGTTATCAAGGTAGATGGGATGCTAGTATGCTGGCCGACTACTGCTGGATGTTGAAAAGAGATTGTAAAACTACTGGGAAAAAACGTAAAAGGAAACCTTTGCACCGATCATTTGATGAGAAACGTGTAAGGTATAGTAAGAAAAAATAAATGGCATAAAGTTTGGTTTGTTTTACAAGAATTTTGTCGATTTTACCTTCAAATAACCTTTACTATGAGGTGATGGAGTCAAACGGACCACGGATTCGGATTCGGCGACCCCAAAAACATATATGTATACTGTTAAACCTTGGTTGCCGTTAATTTTGGAAATTTGACCTTGACCTGACCTTGATCCTAAGGTGATGGGGTCAAATGGACCACGGATTCGGAATCAGCGACCTCAAAAACATATATGTATACTGTTAAACCTTGGTTGCCGTTAATTTTGTAAATTTGACCTTGACCTGACCTTGACCCTGAGGTGATGGGGTCAAATGGACCACGGATTCGGAATCAGCGACCTCAATAACATATATGTATACTGTTAAACCTTGGTTGCCGTTAATTTTGTAAATTTGACCTTGACCTGACCTTGACCCTGAGGTGATGGGGTCAAATGGACCACGGATTCGGAATCAGCGACCTCAAAAACATATATGTATACTGTTAAACCTTGGTTGCCGTTAATTTTGTAAATTTGACCTTGACCTGACCTTGACCCTGAGGTGATGGGGTCAAATGGACCACGGATTCGGAATCAGCGACCTCAAAAACATATATGTATACTGTTAAACCTTGGTTGCCGTTAATTTTGTAAATTTGACCTTGACCTGACCTTGACCCTAAGGTGATGGGGTCAAATGGACCACGGATTCGGAATCAGCGACCTCAAAAACATATATGTATACTGTTAAACCTTGGTTGCCGTTAATTTTGTAAATTTGACCTTGACCTGACCTTGACCCTGAGGTGATGGGGTCAAATGGACCACGGATTCGGAATCAGCGACCTCAATAACATATATGTATACTGTTAAACCTTGGTTGCCGTTAATTTTGTAAATTTGACCTTGACCTGACCTTGACCCTGAGGTGATGGGGTCAAATGGACCACGGATTCGGAATCAGCGACCTCAAAAACATATATGTATACTGTTAAACCTTGGTTGCCGTTAATTTTGTAAATTTGACCTTGACCTGACCTTGACCCTGAGGTGATGGGGTCAAATGGACCACGGATTCGGAATCAGCGTCCTCAAAAACATAAGGTATATATGGTCTGGTCCGTGGGTTTTGACATTTTTTTTTTTGTGTGGCTGTGTTATTTAGCATTGATAGCTAGAAGCTTGAAAATTTTTTAAAATTAAAGCTGAGCTCAAATCCTTTCGAAACAGTAGTTACAGTACATCAAAATATTATTTTTTCCAAAGTTAGAGCGTAATAAAGATTGGACCTGATTACAGCTTTTATTATTAATTAATGTTTTAAAAAGAAAATTTAGGTCCAATCCTTATTAAGCTTTAACTTTGGGAAAAAATAATATTTTGATATGCTGTAACTACTGTTTCGAAAGGATTTGAGCTTAGCTTTAATTGAAAAAAAGTTTCAAGCTTCTAGCTATCAATGCTAAATAATTATATGCGTTTAAAAATCTAGTAACTTTTATAGTGATTTTCTTCAATTGCCTGTAACTAGGGAAATATTGAGTGTTTGTGACTATAACTTTAGCTTTTTTCAAATTCTGTAATCTGAAAACTTATCCCAAAGTTTGAGCAAAATCCGTGATCCAGAGGTGTGACACTCTCCTAGTTAGTTTTGAAAAAAACATACAAATACATTTATATCAGAGATCATGTAAATATGTAGTGACAATATTACCAATAAATTTTAGTTCTACCAGGTTTTGAGTATTTTTTACTTGGAAATATTTATTAATTATTTATTATATATCTAAATTAATTAAGAATTTAAAATAGCATAAAAATCATTTGTAAATATTTTCCCTTTTACGGCAAGTGAATACAACTTGTGTATGAAATTCGAAAGAATATAATTAAGGTAAACTAATGTTTAGTAATAACTTCATAAATGTTATCATCCATAATCACATAAATTGTTTGAATTTTAGTAAAGTTATTTTTTTCCTCAATTTTTTTTTTTTTATTGTTATCCTTATTATAGACGTCGTAATAATGAGCAGAACGTTTTCCGTCGAAATAGAATTACTGATAATCGATATGTTATTCCTTATTGTTCATTTTTATTGCGTAACTTTAATCGTAATATAAATATAAAAGCAGTTTCTAGCATGCAATCAGTTAAATATTTATTTAAATATGTTTATAAGGGTCATGATACTGTCATGATTGTAATAAAAAATACTTCAAATGAATCCATCATTAATCATGATAAAATATCTAATTTTATTAGAAGTCGTTACGTTAGTTCTGTTGAAGCCTGTTATCTTATATTAAGTAAACCTTTGCAATTTCAGAGTTCTAATATCGTCAGATTACCTGTCCATTTATTCAATAAACAGACAATATTAATAGAGCATGTGCATAATTATGATATTATAGCGCCCGCATTAAGCAGAGGTTCTGTATTAATATATTATCCTATGTCACCTCGATAAGCAATAGAGGTTATGGATAGAACATTCAGAGATGTGATGAATAATGATTTACCTTTTGGAGTTAAAATGATCCCGAGAAGCATTTGGAACAAAGCCAATATATTAGGCGAGTACGAAAAAAAGATACTCTTGTATCTTTCGTGCTTTTAACGAAGTGAAATCCGTTATTATTAAATTGTGCCAGACGATCCTCACAATCGTCTGGCACAAAAAAGAGGTGATTTTTAAAGAAGTGAAATCCGTTATTATCAAAGTGCTCACAATCGTCTGGCATGACTGTCAACTTTGCTGTAATCCTTCGAGTCACAAAGGCGAATATTCGAGAGCCAACATCTCATTTCTTGCAAGTAAGATAAAAATATTTAATCCTTTACTATAAATTTTATAAATTAAAATTATTTTCATTATTTAAATCTGATCGAATTTGGTATTCAATCTATTTTGAATATATATTCCAACCATATAAATTTTCATTATTATAGACGATCTTAGGCTCTTATTCATAGACCTAATTCAAATAGCGGTTGATACTTAAATCTGATTCTGTCTTTGTCTCTCCATAATAAGAATAAAAGACAGATGATACAACTGTTACTTGATCTAATACCCACATAGCACGAAAGCTTCCAAGGAAGCTTGCCATGAAACTTTCACGTAATATTCCGGCGGAAGTTTCCATTAGCCTTTTTGTAAGCTTACTGAATCTCTCATTAATATTGCATTGTAATATTTCATGTGATCTAAAAGTAAGCTAAACTTTAGCATGAATAAATGATTAATGAAAGTTTACGTGAAATATTCCACAAAATCTTTTTAAAATCTTATAGTAACCTTTCAGCCAAGTTTCCATGAATGGATCCAGAAAAGTTACGTGTAAGATAGTGAGAAAGATTACTGTGAGCTTCCCGAAAGATTCATCGGTTAGATAATCGTGAAAGCTTACAGCAAGCTTACTGAAAAGATTCGTGTCATCTTTCATAGAATATTCCGCTAACGTTTAATACAATTTTTCATGAAAGATAACTGTAAGCTCCCCGAAAGTTTCATTAGTAAGCTTTCGCCAGAAGCCTTCAGAAATTTTTCAAAAGAGATTAACAAAAGCTTTCACGTAATTTTTTACGGAACATAAAAAAAACTTTCATAGAAAATTTATGTATGTAACGATAGAAGATTACTTGAAGAATTTCCACAACTGTTATAAACAAGTCGTATTATCTGTTTTTTTGTAATTAAAGGATTGATTTTTTTTTTAACTATTAATTTTGACAAACAAAAGAGAAAGCCGCATCCCGTGTTGAAAAAAGGAATATATTATTCGATGATAAAGAACTTTTATCGCCCACATAGCAGGAAAGCTTTCAAGGAAGCTTTCCGTAAAACGTTCACGTAATATTCCAGTGGAAGCTTCCATTAACCTTTCTGATAGGTTACTGAATCTTTCATTAATATTTCATTGTAATATTTCATGTAATCTAAAAGTAAACTAAAATTTAGCATAAATAAATAGATAATAAAAGCTTACGTGCAATGTTTCCTTAAATCTTTTTGCAATCTTATAGTAACCTTACAGAAAAGCTTCCATGGATAAATACGCAAAGTTTACATGGAAGATATTTAGGAAAATTACTGTAAGCTTCTTGAAAGATTCATCAGTCAGGTAATCGTGGAAACCTACAGGAAGCTTTCTAAAAAATGTATGTTTTCCTTAATAGAAGATTCCGCTTACTTTAAATAGAATATTTCATAATAGATAATTGCAAGCTTATTGAAAGATTCATTAGTAAGGTTACGTCGAAAGCTTTCGAACATCTTACGAGAAATGTTAATAAATGCTTTCACGTAATCTTTCATGGAACATTAATGGAACTTTTCATTGAAAATTAATGTAAGAATCGATGAAAGATTCCTGAAAGATATTTAACAACTGTGAATAAGAACTTTTTCAATAAATGTTACGGAAAAACTCAACTGAAAGATTCCATGAAAGCTTACAGTAAGCTAAATGTAATCTAAAAAGATGGTTACTTAATGCTAACGTGCAATATTCCCTAAAATCTTTATGGAATCTTACAGTGACCTTATAGAAAACTTTCCATAGATGAATGTGCAAAGGTTACATGGAAGATATTGAAAAAGATTACTGTAAGCTTGCCGGAAAATTCATCAGTTAAAAACTAACTAAAAAATATTCAATTTTTTTGCCCATATTCAAATGCCTGCCATTTTTGTGGAAATTATCGAATCATAGAAAAACAAAATGGAGGTAAAAGCCAAAGGAGTCACCTTCAAAATAAGCTATAGAAAGCTCATTTCTGATCGATTTTACGGTAATTATGGTCACTTTTTATAAAAAAAACGATTTTTTTAATAGTTATTATTTCAAAAAATACGCATGATATAAAAAAATTTTTAATGAAAAAATTGTTTATTTTTGAGTCAAAAATATAAATATTTAGATTTAACTGAAATCCGGAAGAAAAATTTTTTTTTTAAATTCATTAAGATATAAATATTGAATAAATAGATTTTTTTCAATGGGATCAAAAATGAATAAAATCTTATTTTACTGATTCTAAGTTCAACCTGAATATTTATTTTTTTGACTCAAAAATAAACAACTGTTTTATTCAAAATTTTTTTATATCATGCGTATTTTTTGAGATAATAGCTATTAAAAAAAATCGTTTTTTTCATAAAAAATGACCATAACTACCGTGAAATTGATCATAAATGAGCTTTCTATAGCTCATTATAAAGGTGACTCCCTTAGCTTTTACCTCCATTTTGTTTTTCTATGATTCGATAATTTCCGCAAAAATGGCAGGCATTTGAATAGGGGCAAAAAAATTAAATATTTTTTAGCTAGTTTTTTACGCATAAGGCATGCATTTTTTTATTTTTTTTTGCTCAACTCGGCTTAAATTAAAGGTTTTTAAACCTTTTTTAAAACTCCGTTCGAATTTTTTAATTACAACTATTTCTCACTGAGCCACAAAACTTTAAAGTTTTATCGATTTTCATGTAGGGTAGGCAAATGTGACTGGAGGGTAGTGTATATACTACAAAGAATATAAAAGACGAAGTTCATGTTACGTAAACTATATAAATAAGAAATGATCAGTGTTCGTAACAAGCGTACCGTAGTGTAATAGGTAGCGTTGATGCTTTGTAATCTGTAGGTCATGAGTTCGAGCCCCGATCAGGTCGAAAACTTTTCTTGCGTTTTATGCGTTTTTATGCGTTTTATGAGTTATATGCGTAATAATGTCAATTATTTACTGTATAAAATTATTTTGTATGTTTCTTAGTTTTTAGTGACACTAATGATGTAAGGGTTGGAAGCAAGCTTTTTTCAACTTTGGGAAATCAGGGACAACCTGCCATATATATATATATATATATGTCAGACCACGTCAAACGGATGATGGCTTTGTCCAAAATTGTAGATCACCAAAAAAATTGTGTATGGGCTCAAAATTTTGGTCTTACACTCTACTTTCTTTTGCAATGTGGCGATTTTGAAAATTCGAAATGGCGGCTCCAATATGGCGGCTCAAACCTAGAGATTTCATAAAAAATTTTAGAAAGTCAATTTCAATTCATTCAAATGTGATTATACGTATTTTTTCATATCAGAAATCAATTCAGCGTTCAATATTACTTAGGAATATAATATTGCACTCGAGGTAAAAAAAATTTAGAATGTCATCGGAAGGTCATATCGAGAAATAATAGTTATTTCTTGAATTACTCATTGATCAATGTTGATTAGTGAGGAAATGAAGATACTGATAGATAACTCGAGTCACTGAATCCAAGTCTGATGTCCGCTTGAGATCTCCATGAAGGTCATTTGAAAGTCAAATCGCGAATACCTTTTATTATTTGATAAGATTAGCACACCTTAAACTTATAGGTGTCTTAATCTTATCAAATAATAAAAGATATTCGCGATTCGACCTTCAAATGACCTTGATGAAGACTGGTAGGGTTAAGCGGATATCAGATTTGGATTCAGTGACTCGAGTTACCTATCAGTATCTTCATTTCCTCACTAATCAACATTGTTCAATGAGTAATTCGAGAAATAACTATTATTTCCCGCTATGACCTTCCGATGACATTGTAAATTTTTTTTACCTCAAGTGCAATACTACATTCCTATGTAAAATTGAACGCTGAATTGATTTCTGGTATAAAAAAATACGTATAATCACATTGGAATGAATTACAATCAATTTTCAATAATTTTTTATGAAATCTCTAGGTTTGAGCTGCCATTTTGAATTTTTGAAATCGCCTCATTGCAAAAGAAAGTAGAGTGTAAGACGAAAATTTTAAGCCTATACACGATTTTTTTGGTGATCTACAATTTTGGACGGAGCCATTATCCGTTTGACGTGGATTGACCCATATATATACATATATTTGTGGGACATTTCACACCAACTTGAAGAGAATAAAATAAAAATTGCTGAAACTTTAAGAATATATTCTGTTTGTTACCTGAAATATGTAAAAAAAATTTTAAGGACCTAAAATATGTAAAAAAAAAATTTGAAGGATCTAGATTGAAAGTATCAAGAGCTATAGATCCTTGAAATTTAAAAATTTTTTCAAATTTTTGGAAAAATCCCAACTTTATAATTTTTTTTCTGAAAATCTTGATGTTTTAGAGAGAAACTTATAAAAATACTTCTTGTTGTAAATAATAAGGAGAGTTAGCATGATTATTTACAGACCTCAATTTTGAAGTTTTCTATTGGTTTATATATGTATTACATGATAATTGAAATTACTCATTGTTCGTCACTTCAGAAATTGCTTTTCGAGGGCTTATTTTCTTCTATTTTACATGAACTTTAAAATAAATTTTTGATCATGTAAGTCAGAGCCATCAATAAGGAGCTATAACAGTTTAAAATATATATTTTCATGTTTAATTTATTTTAAATATGAAAAATAAATCATACATGAAAATATATATTTATATTCAATATGAAAAATAAATCATACATAAAAATAAATATTTTAAAGTTTCATAACTTCTCGTTGATGGCTCTGACTTACATGATCTAAAATTTATTCCAAAGTTCATGTAAAATAGAAGAAAATAAGCCCTCAAAAACAGAGTCGGATTTCAAAATTAGCCGCCCCTACTCTAAGAAATTGGTGCCGCCCCCTTGTAAGGAAATTGAAATTTGAAAAAATATTTTTTCTGAAGAAAAAAGCAGTTAAATAATTAAAAAATCAAAAAAGACATTTTTAATTTTCCAATTTGAATAAATTGGATAAAAAAATAAAACAAAAAAGTTCAATTCAAAATGAAATCAATATTTCATTTAAAAATTCAGTATTGGATTAAATATATGCCTTTAGATTATTGTCTTGTTGCTAGAGGGAGTTCAACATCATACAAGCAATAATTGTCATTCTAACATTCATAACCTATCGCAACTTTGTGCCGTTTGGCATATGTAATGTAAAAAAAATTTTTGATGTCTCTAAGATAGAGCTGCTTACATCTTATTGACGATAGGCAAATAAGCAGTGTCATGCTCAAAACACACTTTATTTTTCAATTCCGTATAGGTACGTTATATATGTAATTTTAATACAGATCTATCTTTATTTAAAGAGATTTTTCTTCCAAGAAATTTTTACTTTCAAAAAGATAATTGCTAAATGATCATTAGAATTTATTTAATTGAAAGAAGTTCAAGATACGACAAAGTATCTAGTTTAAAAAAAGTATTCGATGCCCACACAGCATGTAACGTTACAGTGAAAGATGCAATGCAAGGTTACAATAAAATATTGCTGCAAGATTTCACCGCCACCTTGCAGCAGCATTTCAAATAATATTAACACTAAAATCTCGCTGCAATATTGCAGAAATCTTGCATTGAAACATTACAAAGAAACTTTGCTATAAACTTGCAATAATGTTTCAAAAAAACATTTCACGAAAGGTTGCTGTAAGGTTACAATAAAAATTATTTCAGAATTTATTCAAATCTCTATTCACTTGTTGTACTAATTTTCATTTTTGTATCATCCATCCTTTGGACTGACGTCCTCTATGCTGATGAACTTAAGCATGTACATAAATGTATAGTTTGGTGTTTAGTAAGCGCATTTGAAAGATTAATTTTTTTTGTAATGTATATTGTTCTTTAAATTTAATTTTCATAATATTTTTTTAGTTAATTTTTCCAGAGCATAAGCTTCCAATGAAATCTTGCAGAAACCTTTTATTGCAACCTTGCAGGAACCTTTCATCGAAAGATTGCTCCAATGTTACATGTTAATTTTGTAGCAAGATTTCATAAAACTTTGCAGAAAGGTTCGTGCAAGGGACATAAAAAGGTTACTGCTACCTTGCAATGAAACCTTGCAGTGAGCTGCCAATGGAATCTTGCAGAAATATTTTATTGTAATCTTGCAAGAACCTTTCATAGTAATCTTGCAGAAATCTTTCATCGAATTTGTAGCAAGATTTCATAAAACTTTGCAGAAAGGTTTGTACAAGGGACATAAAAAGGTTACTACAACCTTGCAGTGAAACCTTGCAACAACCTTACCAACCTTGCCAGCAACCTTGCAGCAAGGTTTCATGCTGTGTGGGTGTCGATGATTTAATAGTGAGTAACAGAGAAAATTTTCGTAAATGTATTTAGTATGAAAAGTTAAAGACAATTAATTCTATATAATATTTAGGAAAAGTATGGGAAAAAATATTAATATGTTAATGAAACATATTTTAAGTTTGATGAAAGTGTGTGATTTTTAAATAGGCCATATGCGCATTGACTCATACTATGGGGTTACTGCTTAAACAATTCATTTTGTGTGTGCCGCCCCCTTTGAATTTGCCGCCCTACGCCATGGCGTTTTTGGCGTCGTGGCAAATCCGTCTCTGCTCGAAAAGCAATTTCTGAAGTGGCAAAAAATGAGTAATTTCAATTACCATATAATACATGTGAAAACCGATAGAGAACTTAATAATTCAGGTCTGTAGAAAATCCTGCTAACTTTCCTCTTCATTTACAACAAGAAGTATTTTTATAAATATCTCTCTAAAATATTAGGATTTTCAGAAAAAAATCATAAAATTGGAACTTTTTTAAAAATTTTGAAAAATTTTCAAATTTCAAGGATCTATAGCTCTTGATCCTCTCAATCTAGACCATTGAAAATTATTTTACATATTTTGGGTAACAATAAGAATATATTCTCAGAGTTGCAGCGTTTTTTTTTTTTTGCTTTTTCAGTTAGCGTGAAATGTCCCATATATGTATATATAATAGCAAGCTACTATATTTACTTAATCGTTGTTAGTTAGGTCGCCTTGCCCAGCTAACGACGACTCTTTATGTTTTTTTGTTATTTGTTACGTTGAAAGTCGTTTATAACTAGCGTGCCATGCCCAGCTACAGCAGACCTTTTTTGTATATAAAATATTAATAATTACAAAGTATTAATTGAAAAGCCCATTATTATTAAGGACCGAATGCCTTAACATTCGGGGCTTAACCTGGATTAATAGAGAAAGGATATTTAGCTTGGATTAGCTCTTTATTATAAAAATTGTTCAAGATATTAATTATCAGTTTAAAATAATAAATCGAATATACCAGAGACAATTACTTGCTTGAGGCATGTGTTAGGCTAAACACCAATTGCGCTTCGAGCAAGCATGCATCTGTAGCAGAGAAGAGCAGATCTAAGAGTGTCGAGGCTGACGAGCTCCATGCACTACTTGCTTCAGCTCTCTTTGGTATCTCTTCCACCCTTTTAATTTGGTAGAAGAGGGACAGATCCCTGTGTCCTTGCACATGTGAGAGCATGTGTATGTATACGCGTATTCGTATGCGTAACCACTTTAGTGTTTTTGGATGTTTGCGCACGCATCTTCGAGTTTCGTGCGACTACTGGGCCGTACATACTCGGGTGCTCACATTGCCCCACAAAATCAGAATCGATTTTGCATTTCAGCTGAATCAATCAATTGAAAAAATCTATTTTATTTTTAAATACGCAACTATTACGAAGATGTGCGCACAAACACCAAATTATGCATTTAAACACTACCCTAGGTGTTGAAGTTTGCCCCCTAAAATAAAATTGATTTTTTAAGGCATGTAATAAACAAATTATATTTATTTTTCTTTTAAATTTACAAAATAAACAACATAAAAAATTTTTCTTTGTAATCTTGACTTTTGAATTATTTTGAATTTCAATTATACAATGTTGTTTCTTTTGTTTTATTTGAAATTTAACTAAATAAAAAACTTTATATCCTATCTTTTATATTTCAATTAGTAACTTTTTTTTCTGCTTAACACCTTTCTTTTTCAATGTTTTCTTATTTCAATTTTTCTTTTATTAATTTAACTTAAAATTAAAACTAGGAACTTTATTTTTATTAAACTAAAAAGTCTTTGTCTCTTCTATTGCCAATAAATCATATCATACGACTAAACTTTATATTATTTTTCAATTTCCAACTAAAAAATTTTAATCTTTCTTATTTTAAAACTTAAACAAAATTAAACATGTTCTTTTCCTTTTTATTACTTAATACTCTAACATTAAAAAATTTGTGTTCAAACTAATTTATTTTATATTTGACTAAACAAAAAATCTGTTTTCATCTAACTTAGAATTACATTTTTTTATTTCATTAATTTAATTTTCACTACATTTTTCAATTATATTTCGTTTGTATGGTTTACTTTTGCTTTCTCATGGAGAAAGCATAGTATCAATAAAACAAATTTATCTATTTTTTCATTAATTTGTACATATTTGGACTCAGGGAATCGAAAAAAGTGGTTTCCAGAAGATGTCTGTGGGTATGTATGTATGTGTGTGTGTATGTTAGCGAAAATGTTAACGTCAGTTAAAAAGAGTGTTATATTGTGTTCGTGCCGCTGTGTATGTTTTAGTGTGCATATTAGTTGATTTGTCTGTGTCTATAAGAATATGTTTTGATACGAGTGTCTATATGTTGTCTGACTGTACGATTTTGTTCCAGTGAAAATGTTCGTGTCAGCTAAAAAGTGAGTCGTGTTTTATTATTGTCGGTATGTGTATGTTTTTGTGAGTTTGTTGATTTATCGGTGTTCGTACGTATATCTTCATTGCAGTGAAGAAGTTCCTGTTAGTAAATTGCGTAAAAAGGGGTATGTGTGTGTGTGTGTATGTGTTTGTGCGCGTGCACATAGACTTACTTCAAGTTTTGCATACAATTTATTATTTCGTCCAATTCGGCGGGAAGCTATAGGAAATTGGTTTTCTTAGGGTATTTTTCTTTTTAGAGACATTTTAAGAATTTAAAAAAAATTTTCAATTTTTCATTTTTTTTTGTATTTTACGTAAACTACTCGAAGATTTTGCTTGAAAATTTGTATGGAACTTATTTTCGACTGCCAAAATATGAAGAACTTCTGAAAACTGATTTTCTTAGCGCAATTTTAATTTTAGAGCATTTTTAAAATTTTTGAAAAGAAAATGGTATTTATTTAGCCAACGAAATCTCAAAAACTACTCGTTGGATATGCTTCAAATTTTGCATACTATCTATTATTTTGTATAAGTAGGCGGAAAGCTATTTAAATTGGTTTTCAGAGTTTTTTTTATAAAGCCATTTTAAGAATTTTAAAAAAATTTTGATTTTTTATTTTTTTTGTATTTTACGTAAATTACTTGATAAGTGTGCTTTGAAATTTGCATGAGAATTATTTGCATTTGTCAAAAGAAATATGACTTTTTTAAATCGATTTTCTTAGCATAGTTTTATAAAAAAATTTTATTTTCTCATTTTTTATCTATTTTACGTAAATTACTTGATAGATTTGCTCTAAAATTTGTAGACAAATTATTTGCTACTGTATTTATAAAACAAGCTTTTAAAAAATAATATTCTTAGTGTAGCTCTTCGGTCACTTCTTTTGATTTCTGATTCAACGCTCTCACTAACTCTTTTCTTATGCCCTTACTTTCTCTCTGTCTTGCTATCTTAGATTGATCCTCATTGTACCCTATTTTTATCCATCCCTGACTCTCTCTTCCTATTTCCTATTCATTCTCTCACACTCACTAATGTTTCTTGAATAGAAATTATGTTTTTTACATTAAAATTACATTTAAAAAAATCAAATTAAATTACTCTAACTCAATGAGCTCTAGGAGAAAGCATTGCGCCAAAGCACTTGGCAGCGTTTTTGATCATTATAAACATAATTATTTTTTTCCCTCACTACACTAAAGCACTTTATTCTTATCGTTTTATTTAACACCTTTAACTTGAGTACTGTCTTTTTATTTTAAAGTTATTTTAGTTTTTGTTCTTTATTGTTTATTTTATAACACTACTTTTTGTTTCTTGTTTTGATTTTCTTTTTTTTCACTCATAAATTTACATCTTTTTCTTTATCTTCTAAATCTTTGCATGTCATAATTCCTTCTTTTTCTTTTTTAAATTCTTTTAATTTTCATCCTGAATAGTAGATTTTTATTCTATACTTTTTAGTTTTTGATGTGAATCCTGTTATAAATCTTTCTTCTTTTTCTTTTTTTTTTTATTTTTATTTCGTCATTTTTTTTTAAGTTTTTCTCCTGTAATGAACCGAGTTCATTACTAATCAATGTTAAAACAAAAATTTTATTTTAATTAAAATTAAAATGATAAAATAATAAAAGAAAGAAATAAGATTGACCAAGTACTAAATAAACGAACACAAGAAATAAATAGCACGACGTAAGAAATTGAGATCAAGCAGTGGCTGAAGAAAACCAAAAAGAAACATAAGCTGAAGTCACAGGGTTCATTATAATTTTTTAAAAACAAAATATAAATAGGAACAACAATATTAATAATAAATAAAAGCGAAAATAATCGCCATAAAATAATAATAAATAAACAAATACGAGGGATAAATAGCAACAAATCCAGTTGACCTCAATGAAATCAAGACTCGGCGGCCGTATGAAACAGCAAAGGAAGGAGAAATATAAGCTGAATAGCATGCTAAAAAAAGATACGGGCAGGAGGCAAGCTTAGAAACAGCCATAAGCCTGACAACGATGAACGGCTTCGTAGAAAAACGAAGTTAACTTAGGAGAGTATGAAAAGATTTCAGCGAAGCGGTAGGGGAATAAAGCGCAGTATGAAAACAGATAAGGCCGTCCCTGAAGAAAAATACATAGTGGAGGGACATTAAAACCAATTTATGGGTTTAATTATACAAGTACTGCAAAACTTAAAAGAAAAGCTTTGGCGGAATATCAAAAAAACAGGAAACCGAAAAGATAACGGCAAAAAGTAATTGCCAATAAACTTCGAGTTGACCTCTTTCTAGTCAACTGAAATTATGGTTTCCAGAAAAAAACCATACAGGGAGGGCCGACTGGCAACCAATCAGAATATCTGAACATCGTTCGAATGGGCAGAAACATATACTGCCGCTAGCAACAACGAAGCTTGTAGAAGTTTGACTTAGAGTATAAAAAGCTTGGAGCTTATAGGCGAAACGCTCTCTTCAGGTCGAACCACCAGCGGAGCAACGCCTCTCTTCGGATCGGAAGCCAGCAAAGCAACAGCTCTATTCCAGATTGGAGGGAAATGGAGCCCCCTCTTTTTCCCGACCAACTTCTTGCTGACCACGTTAAATCAGCCGAGCAGCCGACACGTCACCGGAGCCTGCAGCAACCAGCCACCGCCCTTCACTAAGTCAACAGTCAACTACATCAGTCAACAGTCAACTAAACTAGTCAACCGTTAAAGATACCAACCAGAGAACAAGGTGGAAGTGTGGGGAAGCGGAGATCTACACACCAGAAAAAAAAGAACAAGGTAGAGAGTCTTTCAATTTGTTTTTTTATTGTAAATTTCAAGGGAAAAAAAAACATGTCACGGAAACGCGTTGCTTCTATTGCAAATTCGCGGAGTGAATGCTGAGCGTCGCAAATTGTTGAAAATTTAAATTTAAATTAGAAAGAAAGAAATTCAGAAATGAAATGCAAAGAAAATAAAAAGAAAAACTTGGTATGGGGTAACACGGTTTGCCACGAAGTGGAACAAATATAATAATGAAAAAAATTTAATTAACTATGTACGAACCAAGGCTTCTTAGGTAAATTGAAGAGGGAAAAAGAAATAAATTGATAAAATTTTGGCAATGACATGAGTTTTTATTTATTGTTCTACCTATCCTTGCTGCATCTTTTTTTTAAGACTTCCAACCCCGGAGACGTAGCGCTCGCGCGTTAGTCAAACGGAAGTCGATGGATGGCTGAAATACAGTCATCCATTACAAAAATTGTTTGACTTATATGCTGAACGTAACACTCCCAATTTTTTTTTTCTGGAAGTGTTTGTGGTATTATAAACTTTGAAATTTTTCGTGAAATAATAATACCTAGGTTCGGCAAAGTCCATAGGCTTTGTTTCATTAAATTTTAAAGTGCTTGGGTGAATGATGTTACCCAAGTTGCCGCTCATCATTTCTGGATCATTATCCCAGCTACACTTCATTTCTTCATTTTTTAATTGTTCTTCTGATACTGAGGTTGTACAATGTTTTTGGTTAAAATACCGGTATTGGCACTATTTTCTCTTAAGTGAGTTGCCATTTTTTTTCTTCTTTATTTTATGAGGCTATATAGCTGGTCCAATGCTTCAACTAACAATAAACTGCACTATAACATGGCAATTTACTATTTCATTTAATACAATGTCACTTGCATTTAAAAATTTTAAGATTTTGCGCTAAGTGTGACAGAAGAAAGTTAAACTTAAGAAGCAAACACGAAACCGCCGAACCCAAATAACTTTCCACCTTAATTCACCCAACACACACGCGCACGAAGCTCAGCTAAACATGTTCTCTATCGCACACGTACAGTGTATGTGCTACGACTCTAGTAGTCGAGCTTGGGCCTATAGTACTGCACGCAGGGCGTACCAAAGATGATAGCAGCAAGCGAGAAGAAGGAAAGGAAGCCATTGCCGCTTTATTCTTTCTGTCACAGCCGTAACAAATAGTTGCGTACACAGGCAGCATATATTTCGAGCGGTATAGCTATATTCTATTGCTATTTTTTTTTAGATTGCGTGTGTGACAGGGTGTAAGTGGCAAAGGATCTGTTTGGATTCATTAGTCTATATTTTTCTTGTTTGCTGAATTACGGAGTTTGCTGTGCCTTCTTAGCAAACATTTAGCGTGCCATGTGCGAGTGTGTGTTAGGCGACCGCGTGTACGATTCCTTTTCTTCATGTTGTGCAATTTTTTTTGTGCCTTCAGCTTTAAGCCATTATAGCTCTATTTAGCTTCCTTTTTTATGTGTTTCCTGCTTGCTTCAATTTTTTTCAATATATACATGGGAGTTGCATCCGATAATGCGACTGGCGCCCAAAGATTTATGTAATTTATTCGATATTATTCTTAATAAATTGTGACAATGTATGAACCTAATTTTTTCTTTTTCTTTAGCTAATTCATAATCAGCGTGGTCACCTGATCATCATGACCGTTGAATCTACCGCAGCCAATGTAGGGGTCCGGAAAATTTTTCGTGAAAATTTTCCAATTTCGGGATAATTGTGGAAAACTGTGTAGAAACTGTGTAAAAAAAAAGAAATGTAAAAAATAAAATAGAAAAGATCAGGAACACTTTGGTGGCCATTTTGGGTTATAGCGTCGCTTGGTAACAAATTTTTTTTCCTGTCTCTTGCAACGTTAATTTTTTCTTCTAATTGGTTTCAATCGTAATTTTTTTTTTTTTTTTTGTAACTGTAGTTTTTTTTCATATAGAGAATTATTCCCTTTTCTGCTTCTTAAAATGTTTTTTTGAGTCTTAAGCTATATAAATTATATATTCCATATAGTACATATCCACATATTTGGCTATAGTAGAAATACACATTTCGGTGTTTATACGTAGTCGTGCAACGTCGCGCAGGAGCAAATCGTTCCTGCAAAGTGTTGAAATAAACTTGTGAGTTCACTATCTCCTTTCTTTTTGAATTTTTATATATACTGGGGGGCATGCCCCCTGCGCGCAAGCGCGCCAACCCCCATCTTGCTTTTATAATTTAAAAAAAATATCCAAGAATTTGCAATTTTAAAAGAAATATGTAGAGATATAATTGTAATAATCTTACTATGATTCAGCTAAGTAGATACAGGCAGACAGTGAATAAGTACACTTGATTTAATAATTCAATTATAGAGATTTTATTTGATACTTTTATAATGAACTGAATATAGTGATAGTTTTATATTCGACAGTTTTATAATGAACTAAAAATGGAAGGCAGTAATAGATATACAAACATTTATGGATTAAGAATAAAAAATTTGGAAAACTGTAATGTCAGTGTTTATTTACAAAATTAAATAAAAATTTAATTTAATTTATAAAGACTATATATATATTTGAGTGTTAGATATTGATTTTGACTAAACAAAATTTAAATCTTATCATTTGATTATTAAACTTCAATTTAGCTTTTTCAAAATGATATTTTCAACCCTATACTTTAAATAAAATCGTAAAATTGATAATTATTTATATGATTAAACTTCACGATGATTACAGGATGATTAGCTAATTGTAAAAATATATTTTAACCTATTTTTCATCTATTATAAATCTTAAACTTATATGTTATCATATATCGTTATATACAAAACTTAAAATTAGCTATTATCAAGTTGACTACAAGCTTGAAATCAGCTAATTTTCAGTTATTTTAAAGCTTAAATATAGCTTAATTTAGTTATTTCCTAGCTAATTACATGCTTAAATCCAGCTAAATTTAACGCTGTAATATAGTTCTAAAAATGAGGGGCACATTTCTAACGATAACAGTGATAACAGCGGTGATATACTTTCAATAATATAGAGAGAATATAATATAAATAGATCTAAAATGCAGCTAAAATTCAGTTAAAAACAAATCAGTATTTACCTGAAATTGCCTAAAATTACTATAAATTTTAGATAACTGTTAGCTAAATTTCAGCTAATTTCCAACTAAATTTTGTATGAATTTAGCTAATTTTAACATTAAATTTAGCTAACTTATGATTTAATGTAGCTAACTTTTGATTGAATGTAGCTAACTTTTGATTGAATGTAGCTAACTTTTGATTGAATGTAGCTAACTTTTGATTGAATGTAGTGCGACGATTCAAAAATCGCGCTAGACTCAGTACCTGCGCTCAGCCGCTACGAGGCGCTACGCTGAATTTCAGCTGAATTTCAGCTGAATTTTAGCTAAATTTAGGAGTCAAAAATGAGCGGCGTATTTCAGACGGCGACAGCGTCGAAAGCGGTGACAGCGGCGATATATTTTTAATAATATAGAGATATATATATGTATATATATATATATATATATATATATATATGTATACACACACATTAAAGATAACAGCTTTTCTTACCTTTTAGTACTCACAATTGATTATTTTTAGTTATATTGCACGTGAGTTAAAACTTTTCTAACAATATAGTGAAAGTATAGCATAAAAAAATTTTAAAACATTTTGTTAAATAGAGAGCTCGAACTTCGCACGAAACTAAAGAGTTTTAAGGAAGTTTGTAGCAGTTTTTTTGTGACTACGTATAACTGTGTATTTTTACATATCATTTTGCATATATATAGTTTGTATATGTAGCTTGAGCGAGAGAAAAAATCGTTCTCATCGCCATTAAACAAGGCTAAAGACATTAATGAAATTCTTCTCTGACCTTAATATATTTATTTCAGTCTAAATATAATATAGCTTTATATTGCTCCAGCTTTGTCGCACGCATACTAGCATATCAGCTCATTTAGCTATATGTGTATCGTTTCACAATAGGTAGTCATGCCGCACAGCCGGAGAACAAATCGTTCTTTTGACTGTACTTTGTAAAGCTGTCCATACCCACACAGCATGAAATATTGCAGTGAAACTTTCACTGAAATATTGTGCTGAAATATTGTCACAAGATTGCAGCAATCTTGTCTTAACATTGCTAAGAAGTTTCATGAAACATTTCAGTGTGATATTGCTGCAAACTTGCTACAAGGTTACAGAAAATAATTCAAGCAATATTGCAAGGAACCTTTCATGAAAGGTTGCAGCGAGGTTTCTGCAAGGATTATAAAACATTTCATGAAATATTGCAAGAAACCTTTCATGAAAGGTTGCAGCGAGGTTTCTGCAAGATTTTAAAAACAGTTCATAAAAAATTGCAAGAAAACTTTCATGACATGTTTCAGCGAGGTTTCCAGCAAGATTTTAGAAATATTTCATGAAATTTCGCAAGAAACCTTTCATGAAAGATTGCAGCGAGGTTTCTGAAAGATTTTAGAAATATTTTATGAAATGTTGCAAGAAACCTTTTATGAAAGGTTGCATACAGGTTTCCAGCAAAATTAAGAAAACATTTTATAAAATATTGCAAGGAACCTTTTATGAAAGGTTGCAGCAAGGTTTCTGCAAGATTTTAGAAATATTTCATGAAATTTCGCAAGAAACCTTTCATGAAAGATTGCAGCGAGGTTTCTGTAAGATTTTAGAAATATTTCATGAAATATTGCGAGAAAACTTTCACGAAAAATTGCAGCGAGGTTCTCAGCAGGATTTAGAAATTATTTCATGGAATATTGCAAGGAACCTTTCATGAAAGGTTGCAGCGAGGTTTTTGCAAGATTTTAGAAATATTTCATGAAATATTGCAAGAAACCTTTCGTGAAAAGTTGCAGCGAGGTTTCTGTAAGATTTTAGAAACATTTCATGAAATATTGCAAGAAAACTTTCACGAAAGGTTGCAGCGAGGTTTCTGCAAGATTTTAGAAACATTTCATGAAATATTGGACGAAAACTTTCACGACATTTTTCAGCGAGGTTTTCAGCAAAATTTAGAAAACATTTCATGGAATATTGCAAGGAACGTTTCATGGAAGGTTGCAGCAAGTTTTCTGCAAGATTTTAGAAATATTTCATGAAATATTGCAAGAAACCTTTCATGAAAGGTTGCACCGCGGTTTCTGTAAGACTTTAAAAACATTTCATGAAATATTGCAAGAAAACTTTTATTACATGTTTTAGCGGGATTTTCAGCAAGATTTAGACAACATTTTGATGGAATATTGCATCGAACTTTCTATGAAAGATTGCAGCGAGCTTTCTGCAAGATTTTAGAAACATTTTATAAAATATTGCAAGAAACCTTTCACGAAAGGTTGCAGCAAGGTTTTTGCAAGATTCTAAAAACATTTCATGAAATATTGCAAGAAACCTTTCACGAAAGGTTTCAGCGAGTTTTCCAGCAAGATTTGGGGAACTTTTCATGGAATATTGCAAGAAACCTTTCATGAAAGATTGCAGCGAGGTTCCTGCAAGATTTTAGAAACATTTTATGAAATATTGCAAGAAACCTTTCATGAAAGGTTTCTGTGAGGTTTCTAGCAAGATTTGGGGAACATTTTACGAAATATCGCAAGAGACCTTTGATGAAAGGTTGCAGCAAGGTTCGTGCAAGATTTTAGAAACATTTTACGAAATATTGCAAGATACCTTTTATGAAAGGTTTCAACGAGGTTTCCAGCAAAATTTGATGAATATTTTATGAAATATTACAAGGGATCTTTTGTTAAAAGTTGCAGTAAGATTTCTGCAAGGTTTTTGACAAGATTTCTAAGATATCACAAAAAAAATTGCTATGTACATTTCGCCAATGGTTATTACCATATTTTTGGCAACCTTTATAAAATATTCCAGAAAAGCGTTTCACCAAAAGTATCAGCAAAGTTTCATAAATAATTTCAAAATGAAATTGCAGCAAACCTTTCATAAACAGTTTCAGCAATAATTCCGCAAGTTTTTATAAATATTAGAAACAAAACCTTTTATTTCAATATTCTCTACTTCTCTCAAAAACGATGCTGAGGAATTTTTTCTTCTTGTGCACAAATATTGATAATAATACTATTGCGCTCAACTAGTAATTTATAGATACAACGATTAATACTTAAGCAAATAAGAAAAACTTTATTACACAAGGATATAAAATCTTGCCTACTATTAAATATTACTGCAGCAAGCTTTTGGCAAGATTTAAGAAATATTTTACAAAATATTGCAGGAAACCATACGGAAAGGTATGAGCGTTGTTCGCGGCAAAATTTGTGAAAAATTTCATAAAATGCCACGAGAAATCTTTCATGAAAGATTGCTTCAAGGTTTCTTGAAATGTTGCTGCGAGGTTTTCATGAAAGGCTGCTGCGAGATTTTTAGAAATATTTCAACCAGGTTCTAGCGCGGACATATAAATGTTGCTGCAATATCTCATAAAAGGTTGCTACGAGGTTTTCTGCAAGGTTACGGCGAGATTTTCTGAAAAATTGCTGTGTGGTTGCTTGAAATGTTTTTGCTATTTTTCCCGCAAGATTCCTGTGAGGTTTCTTGAAATGTTTCTGTTACATTTCCTGAAAGATTGCTGCGAGGTTTCCTGCAAGGTTGCGGCGAGGTGTTCTAAAAGATTGCTGCAAGGTTTCTTGAAATGTTTCTGTTACATTTCCTGAAATATTGCTGTGAGTTTTTCATGAAAGGTTGCTGCGAGGTTTTCTGAAAGATTGCTGCGAGGTTTTTAGAAATATTTTAACCGGGTTCTAGCGCGGACATATAAATGTTGCAGCAATCTTTCATGAAAGGTTGCTGCGAAGTTTCGAAACTTTCATGAAACCTTGCAGCAACCTTGCAGCAATCTTTCATGCTGTGTGGGCAGTAAGGTAGACAAGCCTACAACGAGGCTCAGGATAGTCGTGGACAATTTCTCCCGTTACCTACCGGTCAGACTTTAGGGGCGTATAGAGACCCTATTAATCGTGTTTAGTGGAACAATGGCATATTTCCCTTAAAGAAGAAAGAAAAAAAGACCCTAAGTCTTTTCTCAGCAATTTAGAACGGTATAAAGCGGCGTATGGACTAACTGTGAATACGATTATACGAGCGCTACCTGCTGTATTAGATAAGGAATCGTCCATTGGTTTGGTAGAGAAAATAAGAATTAGACCTTTGAAGATTCGGTTGAAGCTTCTCGTTTGCAATTCTGTATGGAAGATATTCAGGAACATCTAAAAGTAGAAATTGGAAGGCGAACACAGGGCTCACGAGAGGATGTCAGTACATATTTATCTAAACTACGGGATCTGATGGACCAAGTTCGACCGCCTATGACTATTGAGAAGCAGTAGAGCGTACCGTATTATTATTATTAAAGATAACGGGTAGGTTACTCTATGAGAATAGAGCAGCCTGATGTTGCCTAGGCCAAAGGTCCTCCGCAACCCCATGGCTTAGTCCCACCAGCAACCCCTCACCATAGCCTTATGGATGGGTTCCGGGCATGTGTGGTTAGACAAAATTGGATACGCATTATTTCGTGATCTCTTTGTACAAAGAGGTCATTTTATTTAAGAGAAGTACCTTAATTTCATCAATATCAGAGTACTCTATTCTTGTATGTTTTATTCTAGTTGTCTCTAGTTCCTTACACTCACAGAGGATGTGCTGAACCGTCTCCAAGGCGACCCCGCACCATCTGCATGCGGGGGAACCAGCTACTTTTATGTTGTACATATGGTAATTTAATTCAATATGCCCTGTCACTATTTGTGCGACTATATTCTTGTCTTCCCTCCTTAGGTTCGGACTCTGTGCCAACTAAACATGATCGTAATCGTCCCCCAGCAGAGCTTCCGCTTGTTTGCAACCTGGTGTGTCCCTCCATGTTGTCCTATGCTGTGTCTCTCTCCAGTGACATATTTTTTCTTTAATTTGGCTCATCTGAATTCCTAACGCAGGTTCAGGGCCAATTAGTGGTGTTTTTGCAGACAATTTTGCTAGGTCGTCTGTCACCCTGTTGCCTTTGATTCTCGAGTGACTGAAAACCCAATAAAGTTTGAGTTTTCTACATCTTTCTCCTAAAATATTTAGTAAGTTTATTCATTCTTCTACCAAGCTAGACTTAGTTTTGTAGCTTTTTAAGGCCATAAGCGCTCCTTTGCTATCCGAACAAATGTTCACTATGTCTTGGTTGTTCGCATCCAGTGCCAACTAGACACAGATAAGTATGACCATCAGTTCTGCTTGGAAAATATTGAAGCCTGTTTGTCCAGCGGGACCATAGTATCCTTTCCAAGCCTCCTTCGGTAGATGCCTGCTTCAGTACCCGTTGTGGACTTTGATCCATCCGTGTACCAGATGTCGATTGAGCTCGCTATTCTGTCATTCCTTTCTTCTGACAGCCAGTCTTCTTTGGTTAGGAAAATCACCTCGAATTTATTGTCAAAGTGATATTCCGTCACCATCAGATCTGACCTCATCTTTAGTAATTAGTGTGTTCACCTTTCCTTGTCCACATATTAAGAGCAATTAGTCTGCATACAGACCTTGTAGCAGTCTCTTGTACATATAGTTGTAGGGCTGCCACTCCCATCAAGAAGCCCAAGGCTTTTATGGGAAAAGTCCTAATTGCCCGTGTCATGGCTCTCAGAAAAAGTCCATGTTAGCATGGTGTCTTAGCATGTCTAGGAGCTTCACTGTTGTGGTTTGGTTGGTACGTTTCCACCATACCACTGCTGCATAGGTTAGTCTACAAATAAGGATTGTTCTTAACATCCAAAGGATGGTGGAGGGTTCAGTTTCTTTAAATAGTTCTCCTACTGAGCCAAAATTTATCCAACGACGCAGCATCCGGTTTCTTAAACACAGGTTAAGGCACCCTCTGCCACTAAGTTTCATTCTAAGGGGGAGATCCCACCACCCTGAGGACAGCTATTTGCGACTGTACTTCTGACTGTGGTGTTACCCCTTGTGACTTCCAATAATCGGTGACTCAGCATATCACGGATCGAGGTCATGATCATAGCCAGCGCTCCTTCATTATCGGCTGCTTCACAAATAGCCTCTGTTGAGGTATTGTTGAAAGCACCCTCTACATCCAGGGCGAATCCTCCTGCCTCTACTTCTCCTTCGATTAATAACGCTGCTTTGCGCAGTGCCGATAAATTTGCCTTCTGTGTAGGCGTGTTGTTCCAATGATAGCGAATTCTTAGTAAGGACCGTCTCCTTGATGTATCTGTTGATGAGCCTCTCTATCGACTTGAGCATAAAGGACATCAGGCAAATCGGTCTGAAAACCTTTGCCGTGGAGTAGCTGCTTCTTCCTGGTTTCGGGGTGAACACTATTCTTGAACTTCTACAGTATTCAGGTGTGTAGCTCAGCCACAAACAGGCTCTCGCCAGTCTCATGAATGGACCGAGGATAACCTCTATACCCTGCTGAAGCAGGACCGGGTACACCCCGTCCACCCTGGGAGATCTAAATGGCCCAAATGAAAATCAGGACCATGTGACCCGGTCTGGGGAGACAATCTCAGCTGCAAACTTCACCTTAGCTGACTTATCAGTGGGTCCACCACGACTAGGACCCAAATTCTCCCTTAAAAGATTATTGGGTTTGTAACGAGCTGGTTTATTTTGGGGTTTAGGATAAGGGTGCCGGACGCTTCAGCGATCCAGGATTCGAGGTTAGGGTTTTATTTTAATAATAACCAATAAATAAACTTAACTATTAATATATTCTAAAATAGGAAACTTAATAATTACGAAAGTTAATCAATAAAAAATTGCTCTTAGTTTAATATCAATAAGAAAATACTTAGGACTAGTAATTTATCAATATGCATGCGCAAAATAATAAAATACAATTTAACTATAATACAGATTCTAACTAGATTTATTATGCGCTTATGTTTGGTTTTATATTCTATGCAAACAATAAATTAGCCAGTGCGCATGCGCAGGATAGGAGTGCAATTAAACTAGATTGTTCCCTGACTACGAGCAATCCCGTAGTACAGGGTGCAATTGTCGGCTACGAGAATAGTCTAGTTTCACAAATCACGTGCAATCACGTGATCAATGACCCAAAGTCAACCCGATATTACACAGGAGTCTTGAACAAGGATGCTAGATACCCATGAGCAATCCCATAAGTTACATAACAGACGGAAATCTAGGATTACGGTATAGTCACGTGCAATCACGTGACCGGTATGGCACTAGGATAAGACAGGATGCATAGAAGTCTAGGTTGTTTCATGCATGAGCAATCCCATGTGTCATGAACCAATCCTCGACCTTTACCGTACGACTCACCCTAGAATCATGTGCAATCACATGTATTGTAGCGAGAGCTCAACAGTTCCACTAGGAGTTAGTTTCGGTCGTGACCAATCGTCACCACGAGCAATCCCGTGTGAAGACTCCGAAAGGAGTACACTGAGACCTTAGACCACGAGCCATCCCGTGGCAAGACTGGCTTCAACTGGCTTGTGCCGCTGTTTATATACTAACGGTCTATGATTCCACTGATGTTCCACAGGAACGGAAACGGACCGATACACAGGTCTAGAAACCCAAGTCCGACCTGACGACTAAATACAGTTCCAGAAACCCAAGCATCGAATCATACACAAATAAGTATGGACTGTGAAATTATACGCAGGTCTAGATATACATTCGGAACAGACGTAGTCTGTTACACGTTGATCACTTTCCCCACCCTCCAAGTTAATAAAACCCGGAAAGTGCGTCCTCATCAGGCAGCCCGAAGTCTCTTCGTCCGTCACTGAGTAACCACCCTCTGGAAGCCTAATGGCATCCAAATATACCTCCGGATTACGTGCAAATAGTTTCTCCAGCTGAGATGCCTCCGGACCCTGCTCCACTTCTGAACAGAATTTCCTACATCCTTCTGTGTGGGCCCTTCTGACCTCTCTTCTGTACTCCCTCTGCTTGCTCCTCCACTTCTGCCAAGGTAACCCCGCTTTGGATCTCTTGGCCTTCTTGAACAGTCTTTTAACTGCCTCCTTAAGAGTTTCCAGTTTGTGATTCCACCATGGAGACTCATACTTTGTCCTTGCTTTCCTGAGAGGACAGCTCTTGGGGAATACAGAGATGATAGACTGTTAGAGCATTTCCGTCGCCTCTTTTACCTCTTCACTGCTCCTAATATTTTTAGGGGATTCTCTCAGAGCTGTTGAGAATTCCTTTTTGTATGTACCCCAGTCCATGTTCCTTAGGGTTCCTAATCCATTTGACCTCCTGAAACAGAAAACAAATATTAAACGTGATCTGTGCATGATCAGCAAGCGTCAGTTCCTCTAACACTCTCCAATCCTGCACAGCATAAATAAAGTTCTGTGAACGCAGTGTTAGATCAATCACCTCTCTTCTCTTTATATTAAAAAGGTAGGTTCCGAACCCCTATTAAGAATATCTAGTTTTGTGGTGGCTAAGTACTTCAGTAGAGCCGATCCCCTAGCATTTGTGTCTAACCTGCCCCACACTGTATGGTGCACATTGGCATCACATCCCGAAACCAGAGGGAGCCCTCAACAGTCCACCAACTTAATTACTTCTTTTGTACAAATTTTTTCCTCAGAAGTAGACTGAAGCTAGCACTACCTCCTTTGAAACACCTCTTATGGAGAGTTTTACCTTTGCAGCCACTACATCACGAGTAATGACTGCCATAAGTGGCATGTTTTCTAGACCTTTGATGCAGATACACGCTCTAGGTTTAGCTGCTGTTGGATCTCTGACAATTTTACCACCTCTTATAAGTCCTTTCATTAAGCCATTGATGGTCCATGGTTCTTGTATCAGTGATACATATGTTTGTGCCGCAGACTGACTTCTCACTAGAAGAGCCGAGGAGTCTTTATTGTGGTGCAAGTTAATCTGTCTAATTGTAGGATCCCCTCCATTTGGAAGTTCCCCTATTGATTACTTGAGGCTTCCACGGTCTTGACAGAGTATCTTACTTCAACTCTGCCCATAATGTAGTTAGCTTTGTTGTCTGATAAACTCAGACTTTTAAGAAACGATTCGGGAATGCCTGCTATAAGCATTCCTCCTCGTCTGACTTACTTTCCTATTGCTCCACCACTGACCCTTGGTCCGGTTGCGTCTTCTGCTGGTCTTTTCGTTTTGCTGTCAGAGTTCTGTTGCTCTGAGGTTAAGTATCTTGGATACATAGTTAATGAGAATGGCCTAAAAACCGACAGAGAGAAAATCCGTCCTATTTTAGAATATCCAACACCCACCAATCTCAAGCAGTTACGGCGATTTCTAGAAATGGTTGGCTGGTACGCACGTTTTATTCCCTATTAAGCACAATTGAAAATCCACTTGGCCGGTCTCACCAAGAAAGAAACCCTTGGTATTGGCATGAAGAACAGGAACAAGCTTTCCAGCAACTAAAGCAAGCCCTCACTGAAGCACCTATTTTAGCACGCCCTAATTTTAACTATCCCTTTATCTTTCAAACCGATGCAACTAACTTTTCCATAGCCGGCGTCTCAATACAAGAGATCCATGGAGAAGAACACCCAATATATTATATTAGCCTCCTGTTTGCCTTATGCACTCTTAGTCGAACTGAACGGAATTATACAGTATCAAAGAAAGAATTTTTAGCAGTGATTTGGGCCACTAAACTTCTAAAAGCGTATCACCAAGTATGTCCGTTAACGGTGATTACTGATCACCATAGCTTGCTATGGTTGGAAAATTTAAAAGATGCGATTGGTCGACTAGCTAGGTGGCATACAAGATTGCAAGCGTTCGACATAAAATTAGTACATCACCGAGTTAGCCAATTAAAAATACCAGATGCTCTATCAAGAACATAAGAAAGAATAATAGATATAGCCTCTTCAGCACCCATTGATACAAACGATAGTTGGTATCGTCGAAGAAGAGAAATGATTTAGAGATTTCCTACAAAATATCCTGATTTTAGAATAGAAAATGACCTTCTTCATTTCCACCACCCAAATTATAATATAGACCCTATTATTTCCGACCTAGATGCTTGGAAATCAATACTTCCTTTAGCAGACCGAGAAAAAGCTCTCTATGAAGCACACAATACTTCTCAAGCTGGCTATATTGAAATGGAAAAAATCTTTTCTTGTTTAGCTACTTATTATTATTGGCCAGGGTATTACCACGACACTTGCCAATATATAAGAGCATGTCAAGCGTGTCAGGCTCATAAACAATCTCAACAGGCTCCAGCTGGTCTGATGGGAGAGAAATATATTCAAGGCCCATGGACGGTCATCTCTGCAGAAATAAATGGCCCAAAACCCCCATTAACCCTTTGAGGGGCAGTGGTACGTATTTGTCCCACCTATTTGGTTTTGGATTTTTCCGTATTTCTAAAACGTATATGCCTTTTTAAGACATCTATAAGACTTTTTGAACTCTTGAATACCTGATTTATTAGATTTTATAGAGAAATTGCAAATATTCATTAATTGAAGTATTTGTTATAAACAATTAATCTCAAAAAACCCGTTTTTTTACAGAAAAATGTGCCCCTCAAAGGGTTAAGAGCAGGTTATAAATATATTATTGTATTTTAAGAACTGTTTACCTATTATGTAAAAATGAAACCTCTTCTTAAAGCAGATAGTAAGAACGTCATTCAAATTTTTGAAGAATCAATTATTGACCGTTAGGGCTGCCCTCAATATCTATTAATTGACAATGGGTTCGAGTTAAAAAACCAAATCGTAAATGACTGATTAGAAAAATATGGTATAAAACACTCTACTGCCCTGCTCCCCTACTATCATGCACAGTCAAATCCCGTAGAGAGAGTAAACCGTAACCTAAAATCCATGATTAACAGTTTCATAGAACAAAATTATCGCGATTAAGACGAACACTTTGGAGAATTCAGCTTCGCTCTCAAAAATGTGGTACATTCATCCACTAAATTCACTCCAACTTTCTTAAATATGGGTCGCAATCCTATTCATACAATCTGCAGACCCATAGACAATCCAAAATCAATTCAGCAAGGTAAAATAGCAGAATGGGCTGACAGAGCAAAAAGACTACCTGCGATACGTGATTAAGTTAAAAGATATGCAGATAATGCAACCGCTCGTCAAGCTAAATACTACAATAAAAATAGACGACATGTAATGTTTGAACCAGGAGATCTGATAAGTCGTTGAAATCACATATTATCTTCTACTGTTGACAAATTTGCTGCAAAATTAGCACTAAAATTTATTGGCCTGGCTGAAGTCATTAAAGTATTCTCACTGGTAGTATACCTCGTTGAAGATATCGATACCAAGCGACAAACCAAACTGCTTGTCAATGATCTTAAAAGATACATCCCACCGAGACAACAACCTGCACCAAATGAGGCGAGCAACCCGCACAAGATCAGGCAGAGGGGTACACAACGCTCGGCATAAGAGGAGCCAAACGTGGTCGGGGAAGGCCGCCCGAATTCAAGCTGTCAGCGAACTAGGGCGTGTATGATAGAAGGACGCCATCCATGCGAAATAGAGGAAGACAGCCCAACGTCTGCATCAACACTAAAACCATACTGGTAACATAGATGGAGAGGATTCCTTAATCACTCAGCTGTACTACCCAAAGACAGTAGTGATGACACCTTCAGAGAAAACCAGCCCGTTGCAACTATCCGTCAGCCATGCCCGGCTCCTATCTCCTAAACCTCGTTCTACAACCCCTTCCTACTACACTCACCTCCCTCTCTCCACTTCCCGGCTTCTCATCCTACTCTCGTCCCGTCTCAAGCAGTCATATGCCTCCAATCTATCCTTCCCTCCCTTACAGCCATCAATCCCTTCCAGCTTCCTTCACAAAAATCCTCTCCTATCCCTTCCATTCACCCTTGTCACCAAATCACCCGACCAACTTAAGCACCATCACCCCTTCTAGCTACACTGTCACCCTGCCCTCAATCCAGTACATCCCACGAACCCTCATCTTCAATCCTTCCCTTGATGTCCCTCAAAATTTCCCCTCCAGCTATCCTTCCAAGTCCTACTCCTCCAGCCCGTACAGCGTCACCTTCTCACCCTGTAGCTAATGTTGAAAAGCCTACTCGTGAGACTGGAACAGCTAGACCCAACTGCTGGAACTGTAATCTTCCTAACCACAGCTGGACGACCTGTCTGGTACCAAGAAAGACATTCTGCAGAGGCTGTGATCAGCCTGGTGTTACCAAACCGGCATGCCCTAAATGCCATTCCAACAGTGCCAATAAATGCCGTTAAGGCCTCTTTAATTATAAAATGATAATATTTATTGTTTAGATTCAGAATTTACTCCCACGACCCTTAGCAACCATTAAAATCATTTATCATTTATATCATGCCCATATGTTACTAACCAGCTGTATTAAGTCTCATAGTCATTTTATTAACTTTGTTATCATTCACAGAACTTTCTCTTTTAGTCAAACATATAACTAAATAATTTGATAACTTTTATATTTTACTTTATTAATTCAAATTTGTTTAAATTACATTAAATAGCTTTAATTACCTTTTAAATGATAAAGCATTCAGCTTCACTATTCCTGTAAAATCTATAAAAATATAAACCTAAAATAGAAAACAAAATTTTTACTGTAATAATCATTGGTTGTAAAATCAAAGAATGTATTATAATACAACCACCAGAGCGTCGCCTCTCGGCAAGTAAAGTTTTTTATTTGCAATTAATATGTACAATAAATAATTTTTTTGTAGTGAACGTGATCATGTTGGAATGGGATATGAGTGCGTATAGAGAACAATTCTCTTACTTATAAGAACACCTCGATGTAATGATAATAAGGGAAAGCCAGTCGTGTCGGTATACTAGATGTAGCTCACATTACAGCGCGAACTCATACACCTTTATTTAGGTACTGATAGATAAGATAGAGCAGAAGAGCCTTTGTTTTCACATTTACAGTTTTCATAACACCTTACACCGATATAGATAACACCGGTTATCTTAGTCTAAGTTTGATTATTTTTTTTTTCTTTGCTTTCCTTAATTGACACTTTTGTATTTTCCCTTGCCCTTTTTGTGCCGCAAACGCAAATACCCGGTTCCACCATATACTTCCGCATGATTAGGGGTTGTAACATGGCAATTTGTACCATGTTACTTGCATTTAAAAATCTTAAGATTTTGCGCCAAGTGCGACAGAAGGAAGTTATAAACTTAGGAAGCAAGCGCGAGACCGCCAAACCCAAATAACTTCCCACCTTAACTCACTCAGCATACACGCGCACAAAGCTCAGCTGAACATGTTCTGTATCGCACACGTACAGTGTATGTGCTACGACTCTAGTAGTCGAGCTTATGCCTATAGTTGCGCGCGCAGTGCGTACTAAAGATGATAGCAGCAATAGCACGGAGAAACCGGAGTACCATAAAAACACCTACTCAGTATAGTATGGTAAATTTCTATACTAATTCACTACGAAAACATGGGATATCTTGATACTTACCAGGAGAGGCTATGAGCTTCGGGTCACAGATCTTGACGAAACTTTGGGATATATTTTTAGATACCAAAATATGAGTAAAACCAGAGCGATACGGTCTAACGCTTCGAAAAACTGAAATTATAGACGTTTCCAGTCTTATTTAAAAAAAAATGTAAAAAAAAGCTCCTAATTGAAGTGTGAATAATCCAGTCTAGAAATGTCTTTAATAAATCAACAGGGACAAAAATAAAAGTACAGAAAGTAAGCTTTAATTTGCCGTTTTCAGAATTGAAAAATAATAATTAGAACTAGAGATATGTTCGTTCAAAGTTAAGAAGCAAGAAAGTACCAAAAATCACCTAAATTCTAAAGGACAGTGATTTTGTGGTTTTTGGTACTTTCTTGCTTCTTAACTTTGAACAAACATATCTCTAGTTCTAATTATTATTTTTCAATTCTGAAAACGGCAAATTAAAGCTTACTTTCTGTATTTTTATTTTAGTCCCTATTGATTTATTAAAGACATTTCTAGACTGGATTATTCACACTTCAATTAGGAGCTTTTTTTTACTTTTTTTTTCAAATAAGACTGGAAACGTCTATAATTTCAGTTTTTCGAAGCGTTAGACCGTACCACTCTGGCTTTACTCATATTTGAGTACCTAAAAACATATCTCAAAGTTTAATCAAGATTTGTGACCTGAAGCTCATAGCCTCTTCTGGTTGGTAGTGAAATTTTAGCGACTAACGCTAGTAGTCGCTGAAATTTCACTACTATCTGTTAAAATCAAGATATTCCATGTTTTTGTAGTGACTTACAAGGAGAGTGCATTGCATTTGGGTCTTGGATTTTCTTCTAGCTTTGGGATCTTTTTTCTTACATAAAATTATGAAAAAAGCCGCGTCCATTCGGTCCAACGCTCGATTTTTTCCGAGTTATGAGCAGTTTTGTCTGTTTTGTTAAAAAAATTGCATCTGCTTTATAATTTTACAGTTTTGGAACTACTAATTCTAGAAAGTTTTCACTGATTGCATATAAAAGTTGAGATCAAAACCTTTCGATTAAAAAAAAAACGCGTCCAAAAAGCTCAAGTTGTTAAAAACTTATGAAGGGATGAAAATTGAAATGAATTTCTGACTAAAATGTTGCATTTATTTTCTATGCATTTTTTGAGCTAAATATTTGCGCTATTTTTATTCACCCATAACTTTTTAACGACTTGAGATTTTTTGACACGTTTTTTTTTTAATCGAAATATTTTAATCTCAACTTTAATATGCAATCAGTAAAAACCTTCTAGAATAAGTAGTTCAAAAACTGTAAAATTATAAAGAAGATGCAATTTTTTCAACAAAACAGACAAAACTGCTCAAAACTCCGGAAAAATCGAGCGTTGGACCGAATGGTCGCGGCTTTTTTCATGATTTTATGTAAGAAAAAAGATCCCAAAGCTAGAAGAAAATCCAAGACCCAAATGCAATGCACTCTCCTTGTTAGTACAGAAATTGACCATACTATACTGAGTAGGTGTTTTTATGGTACTCCGGTTTCTCTGTGAAGTGAGAAGAAGAAAAGGAAGCCATTGCTGCTTCATTCCTTCTGTCGCAGCCGTAACAAATAGTTGTATATATAGGCAGCATATATTTCGAGCGGAATAACTACGTTCTATTGCTATTTTTTTTTGTTTGAGATTGCGTGTATGACAGATTGGGTGTAAGGGGCGAAAGATCTATTTAAATTCATTAGTCTATATTTTTCTTATTTGCTAAATTACGAAGTGTGCTGTGCCTCCTTAGCAAACATTTATCTATTTGAATTCATTAGTCTATATTTTTCTTGTTTGCTAAATTACGAAGTGTGCTGTGCCTCCTTAGCAAACATTTATCGAGCCACGTGCGAGTGTGCATTAGGCGACCGCGTGTGCGATTCCTTTTTTTCATGTTGTGCAATTTTTTTTGTGTTAGCTTCAAGCCCTATTAGTTTGAATTTAGATTCTTTTTCTTATGTGTTTCCTGCTGGCTTTAATTTTTTTTATCGGAGTCGCGTCCGATAACTCGACTGGCGCCCTAAGACTTGTGTAATTTATTCGATATTATTCTTAATAAATTGTGTACGTATATGAATTTAATTCCTTTGAGTAATTATTTCTTCCGTTTTAGCTAATTAATAATCAGCGCGGTGACCCGGTCCCCATGACCCTTACAGCACTGTCAAATTTTTTTTTTATATTTTTAGACTATTTGTATGTATGCAAGTGTACATTTATTTATTACACTAGTCTTTGAACATTTTTGGTCTTTGCCTTTGACTTTTTTTGTACTAAGAGTGTAAGCACGTATGAATATTAGTATACGTTATTTCTATATAGCTATTCTACTATTTGTTACTTATCCATCTTTTTCACATTCTTTCTTTTCTATATATTATTTTAAAATTTATTTAAGTATTATTTTTTCTATTTTACTGAATAGCCTCGTAGAACGGTTTTAGGTGTTCTATATGGAACTTCCCACGTTCTAAGTTTTCCATATAATTTAATAGGTACGTATCTGGAACTATTATTTTTTTATTATATATGGACATTCATATATTTAAAAAAAATTTAGCTTTTTTATCGTCCTCTGAATTAAATATATTTAATGATTTTAGCAGTACTTTATCATTTAAGTTAAATTGAAAATGTGTATTTTTTGCGTTTTCAATTTTTGCTTTATCTTTTATTTTGCAGAGTAAATTTTCCTATCATATGGGATATCTTTCTTTTCTAGACTAAAGTATTTTTCCTATACTCTAGTTGGTTTTTCGCCCATGTGTAATGCAATGGGTGTGAAACCTGTTGTTTCATGGGTTGTTTCATTTATAATGCTTTGTATTTTTTGCATATATGAAGCCCACGATTTATGTGATTCTTTAACATATATCCTAAAAAATCTGCAGCTACATTTATTTTTTAAGATATATGCTCTGGTATTATATTAAAATTTTGGATTGATAAGGCCCATCTTCTTAATCTGTAGTTATTGAATTTACATTCATTCAAAAACGTAATGCCTTCGTGGTCTGTTATTACTTTTATTTTTTTGGCACTTCTTAAATAAGTGTCCAATTTATGTAGAGACCATACCACTGCCAATAATTCTTTTTCGGTAGTAAAATAATTCAATCCACTACCTTTTAGAGTTCTGCAAATGAAACAGATTATGTTTTCGTAATTATATTCATCTACACTGAAAAAAGTTAGGACTTTAGAAGCACGGAGTAGGGTCATAGAAATTCGATTTGACGGAGCTTTTAGTTCCGTAAACTAAGAACCGCCTAAGATTTCTTCACGTGCTATATCTTTGCGTGAGCGTAGCTTAGCAACACGTTCGTATGTTTACAGATCTCTGAGATTACACGTTATCGTTCATGTCGATATTACAGTACGTTAGTGGAACTTAAAGATCGTACTTTTGCAGCAATGCATTATGAAAATAAAAAAAGTCTTGTACCAATTTAATTTATAACATTTTTAATATATTTGAAATAAAAAAAACAATTTTCATGAGTACAAATTATTAATATTTATGCTACCCATAATTATCCAATTGATAATTTATTCATAATTTCAAATTTTTAAAAACAATTTTCGTTATGATCAAACTCGAAATAAGTACTGTTATACACTTACGTTAAAAGGTTATTATAAAATCAATAACTATAAAAATAAATAAATGCAAATTATGTACATATCATTTTTCTAATGTATATGAAATTATTTCTCTTTCTTTGATATTTAGTGTAAGGTTATATTGCTAAAGATATTACCAGTGAAAATCATGAAAAACTTGCTAATTGATTTTTCAAAATAATTTGTATAAATTTTATATTTAACGTAAGTTTTTAAAATCGTTTTCTTTACGTTTTTGTAAAGAATAGAACGCCGTCAAAATAGAAGCTCTGCTCTTCGTTTTTTACGGAGCACAGAGCTCCGTGAAACGCGCCGCTCAGCATCTACGTCGTGTTGTATGAATCCTACAGAAGTACGGATGTCTGCACTACGAATAGTAGTAGCGCTGCCGTCCTAACTTTTTTTCAGTGTAATTGTGACAAGATTGCAGCTATTGCGTAATCACTTGCATCAGTTGTCAGAATAAATGGTTTTTTAATAATTAAAAATTTTAGGATTATGTTCCCAGTAAAGAGATCTTTTATATTTTCAAAGGCTTTTTGCTGCCTTGCTCCCCATCCATAGGGTACATTTTTTCTCAACAAACCAATCGAAGGTAAAATTTCATTCGCATAACCTTTAGCGAATTTTTTAATAGAAATTTACAAATCCCAAGAATGCTTGCAATTCTTTCACATTCTTTCTATTCTTTGTTTTTTTTAAATGTTTAATTGACCATATTTTTTCTGGGTCAGATGTTATTCTTTTTGTAGTTAGAAAATGTCCAAAAAATTCAATTTTTTGTTTTAAGAATTTTGATTTTTTGAAATTAAATGTTAAATTATACTTGATAGCTTTTTTAAATAATTTCTCTGAATGATTTAAATGCTCCGTAATTTTCGAAATAAAACTGCTCAGATATGCAAGTCACCTTGCTACCCGAGTCGATTCATGCTTTAACACTTATATTCTCTAATTTAATTTCTATTTCCGGACAACTTATAATATTATTATATGCCTTGTCTGGGTTTAATTCATAAGTTAAATCCTGTCTCACATCTTGTTGCATGTGTGTCAGTATTTTTGGGGATTTTTTATTAGTTGCATCCTTACCCCTTGTTTTATTTACATTAGGTACAACTTTACTCAGCTTTCCTGATTTTCATCATCAACTTCATCATTTATGTTTATATTTGAAACATCTAACTCTTGGTTGCTTTGTTTTATCATTTTTTGATTCACAATGTTTTAAATTTTTCACGTAGTGAAGTTTTTTGTTTATTTTTATTTTCTGCTATTTTAGTCATATTTATGCTGGGGTTGTATGGAGGTTTTTTATTTCCCTGTTAATAATTATTCTGATCTTGGTTATTAATATAATTTTGATTATGTGGAGCTATTTGTTTTCTCTCTGTGTTCATTAAAAAATCTTGGATGATTATTACTGTTTCTATAAGATTCATTTCTGATTGGCGCTCTCCTGTCTTAAATCTCGTCATCATCATCGAAATCTGATAAGATTTCAAATAACTTGTTCTTATCTCTTTTCTGTGAGAATTGCATTGCTTACCTAATATTTCTGCTAAAATGTTTGCTGACTTTCTCAGTTAGTTTTTCTTCAGTATACTGAAGATTTCATTCTTTAGCTAAACCATAGACTTGAGTGGCATAAGTCATACGACTTCATTTCCCATTCTCATAGAACTGATCAAATTCCACCTTTCTTCTAAACGTTCTTTGGATATCCTCATTCCAATATCTGTCTAGGAATAATTCCTTAAAACCATTGCATGGGCATACGTCGTTTTGATAAACTTACCACCATTCATTTATAGTAAAGTATACAATAATCCGAGGGTTTCTTTCTCTTTTAATTTTTTTAGAGCAATATATTTTTCTGATTCATTATAGAATTTTATCGGTGTTTCGACCTCTGTGCCTTCATACCTTGGCAACGTAATTTTTATTTTATAATTATAGTTATCTGAAGTTTGTCTTTGTTCTTTCTGTTTTAATTTAATTTTTCTTCTAAACCGTTAATTTTTTCGTCTTGATCGTGAGCAGTTTCATCAATTTTTTGCGTGAGGTGGGTTTGAACCATTTTGATGGCTTCGTCCTCTTCTATTTTTTTTTTTAATTTTTCATCTCCTTGTTTAACGCATTGTTTTTTTCTACTAATTCCGTATTTTCTTTTATGTATTTGTTTAATAAGTCTTTTATTACAATATTATCATCTAATACTTTTTTAATTATATTTGTTTATTCGTCTATTTGTTCTTTTAAATTTGCAGTTTCTACATTTACAGATTTTTGTATATTATAATTCATTGTTTTATCCGGACTACATGCTTCTTTTATTTTTCCATCAATCCCTTCTTGTTTTTTGAACAACAATGATAACTCATATGAGACGGCTTTCATCCTCGCTTTCATCCATTCGTTATGTTTCGTATTTACGTCTTCTTCTATAGTTTGATCGAGATTTTCGAGTTCTTGCATCAAAATGTTAGATCTTCGTTTTTCCGCTATTTTGATTGAAGTCTTGTTTGTTTTATTTTTAAGTTTGAATTGTTAAAAGAGAAAGAAATTCTTAGTTTTATATTTTTAAATTTTTCATTTTCAATGTAATTAAAAGTATATTTGTTTCGAGTTAAGCCATTCTTTTTCTCATTTCGAGATTTGGCTCATTTGTTTTTTTATTAATCACCATAATATCGTTTTCTAATTTTTCTAATCTGTTGTCTATTGATTTTATATATTTTAGTACAAGTTCATTTCGCGTATTATTTACCCTGATAAGCTCGCCTATCCTATTCTCAAGGAATTCGACTCTATTATAGTCTGACCATTTGGTAAAATTGGGTTCATTTAAACAACAACAAAATTTTATTTAATTTTATTTCAAATTAATCACGATTTATATTTAATTTAAATTGTTAATAACGGGTTTATTTACGTTGGGCGCTACTGTAACGTTCCTTTCTTACTAACCGATTAGATAATTATTTCCATTTAACTATTAATTATTTAGCAAGCTATTATATTTACTGGATCGTTGTTAGCTAGGTCGCCTTGCCCAGCTAACGTCGACTCTTTATGTTTCTTTTGTTATTTGTTACGTTGAAAGTCGTTTATAACTAGCGCGCCATGCCCAGCTATAGCAGACCTTTTTTTGTATATAAAATGTTAATAATTACAAGGTAATAATTGGAAAGCCCGTTTTTATTTAAATGCCATAACATTCGAGGCTTAACCTGGGTTAATAAGAAAATAAATTTTCGCTTGGATTTGCTGTTTATTCTAAAAATTGTGCAAGATAATAATTAATTTAAAATATTAAATGTAATGTACCAGAGACAATTACTTGCTTGAGGAACGTGTTACTCCAAACACCAATTTTGCTTCGAACAAACATGCGTCCATGCCAGAGAAGAGCAGATCCAAGAGTACCGAGGCTTTCTAGCTCCGCGCACTACTTGCTTCAGCTCTCTTTGGTATCTCTCTCACTCTTCTACTTTGGTAGAAGAGAGCGACAAATCCCTCTATACTTACACATGCGAGTAATTCATTAATATTCACAAACATGCAACTGTCGAAATAAGCTTAAATTAATTATATTATAATAGTTATACACATCAACAACATAGCTATGGGATGTCTCTTTTATTCATTTTAATTTTTACTACAGTAAAATTATGGATACAGGCGCGTATCGCGCGCCTAAGATTGATTGTGTTATCAAACTTGATTAATACTTAAGAGGAGGTCACGTATCTCCATCCTTTTCTAATCGAAGAATTAAGTTTTCGCAAAAACTGATAACTTTATCAAAAAATGAAGAGAAAGCCCCATCGCGTATTAAAAAAAGCTATATTTTCTTTAATAAAAAAGAATTAATTTTATTGCTTTGTTCTCAAGAAAACTTTGAAAAACCAAATTGTCCACCCTAACCTCTATGTTTCAAGTTTTTCAAGGTTTTCTTGAAAACGAAGCGGAAAAATCAATTCTTTCTTATTAAAAAAAATATAGCTTTTTTTAATACGTGATGGGGCTTTCTCTTTATTTTTCGCTAAAATTATTAGTTTTCGTGAAAAAATCAGTTCGTCGATTAGAAAAGGACAGAAAAAGTCGACCTGCTCTTAAGTTACTTGTATTAAATCTAATGTATTGATTAAGATTCATGTAACTGAAATTTATCAAAACCTTAATAAACTATTCTGAATTTTAATATAGAATGTTAAAATGTTTTGATGCCTTAAAAATTAATAGAAATTAATAAACTTGAGTTAAAATATAAAATTCACAATACTTAAACTTAAGATTACGGTTACTGAAGTTTAGCAATGCGCTTATTAAAATTTAATATTATAATTGAAAATGTATTAATATTCCATGTTAATAAAATTATTATTAAACTTGATAAATGCTCAGGTTACTTGTATTAAATCTAATGTTATGATTAAGATACATGTAACTGAATCTTATCAAGACCCTAATAAATTATTATAAAATTTAATATGAAATCTTGCAATGTTTTCATGTATTAAAATTCTATAATAATTAATAAACTGCAGTTGAACCTTAAGATTTAAAATACTTAAACTTAAATAAATTGGTTACTGAAGTTTAGCCATATAATTATTAAACTTGACTATTATAATTGAAAACGTATTAGTATTTTATGTTAATGAAATTATTATTGAACTCAATAAATACTACTATTAAGTGTGGTAGTACCGAGGCCGGCCGCTACACGTGCATTTCCACGTAGCAGGAAAAGAAGAGCTGACAATATATGAGGGGTCGCGTGAAATAAGGATCTAACTCGAGTTAGGCCCTTTTTGAAATTATGATTGAAAATGTATCTAGGAAATATTCTTTATGTTTATAAATTATAGAATAATAAAAACGTGTCTCTGTATGTTTAGATGATACAGAACATACAAGAAAGGTCTAACTTGAATTATGCAACATTTTCATTATTTCAAATTTCCCGAAAAAATCTTATGGAGGCTACAAACAAGTTAACAAACATCCATAATGTTGGAAAAAAAAGGCAAAACTTACAGATTTAAAATCTTTAATGCCATTTTTATCAACATTGCACAAAATTAGTTCAATAAAAATGTTTTTCTCTTCGTGAAAGAAAATGAGGATTCAAAAACTGAATGTTTTGTTATATCTTGTATTATATAGGTTAAAGTTAATAATAAATGTATTTCAAATAATCAAATAATTTTCTTAAGATTTATTCATCACAAAGTTATTAATTATTCATACAAAATTCGCAAAAAGGGCCTTACTCGAATTTTTGAATCTTCAAAATTTTTTATTAACAATATTTAACTCGAAAATACGACTTGGACCTTCTGTATTAAAGTATTTACTATAACATTGTAAAATATCACAATATTTTATAAAGCTGATATCAAATTAAACAATTTTTTTTAATTACTAAAAACTATACTTTTAGAATTATTAAAGTATTTACTATAACATTGTAAAATATCACAATATTTTATAAAGCTGATATCAAATTAAACAATTTTTTTTAATTACTAAAAACTATACTTTTAGAATTAGGCCCTTCTTCCACGCGATCCCTCATGTAAAGAGCTCACTCTCCAAGCCTTGAATAGCCGTGCTTGCTCTCTCTCGCATTAGAGAATATGCATCGTTAGCACACTGGCTTACTCTTTCTTTGCGTACGCTGGATTTAGTGGCTCTGATGCTATTATGATCTTAGTCTTAATAATTTATTTTAAAACTATATGTATGTATAGTGAAATTTCCCAATCTTAATTACATTATCGTAAATTTAATAAACTTACAATAAAATTTTTAACTATCATTCTAAAAATTTTTTATTAATATTAATATAAAAGAATGCATTAAAATTCAAGAAAATATTTAATTTTGAAAAAGTATTTATTAATCATGTTCAATAGAATTTCTTAAACTCAATATATGTGTGGGTTAGAATGAGAGTGGCAAAAGTCACATACTTCTAATTTCGAGATTTTCGATGTTGAAATTATAAGTCAATAAAAAAATCAGGAAAAACTTTTTCAAAATTATAGTGCATTGAATTGATAGATTATAACGTTTTTTTTATAATTATAATTTACCCAAACATGATAGCTTTGTTTCGACTTTTTTTATCATAATAAAAAACATTTCACCATTTGTGACTTATGCCATTTTCATTCTAATTAAAAGTTTTAAAGTTGTAAGTGTTCATACGCTTATGCCATAATCATTTTTAATAATAAAAACAAAATAATTCAACTGTCGATTTATAATCATATTTTTTGTTTGAACAAACATTATTTTACAAATGTTCTTCATAATTAACATCAATTGATTAACTATATTAAAATAACACAATTTGACTATAACACAGAAATAACACAAAAATTTTACTTCATATCAGATTCATTAGAATTAAAGGTATTATGATTATTTTCACTAGTAGTAAGATTTAAAAAAAATTATGATGTACCAGTGGAATGAATTGAAATAAGTGTAACATATCTTTTTTGTTGACTATAATTTTCCGGATTCCTTTGTCGTCTTTAAGTTTTTTTAGCAGCTTGTCGTTTTTTTAAAACTATTATTCGCTTTATTACTTTGTGATTCTAAATCACTACTTGGAATATAATTATAGCTATTATTCTACGACACAATTTATTTAAATACTTATGTCATTTAGAAATACTTTGCACGTACTGCTTTATATCAAATGCAACGAGTAACTGTGACTGAATTGATTACTACTAACCGTTCTATACGTAGCAATTTATTTATGAATATAAACGTATTTGTCCTGTCCAGGAACGGCATATTTATTTCATGTGTCCTCTATCAAAGGCTATGAAATAATGTATGCGGAAATTAACAATTTATTTAGAACAGCTTCAAACAATAAATGTGATTTAACATTAAAATTGTATTGAAATGTGACTTATGACATTTTCATTATTAACCGTTTTACATTTCTGCCATTCTTACAGTGCTCATAATATTAAAGAAAAAAATACATAAAAGACTTTTTATTTCCGAAAATAAGTTGTTTTACTATTAAAAGAATAAAATGCATCACTAACTAAATTTTTTTAAAAATGTGACTTATGCCACTCTCATTCTCACCCACACATATAGTTTATTAAATTTAAAAAAATTATATTGGAATTTTTAATTATTATTCTGACAATTTTTGCATTAATTGCATACAAAAATATATTAAAACTTGAAATAATATTGAAATTTAAATAATTTAATTCAAAGTTTATGAAATGAGCTTTCATCACTTTTATCTTAATTTTGATAATATTTTTAACAGTGTGGCAAACAACACTCAGCTTAACCAAAATTTTTCTATATAAAAGTACGAACGATTTAAGTCCAAAAAATTAAAAATCGTTCATCAAGATAAAAAGAAATCGATTTTTTTAAATTCCTATAATATTTTTAGTGGATGACAAAAAGGACAGTGTTTTTCTCGAGAAAACTCGAAGATAAGTTCAGCCTCTTTTAATTTATGGGTCATTCTAGAAAAATTCACATTTTTCCAAAAATTAAAAAAAAAAATTTTTTTTCAATTTTTTTTTTTTAAATATTTTATTGACTTTAAATGTATTAAAAACTGACATTCCAAGTTGCCCAAAATTAAATTTAAAAAATATCAAAAACCAATATAATATATTGTGAAAAAATTTGCAGAGGCTAAAGGCTTCGGTGGTTACAAGATTAAATATTTTTTATTATTATTAAATATTCTGAAAACAAATATCAACTATATAAATATCTAAACAATAAGAATTTCTTAAGAAAAAATACCTTTAATTTGGCGGTGGTTTGATTAAAAAAAAATTCAATCGTTTTGTTGTATGGAGGCTTTTACATTTCATTTTTACTCGCAACAAAGAAATATTTTCTTTTTTAGACCAAATGCTTTCGGCTTTCTTCATGATCTTATGTATAAAAACATATTCGCAAGTTACAGCAAGATCCGTGACCCAAACATGGGGTCATCTTCTTGTTAATTTCTTTCTGATTTAACTCATTTCTTTTGAATTTTAATTTAATAACCAAGTTTTCTATTATTTATCTCATTTGTCTGTTTTTCTTTTTTTTTTAAATTTGTCACAATTTATATTTTCCAATTTCCAAGTTTTTAATCATTAAATCTTTAATTTTTCTAAATTTTGAAATTTTTAAACGTTTGTTCTCGACTCAAATTTTTAAGTTTTCAGTACTACTATTTTATCTAAGTTTAATTGATTGCTGAATATTAGTGACTTTTTTCATCTCTACATCAAAGTAAGTTGAAAATTTTCATTTTTAATAAACTTAAACTTAAAATGTATATTACTTTTCATTCTTTTCCTATATCTTTTACATACATTTATATCCTAATACTAATATAATTTTAATAAGATAATTAAATTTAATAACATCATTTATCGACTGAAATTAGCTTGAGTCAATGATAATTACGGACAGTCAGGGTTGCGAAAAAAGTAATTAAAAATTATTTGAATCACGAATCATTTTTGAATTTGTAATTAAAGTTTTATTTAATTAACAATTCCTTTTAAATTAATAATTAAAAATATTTTAATTAACAAATCAAAATCTAATCGTGAATTGAAAAGGCTTTAATTAAAAAATCAAAAGGAATTCTCAATTAAATAAATTTCAATTAAGAAATCAAAATGTAATCGTGAATTGAAAGGGCTTTAATTACAAAATCAAAAGGAATTCTTAATTAAATAAATTTCAATTAAGAAATCAAAATTTAATCGTGAATTGAAAGGGCTTTAATTCCAAAATCAAAAGGAATCCTTAATTAAATAAATTTCAATTAAGAAATCAAAATGTAATCGTGAATTGAAAGGGCTTTAATTCCAAAATCAAAAGGAATTCTTAATTAAATAAATTTCAATTAAGAAATCAAAATTTAATCGTGAATTGAAAGGGCTTTAATTCCAAAATCAAAAGGAATCCTTAATTAAATAAATTTCAATTAAGAAATCAAAATGTAATCGTGAATTGAAAGGGCTTTAATTCCAAAATCAAAAGGAATTCTTAATTAAATAAATTTCAATTAAGAAATCAAAATTTAATCGTGAATTGAAAGGGCTTTAATTCCAAAATCAAAAGGAATCCTTAATTAAATAAATTTCAATTAAGAAATCAAAATGTAATCGTGAATTGAAAGAGCGTCAGTTATGATTATGATTTGTGAATTCGAGGGCTTTAATTAAAAATTCCACAATTCCTTTTTAATTAAACGTACTAAGGAATTTGTATCATATATATGTATATAGAAAAACATATGTGGACGCGCACATACATACGCACCTAGGCTCATATATATGCAACATTTCATGTCGACCCACACGCACACATACGGACAAGTTGATATATATATATATATATATATATATATACATGGTCCGTTTCATGTCAACTTGCACCCGTTGACCCGTATATATTTTGGTTTATATATATGTATATATATATATATACATACATACATACATGGGATATTTCATGTCGGTTAGCACGTACTCATAAGTACAGGTTTTCTTTATATGTGGTACATTTCATGACAACACGCACACACCCATTCGTGTACCCTTAGATTTACATATATGGGACATTTCATGTAAGTTCGCATGCATGCTCACGCACGTTAACAAACATAGGATTTTTCACGTCAATTCGAAAGCACACACACAGGTTTATATACATGGGACATTTCATGTCTATTCGCATGCATGCACACAGACTTTAATAAACATGGGATTTTTCACGTCAATTGGAACGCACGCACTTACAGGTTCAGATATATGGGACATTTCATGTCAACTCGTACATACTCATAATGACAGGCGAGGGGCTACGCACTTCTTGTCCTCTCGGGAGGACAAGAAAGAGTACATTGAGAGACTAAAGAGGACTTTAAAGAGGACAAGATCACAAATAAACTCTTTAATTTTTTAGAGTACATGGGCGAAGTTAAGGGGACTCGGGAGGACTTGAGAGGACTCGGGAGAACTTGAGAGGACAGATAGAAAACTTAAGAGGATATAAAAGGACATAAAAGAGAACTCAAGAGAACTGAGGAGTCCTCTTTTGTACTCTCACTGTCCTCCATAATTCTCTTATGTACTCACATTGTCCTTTTCATTCTCTTATGTACTCACATTGTCCTCTTCATTCTCTTCTGTACTCTTGCTGTCTTCTGCAATTTTTTTACTTTTCAAAATAATCGCGAGTATATTGAAAAAAAATTCAGAGGACATCGGAGGACATGAGAGGACATGAGAGTACACACTTTTAATTCTGAGGATTTTTTGAGAGGACATGAAGTGCGTAGCCCCTCGATGACAGGCTTTTTTATATATGTGGGACATTTTATGACAACACGCACACACCCATCCTAGTAACCTTAGGTTTATATATATATATATATATATATATATATATATATATATATATATATATATATATATATGGGACATTTCATGTCGATTTGCATGCATGCACACGCACGTTAATATATATAGGATTTTTCACGTCAATTCGAACACACACACACAGGTTTACATATATATGGGACGTTTCATGTCAATTCGCATGCATGCACACAAACTTAAATAAATATTGGATTTTTCACGTCAATTGGAACGTACGCACATACAGGTATATATATGAAATATTTCATGTCGTTTACAGGTTTATATATATATATATATATATATATATATATATGGGACAGTACATGTCGTTGCGCATGCATGCACACACACGTTAATATACATGGGATTTTTAATGTCAATTCAAACGCATACAAACACACAGGTTTATATATATTGGACATTTCATGTCGATTCGCATGCATGCACACGTACGTTAATATACATGGGATTTTCCATGTCAATTCGAACGCACGCACACACACACAGGCTTATACATATGGTACATTTCATATCGATTTGCATGCATGCACACACGTTAATATACATAGGATTTTTCACGTCAATTATTACCCACGCCTATACAGGTTTATATATATGGGACATTTTATGACAACTCTAACACACCTATCCAAGCGCCCTTAGGTTCACATATATGGGACGTATCATGTCAAAACGCACGCACCGGTTTTCATATATTTGACATATCTTGTCAACTCGAACACGCAAACACATCTAAACATGTATTTGAAATTTGTATTTATATATATGGGACCGTTTCTGTCAATTCGCATGTACGCACACACATGGGCGTATGAATATATATATATATATATATATATATATATATATATATATATATATATATATATATATATATATATACACATATATATGTGTGTATATCTGTGTACACATATACATGGGATATTTAATGTTAATTCACACGCGCACATACACACAGGTTTATATACACGGGACGTTTCATGTCAATTTACATGCATGACACACGTACTTGAGTTTGTATATATTTTTCTTTATATATATATATATATATGGAGCTGTTCCTGTCAAGGCACATGCACGCACACACATGGGCTTATGAATATATGTATATACATATACATGGGATATTTTATGTCAATTCACATGCGCGCACACACACACACACACACAGGTATATATATATATATATATATATATATATATATATGAGTGCCACCAGATTTTTTTTAAACAAGTGAGCAGTTTTTAATCAGTTACACAAACAGGTTATTTTTTCTATGTTACTTAAAATAAAAAAAATTCTAATTTAGGAAAAATTGCTAATATTAATACTGATAAAAATCTTAAAGATTTTTAAGGAATAGTTTTACTTTTTGATGGATAATTTGATTATATGATTTTATTTTCAAAAAAGTATTTCCCATAATAGTTATCTGTAATAAAAAAATTCTTTTACAATGTTAATTACTTTTTCCTGACATTCGTTTTGAAAGTTTATGCTTAGCAATTTTAAAATTTGGTTGTGACACTGATGATGCTGCTATAAATTATTTTGGATGTGTTATAATTAGTGTGCTGCCTCAATTTTCAACTGAAGGATTATAAATTAAGGATATTTTGGATTGAATTGTGGAAATAAAATAAATGATTAAAGAATTACAATCAACAAATCAATAAATTCAATTATTAATAGTTAAAAAAAAATGTTACCATGTCAGTGAGTTTTTTCAACAGGGTTATACATTAATTAAATGAATTAAAATTAATATTTTCAATCAATCATATACCTATTTTTTTTATTAAAAAGATATATTTTTACAAAATATGTAACAGTAAAAGAGTAGTTCACAGAAAAAAATTGTACTTCGTTAAAAAATTTTATAAATTATAAAAACACAAGTTTTTTAAACTTCATAAAATAATGAATAGCGTACTGTACATATTGTTTTTGTAGCAAAAATTCTACATGTAAAAAATGTAATAAGATTAAAATACAAATAACGATTAATTAAACGTATTTATAAATTATAACATAAATTTAGCTAATGAAATAAAATTTTAGGAAATCCTATTCTAATCTCTGCTGCACTGTAACAATAGTCTCATTCTAATATGAAAAATTGAAAAAAATTATAAAACTTATTCTTTTTTATAACTTTGGCATGAAAATTGCATGAAATAAGCGACAAAATGTTTTTTATTTAAAAAATAGACTTTTCAAATTTTTGGAAATTATATCATACAAATTTTCCTGGACATTTTCCGACTTCACCCCCTTTAAATTAATGTTTAGTGACAAAATATATAAAAAAAATTTTTGGAACCGTGGACTTTAATGTTACTATAGCAATCTCCCCTATTTTCCGACCTGACTTTTTCATGTGAGCACCGTTGCGCGGTACTTTCTGAATAAGCGGTTCAATTATTCGTGAAAAATTAAAGGAAGACCGCAACCAGCCTAAGCCATTCTTTTTTTATCAACAGTTGGTGGATTGAAGAATAATTTTAGCTAATTAAAATGTAAAAATTCTTAATTATATTGGTCACCAATGATTAGTGCAATAAAATAAAAAAAATCATTAAAAATGGCAAAATGAGTTTTTTTTATATTTATGATGCTTTTACAGAGAAATGGTGCAATGTACGGCAAAATTGATAAGAATATTTTCGACTTAATATTCGATGAAAAACACGAAAAATAATGTTTTTCTGCGAAGAATTAACAACCAGAAAATTTACTTTAGAGATTTTCCTAACTATTTTCCAGCTATCCACCCTCGAAATTCGTGTTCAAGGCACCAAAATACATAGGAAAAACTTTGGTGGAGCCGTAGATCTCCATCGGCTACGGAAACTCTCCTAGCTACCTATATTAGTTATAAATGTCCTCCGTATTCAGGTGAAATACCCCGGTGAACATGTACATTAAGGTTTGGAAAGATTCTGATGTAAAAGAACCTTTCTAATTTTTTGCGGTTTTTGGTACCAGTCCATAATACAACTTTGTGAACTCTTATGAAAAAAATTGTCATGATTTTCGTTGATACCTTCTGAACTTTTTTGATTCATTAAGTTTTACTAAGGAATAGTAACCTTAATTTTATCGTATTCACAATTAATGAACAATTAAGATCGCTTTAGAATTGAACAGCACTGTAAAGTTTTCAGGAGAATCCTTCTAGATTGTATTTTAAAAAATTCTTCAGAAATATTTTTCACGTTTTATCATCGTATGAATATATTTATTAAATTATTAGTAAATAAATGATTATAAATCTATAAGATCATTTTTTTTTTTTTTTTAACGTCGCTATATTTATGCTATGCTATTATTGCTATGCTAATCAGCGACGGAGCTCGTAAGTGTGTTTGTGAACAAAGCACATGTAACGTACAGTGGTGCTTGTATCAATCGGCCGAGAGCGGGATTCGAACTCGGAACCTCGAGATTACGAATCCAACGCTCTACCGAATGAGCCACAGACCGACTCCTATGAGATCATTTAAGAATACGGATGAATCTTTATATTTTCTGTATATTGATTGAAAGGTTAATGAAACTTCACGAACTCTGTGGAAGTAAATCGAGATGAATTATTACAATCTTGTAAAGAGTTTAATAGCTATTAAAGATCCTTAAGAGGAGGTCGAGTATATATGTCCTATTGTAATCAAAAAATTGATTTTTTCACAAAAACTAATAATTTTAGCAAAAAATAAAGAAAGCCCCATCTTGTATCATAAAAGCAATATTTTCTTTGATTAGGAAAAAATTTTTTTATCGATTCCTTTTGAAAAAAACCTTGAAAAACATAAAATATCGAGGTTTGGATGGACAATTCAGTTTTTCAAAGTTTTCTTTGAAACGAAGCGATAAAAATAATTTTTTCTCATAAGAGAAAATATTGCTTTTAGTATACGAGATGGGGCTTTCTTCTTATTTTTTGCTACAATCATAAGGTTTTGCAGAAAATTGAATTTTTTTATTATAAAAGGATAGAGATGTACGACCTGCTATTAATAAAATACCGTGAAAATTATTTATGATTCTCAGTAACGATCTTGAAGTAATAAAAAAATATACATATTATTAAATTTTTTTAACTCTTGAAATAGTTAAGCATACCATGGAATTGTTTGATAGTGGAAATAAAGCCATTTTACACGACTAAGCTATAAATTTTTTTTGTGAATAAATACAATCAATCGCACTAATTTATTGATACTAGGCAATTTTTCAGTTTATTAATAAGTTAATTTAATTAATACTATGATATGCCCTTCAAAAATCACTATTCAATATATTAGAAATTCATAAAGAATCTGAAGAAGTCATAATCATATTTTTTGATATATGGGGATATCCACAAAACTTTTAATTGTCTAGTGACAGGTCATATTACAGCTGTTACTGGGTTACCGCATGATGCACATTGTTTAAACTAGGTTCAAATCTTTTGTGCTATCCTGTAACTCTATTTCTGATGTATTTTGTAAATTTTTAACAAACGGCGCAGTAAATATTTCTATGAAACATGCATTTTTACACATAAAAAATTACCGTAATTTATCTTATGTGTAAATTTACTTTTTATAGAATTATCTGCTGCGCCGTTCGTGGCACATTTACAAAATACATCAGAAATAGAGTTACAGGATAGCACTAAAGATTATAACCTAGTTTAAATAATGACCTATTACTAGAGAATTTAAAGTTGGATGGATATCCCCATATAATACCATAGTGGTACACATGAAATTGGAAAGGTTCTAAAAATATATAAATTACAATAACTTTTCTGATGAGGATATATTATTCAGATTAATATTATTTTTAAAATTAGATTACATTATTTTTATTTTTAAGAGCATGACGAAGCTTCCAGTCTTCTAATAATATTTCCAATCCCAAGTTATGAATGAACAATGCGTTTAATAACATTTTTTTGCGACAAAGAAAAAATTTGTAAAATTCAACTCGAGTGCGGACAACTCAAGAAACCCACGAAAATACTACATAAAAAGTAATAATACAAACTTTCAATGTAACGTATTTTAAGATTAGGTTTGTCGAGCTTGATATAATTTCCAATCCAAGTTCATAAAAAATTTACAAGTTTAAATGATTTTTTATTTTAACAAAAATTATTGTATTAACATAACTTTAGTGCGGACAAGTCATTATATTTGTTTTTCTCATCCGTGCTGAGTAAGCGGCCTATAGCGCATGCGTTTTCAGGGTAGTAAGTAGCTAATAGCGCGCGCTGCGTGTGTTGTTTTTTGAGGGCGTGTGTTTCACAGCTATGTATAATATTATTTTGTATTAAATCACGTAAATACGTTACATTCTGTAAAATAATGTCACGCAAAAGCGTTAATTAATGTAAAATCGCAAAGGTTTATACAAGCGCAGCGCCCTCATACTGTATCTCATCGACCATATGATGAATTTTATACTCTATCTCGCTTTAACCTGTGACAAAGTAAATCGTATCATCTATTCTTGTATTATTTTTACATTAACGAAATCGTAATTATTCCGTATAAACGTGAAATTGGTGAACTAAAAGTATGTAATTTAATTACAAATAATAGTACCAAAAAGTATTGAAATATACTATTGCGAGTCAGTCGTACGGCAGATATGAGAGAGAGAGAGAGAGTCTCGGGCAATGGCGCTATTCGCTACGCTCGTGCGCCAACTTGCCCTCGTGCGCAATAGTCAACTAAACCTTACTCGTTACACAATATACTATTAATTTACGAATTTAAAATGATATTAATGAAATAAAAAAAAGCAAAACTTGATTGCTGTAGCTCCAACATCAGATAAATATTACGGAAAGAAACATAATGAATCACCCAAATTCACAATTTTATAAATTACAACTGAATCACTGGAAAAATAGTTGCATACAATAGACTTTTCCAAATTTTATGAGTAACGGCTTATAATTGAAATTTCAATGTCGGAACGATTCGGAAAACTTGAAACATTTATCAATTTTCATTTCATAATAGTTCTTAAACATTCTTTAAAGACCGGAAAAATATTTGTTCCGATTCTTTTAGAAATTTTCGGGTCATTTTAACGAGGATATAACTGATGATGATGTAACAAAATTCAACTGCAATAATCACAAATTTTCCAATCGAAAACGTTTCCATAAATAATTTCCATAACTTTATAATTTCCGCGAAAATAATCATAATCTTCATAATTCTGCAAAAATGACGATTTATATTGACTTTTTCATAAATTTAAGTAACTTATAGAAATTTTCTCAAATTCAATTTACTCGTTTTTGTCATAAAAAACGAAAGATAATGAGTCTCAAAGCAGACTTAACGTAGGTAAATATTATTTTTTTATATACGCTTTTCTTATATTCGCCTTCATGTCTGTTTGCATGTTTGTCTGTCTGTAATCAAATCTTGCGCGCTCGATTTCAGGCACTTTTTGACAGATATAAATTCTGACAATTGGCATAGACTTTGGTCTTGGATGACAATACAATAATCAGTTGTCATTTTGGTACCTGGACATCCAGGTCGATGATAATGGGTGTGAAAAGTCATCTCCGAGGAAGTATGAATGGGGAGGCTTTCTTTGGGTCAAGGCGAGTTTCTCGGGGGTTTTCAGGGTTGCTAAAACCGAATTTGAGATCAAACAATTGCCACAAAGTGATGCACGTTGTCCAGAATACGCATGGACGTCGTATCCGAGGAAGTACAAGTGGGGAGGCTTTCTCTGGGTCGAGGTGGGTTCCCCGGGGGATTTCGGGGCTGCTAAAACCTAATTCAAGGTTTGAAAGTGAATCTATAATGCATAATAATGATTTAGGATGGAGAGGTCGAACTGGAGTACCAAGTCGCCGATAACGGATGTACCTGAGTGTAATCTTCGAAAAGTCTGGTTGCAATGTAACTCTAAATGATAATAAAAACAATTTTAACCTAAAAATAGAAAATACAAAATTTTAAAAACATGCTTTAAAAATAAAATACAATAATTGAATAAATAGACTAAAAAGTATAAAATTAATAAATTAACATTTTTTAAATTTTTTAAATAATAGCGCTTATTACCTGTATATCGGAATGATGTTTGATGAAAAAATGTTAAAATTATTCACTAATTACAATAGTAATATGCTTTCTCGAAGTTAAATTTCGCTGGCATTATTCGAACGAAAAATTCATAAATTAGTAGGGATATTACCGCAAATTTATATGCGAGATGATTTGTATGAATGATCTTTATATATGGGTATCGACTACGAGTAAATCAACATATTTCATGGAACTTGCATGAATCTTAAACAATTGTTCTTTTAAAATCTTTTTATTTCCGAGTATTCTCCGACCTAATCAAACAACCTTAGAATCGAAATCTAAAAGAATCTTCAAGTTTCATTTGACATAGTCCCTGCAAATATCTGTAAACTTCATAATCGGTATGGAAAATTTCAAAATTCATTCATATAGACGATTTCCAGGTAGCCAGGATCACCTGGATATTGTGAGATGTCATCTCGAGAAACGTACATGTTATTAATAAATAATGGCTAAATTTCAAAAGATATTTTTGTAGACAATGTTTATCTTACTCGGAACATCCATGTTTGGCTAAATAACATTTAAAACAACTTCAAAGTAGTTATTAAACTATAAGTTGAATTTCAAAAGTTTTAGCTGTAGATGATGTTTAAGTTGTCATTAACACCTAGGTATCCAAAGACGGCGATCGTGGGTACCACAGCATAATAAATAACTATTTTTTAAATATTGTCTACATCGATAAGGTAAAGTATGTATGTATATATATATATATATATATATATATATAAAGTTAAATATGTGTTTGTATGTGTGAGCGTGTGCGTGTGCGTATGAGTTGAAATTAAATGTTCCATATAAACTCGAATAAACCTGTATGTGTACGTGCGATTCTACATGAAATGTCCCTTATGTATATATATATATGTTTATATCATGCTTGTAAGTCGACATGAAAAGTCCCACGTACATGAACGCGTGTGTGCATGCATGCGAATTGACATGAAACGACTCATATATATAAACCTAAGGGTACTTAGATAGGTGTGTACAAGTTGTCATGAAATGTCCCATATATATATATATATATATATATATATATATATATATATATATATATATATATATATATATATATATATATATATATATAGAAACAAAAAAATTGCGGGTGAACGTGAGCAATTTGATATGAAATGGACCATATATACATATGCAAAAACCTGTCAGTAAGGTCGTACATGAGTTGACATGAAGAGTCGCATGTATATAAAAGCGTGTATGCATGAATGCGAATTGACACGAAACGTCCCATGTATGAAAACCTGAGAACTCGGATATGTGTGTGACAGTTGTCATGAAATGTTCCATATATATAGATAAGCCTGTGATTATGAGTATGTACAAGTTGATATGAAATGTCCCATATATATATATATATATATATATATATATATATATATATATATATATATATATAATGCTGTGTGTGTATGTGTGCGTGCGCATTGGCATGAAATGTCCCATATATATTAACCTGTATGTGTGTGCGTTCAAATTTACATAAAAAATCCCATGTATATTAACGTGTGTGTGCATGAATGAAAATTGACATGAAACGTCCCACATATGCGAACCTGAAGGAACTCGGATAGGTATGTGAGAGTTGTCATGAAATGTTCCATATATATAGAGAAGCCTGTGATCATGAGTACGTACGAGTTGACCCGAAATGTCCCATGTATATATATATATATATATATATATATATATATATATATATATATATATATATATACATATAATCCTGTGTGTGTGCATGCGCATTGGCATGAAATGTCCCATATATATAAACCTGTCTGTGGGTGCGTTCTAATTGACGTGGAATGTCCCACGTATGTATGTATGTATGTATGTATGTATGTATATATATATATATATATATATATATATATATATATATATATCAACTTGTCTGTATGTGTGCGTTTTTGTCGACACGAAATGTTGCATATATATGAGCCCAGGTGCGTATGTATGTGCGCGTCCACATCTGTTTTTCTATATACATATATATGATGAAAATTCCTTTAAAACGTTTAATTAAAAAGGAATTATGGAATTTTTAATTAAAGCCCTCGAATTCACAAATCATAATCATAACTGACGCTCTTTCAATTCACGATTACATTTTGATTTCTTAATTGAAATTTATTTAATTAAGGATTCCTTTTGATTTTGGAATTAAAGCCCTTTCAATTCACGATTAATTTTTGATTTCTTAATTGAAATTTATTTAATTAAGGATTCCTTTTGATTTTGGAATTAAAGCCCTTTCAATTCACGATTACATTTTGACTTCTTAATTGAAATTTATTTAATTAAGGATTCCTTTTGATTTTGGAATTAAAGCCCTTTCAATTCCCGATTAAATTTTGATTTCTTAATTGAAATTTATTTAATTAAGAATTCCTTTTGATTTTGTAATTAAAGCCCTTTCAATTCACGATTACATTTTGATTTCTTAATTGAAATTTATTTAATTAAGGATTCCTTTTGATTTTGGAATTAAAGCCCTTTCAATTCACGATTAAATTTTGATTTCTTAATTGAAATTTATTTAATTAAGAATTCCTTTTGATTTTGTAATTAAAGCCCTTTTAATTCACGATTACATTTTGATTTCTTAATTGAAATTTATTTAATTAAGAATTCCTTTTGATTTTTTAATTAAAGCCTTTTCAATTCACGATTAGATTTTGATTTGTTAATTAAAATATTTTTAATTATTAATTTAAAAGGAATTGTTAATTAAATAAAACTCTAATTACGAATTCAAAAAGGATTTGTGAATTAAAATTTATTTAAAGCCCAAAATGATTTAAATATTTGCAACCCTGCGGACAGTTACCGACTGAAGCAGTTATTTACATAGCAATCTTCTATTTACTAATACTGGCATTCCATCAAATCTCCGTAGGAAAAAAGTTTGATAGGGAATTTTTCATTTTGTGAATTTTTAAGTGCTTTCCGTTTTTCTTCATTTGATATTTTTGTTTTCACATACCTAAAAAGGATCACGCCGACAATACTAGTCTGTGAAATATCTGCGGTCTTTAGGATACTAACCCTTACATCTTGCGCCAAGGCTTATATTTTTCTGATATAACACTACCCTTATTTAATAAAAGATTTTATTTTATGATAAAAATAATGACTGTAGCAAAATATTAGGAGAAAACTGCATTTCGTATCATGAAAAATAATATTTTCTTCTATAAAGGAAAATCAATTTCATTGCTGTATTTTCAATAAAAACTTTAGTGAGAACACCTTTAAATTGTGAAGAAATTAGTAGACTGTATTTTTATTCTTTTGCACGAAACTTCTTAAAATAAATAAGCTAATTAGCCGCGTTAACAAGAAATGCACTGATCTAGCAAGAAAATTTACACACTACTTTTCTCTTGAATTCACTTAAATATTACACCGTGAATAAACTGTACAAAGTTCTGTTTGATTACTAATCTAATGACCTTTCTATTTATTATTAGTTTTAATTTTAATTCGGCTTTAAACTGTCTAATCATGTTACAGTAAAGCGTGAAGAGTAAGTGGCTGAGTTGAAGCCTGCAAGAAGAGACATGTTTAAGTCCGTCCAATCACTCTCGTTGGTCGTACTAGTCTGATGTGCGCAGCGACGCTACTTAAATTAAGCGCCCAAAATTAAAGAAAACGTGGTCATCAATAAGAATATCGAGAGCACGCGGGGTTTACGAGAGAAACAGTACGTACTGGACGATCATATTCAAAATGTTTAAGAAATTGTACATTGTGAGAGCCAGTTATGGTCTGAACATTTAGAAAACCAAAATGTTTTAACTTTCATTTTTAGAGGTTGAGATTTTCTTGAAAACGAAGTCATTAATGAAATAGTTCATTACTCTACTAGTTAGCTAAATAGGTTTTTTTTTCACGAGTCCACAAGTCGCTCAAGCAGAATGATAGTAATAAAAACAATGAGTAAGGTATCTATTTTGCCACAAGTGGAGTTTAGAATTTTTCTCAATAAGATGAGCAGAATTCGATTTTCTGTGCCTATTTTGCATGAAAAAATACCGCAGGCGTTCGCGAGTAAGTAAAATAGTTACTCTGCTTGTACAGTAAGCGGAAATAACTATTTTGCTGACAAGTGAAAAAATTAATTATTTTTTATGCCTGCATTACTCACGCAAAAAAATCAATATTGAAAATCAATTTTGGCTTACCACGTTGGAAAAATTGATATTTTCTTATCAAAGAAAATATTGTTTTCCAAGCTACGAGATGTAGCTTATTTTTTCATCATACAGTTAATAATTTTTGCAAAAAAAATCAATTTTTTCATTAAAAAAGGACATAAATATGTTCAACTCTTACGATTTTATATAAAAAAATATTGTTCTTTTTATAACGTTTCTTACGGCCCAGGTGTGGAAAATACTATTATTTGAAAAAAGTCATAAGATAACAAGTGTAGAAAGTGTACTAATAATTGTACAAAATATGTTTAATGAAATCCTGCACGGAGAAAGGAAAATACGTAAAAAAATTTACTAACTTAAGTCAATAGTAAAAAAAACATCACCAGTCGTTTTTTAATTGATACTCAATATATAAATCAAGACGACCTATATTGGTACATTTTTAACGTAACTTATCTTAAAAATTATTTGGGTTTATTTTCTTAGATATCACAAATTAGAAAATTACAGGAATAAAACATGTATCGTTTTATTCCTTAAATATCACAAATTAGAAAATTAATTATCAGTAATTTAAAAATGTTATATGTTATATGAATAATTTTATATTTATCAACTTTTAATTTTAGTAACAGAAAAAGCCGCACCAAAAGAGATTAAAAATCACATTTTCTGTGAAATATTGCCCTTGAATCGAGTAGGTGAAATGTCAGTCTTAGTACCGAAAAAAAACGAAAATTTATGCTCTCGGTTCATAATATAATAATACCAACATTAGTCCCTAAAATTCAAGCTATACTACTAGTTGAAATTATATCGTCACTCTTTTTTCAAATATCCTAGTACATAAATTATACTAAAATTAGTACCTATTTTAACATAACATTTCCTTTCTCCGTGTGCAGGATTTTCATTAAGAAGTTTGAGAAAAAGAGGTTCTTAAGGCAGGTAATTTCCGAAATCTTTGAGTTAGGAAATTTTCGAAGAAAACGATAGGCTCAGAGTGTTGCGCTTGCTATTCTCAGGTTTACTAATTATCTCCAGATCGCGACACGTGATCCTTGATAATTATTCTTTTGAATCTTATGAGTCAAGAATGAATATTGATGAATTATTGTTTTATATAATACGTGTTTTCTGATTTTCTTTCACTCAAATATATTATCTTTATAGGACATAGATAACCTTATGGCTGAAGGAAATAAATCAAGAACAGTAGCAGCAACCAACATGAATTCCGAAAGCTCACGTTCTCATGCTGTATTCTCTGTTATTCTTACACAAACACTCACAGATTCAAAAAGTGGGGTCACTGGTGAAAAAGTTTCTCGTATGAGTCTTGTTGATCTCGCTGGCAGCGAAAGAGCCGTAAAAACTGGAGCCGTAGGAGAGAGATTGAAGGAAGGGAGTAACATTAACAAGTTAAATTAATTAATTTTTCTTATAAAGGGGTAACAATACTCATATATTTTAAATATCAAAAATGATTTTTATATTAATATTAATCAATCACTATTTTAAAAAAAATATAAAATAGTAATCTAACAAAAATTATGTATGATTCCGCAAAAACCTTGCTGTAGTGTGTAACGCTCCTATCTTATTGATTAAATTTTTACTTTCAACATTATTAATCATTTAACAATTCTTATTGTTAGTTATGTTTGTTAAAAGTCGTTAATAGCTAGCGCGCCTTGCCTAGCTATTGCGGACTTTTTATATAGTTTTTGGTAGTTATTTTTTAATGTTAGAAGGAAAGCTTGTTGTTGTTAAGGAGGTTAGTCACCAGTTACATCATAAGAAATTCATTATGTTAAGAATGCTTTAAAATTTTTATCACAATTTAAAAACAACATCATAAATAAGTGGTAAAAATTTCAAAACGATTCACTGTTTCTAAATTGAGATGGACAACTTCAAAATTGCAATTATGACGTAAATTTCTTCAAAATTGTAATTTTATAGTTCTGTATCTCAATTTAGAAACAGTGAATTGTTTTGAAATTTTTACCACTTATTTATGATGTTATTTTTAAATTATGATAAAAATTTTAAAGCATTCTTAACATAATAAATTTCTTATGATGTAACTGGTGACCAACCTTCTTAAGAACCAAAAATGTTTAAGGCTTACCAATGTTAAAAGGATAAGAAAGTTAATTGTCTACATTTATTCAAATTATTTCTCATCATTTGCTAAATATAGTTAAAACATTTTTAGATTGTAGAGTTTTTAGTGGCTACAATTTTTAACAGATCGTATCACATTAAGGCTTGAATTCATAGACATGACTTAAGTATTGAGTATAACTTGAAGTATCATCCGTTTTTTTTTCTTATTATAAGAGGGACAAAGATAGATGATACTTCAAGTTATACTCATTACTCAAGTCACGTTTATAAATTCGAGCCAAAAGGAACAACTTCAATGAGTGGAGTTACGAGACCCGTATATATGACCTGTGTATAGGATGAGATAAATAGATATTATTCTTCAATTGCACTTTAGAAATTTATATTCAATATAATTACACTGGTCAAGATGATTTTTCACCGATGTTATCTAACTCTTGAGTATTAAATTTTGGTTTCTCATACGTCATTAATAAAGGAAAAAATAGTTGATTGAATCAAAGTTTGCTTTTGTAGAAACCAGAGCTATTTTTGGAAATTAAAATAAAATTATCGTTTCATCATCATCATCATCATCATCATCATCATCATCATCATCATCATCATCATCATCATAAATAATATTCTTATATTTTCACTATTTTGCTTATGATTTAAATAAAACAGTAGACTTTTTTGAGAGGTGCACTGTGAAACGTCATTGGTAGTTTTATACAATATTTAATATTTTATTCCAAGTTTTACACAATACTAAATATTTTCTTAACTTTTTGAGAATACTAGTTTTGTTGCAATTTCTGTTATCTTTCTTATATTTAGATATCATTCGAAATAAATACTGTCTTTGATCCTATTTTTTTGATAAATTTATGTCTTTTTGTGTTAATTTTATCGATTTCTCTGCTGAGTTTTTTACGACTTGGAGGCTATTGACTATATTTCTAGAGGCAATATATGATTTACTATCCAAGATTCGCAATCTTTTCGTGAAAATTCTTTATGACACCCAAATTTGTCAAAAAATAGAAGGCATTGAATTGATCAGACAGCTATGCTTTCGTAATCAACTTGATGGTTTTACATTTTAAACATTCCGATAATTTAGTTACTTAATATAAATACTATACTATTTATAAATCCTTTTATTCACTTAACCCTTTCGTGCATATAAGGAACTGACAATCATAACGTTTCTGAAACTAGAAAATTTCGATGTCCGGCATCGAGCTGAATCCAAATCTGGAGTCAGATTTTCGAAATTATAATATTTGGGCCCAATACCGAGGGGGCCCAATCTTAAAATTGAATATTTTGAAAAACAAAAAATACCAACGTATTCTGCGTAAAATTTTAAAAAGAAATCATTCTTGTCATTTTTTTGATAAGACACACCAATTTCGAGTAAAAAATTATTGAACGTGTAGGATATTGAGTCTGCTTTTACTCAGGGGTCCGATATCCTAGAAATTCAATAATTTTTTACTCGAAATTGGTGTGTCTTATCAAAAAAATGACAAGAATGATTTTTTCTTAAAATTTCGTGTAGAATACGATGGTATTTTTTGTTTTTCAAAACTTTGCATTTTAAGAGTGGGCCCCCTCGGTATTGGGCCTAATTATTATAATTTCGAAAATCTGACTCCAGATTTGGATTCAGCTCGATGCCGGATATCGAAATTTTCTAGTTTCAGAAACGTTATGATTGTCAGTTCCTTATATGCACGAAAGGGTTAATATGTGTAAATATAATCTTTAACATACACTGCCGCTCACGAAAATTTGGCCACCTAAGAAAAAATCAGCAAAAATTCAAAGTTTTATATTTCTGCGAAAAATGAATGGATTTGAAAAATTTGAACGGGATATCAAAGTTTAACCTAAAAACCATAAAAAAACGCAAGGTCCGATATAAAAAGTTGAAAAATCAATTTTTCATAGATAAAAAATAAAACCATTTTTTTTCGTCCATTTTAAAATTCGTGTAATTTTATCAAAAATTGTCGGAGATTAAAAATTCAAAAAAGAGGTGAAAGCAACAATACTCCTCTTCGAAATGAGAGGTTGAAAGCTACTGTACATCTATTTTTAAAAGAGTTATACTTATTTAAGTGAAAAAAATTCGTTAAGCGGAAGCTGGGGTGGAGCCCCCCGCCTATAGTAAAATAATCGATAGTTCTTAAAATATAAAAGAATTTATTAAAAAAAATTTAATTATAAACAATAAATAACTAATAATTCTTAAAATACAATAAAAAGATACAATAAAAAAAATTCGATTATAAAAACCACTAATAACTGTTAAAATATAATATTAAAATCGAACAAAAATACAACAAAATATAAAATGAAGCTGAACTATAAAAATTATAATTAAAAAATATTATCTACAATAGAAAAAAAAAGTTTTAACACGCGAAACTTGTAACTATGTCTTTCTCTCGCTCTCTCCTTTTCTTTCATAATATACATTAGTCTAGGCGCCCAGAGGGTTTCGTATGAAGTTAGAGGTCCCACCAAGCAAGCAAGTGATTTATATGTATTTTGAGCCGCTGAATCCGAATTTGCAACTTGCTTTTCGTGCAAGTGGTCGAGTAATTTGTTATAAACAAATTAATTGTTTAAATGACTATAGTTTATGAACTACAATAGATGCAGTAATTTTCTCTGCAAAAACTTGTTCTTTAATAAAAAAAACAAAAAAAATCGTTTTTGTTGCATGTCAGTTCGATAATTAGAACCAGAGATATGGCAAATATATTGCAAAAAAACATAGAGACGTAGCGGAAGCGCGGAACGTCCTGGTAAAAAACCTTATAATTCGACTACTAATAAATATTTTTTGAAGTTCAACATGTGTTTGAAAAATTTCAGAGTCTCAGCTTTAATGATAAATTGTTATATATTACTTTCAAGTGTTAATAAATATGCTAGAATGATTTGAAGCAGAAAAAATTTTTAATTTTTAAGAATCTTGTTTGTTTATAACGAAATGATATAGGTTAACGAACAAAATATTTCTATATTTTTGATATAGAATGATAGGGAATTTGATCTAGTTTAAGAATCTGTCCAGTTTTTCAAATTTAAGTAAGTAGAACCTGAGATATCGCAAATTTAAGCTGTAGCACCAACTCCTTGCAATACGTCATATGTGTGCAATATAGCGATCGCTTTCCTTATTAAAAATTCTTTCATTATAAGGTAAGTAATCTCATCCTTATCTAATAAAATCACTTTTGACTCGACTCTATTTTATATACTTTGTCATAATATTAATGATGTATAATCTTCGAGCATATACTAGTGGAGGAAGGCTCCCAGCTATTAACTACGTTACAAGGCGAAGAGAGAAAAAGCCTCTATTTTGGTGCGTGCTATCTCTCTCTCACTTTCTTAGTGGGAAACAGAAGCAGCCAATCAAATCAGGCTAGAAAGAGACAGCACGTACCAAAATAGAGGCTTTCTCTCTCTTCGCCTTGTAAGGCTTTCTGCCATTCGGAGGCTTCCTCCAGTAGTATATGCTCGAAGTGTATAATACATTTAGATGAAGTAGATTTAGGGTTTTGAATAATCATTGATTTTTCTACTATAATAGTAAACAATTTACTCAACTTATGGAGTATTTTTACATTTATTTATTTTTTTGCAATTGCAAAAAGAACAACAATCTATTTTATTCAAAAAATTTGTTTTAACCTTCCGATTTATTAGAGTCATCTATTTTTAGCTGAATCCTTTTTTATTAAATTTTTATTTAATTTCCTAAGACAGAGTTAAAATTAATTTCATAACAAAAAAATGAAATTACTTACCTTATAATAAAAGAATTTTTAATAAGGAAAGCGATCGCCATATTGCACACATATGTCGTATTGCAAGGAGTTGGCGCTAAAGCTTAAATTTGCGATATCTCAGGTTCTACTTACTTAAATTTGAAAAACCGGACAGATTCTTAAACTAGATCAAATTCCTTATCATTCTATATCAAAAATATAGAAATATTTTGTTCGTTAACCTATATCATTTCGTTATAAACAAACAAGATTCTGAAAAATTGAAAATTTTTTCTGCTCCAAATCATTCTAGCATATTGATTAACACTTGAAAGTAATATATAACAATTTATCATTAAAGCTGAGACTCTGACATTTTTCAAACACATGTTGAACTTCAAAAAATATTAATTAGTAGTCGAATTATAAGGTTTTTTACCAGGGCGTTCCACGCTTCCGCTACGTCTCTATGTTTTTTTGCAATATATTTGCCATATCTCTGGTTCTAATTATCGAATTGACATGCAACATAAACGATTTTTTTTGTTTTTTTTATGAAAGAACAAGTTTTCGCAGAGAAAATCACTTCATCTACTGTAGTTCATAAACTATAACCATTTAAACAAATGATTTGTTTATAACAAATTACTCGACCACTTGCGCGAGAAACAAGTTGCAAATTCGGATTCAGCAGCTCAAAATACATATAAATCACCTACTTGCTTGGTGGGACCTCTAACTTCATACGAAACCCCCTGGGCGCCTAGACTACATATATTGAGTCCACGTTATTCGTTAACGCATATCCAGTATAGTATGTGTAAGAAAAGGATAGCGATATTAAGAAAAGTAAGCAGTTTATTCAGTTCAATTCCAAGAATCAGCGACGTCGAGAACGTTTTTCTGCGAACTTTTATTAAAATAATACATTAAATATGCACATTTTTCTTTTGTGGTCTAGAACAAGAATACACTATTTTGTGCTCCGTATAGAAGACAAAAAAATTTATTTTGCGGCCTGAGGACAAAAAAATTATTTTTGATTTGTATTCCACTTCAAAATTGGATTACTAAAAAACACAACTTTTTTTCTCTTTAAAGTTTTTTTTCTAAGATATTCTTTTCGTGATATCATCTGTTGAAAAAAATGCATTTTGCTCTCGTAAATGAGCATAACTCTTTTAAAAATAGATGTACAGTAGCTTTCAACCTCTTTTTTTGAAGAAAAGTATTGTAGCTTTTACCTCTTTTTTTAATTTTTAATCTCCGACAATTTTTGATACAATTACACGAATTTTAAAATGGACGAAATTCGTGAGTTGTTGTGACACAGCTACACTGAAAAAAGTTGGGGATAACAGTTGAACTAAATGCCAACGCGCAGATGTGTTGCGCATAACAGAGATCCTTGCTACGTTTTTGGGAAAGTTGCTATCTCAAAAATTAAAGCTAGAGCGTGTACGCTTAAGAGTGAAATCTAATATACACTGTTAAGATGACATCTATACGCCGTAGGTCGTCTAACTACCTAAATTCTAATGGCAGACTTCTCGAAGGCCGGTACGTCGTCGCGTTTCAGTTGTTTATACATATACTCGCTTAAACATGTATATCAACGGTGCTAAGTTTTAAAACATACAGACGAATGTGCGTTTCGTATAGCGACACTACGCTGCGGTAACGGAGAGTTCCCGTACTTTTTTCAGTGTATAGAATAACCCCCCTAGCGAAAGTTAACTTAATAAATTCAACTAATTTATTTAACTTGTTTGTTGTAAATTCTTTTTCTTCTTATCAAACACGAATTTATCCAGGATATATGGGGTCTGAAATTTCCTTCTGGTAATTAACACGAACAGTCACACATTTTATGATTATTTCTTGTTATACATGAATCCAACTTAAGTAACGATTGTTACTCAAACCTCATTCTATCTTTGTCTCACTCATGATAAAAAAAAAGAAATGATAGCACAGTTAAGCTTAATCCGAGTAACGATTGTTATTCAAACCTCATTTTGGCGTTGTATCCCTTATGATAAGAAAAAAATAATAGTTGATACAACTGTTACCTGAGTTACTTTTATCAATTAGAACCTAAATGTTTCATAAATGACTTAAGCTGTATTGACCAATCAGAGAATTTCTCAAGGTCTATCTTATTCGCGAGACAGTTAAGGAATACAGTCCTAGGTAAGGCCGCGTTCAGACCGATACCATGTGCATGCAAATGTGCCGTGGACTTTGCTCTATTTTTTTTAGATTCTGTTCCGTTTCATGCAATTTTATTGAACATTTTCAATTATTTAGGAGGGAGTAAAGAAAAATATAAAATTTCTCTTCGAAGTAACACGATATGAGTAGCATTGATAATTTTATGTATTCATTAAAACGTTTCATTGTAATTATTTTGTATTTATTAAGAGACATAAATGATGACTTCTTACGCATAAAAAGAATATCACGTTTACATTTGGGTTAACAAGAAAAGATACAAAAAACGTAATAATTTTGTGATAAAAGCCGACGCCGACGATCCGCTGTATTAGATTTTCGAAAAATACCATTGGTATCTTGAAATGCAACTGAAAATTTCACCCAATCCTGATGTTCAAGTAAATGCATGTCTGTTAACCCTCTCTATTTAACAATTAATCAAAATGAAATTTATAAATTTCCATGTTTTTTCTGGGATGAAGTCACCATTTCAGAAAAATCATAAAAGATATCGATAAAGTAGCTACAGATTCAAAAAGATTACGAAAAAATACCTTAGAAAATGGATTTTTATTAAGATCATTTAGTGGGTTCGATCTTGATATGCTGATACGCTGATACATATTCTATTGATACACTGAGAAAAAGGTGAAATTTATGTCGATTCAGGACTTTATGGGTTCGACCACTACAATCATGGTGTATATTTTCAGCTGCAGGTAAGTAAAACGAAGTATAGAAGGGAAAGCTTAATATCTTCTACTCAAGTTATTTAAAGAAAATTAATAAAATAAAAATTTCAATTTATATCGCTAATATAATTACACGGTCCCACAAAAAAAGTTAAGTGTATTTTCGATTAGATATACTTTTTTATATGCATTTTTTTATACTAAATCGGGATTTACAATCAAAATATTACCATTCTCAGCATTTTATAGAGTAAATGATGAAAAGCTCAATCTTTAATGTTTTTTTAATGGTTTTTCAAAGGTAAAGGTGAAACGATTTTGACTGCAGAATTTAATTCTGCAGATCATAATAAATCGAAAGCCATGGTTTAAATATAGTTTTTACGAATTTGTAGCTTATCAAATCGAAACTTGGATTAAAAAAGTCAAAATCTTTTTTTTAAATAAATAAAATATGATTAAAATTTAATTCTACAATTTAGAAACTAGGTTGAATGACTAGTTACTGTGCCTTTAAGGTTAATGCAGATACATTTCCTTCAATGAAACAAATCTCATTATTTTTCAAAAGTTTTATAGATTATTTATCTAAAGTACAGCACTTTTTATAAATAAAACATATTTCTTAAATGAAAATTTGAGAATTATTAATTTATTGGTTGAATTTACCGTGTGTCGTCTGCTTACATATAAATACATACATTCATTACCGTGCTCTGAATGACAACACCATATGCTTTGACATAGCACGGCAAGTGGGGAGGGTACGGTGACTCCCACATTGACCCCAGTTCATATGCATTGCAAATACTATCTCGGAGGTTTTCGAGGTTACTGATTACAAATTGGATGTAAGTTTTATAAAATTTGGCTTTCAGAAGACATTAATGAGTGGCGAATGAGGTAAATTAGTCGATATTTTAAAAAAACGTGTAATAAGTATGAGCTTATCGATATGATGTTTGAAATTGGTTTTCGCTTACGCACATTCTTTGAATGAATGATGTCAAATGTTTCTGGCTTATTTGTCAGTTTCTGATCCATACTTTTTCATGTATCGTCTGTCAGTTTCAACAAAACAGTCTGTCAAGTGAGACATGTGATCCAATATAATCGCACAATTGCGTATAGATAAGTCGATAAAGAGTTTTTGACAAAAAAATAAAATAGAGATGAGTCGGATGTCATTCATATTTCAATTGCAGCAACCTTATTAAAAGTAATGGTAATTTTACAGACATGAAGAAAGTAAGATTCACGTATTGAGTTACTAAAAAAATCCAAGATGAATAGTTGAATCATCAAAAGAGCAATACGAATCATTAGCTGTGGGAAGCCATGATAGCCTCTGGCCTTTGGAGTAAAATGCCTAATAACGTGTCGTGTGTGCTGTAGGCTGACTTTAGTAAATGAACAATAAGAGAAGAACTCTTCACCAACAAGTGAACTGTTAAGAAAGTCAGTCACCGATTTGGCAAAAGGATCATATAACACTTTGCAGAAATAAATATTGTGTTGATCAATATCAAAGTTGTATTTCGACTCAGCTTTACCACAACAAAGTCCAAGATTTCCAAGTTCCTTCCAAATCTGTCGAGAGTCATTCAATGCCTTATGAGCCCTATCACGTGCCTCATGATAGTAACTCAGATCAGTCAAGAGTTACGAACGTCTATAGCGTCTGTACAGTCTACCCTAGCTCTCACCAGTTTGCTATGGTCAAAAATGAACTACGGTCGACAGCTGCTTGCGTATCTAAACGTCCTGACTGAAACATTACTATCAATAGCAATAATTTTTCATGTTCTTCTAGTTTCAGCTCTGATACTGTTTAAAATCTACCTCAAGTCCCGAGTGCTCAATTCATCAATAGTAAGGTTGTTGTTTTCTCTTTAACTATTGTTAATGTTTTTGACCAATTTGCTCCGGTAAAAGTAATAAAAATTCCAAACAAGCGTCAACCATGAATTTCTCATGATATACGTTTACTTATAAAAGAGCGAAACAATTATTATCATTTGACTCTAAGATATGACTGAGTGAATGATTATGCTCGATTCAAATCTCTTCGTAATAAGATTTCTAATTTACTTAATAAGTTGGAAAATGACTATACTTGTAAGAAATTAATATAGTCGTTTATAAATTTTATATTTTACTATGAATTTCTAGTTTTTAATGATTCAAATTTCATTTTAAACTAGCAAAATTTACCTCGCTCCTAACGTCGCTCGGTTGCATTCTCATATATTATATTATTATATATAAATTTGCTAATTTCATTGACAATAGTATTTAATTTTTTTTCCAATTTAGAAAATTGAAATCATAAATATGTTGTTCGTTGTACTAAATTTAACAATCATTTGTTAATTACTGATAAAATAATACTATCTATACGTAAATAAAATAAGTATCCTTTTATCGAATCATATTGTATGTATAAATATAAAATATTATAATAAATATGAAATTTTGTGATGTGTTAGCACTTAAAAAACTGGCATTGAATTATAATTTATAATAATTGTTCTAATTTAAATTTATTTACATTTATTTTTAAAAATGTATATTCCCATCGATAAGAATCTGCAAAATTATAGGTAAATGTATGAATATGAGAAGAAAAATTGAAGTGGACTATAAGCGTTTCCGGGACACAGAAATAAAACCATTGATTGAATATATATATATATTTATATATATATATATATATATATATATATATATATATATATATATATATATATATATATACATATAATTGTGAAATCAGTATTCAAGCAACTTTTAACCCCCTGGCCCCCTCGATATAGCTACTCCTCAAATTACATTGTAATTCTTCTTTTTTTTTATTCAACGTTGCTGTATTTCATGCTATCGTTGCAATGCTAATTAGTGACGGATGGTCATTAGTGTGTTTGTTAACAAAGCACATGTACCGTACAATGGTGCTTGTATTATTCGGCCGAGAGCGGAAATCAAACTTGGAGCCTCAAAATTAGGAATCCATCGCTCTACCAAATGAGCCTGTGACGACCTCTAATTCTTCTTCTGAATTGTTATTTACGTTATTTGAAACAAAAAAGCCACCCTTTTGATCAATCCCCTAAAACCTTACACCCACCCCCATTGATTTATGTGCCCCCCTCCTCGGCTCCATCTCACACCTCTTTCTTACTTTAATATTCTGACGTAATAATGAATATTGATCATTTTCATTAACATTTCATTATTGTGATGATAATTATAACTAATTGATACTGCAAAATTATAACTATAACCAATAGATAATACAAAACTTCTTCTCTCAATTACATGTAAGTCTGATATCACATTAAAATAATAAAAAAATAATATTTTCATTAATATTTTATTGATATGATTACAATTACGATTAACTGATAATATTCAACTTCCTCTCTTCATTTACTAAACTAATATAAATATAGTGATATTCATATCTTTTACATTAAAATTTGTCTTAACATTTATCTTATTTACGTTCATATAATTCATTTGCATTTGATTCTCATAAAGTAAAATTTTTAGCAAAATTTTGAGTTGATTGTTGTTCTGTGATATACAAGTATGCTTTTGCGCTAAAAATTACTATTCCAATGAATTTATTGTTGGTTACCAGAGGCAACGAATTCATTGTCGTACGAGATGAATTATCGTTTTTAACACGGTCTAATCATCTTTTATTTATTAGAAATGAGAAACAAAAATCCATTTTGTTCATAAATGCTGTAGCTTTTACATATATCGTCACGATATTGATCGACAACAATTAAACTTAGCAAAGTATATACTCCAGAAACTACATAATTATATGTTCTTAAAATTAGCTTGACTGCAGTTCCAAAGAATGAATAAAAAGAAAAAATTACTACTATTATATTAAAGTAAAGAATTAGGATTTTTTTTTTCTTACATGAATATATTTTGCATTATTATCATCTACATACATACACATACACACGTGCACCTTTAAGATACACATACACGCATACATATACATTCATACACATACACACATACACACATATACACGTATCCATACACATACACTTACTCATATACACATACACACATATACACGTATCCATACACATACACTTACTCATATACGCATACACACATACACAGAATCCGTCACTCTATCCTCATCTCTCCGTCTCCATATTTCCTTCCCGTCTCTTTGTCTCTGTCTCTCCGTCTCCGCCTCTGAGAGTTTTCAAGCTTTTCTAGAATTATCATCATTCGATATACGATAGAATTAAGTAGATTTTAGAATATATGATTTACGATTATCTTCGTTTTGCAAATTTTCGCAAAATTTATTATCAAAATGTTATATATAACTTTATCGCAAAAATTTATGAAACTTTACTAAAAATTTATACACAAGATACGTTAAAGTTTTTATAATATTGTCTAAAAACTGTATAGTAAGCTATTAAGGGAATGTAAAATGGACACTACACTTGTACTCATAAATATTTACTATCTTTACATTTCATAGCAAAATTTTCAATAAAAAAATGCATTAAGTTGTAGTATGTACCATGAAGATTATTCAGTTGAATTTTTAAATGAATTCATTCATTAGTTATTGAGAATTTTGGGTGATTCTGTAAATCATACTAGACTATGTGATAAATTGAACGGCTGGGGTATTTCTGGTAATATTTTAAATTGGTTTAATTCTTATCTGAGTAACAGACTTTTATCCGTAAGATTGAATAATACAGTGTTTGAGCCTTTTAATATGTTATCTGGAGTTCCACAGGGTTCTCATCTTGGACCAATACTGTTTTGTATTTATATCAACGATATTACGTCTGTTATTAAGAATGTTGGTTGTTTACTGTATGCGGATGATATGAAATTATTTAGTCAGATTGTCACACCTAAAAATGCTCAAAATATGCAAAATAATATTAATAACGTTTATAATTGGTCTGTTATGAATGGTATCGATCTCAATATAAATAAATGTAATGTTATCTCTTTTTATCGAGTAATTGATTATTTCCATTATGATTATACAGTCAATGGTATGAATCTGCAGCGTGTTGAGGTAATACGTGATTTGGGTGTTATGTTGGATAGGCGATTATTTTATAAATATCATGTTGAAGAAGTCTTTAAAAAGGCAACTCGTTCACTTGGATTCATTAAAAGATCAACTAGAGCATTCTCAAATGTTGATACTTTAATTACTTTATTTAAATCATTAGTAATTCCTCACCTTCTTTATGGTAGTATTGTGTGGTCACCCTATACAAATGTGCTTATGAGTAGACTTGGACGTATTAATCACTCGTTCCTACGTTATTTATCTTATAAATCAAATAATCCTATGCATAGATTTGTTCATGATTATGAGAGTATAGCTTTAAGATTTAATATCCCAACAATAAAGTCAATTCATCACTATAATGATTTGATTTTTATGCATAAGTTAATGAATGGCAGTATAAATTGTAGTTTACTTATTGATTTGTTTATATCTAGAACAAATAACTATCCTATAAGAAATCAACGCTTATTATTTGAGCATATTTCTAGATCTAATTATAATTATTATGCACCTAAAAACAGAATTATAAGAGAATGGGATCAGATTCCTGCTTTAGTTTGTGGAAATTCTATAGGTAATTTTAAAAACAGAATAAAAGACATTGTACACTGTTTTGCGTAACCTAATTTCTATTTGTTATTTTTTCAAGAATATATAAGTTTTTATATTTATATTCTACTCATATATTGTATTGGACAGTAATGTCCGTTTTTTATCAATAAATAAATAAATAAATAAATATGGGATAATCTTACAAAAACTTTTTATAATAATCTTGTATTTTTCGTTAAAACATTATCATAGTATTACACGTATTAACTTCGCTGTAAAATTAATAGAACTTTAATGAAAGGCTTGTATAATACATGAAGATTACGATACATTATAAATATTTTTTAACAAAAATATTGTTGAAAAATATTTTGCGTTATGAAATAACTTATTATTATTAATTTTATTAATTTATTTCTATGTATTTCTTTTATATTTTTTAAAATAGAATGCAATCTATCTTCTGAATTTACACAAAAAGCAGTTTAAAAAAAAATTATACATATTTTCTAAAAGAAGAATAAGAAAAATCTTTAAGAAAGAAAAACAATAGGTATGTGATTAAATAAAGGCATATATATTTATTTTTTATATATTTTAAATATCATGTCAAATAGCATAAAAATAGAAACTATTGGTGATGGAAATTGTTTATTTCGTTGTTTTTCTTTTTTTTTATATAATAATCAAAATTATCATAATGTAACAACAAAAATTGTCGTAAATAATATTATTGATAATTGGAATCGCTATGAATCTTTTATTATAGGAAGAATATATAATGAAATTGAAATTAAAAACATGGATTATTATAAACAATTAATGTCAAAATGTGTAGAATATGGAACAGATACTGAAATATATAGTTTCTGTGAAATTTATAATGTATTTATTACAGTTTGTTTTATTAATTGTAATATTATTCATTATTTTGGTAACAATGAAAGTATATGGAAATTAAAACTATTATTTAGTAGAAATTATGATGATGGTCATTACGATATAATTGATTTATATAATACTAATTTTAAATTAGAACAAAATAAAATAAAAAATGTAAACAATTATAAAAAACGTAAATTTTTATGTAACAAAGAAATTAGTTCATGTAAAAAAATAAAAATTACAAATCATGAAAATAGTAATGTAACTATAGAAAATAATACTAATAAAAAAATTATAAACAATAAAAATATATTAAAAAGAAAAAATGAAGAAAAAAATCTTATAAGTAAGAAGATCAAAATAATTAAATCGACAGATAATATAGAAATAACTAAAAAAAATGATCATTTATCTGATTTTGGTGAAATTGATTTTAAATGTTCCTACTGTTCTGCAGTATTTTGGAAAGAAGAAAAAAAAAATTTACTTGTTGTCGCAAAGGAAAAATTAAATTATCACCTTTGAGTTTATATAATAATAAATTAAAAGAATTAATCTTATATAATAATGTTTTTAGACATTTAATTAGGTATTATAATAACCTATTTTGTTTTGCTACTTTTAGTGTTAATATGATTTATGAAAAACAAAAATCAATTTATAATTTAAAACTTCAAGGTCAAGTACATCATTATGTTCCTAAAACTTTAATACCAAATAATAATCAAGAACCTTGTTGTGGTCAATTTTATATTTATGATGATAATACTGCGATTGAAAAAAAATTAAAAACTAATAAAAATTTAATAAAAGATCATATGGATTTATTAACAAAAGTATTTAATAGTAATCCTTATGCTAAATATTATAAACATTTACATCAATTAACAAACTTAGAGAATTTACCAAATTATAAATTATATTTTATCAGAAAAAATGATAAACACAAGCATCGTTATAATAAACCTCTAACATCTGAATGTGGGGCTATGATAGTATCACAATCTGCAATTTCAAAAGATTATGATTTATGTATTTATCCTAAAAATACAATAGAAAATGAACCAAAACATGTTTATTTAAGTAAATTATCTCAACATGTAGATCCGTTAGTTTTTCCAATTCTTTTTCCATCTGGGGACTTAGGTTGGAGTATTGGTCATACTCAAAGTCCTAAATCTTTAGAAAATTTAACGATGTTATAACATTATTCATATAGATTGGCTTATAGGCCAGATTCTAATTATTTTCATCCTTTACTATATTGTGGACGATTAACGCAACAATATTTTCTACATGTTGCAATTCAAATTGAAAATAATAGAATGAATTCTCTAAGAAATAATCAAAGACAATTAAGAATTGAATGTTATCAAGGCTTATTAGACCATGTATTAAATAGCGCTTGTAATATATCAAATAATTTTGAGAAAAAAGAAAAAATAGGTAATCTATTTATATTGCCATCAACTTATATAGGAAGTCCTAGATATATGCAACAACGTTATCAAGATACAATAGCCATTTATAGAGAGGTTGGTAGACCTGATATTTTTATTACTATGACTTGTAATCCAAGGTGGGAAGAATTTTTTTATTTTATTTTATTTTATTTTATTTTTATTAACGGGAAAAACTCCCTTTTAAATAGATATACATTTTTCATGTGCGCAGTAAACATTGGATAGATAATTTCGAGTACAAAGAAAATAATACATGGTTTTATAATCTAAGGCAAAATAAAATAAAGAAATCTTTACAATATAAAGAAAGAGTAACTAAATAATGTATACAATTCACTCCAATTCACAAAATTATTGAATAAACCCTAATCTAATATTACTTTTAAATAAAGAGATCGAATTACATTCAAAATTACAGAATCTAGAGTAACTATTAGCTAATCTACACAGTCTATTCAGTATATAGAACTTATCAATAGAATAATCTAAAGAATCAATATAAAAAATAATATTATTGGTATTTCTAATGTTCACTAAAGGTCTATAAAAGTTCAAACTGTTTAAAAGTAAATCACAATCAGTATAACCATTTATTAACTTATATAGACACAGCAAATCAGCTTGCATTCTTGAACATTCTAATGTTGGTAGTCCAACTTCCTTCCTAATATTTGCATAGTCATGATTGTATCGATCCATACCATTACCAGTTTTGAATGATAAGAAACGTAAGAGATTGTTTTGCACCTTTTCCAATTCATGAATTTGTTTTTGTTTATATGGTGCCCACACAATTGAACAGTACATAAGAACTGATTTGACATAGGCGTTGTACAATGTTATACACATTTTCGGACTAATAAAATCAATGCACCTCCTTTTAATCAGAAATAACAATCTTCTAGTTTTACTCACAACTCTTTCAATGTGCATGTCGAATGAAAGGTTTCTCTGAAAGATTACTCCAAGGTCCTTAATACACTCAACATTTTCTAGCTTCATTCCATCCAAATAAAAATCCCAGTTGAGTACATTAGAAACAGAAAAAGCTAAAGCTTTGCATTTATCAACATTAAATTTCAGACCATTTCTTGTTATCCATTCATCTATCCTATCAAGATCACATTGTAATCTTAGCAAGTCTGTGATATTCCATACCTCAGTGTATATTTTCATGTCATCCATATATAGCATCACCTTTGAGGATCGAATCACAGTAACAATATCATTAATAAATACTATAAATAAAAGGGAAGACATTTTTGATCCTTGAGGAACGCCTGACAGCATTTTAATCATAAATGATTTGAATGTACCAATCTTAACAATCTGCTTTCTATCATAGAGATATGATTTAAACCAATCCAATAGTTTGCCACCAATTCCATATTTACTCAATTTACTTAAGAGTAAATTATGATTCACCTTATCAAAGGCTTTGGTTAGATCAGTATATATAGCTTGAACATATGCTTTATTATTTAGAGCAAGAACAACATCATGGTTATAAGAAGTGAGATTAGTGACAACTGATCTACCTCTTATACTACCATGTTGTCTATCAATGATGACATCTTTCAAGTGTTCATATACTTCATTGTAAATGACATTGTCAAATATTTTAGCAAAGACATTAATAATAGAGATTGGTCTGTAGTTACCAACATCAGATGTGTCACCAGCCTTGTATACAGGAACAATAAATGATTTTTTTCATGCATCAGGATAAATACCTTGTGCTAAGGATGGATTAATAATATGTAAAAGCGGTTTTACTATGACCAAACAACAACACTTTACAAACTTTGGATTTATCAAATCAGGTCCAGCAGAACAATCAATTTTAATATCACATATAGCTTTTTCAACATCCTTTTCAGTAAATTGCATGTGAGTTAACACCTTATCAGACGATGGTATTACAGAAACATCAGTTAGACTCAATTCTTCATACACTTTTCCAAAATGACTGGCAAAAGCATTAGCAATACCATGCCCATCATTAACTAGGTTTCCTTCAAATACCATTTCAGCGGGAATCTCTTTTTTATTAGAATCACCAACAAATTTCCAAAAACTTTTAGGTTCATTACATAATCTATCTTCAATATTTTTAGTATAATTAATATAATTTACCTTAGTTAATCTCTTACAAACTGCTCTCCACCTAACTGAATTAAAGAATTAAAAAGAGTTTTCAAAAAATTTCCAGCAGGTACTACTCCTAATGATATCCCTAATATAACAGTTGGATTCTTTATACTAAATTCAATAAATTACTTGATAATATCGTTAAAAAAAATATTTTTGGTAAAGTTATTGCTTATGTATACACAATTGAATTTCAAAAAAGAGGTTTACCACATGCTCATATTCTTATAACGTTACACTCTGATGATAAATTAATAACTCAAAAAAAAATAGATAAATATGTTTCAGCTGAAATTCCAAATGGTGATGACAAGGAATTACAAAAATTAGTAATTAAACACATGTTGCCTGGACCACATAACAATAATTCACCATGTTACGATAAAAATAAAAATACTTGTACAAAAAAATATCCAAAAAATTTTGTTAATAATACTATTATTCAAAAAAATGGATTTCCGGAATATAAACGAATAAATAATTCACACGAAATCATTATTATAAAATTAAAAATAATAAACAAATTATTCCTGTAGATAATTCAATGGTTGTACTTTACAATAGTTATTTACTCAGAAAATATAAGTGTCATATAAATTTTGAAATATGTGCCACTATACACAGTATAAAATATGTTTATAATTATATTCATAAAGGTGGAGATAAAGCTTTTTGTAAAATAAAAAAAATGATGATAAAGACGAAAAAGAGACTTATGATGAAATTACACAATTTATAGATGGAAGATATATGAGTCCTATGGAAGCAGCTTGGAAATTATCTGAATTTCCGATATGTGGAAGAAGTCATACAATTGTTAGATTAGCTGTTCATACGGAAAATCAGCAAAAAATTATATTCAAAGAAAATAAAGAATCAAAAGCTTTAGACAAATGGAAAACAACATTAACTGCATGGTTTAATCTGAATATTAAAGATGAGTTTACAAAACAAATAAAATACAGTAATATACCTAAATATTACGTATTCAATAACAATAAATGTTGGATCAAACGTACTTGTGATAAAAAACATAAAGCTATTGGAAGATTAAATATTGTGTCTCCTAAAGATTCCATTTAAAATTAATTTTAAATCGTGTTAAAGGCATAACTTCATTTACAGAATTAAGGACTTTCGAAAACATAACGTATAATACTTTTAAAGAAACAGCAGTTGCAATGGGGCTAATAGAAAGTTCTTCGCAAATATTTGATATATTTTCTGAAGCTTGTACCATTATGCTACCGAGTCAGTTGCGTCAATATTTTGCATGGTTACTTTTATCAGAAAATATTCAAGGTAATGAAATATAGAATAAATTTAAAGAATATTTTAGTGAAGATTTTGAAGATGATAAAGAAAATAAAGCATTAAATGAAATTAATAAAATTTTATTGACAAAAGAAATGTCTTGTAAAAATTTTAGTTTACCAGAACCAATAGAAAAAATTATCTATATATATTATTATTAGTATTTATTATTAAATTAAGATCAAAAATTTATTTTTGACGACATAATAAAATATTCCTCTATATTATATTTTATTGATGGACCAGGTGGTACTGGAAAAACATTTTTGTATAAAACATTAATTTATAATTTTTTATACAAATGTAAAAAAGTATTATCAATGGCATGGACTGGAATTGCATCAATTTTATTACCGAAAAGAATGACAAGTCACAGAACTTTTAGATTACCTTTAGATTTAGATAATGTAGAAATCACATTGTTTAAATTAGAAAGTGACAAAAAAAAATTACGAGATGCAGATATTATTATATGGGGCGAAGCTTCAATGATACCAAAAAAAGCTTTGGAAATTGTTAATAAAACTTCACAAGATTTATGTAGTAATGATTTACCATTTGGTGATAAATTAATAATTTTATGAGGTGATTTTCGCTAAATACTTCGTGTTATAAAAAATAGTTTTAAAGATATAATAGTACAAAATAGTTTAAAATATTCTTTTTTATGGCCGTTATTTGAAATTAAAAAATTAAATAAAAATATCCGCTGCAATAATAAATCATTTAATTCTTTATTATTACAAATAGGTGAAGGTCAAATTGAATCATTTCAAATTCCTGATAAATCGAAAACTAATGATATTTGTTTAAAAATATATAAAAACATTAATAATAATGACAACATAAATCGAGTGATTTTAGCAGCTCATAACGATGACATAAATAATTTAAATAAAAGAATATTAAAATTACTTAACGGCCAATCGACAACTTATTATAGCATAGATTATGCTACTCATAAAGGAGTCGATCAAAGTGATGATAATATCGAATTGAATTATCCAATAGAAACTCTTAATAAAATAAAAGAAGGTTTACCACCACACATATCGGAATTAAAAGTTAATGCTATAGTTATATTAATAAGAAATTTAAGTATTACCGTAGGTTTATGTAATAGAACAAGATTAAAAATTATAAAATTATATCAATATAATCTTGAAGCTGAAATCATTACTGGAGAAAAAATTGGAAATAGAGTTTTTATTCCAAGAATAACATTAAAAACAATTTCCTGTAACATTAGCTTTTGCTATGACTATTAACAAATCTCAAGGTCAAAGTTTTGATGAGATTGAATTATTTATTAAAAGACCTTTATTTTCGCATGAACAGCTTTACGTTGCACTATCGAGATGTAAAAATCTTAACAAAATATACATACAAAATGAATCTGAAAATAAATATAAAATATTAAATATTGTTTGTAAAGAAATTTTTAATTGTTAATTAAATTTAAAAATATTGTAAAAATAAATACAGTTCATAAGAAAATAAACATAAAATGAATTATTATTTAACTAATATAAAATAAATTTATATATTAGATAAACATGGAAAACAATGAACAATTGAATGTTGATAATAACGCAAATTGGCAAATTATGGAATGGGATCCAATTAATAATATGTATATTGAACCCGTATCTAACGAAGAATTAGAAGAATTGTCTAACTTAAATGCTGAAATTAATGAATATGAAGAAATAGAATATCTTGAAGAAGTAGAAGATGAAGAAAATTATTATCAATATGTTAAAGAACAAAAATTATCTGAGTGGTCTGAATTAATACAAAAATTTGATATGAAATATTATATACATTATTATAAAAAATGGAAAGATGTTCCTGAATGTTTTCAATTTCAGGTTCAAGAAATTTTTCAATATCTAATAAATAATGTCGATTTCGACATAGAAGGTATTAAAAATGATGAAAATTATTATGAAAATTTATTAATAATAAGTAATATAATCTATGAATTATATTTTTAAAATCATAATTATTTATATACACCTTTAAAATGTTTCAAAAAATAAAAATCAAAATATTTACATATAATAACAATAATAATTTTTCATATTTTGTTAATGACAATATATTTTATTTTTATGAATTTATAAATTTTTTTCAGCGATAGTTTAAAAGTAGTTTATAAAATTAATTTTAGCAAAAATAAAAAAAAAATACTAAAATTTTTAAATAATATAAATCTGTATGCTTTTTTCAACGACAATGAAAATAAATTTGTAAACTATTTTTAAAAATAGTAAAAACAGATATACATATTTTTTAACGACACTAAACAATAAATTTGTACGCTTTTTTCAGCGACAATAAAATATAAATTTATAAGTTTTATAATAAAAATGATTTTGTAAGCTTCTTTTAGCAACAACAAATAATAAATTTGTACGCTTTTATAATCTTTTTTTAGCGACAACAAACAATAGATTTGTATGCTTATATGAAATTTTTTTGATGACAACAAACAATAGATCTGTACGCTTCAGCGACAATAATAAATAAATTTGTGATCTTTTTTAACGACAGTAAACAATAAATTTGTACGCTTTTTTCAACGACAATGAGATATAAATTTATAAGTTTCTTTTAGTGATTATAAAAAATAAATTTGTGAGCTTTTTTTAACGACAATAAACAATAAATTTATATGTTTGTATAAAGTTTTTTTAGCGACAACAAACAATCGCTTCAGCGACAGTAATAAATTTGTAAGCTTTTTTAGCGACAATAAAGATGAATTTGTAAGCTTTTTTTAGCGACAACAAACAATAGATTTGTATGCTTATATGAAATTTTTTTGGTGACAACAAACAATAGATCTGTACGCTTCAGCGACAATAATAAATGAATTTGTAATCTTTTTTAGCGACAGTAAACAATAAATTTATACGCTTTTTTCAACAAAAATGAGATATAAATTTGTATGTTTCTTTTAGCGATTATGACAAATAAATTTGTCAGCTTTTTTTACCGACATTAAACAATAAATTTATATGCTTGTTTGAAATTTTTTTAGCGACAACAAACAATCGCTTCAGCGACAATAGTAAATTTGTAAGCTTTTTTTAGCGACAATAAAGATGAATTTGTAAGCTTCTTTTAGCGACAATGAAGATGAATTTGTTAGCTTCTTTTAGCGACAACAAACAATGCTTTTTATAAGCTTTTAATGCAGCCATATATTTTTATGCTGGTCTCAAGCTCAAAAATATTTTATTAAGACAAATATGTAAATATCTTATTTCTAATTTAAAAAAGAAACATGTTTTATTTAAATACAATTGTTAATAAAGTACCTATGGATATTAAGCTAAATTCATTTTGTAATTCATAGTTTACTATTGTAATTAATAAATTTTTTCAATAATAAAAATAAAGATACAATATATAGAAATAAAAATATGAGATTAGAAATAAAAATATTATATATTTATCTGAATAAAGAAAATGCAGAGAGGAAGCTTTGTATTCTCAATTAATTATGTTTGCAATTATATTAATAGAATATTAATAATAATAATTTTTTTTTTCATTTTTGAAATTCAATATTAGAATACGAAAAAACTTTATAATATTAAATAGTTACAGTTACAATCATAACAATAAAATGTTACTAATTATAATAATATTAAATTACTTATAATTGTTATTATAATAATAGAATATTATTAATAATAAGAATATTTTTTTATTACTAACTACTTGATTATAATATCATAGTGGGGAGGAGGGCATAATGAGGGGGGGCTATAAAAAGTGAGGGAGAGGGGGGAGCAAATTGAGGGAGGGCTGAGGGGGAGGCCTAAGTTACGTTAATTTTGGAATAGCCATTTAAAAGAGGAATTACAACGTAATTTGAGGAAGGGGCTATGCCGACAGACATTTGAGGGGGGGGGGCTGATAGGGGGCTACAAAAATTGAGGGGAGCAAGGGGGACTGAGGGGGGGCCTAAGTTACGTTAATTCCGGAATAGCTATTTATAAGAGGAATTACAACGTAATTTGAGGGGGGGCAAATTGAGGGGGGCTGAGGGGGCTACAAAAATTGAGGGGGGCGAGAGGGGCTGAGGGGGGGCCTAAGTTACGTTAATTTTAGATAAAAGTCAGCTAAAATTTATATTAATTTTAAGCAATTTTAGGTAAATTTTGGTTTAATTTCAGCTGGATTTTAGCTGCACTTTAGATCTATTTATATTATGTTGTCTCTATACTATTAAAAGTATATCGCCGCTGTCGTCGCTATCGTGTATGGGTAATAATATCTTTTTCCACACGGCGTGCATGAAGTTCGATTTCCCACACGATTTTCAGTACGGGAAGTGCCCTATTTCCACACGAAAAAAAGCGTGCGGGAAAAAAATTCCCACACGGAAAAAAGCGTGCAGGAAAAAATTCTCGCACACTATGTAAAATATAATATTACAACGAATAAAATAAATTTGTTAAATGTTCAATATTATAAAAACGAGAATCTAAAGTTTTCGTGTAAGTAACAAAATTATTTAAACAAAGAAAAAAATATAGAATATTGGGGTTACAATTTTAACAAAGAAGAATACCATTTATTAGATGGTTATATTATAAAAATGAAAATCTACAATTTTCGCGAATGTATCGTAAGTAAGAAAATTATTTAATCAAAGAAAAAATATAGAAGAGTGAGGTTAAAATTTTACCAAAGAATAATACTATTTATTAGATGATTAAAATTATAAAAACGAAAATCTAAAATTTTCGCGAATGTATTATAAGTGAGAAAATTATTTAAACAAAAGAAGAAATCTAAAAGAGTGGGGTTACAATTTTAACGAAAAAAAATATTACACTGACTTTAAACAATTGTAATAACATTAAAATTAATTTTAATGTAAATTCTAAAATTGAAATTCGTAAAAAAATTATCTAACTAAACGATGTTTTGGTCAAATATGTAATTTATTGATTTATTTGATTTTTTATAGAAATACCTACATTTCTTTTTTCAAACAAATAATGTACTTTCAGTTACATTTTCTTTTAATAAATAAAAAGTTTGGAATATTATATTTGTTTATATTATCACATCCTCGATTCTCTAATACACATTCAATTTCTTTTTTTTTTGTAATATGAATTTTAATTTAAAATGATATCATTCTTTTTTTATTATTAATTTGTAAAATACAATCATATATTATGTAAAAGACCAATCGAACTTCCCACACCTTGTGTGGAAAAATAATATACGTAACACGTGCGAGAATCACCCACTTCCCGCACTAGTTACGTAATGTACTATTTCACAATTAGCTAATCATCCTGTAATCATTGTGAAGTTTGATCATATAAAATAATTATTAATTTTATGATTTTATTTAAAGTATAGGGTTGAAAATATCATTTTGAAAAAGCTGAATTGAAGTATAATAACTAAATGATTAAATTTATATTTTGTTAAATCAAAATCAAGCATTTGAATATAGTCTTTATAAATTTAATTTAATTTTTATTTAATTTTGTAAAAGAACACCGACATCACAGTTTTCCAAATTTTTTATTCTTAATCCAAAAATGTTTTAAATATCTCTTTATTACTGCCTTACATTTTAAAACATCAATAAAAAAACAAGAAAAAACAATGTTTAATTGATAGATTTATAGACTAATTTTAATTTATTATGTTACAGTCAATGTAGGTATTCTTTTATTTAATAATCTACGTATAATAATAATAGTTATTCTTTCTGCAAATACATTTTTAGCAATTCGTGTAGATGAATAGATTCATTAAAAGATCATTGAAGATTTACCTGAAGATAACTTTTGAATGATTAAAATTATTTAGTAAATTTTAAATAAAAATTATTTATAAAATAGCAAATACTTGGATATTTTTTTAAAGCTATAAAAGCAAGATGGGGGTTGGTGCGCTTGCGCGCAGAGGGCTTACCCCCTAGTATATATATATATCCTTATGCACATTTTTTCATATACATGTCAGATAAACGCATACAATTATACACATAAACACATACACATATACACATATGCACATACACATACAGAACATTTTCCTCACCATCTCCGTCACTCCGTCTCTCTGTGTCTGTTTCTTTCTTTCCGTCTCTCTGTCTCCGTTTCTCCATCTTCGTCTCTTCGTCTTCGTCTCCGTCTCTCTCTCCCTATCTCCGTCAATATGTCTGCCTCTCTGTCTCTGCCTCTCCGTCTCTGTCTTTCCGTCCCTGTTTCTCCATCTATGTCTCTCCGTCTATGTCTCTCTGTCTCCGTTCCTGCGACTCCTTTTTTTCGTCTTTATTTCTCTGTCTCTGTCTTTCCATTTTCGTCTGTCCGTCCCTCTGTCTATGTCTCTTCGTCTCCGTCTCTCCGTTTTCGTCTTTACGTCTATGACTCTCAGTTTCCGTCTCTCTGTTTTCTTCTCTCTGTCTCTCCGTCTCCGTCTCTGTGTCTTCTTCTCGACTTCTCCGTTACTACGCCTCCGTTTTTTCATCTTCATCCCTCTGTCTGAAATACATGATTAAAAAGAATGAATTTCTATCATATTTTTTCATTAATTTAAATAAAATTGAGTGAAACAAATTTTTAATCTATCATGATGATATGATTTGTATTTAAACAATTTTGATGCATATTGGAACTTTAATTAATCCTTTTTTGTCAAATATATAAAAACTTAATTTTAAAAAGAACTGCAATATAAAAATTTATATATTAAGGCAATTTTTTTGATTTTGAAATCGGCTAATTTATACATATTAATATAATATATGAAAATTCAACCAAGCGATGTTAAGAGCAAGGTAAATTAATCTCGTATGGATTAAAATCAAAAAGAAATTCCAGCGAAGAAAAGATTTTGGTTGGATGCTTTATAATCAATTGATTCTATAAATAATAAATTTTATGGAAAATGGTTTTTAGAAGAAATGTTTATATAAGAACAAAAAAATAAACAAAAAAAAAATAAACTAACAAAAAAACTTAAGTTCAAAACTTCAAATGAACAATGTTCAGTGATAGACATTGAACTTTGTTTTTATGATGTTTACGTTTTTTTTATGTTTATGTATTTAATAAGTGGTGATTTATTAAAATTTTAAGGATAATTATTAATCAGAATTTCTTTATTTCAGGATTTTTCATTCTTCAGAAGTATTTGATATTCTTATATTAAATAATTTCAATTCAGACGTACACATCAATTTATTATTTTTATAGAATGAATTTAACCAAAGAAGAAAAATTAATTATAATAGGTGAAGATGGATATGCTGGGCAATGGAGTATGTTAAATGATAAACACATTAGAAAATTTAATCAAATTTTGAATAATCATACAAATTTTTTAATGCAACTAACACTGAAATATTAATCCAGTTCCATTAAATCAAGATTACATGCAAATACTTTTCTCCGCAAATCGGCATTTTGGTCACTGGATTTGTATCTATTATTCACAAAATGTAATTCATGTTTATGATAGTTTGAATAGTAATGGAATTTTTAAAAATTTACATTAATAAACTATTTTCAATTCGTGAAAACTTAAAAATATATTTTGAAAAAGTTTAATTTCAGATTAATCCTTTTGATTGTGGCATTTTTTAAATAGCGTTTGTAACAGCAATTGTTAATAATTTGTTTCCTTATGAAATAGAATTTGACATCGAAAAAATGCGTTGACATCAGCTAACTATGTATGAAACAAATTCAATTGTCACGTTTCCATTAGTAAAGAACAATTATACTAATATCAATTATAAAGCAATATCCAGAAATCAGCAAAATATACATCGCAAGGAATTGTCAACGATAAAATTAAATTTTCAAAATATAAATTTTGAATATCTTGAAGAAAAAAAGTTACAAGAATTGGCAGTACAACAATTACATTTATTAAATAACATAAAATGTTTAGGAGCAACAAATTATAACCCAAAAACTTATCTACAGAAAATTTACCAAAACAGTAATAAAAGAAAATCTAAACAAACTAAAGAAAAAATTTCAAAAAGTGATTGTAAAAATATTAAATACAATAACATTGAAGAATCTGAAAGTGATATTGAACAAGAACCAATTCTGACATTTAAAAATAAATTTAATGATAAAAAATTATTAAAATTAACGAAAGTTTTGATTGAGAAATTAAAAAATTTAAATATAACGCCACATGAAAATCAAATTAATTCTTAAAACATTAATGTAATTACGAAACTTGAAAATGATTTCGAGAGGGATGAAAATTAAAAAAAATTATATAAGGTGCAATCAAAAAATTGAAAATTATTAATTTATTGCAACAAAATAGTCAAATTTCTAACCAAAATGAATTTATAAAAAATAATTAAGAATCCTCAAACAAAAATAAAAATTTAATAAATCAACAAAATCACGACTATGATAGACGCATTCATGACAAATCGTATTACAAATATAATAAACATAAGGTTTTAAAAAATAGAAAATGATATTAATTGAAAAACAAACAAAAAATATTTAAAAGTTTAAATGAATCTTATAAAAAAACAAAAAAGATAATTTAATTACTTTAGTAAAAATAAAAATTGTTATGAAAATAACAAAGATAAATTCAAAACAAGAGAAAATTAAAATTATATAAATTATTACCAAATAGCTAAAGATACATTGACTAATAATAATCAAAATTGTATCATGGAAAATAATATTAATGATTTGAATTTTATTTGTGATTTTTGTGGTGCTAGACATTTTGCATTCAAAATTTCAAGCAATAAGAAATTGACATCATGTTGTAAACAAGGAAATATAACATTAGAAGAAAACCCAGAATATCATGAAGAGATTAAGAAATTACTTACGGGAAATTCTATAATAAGTAATAATTTTAAAAAATGCAGAAGATCATATAATAACGCCTTAGCATTTGCTAGTTTTGGTGCAATATTTGATAAATTATTCAATAAAGGTCCTCAAGCTATACGTATTTGTGGACAAATATACCATAATACATTAAATTACATGCTAATGAAAATGAATCAAGAAAGTATGGACAATTATACATATTTGGTAACGAAAAAGCAAATAAATGCCGCATAGAAAACGATCTGAATTGTTCTATTAAATTATTGAATACATTAGATTCTATAATTTAGAGAAATAATCCTTACGCAGCAGCTTATAAAATAATACACGAAGTAGAAATTGAAGAAAATAATCGTTTTATTAAAAATGGAACTATACCTTGGGATGTTAAAATGTTTATAAGACGAAACGATAACTTTGATAAGCATCGATATAATGAAGCTAAATGTAATGAAGTAGCAGTAGTTTTTATAGAAAATGAATTACCTATTGAAAGAGACATATGTATTTATTCGAAAGCAGGAAAACCAATTAGAATCCTATATAAGTAAACACGTAGATCTTATGATTATATATCTACTTATATTTATGGGTTCAAATAAACAATTCAAGATTATATTTTATAAAGAAAAATCAAAATTCTTTAAGAACAGAACTTTATCAAGGCGTGATGGATTTCTTAAACAATGAAAAAAAAACAAAATCAATAATAGTTTAAAAATTGGAAAAACTTTTTATATTACCATAAACTTTTACAGGAAGTCCGCATTCCTTACATAAAAATTTTCTTGATTTCATGACATTAGTACAAAGAATTGAAAAACCAGATTTTTTCATTACTATGACATGCAATCCGAAGTGGGAAGAAATCACAAATAATATAGGAGAAAGTGGAGAAGTAATATATAGACTAGATATTGTTGTTGAAGTATTTTATCAAAAATTAAAAATATTAATTAAACAAATTACTAAAAAACATATTTTGGAAAAATGCATATTCATACGTAGTAGAATTTCAAAAGAGAAGATTACCACATGCACTTATGCTAATATTTTTAAGTTAAGATGATAAAATTTACAATAGTGATGACGTTGATAAATTTATAGTAGCTGAAATTCCAAATAAAAATGAAAATTCCAGAATATATGAAATAGTTAAACAATTTATGATCCATGGCCCTTATGAAGATGAGAATAAAAACTCACCTTGTATGGATAAAGAATCAGGAAAGTGTACGAAAAATTTTCCGAAACGATTTAATGAAACTACAATAATAACTAATATTTATCCTATTTATCGACAAAGGAATGATAAAAATCTTATATTATATTATATTAAAGTGAAACCACTTTTTTCTCCGTTTCTCCGGTTCTCCGGTTCTTCATTTCTCCGGTTCTCCGGTTCTCCGCATTTTTTGAATGTGTCTTTCTTGGGCCTTATATTTTCTTGGGCCTTTAATTTTCTTGGGCCTTGTAATTTTTTGGGCTCAATATTTTTTTGGGCCTAATATTTTTTTTGACTCAATATTTTTTTGGGCCCAATATTTTTTCGGTTTCTATAATTTTTGGGCCTTATAATTTTTTGGACTCAATATTTTTTTGGGCCCAATATTTTTTCAATCTCTATATTTTTTACGCCTTATTTTTTGGGCCTTATATTTTATTGAGCCTTATATTTTCTTGGGCCTTATATTTTTTTGGGCCTCATATTTTATTGAGCCTTATACTTTCTTGGGCCTTATGATTTTTTGGACTCAATATTTTTTTGGGCCCAATATTCTTTCGGTCTTTATATTTTTTAGGCCTTATATTCAATTGAGCCTAATACTTTATTGGGCCTTATATTTTTTTGGGCCTCATATTTTATTGAGCCTTATACTTTCTTGGGCCTCATAATTTTTTGGACTCAATATTTTTTTGGGCCCGATATTTTTTCGGTCTCTATATTTTTTGGGCCTTATATTTTCTTGGGCCCTAATTTTTTTTGGGCCCAATATTTTTTCGTCTCTATATTATTTGAGCCTTATATTTTCTTGGGCCTTAATTTTTTTTGGGCCTTATATTTTTTTGGGCCTCATAATTTTTGGGACTTAATATTTTTTTGGGCCCAATATTTTTCCGGTCTCTATATTTTTTGAGCCTTATATTTTCTTGGGCTTTATATTTTTTTGATTCCTACATTTTTTTGGTCAATATGTTTTCTAACGTAGCTTTTCATACAAGCCTGTATTCTTTTACATTGGATTCTTTAGTGGAGCGTATTTTTATAATGTTTTATACAGGCTCCGCTCCAGATGCTATAATATTGTTTTTTATTTCAAATGCAATGTTTTAACGTCTCATTCTTACACTAGACATTGCAAATCTAATAGCGCATCTCCATATGCAGCCGATTAAACATAGCGTCTCAATATGCAGCCGACTTAACAGCGCATCCCAATATGCAGCCGATTCAACAGCGCATCCCAATATGCAGCCGATTCAACAGTGCATCCCAATATGCAGCCGATTCAACAGCGCATTCCAATATGCAGCCGATTCAACAGCGCATCCCAATATGCAGCCGATTCAACAGCGCGTCCCAATATGCAGCCGATTCAACAGCGCATCCCTATATGCAGTCGATTCTACAGCGCATCCCTATTTGCAGCCGATTCAACAGCGCATTCCCTAATGTAGTCGATTTAATAGCGTATCGTCGTATGCAGTCGATTCAAGAGCACATTTCCTTATATAGCCGATTTAACAGCGCGTCCTTTATACAACTGATTCAACATCATATCAAACTATTTTGAAAGCGTCAGTTGATATTTATTTTTATTAAATATCATATATTTTATTATATTTCGAGTTCAACTATTAACACAATCTAAAACATAAATATTAAATACATATTGACATATTCTTTATAATATCTCTTTATAAACAATGTTTTTTATATATATTGTGTTCTGATCATTTTTATTTTCTCCGTTGACAATAGCGTAGTCACCTAAATATAATTTTTAATTGTTTTTAAATTTTGTCCTTGAAAGAGTAACATATAATTGCCCATGACTGAAAACTGGTGACGGCAAATAAACACCAACTTTTTCATAAGATTGTCCTTGTGATTTATTAATAGTCATTGCAAATCTTAATCTAATAGGAAACTGTTTTCGTTGCATATTGAATGGAATTTCTTCCGTAGATGGAGATAAATTTATTCTTGGAATGAAAACTTATTTACCTTTGTTTTGACCAGTTGCTAATTCCGCTTGAATGGAATATTTAGGCATTTTTTTTACTATCAACGTTGTTCCATTACAAAGTCCCTTATTGACATTTAAATTTCTTAAAAATATAATGATAGCCCCTACTTTTAAATGTCATTTATATGGTGGAAGTCCATTAGGAGTTAACTTATTTAAAAATTCTGTAGGTAACATAATATCTAAATTTTCTTTGTTATCATCTTCAGCAGTATTAATACTCAAATATTTAACATGGTTTCCTTCCGTTAAATTCAAAACATTATTATTGATTTCAGTTACATCATTATTTTTAGGAGCCAAAATAACTTTTTTCGTTATATTCGTATTGTCTATTTTTATTGTTTTTCCGAATATTTCTTCGACAAGATTTTCTTTAATGATAAAATTATCTGGTATATCACTTACTTTATTATCATCTTCAAAAACATCGCGGCGTTTTCCTTCTCTGATGTCTAATAACCATTCTTTAAAATTATTATCATTATCCGAAACTCGCAGATTTTCATTTAATTTCATTTGCTTAAAATTTTGCCATAATAAACTAAATTTAACTGAATTTTCAATAATGTTCATACGGCTACCATGTCGTACAATTGGTAATGTTTACCTGAAATCTTCTGATATAATTACAGTTTTACCACCGAAGGGTTGGTTTACATTGCATAAATCTTGAAAAAGACGATCAACCGCTTCAAAAGCAAATTTTGAAGTCATGGATATTTCATCCCAAATCATTATTTGTGTTTCCTTTAATTGTTTGCCTTCTGCAGAATTAGGCTCAACATCACAAGTTGTACAATCTGTTATATTTAACGGTAGTTTAAATGTTGTATGCACGGTACTTCCATCGGCTAATGAATTTGCTGCTATACCTGTCAAAGCTACACATAAATAATGTATGGTATGATATTTAAAATAAGCCATTAAAACGTTAAGTAAATAATTTTTTTCACTTCCACCCGGTCCATCTATGAAAATATATTTTCCTTTACTTTGGTTGTTTAAACTTTTTAGTTTAGAGTCAAATATTTGCCTTTGTTTATTATTTAAAGAATTGATTTTCATTTCTAATTCATTAAGAATATAATTATTATGATTTAAAATTGTTTCATTATTATCTTCTTCTATAAATGTGCTTATGTTAGGTCAATTAAAATCGTTGAATGAAAATCCATTGACTTGTAAATTATTTTTAATAACATTCAATGCTAGATTTTCACCTACATTTTTTTCGTATTTAGGGTGGTAAAATTTATCTTTATATTTTTCATGTAAATCTCGTGCACTTATAGGATTATGAAAAACGCAAATAAAAGCAAATAATTCACAAAGAGCATGAGGAAATTCTGTTGAAGATGCTTCTTGCAAGCATCTATCCCATTCTTTATCTTTATTAATTAATTGTTTTGCCATAGCTGCCTCATAAAACGAATTGTACATCACATCATCAACAGTACGCAAAGCTTCATAAGACGTGGCTCCTTTAACATTTAATAGTAATAACCTAATAAAATAACGTTCTCTATTTTTCGGACTTACTAAGTACATTCTACTGAGTATTGGTTTTCTTTTTTTCTTTTTTTTATTCCACTTTTTCAGTTTTTCATCAAATGTATAAAAATTTGGTATTTCTAAATATAAGTAATTTCGTGCTTCGAAATCATTTCTATTCGATTCAAAATATGCTGTTAATGTTGTTCAAACATTTTTTTGCATGATCATTTCTTCTTTTCCTTCTTTAAAAAATACGTTTTGTTGATTCTCTTCATGAACGCTTAGACGTTTTATAGTATATGGAATAATATGTAAAGGATATTCTAATAATCTGTGCATTGCTTTAGGTGGACATAAATATCGTATATTAATGTATTGTTTGATTTCGTCATATTCATATTCAACATTTTCACTATTGTCATTTTCAAAAGTGTCTTAATTTTCTGATCTGAAATCAACATTTACTTGATGTATTTTAATGTATGCAAAATCATGACCTTCATAACAGTATTTGCATAAATATTTAATGCATTGTACAGTGGAACAAACTTCTACGTTTATGTGTGCATTAAATTTCAATAATAAATAAGGATTATAAGGAACAACGAATCCATTATCTGCAATTCTTTCTGTAAATTTATTTTTAAAAATAATTTCGACGCCATCATTTTTGCGTTTGTATAGTGGATACCTATTTGATTTGATTGTTGTTGTAATATTAAATTTTTTTGGAAAATTTTTCGTACATTGTTTCGTATTTTTATCCATACACGGACAATTTATATTTTGCATACTACAGGGACCGTGTATCATAAATTGTCCAACAATACTATATAATTTTGGATAAATATCTCTATTTGGGATTTCTGCACTTATTATTTTATCAACTTTTTCGGGAATGTCCAATTTATCATTTTTATCTAAGAACAACAACATATGCATATGTGGTAATCCTCGTTTTTGAAATTCAATTACATAACTGTATGCAATACATTTTCCTAATATTCCTTTTTTTATTACTAAATTTTTGAATTCTTCTACTTTTTGATAAAATACTCTTGATATAATATCTGGTCTATCTATTGCATTTTTATAAATTTCCAAGTTTTCAGTTATTTCCTTCTAATGTGGGTCGCAGGTCATAGTTACAAAAAGGTCAGGTTTACCATGATAATTTACAAGTGTTATTAAATCAATGTGATTTTGTTTTGAAAATCGTGGACTATCGGGTTCAATTTTTAATCGTTTACAGTTAACATTTTCTAATTTTTCTTCACATTTTTTTGGTTGTTTTTCTTTAATTTTTATATAAGCTTCTTTCTTACGTAAAGCCTCATTTGCACGTATTTGTTCAAATTTATCAGTACTCATTGTTTCCTTGAATTGTCATTTTGTTATCTTAGTATTTTCTAATTTCTGTTTATATTTATTTGGTTGTCCTTTTTTCATTTTCATATAAGCTTTTTTCTTACGCAAAGTTTCTTGAACACGTCTTAGTTCTAATTTATCATTAATTTTTTGTTTCTCGCATTTCCATAATAATGTCTTTTTCTGAAATTTTTTTATATTTATGTGATTCTTCTGTTACCATTTTCCTATTAACGGGATGTCGGAGCTGCATCACTTGCGTTTTGCTTTTTTTATTATGTCAGTATCTTTTTAAATTAATAAATTAAACAAATATAATGACTTGTCCGTACTAAAGCTATATTACTACAATGATTTTTGTCAAAATAAAAAATCATTTAGACTTGTTATTTTTTTATGAGCTTGGATTGGAAATTAAATATCAAACTTGATAGACCTAACTTTAAAATACGGTACATTGAAAGTTTTTATTTTAACTTTATATGTCTAATATTTTGGTGTATTTCTTGAGTTGTCCGCACTGGAGTATAATCTTACAAATTTTTACTTTGTAGCAAAAAAAATTGATTAAACGCATCGTTTATTCATAAGTTAGGATTGGAAATATTATTAGAAGGGGGCCGCTTCGTCAAGCTCTTAAGTTCTGTTACAAATAAAGTTTCTTTTTCTTCTATTTCTTTTGATTCTTTTTTTTCTTCATTTAATTTAATCTCAACTGTCCCAATTTTATTATCGTTATGATTCAAGTGGATGTCATCGATTCCCATTATATCATTATCTGGTTTTTAAAAATTTCTATCTGAAATGTCATTGTCAATTTCCATCAAAATTGTTTCATGATTCGAATTCTTTTGTTTACTATACATTTCCATGATCTTTTTTGTTCTAGCAATAAATGCATTTGTGAGTTTTTTTTATAATATTTCAAGCTCGGCGAAATCTAAATTAAATGGTATTTGATTAAGACCTTGCTCATGACAAAAACTTCTTTTTATCATATCCGGTGGATTATCGTAATTAATTTTGGCATTATTCTAATTTTATAAAACTGGAAACATTTTTATTTTTTGCGTTTTAAAAATTCTTTATAAACGTAATCGCATTTAAGAAACATCATATCTTAAACAACATGGACCTAAATTATAAAGTACTGCAACAGCAAAAACCATTGCAAAAACGCTACAATCATAATTATTCGTTTGTGATTGTAGTGTTTCGAATACTGTACTTAATTCTGATTTGTTTGGAAATAATCTGTTTATATAAATCTTATACTCATCTTGTAAATATATAAGATTTAAACTGTCTATATATATGAATTACCTTATTATTATAATACACACGAATCCGGTGACTCTTTACTAAATTTCTGGTAAATAATAACTGTATAAATTCTCCATCAATCAGTACTGAATGAACATATTGTGGTCTCTGAATTAGTGAAGTCAATTGCATGTAGAATGAGGTGCACTGGTTTGAAATGTTATTAAATTCTAATATATGAATATCAGTCAACATGAAAGCAATTCCACTATACAATCCCTGTCTTTTAACAATCAATTTATCTTCCTCAGTCAAAATCTGTATTGAAAAAGAAAATTCTCTTAAGAATTTTCATTCATTTTCAATGAACTTTTTCCAAAGCTATTCTCAAAAGAATTGCTTTTATATTAACTGATTTAATTTACTGCCTTTTCACTTGAAAAGCTGAAAAATTAAAGAAATTATGAAAAATGCTATGAAATAATTGTTATATGATAAATAAATAATAATGAAATTTATAAAAATAATATTATGATAAAAAATGATTATTTACGGCAATTATTTATATATATATATATATATATATATATATATATATATATATATATATATATATAAATATATGTATGAGTCAATTCACGTCAAACGGATAATGGCTCTGTCCAAAATTGTAGACCACCAAAAAAATCGTATATGAGCTCAAAATTTTCGTCTTACACTCTACTTTCTTTTGCAATGTGGTGATTTTAAAAAATCCAAAATGGCGGCTCCAATATGGCGGCTCAAACCTAGAGATATCATAAATTGATTTTAATTTATTCAAATCAGATCCTACATATTTTTTTACATCAGAAATCAATTTAGCGTTTAATTTTACATAGGAATATAGTATTGCACTCGAGGTAAAAAAAATTTATAATGTCATCGGAAGGTCATATCGGGAAATAATAGTTATTTCTCAAATTACTTATTGATCAATGTTGATTAGTGAGAAAATGAAGATACTGATAGATAACTCGAGTTACTGAATTTAAATCTGATGTCCGCTTAACCCTACAAGATCTGTATGAAAGTCATTGGAAGGTCAAATCGCGAATATCTTTTATTATTTGATAACATTAGGACAGCTTGAAGTTTTACGTGTCGCTGAATCCGAAACCGGGGTCTGTTAGTGTCAAACGACGTAATTACGTGAAAATTAATCAAATATTAACTAAAAGAAAATTTTTGTCCTTCAAGAAACCACAGTTTGAAACGAATTTTTCTGTAATTACGTCGTTTGACACTCCAACAGGTCTCGGATTCGGATCCAGTATCACGTAAAACTCATAGGTGTCTTAATCTTATCAAATTTGACCTTCAAATGACCTTGATGGAGACTGGTAGGGTTAAGCAGATATCAGATTTGGATTCAGTGACTCGAGTTACCTATCAGTATCTTCATTTTCTTACTAATCAACGCTTATCCATGATTAATTCGAGAAATAACTATTGTATCGCGATATGACCTTCAGATGATATTGTAAAATTTTTTTACCTTGAGTGCAATACTATTTTCTCATGTAAAATCGAACGCTAAATTGATTACTGATATAAAAGATATGTAGAATCAGATTTGATTGAATTAAAATTAATTTTTGAAAATTTTTTATGAAATTTCTAGGTTTGAGTCGCCATATGAAGGCCGCTATTTTGGATTTTTTTAAATCGCCACATTGCAAAAGAAAGTGGAGTGTAAGACGAAAATTTCAAGCCCATGCACGACTTTTTTAGTGATCTACAATTTTGGACAGAGCCATTATCCGTTTGACGTGGATTGACCCATATATATATGGGTCAATCCACGTCAAACGGATAATGACTCTGTCCGAAATTGTAGATCACTAAAAAAGTCGTGCATGGGCTCAAAATTTTCGTCTTACTATATATATATGGGACATTTTACACCAACTGGAAGAGCAAAAAAATAAAAATCACTGTGTAAGAAAGAGCCACCAATAAGGAGTTATAACAGTTTAAAATATATATTTTTATGTCTAATTTATGTTCAATATAAAAATTAATCATACATGATAATATATATTTTAAACTGTTTTAACTCCTTATTGATGGCTCTGACTTACATGATCAAAAATTCATTTTAAAGTTCACGTGAAATAGAGAAAAATAAGCCCGCGAAAAGAAATTCCTGAAATGGGGAGCAATGAGTAATTTCAATTACCATGTAATACATATAAAAACGAATAGAAAACGTCGAAATTCAGGTCTGTAAAGAATCATGCTAACTCTGCTTTTCATTAACAACAAGAAGTATTCTCATGAATTTCTCTCTAAAATATAAGGATTTTCAGGAAAAAAAATGATCAAGTTGGAACTTTTCCAAAAATTTTGAAAAATTTCCAAATTTCTAGAATCTATGACTCTTGATCCTCCCAATCTAAATCCTTGAAAATTTTATTACACATTTTGAGTAACAGGCAGGATATATTCCCAGAGTTTCAGAGATTTTTATTTTCTCTGCTATTCCAGTTGGTTTGAAATGTTCCATATATATATATATATATATATATATATATATATATATATATATATATATATATATATTTATTCATTAAAAAAAGTTTGTTGTAAAAAGAACTAAAATCAAAATTATTTTGAATTATTTTTAATAATTGTATTCTTTAATTTATTTACAGTTATTTATGGTTATTTGCAGTATCTACATTTAAATAATGTATAAATGATAATAAACAACCCACACAGCATGAAATATTTATGGAAGCTTCCTGGAACATTGGCAGCGAAGATTTGAAATATTTTAGGCATCTTTCATGGAATATTCCTGTAATATTCGTATGTCCTTGATTCTTCCTACATTGGAATATTCTATGGAATATTGCTGGAAGATTCTAAGAATATTTCATTGGAAGATCTAGGACATCTCAGATCTTTTATTGAAATATTTCAGGAATCTTGCAGGAATATTTTATGAAATATTCCGTTGGAACATTCATTGATTTCCGAAATATGGGAACAGTAGATTTGAAACATTTTATAAACCTTTCATGGAATATAAACGAAAGATCTAAAGAATCTTTCATGGAATATGCACGAAAGATTTAAAGAATTTTTCATGAAATATTCCATGAAATATTTCTGGAAGATTTTAGAAATCTATCGTAAAATATTCCGTGGAATATTTATGGAAGATTCGCAGAATATTGGCACGGAAAATTTGGAATATTTCAGGAATCTTCTGTGAAATATTCCTGTAATATTCGTATGTCCTCGATTCTTCCTACATTGAAATAATCCATGGAATACTCTTGAGAGATTTGAAGTATATAAAAATGGAAAGTTTGGGTAATCTCTCATCTTTCATGAAATGTTCCTGGAAGATTTTTGGAAAATGTGAAATGCTGTGAGGGGATGGTATATATATTATATAATAACACATTACACTTATACATCAATACATATACGCATACATAAACATTTAGTTATAAAATCGCATTTAAATATTCGCTTCGACTGTGCACATCAAAGTGCTGATACCCTTTCACTTTTATAGTAAGTGAGGTATCTTTCAACCGCTTGGGAATAAAACTCCCATTTAACAAACATCCCCTTATCGGCGTCACTGGAAACCTTCCGTAACGTTCCGCGCAATCTTCCAACGAAAACTTCATGGAATCATTCTAGAATCTTTTAAGCAATATTCTACTAAAGATTACTGTAATCTTTGCGTAAAATATTTCGTGGAATATTTACGGAAGATTCATGTTATATTTCGCTGTACGATTGAAAAGTTTTTAGGAATCTTCCAGTGAAATGTTTTTGGAATCTTTCTGAAATCTTTAATAAAATATTCCACTGGAAGATTACTTAAATCTTTTTGTGGAATATTTCGTTGACTATTTATGGAAGATTTATGATACATTCCATGTACGATTTGAAAATTTTTTGGAATCTTCCAGTGAAATGTTTATGGAATCTTTCTGAAATCTTTGATAAAATATTCCACTGGAAGGTTACTTGAATATTTCTGTGGAACATTTCGTGGAATATTTATGGAAGATTTATGTAATATTCCGCTGTACGATTTTAATGTTTATCGGAATCTTCCTGAAATCTTTCATGAAATATTTCATCGGAAGATTACTTTAATCTTCCTGTGAAATGTTTCGTGGAATATTTATAGAAGATTTATCTAATATTTCGCTGTACGATTTTAAAGTTTTTTGAAATCTTCCAGTGAAATGTTTATGGAATCTTTCTGAAATCTTTCATGAAATATTCCACTGGAAGATTACTTAAATCTTTCTGTGGAATATTTAGTTGACCAGTTCTGAAAGATTTATGTAATTATCTGCTGTACGATTTTAAAGTTTATATGAATCTTTCAGCGAAATGTTTCTGGAATCTTTCTGGAATCTTTCATGAAATATTTTACTGGAATATTCATAAACATTACATGGAATATTTTATGAAATATTTCAGAAATTTTTCGTGAATATTACATGGAATATTCCGAAAAAGTTTTCGAACATTTCTTTGAAATATTCCTGAAATATTCCTGGAAGCTTTCAATAGAAGATTCCAGTAGAATATTCTGAAATATTCCGTGAAGACTTTCAATAATCTGCATGAAAGGTTCCACTGAAATATTCCAGTAGAATAATTCGAAATATTTCGGTGAAATCTTCCATACTATGTGAGAACCATTATTAATTTCTAGCCTGACGCTTTTTTATTGTTATTTACAGTTTTCAATATTTTTTTATAATCATTTGTTTATTCGCAGCATTATTCTACTTTTACAAAATAATTTTCATACAAGGTGATAAAATATTTTACTATAAGATAATATATATATATATATATATATATATATATATATATATATATATAAACCAATCGTCCGTACTTTTCTGGGATCCCGTAAGGTTTTTCACACAACAGTAAGGGTATATTAAAATAAAACGTGTGTAGACCTTTACAATCAGGGTGTGGGATGGCTTGTGATTGACCAATTGATGATATTTAAGTGATTTTTAATAAAAAAAGTAAGAAATTCTTACTAAAGAAATAATTTCTCTTAAGGGAAACAAGTATGAATGCCGCTTGATCCCTAATCTACACAATGTTAACGTTTTCTGGGACGTCCCAGAAAAGTTCGAAAATCCCAGAAACAACCGATGTATACTACATTTCGTCCCAGAAAAGCACATTAGTGATATTTATACAAATATATACATATATGTGTGTGTATATATATATATATATATATATATATATATATACGTGATATTTATACAAATATATACATATATGTGTGTATATATATATATATATATATATATATATATATATACATATTTTTAAAATTGCATTTCATAAAATTTATGTTCAAACGATATTAAAAAAAATATTTTTATATCATGTAATTATAATTTTTCAAATGAGGTAATTTGATATTTTTTAAAAATTAATGTTTCTCTTATTAAAAATATTATTGCTTCAATGAAATGAATTGCTAACAATTTTTATATAAATCACAATTCATTTAAATATAAACACGTGTACAAATGAAAATGTAATTAAGGTTAAATGTATGTTATTTATAAAAAATTGTTAAGAAGGGGCCGAACTATCTGTCTTTGTCTAATAGCGGTTTTCATCATTTATGTAAACACTATCCGGTATAACAAGAAAAAAATAGCAGCTAGATATTAATATAATTAGTAAATTTTGTAATAGCAACCAAATTTTTTACCGCATAGTTTTTGACTAATTAGAGACCTACTAGCAATCTAGAATATAACCTATCTTTTTTTGGTAGGTCTCTAATTATTCAAAAACTACGCAGTGGAAAAATTTGGTTACTATTACAAAATTTACTTACTATACTAATATCTAGCGGGGGCTGCTATTTTTTTCTTGTTATACCGGATAGTGTTTACATAAATGATGAAAAACGCTATTAGACAAAGACAGATAGTTCGGCCCCTTCTTAACAAGTAACTTTTTAAATAATATATTTTCATGAAAACTAATTCAAATACCTCATTCTCTGAATGATAACTGAATACAATTTTAATTTAATAAATTTATTTATACAATTATAAATATATAATATTTATATAACTGTTCATATATATATATGGAACGTTTCACGTCAACTCACCTAACAAAAAAATAGAATTCGTCAAAAATCTGTGAAAATGTTTTATTTGATACCCAAAATATACAAAAAAAATTTTAGAGGTCCAGGTCAAAGAGTTCAGGATTTAAACATGATGGAATTTTTCGAATTTTCCAAATTTTTTGCTAAATAAATATTTTAATGAATTTTTTCCTCAAAACTATCAATTTTTCGTTAAGACGTAATAGAATAATTTTTTTGGAAATTAGATGTAGAATTCACCTGGATTTTTGCAAATTATAATATACTGATTTATATGTATACTTGATCGATCTAAACATACTATTTAGTATATCTATAAATCGAGCAGGTTAAATTGGCTTTTTAAAGTCTTATTTTTTTTGTTTTTTTATGAGGAAAAAATATACGAAGCCTCCAGTTAGGCAGCCTTCTCAAAGTTACTCAATTGTGCAAAAAAGTCTGAATAATTCGTTATTTTGGATCAATGATGAGATTCGTGATTTTTTTTCTGAAAAAGTATTGATTTTTGGGACAAATGTATGAAAATGTTTTTTATTGGAAATTGTATGTAAAATGTATATAAATTTTTGTAAACCATTATTTGCTAAACATCACAAATTATAAATGAAATTTTGAAATTTAAAAATTTATTTTTTGTTAAATTTTTAGTATATATGGTTCATAATGTCTTAAATTACAATTTGTAAAAATATGTTTGTATTCTACAGATGATTTCCAATAAAAAACATTTTCATACATTTGTCCCAAAAATCAATACTTTTTCAGAAAAAAATCACGAATCTCATCATTGATCCAAAATAACGATTTTTTCAGACATTTTTGCACAATTAAGTAACTTTGAGAAGGCTGCCCAACTGGAGGCTTCGTATATTTTTTCCCCCTAAAAAAACAAAAAACATAAGACTTTAAAAAATTTAACCTGCTCGATTTTTAGATATACTAAATAGTATGTTTAAATCGATCAAGTATACATAAAAATCAGTATATTATAATTTGCAAAAATCCAGGTGAATTCTACATCTAATTTCCAAGAAAAAGTATTCCATTAAGTTTTAACGAAAAATTGATAGTTTTTGAGGAAAAAATTCATTAAAATATTTATTTAGCAAAAAATTTGGAAAATTCGAAAAATTCCATCACGTTTAAATCCTGACCCCTTTGTCCTGGACCTCTAAAATTTTTTTTGTATATTTTGGGTATCAAATAGAACATTTTCACAGATTTTTGACGAATTCTATTTTTTTGTTAGGTGAGTTGACGTGAAACGTCCCATATATATATTAAAAAAATAATTATTACAATAGATTGTAGTTAAATAAAAATGTTTATTTTAATAATTATAGCGTTGAAATTTATTTTGATGAAAATGTTATTTGATTGACATTTACAGTATTATTTTAACTATTTTTGAAAAGTTACTTGTCATCAATAAAAAAATATTTAATTTTCCAAATTAATAATCTATTAATAACAAGAATTTTCTAAAAATTATAATATTTATGATATGCAAACCTTACTTGTGATACATACACTTTGTAATATTTGTATCTCATTAAATATCTATATTAGATGCAAAAAGGATTGTTAAGTAATTGCAAATAGTTATTTTTTTATTCCGAAATATTCGAATTTAAAATTAACTAAAATGTTATATTTTAATCTTATGATTTTTTCTATTTAAATTCCGTATTTCATATATATATATATATAATACATTTGTGAAGATATTTTTATTAGAAATCAACACGAATTTCTTTTAAGCATGTTTCACTTCTAAATTAATTTCATAATTCAAATTCATGGTATATTGAGGTCTGGAAATTATATTTGTAACTCAGTACCCAGTTCTCAGTTTATCTACATCAAATATCGTACTATCTTTGTTTTTCTAATGGCAGTAGAGTGAGAAATTGTCACTTGAAATAAATTATACGCTTTTTTACTTTAAGCACATGTGTACATATATTTTTATATTATGTTTCATTAAATCATTTTCAATTTTATTCAGTACTCAAAATTCAATTAATTAATTCTTATTTACTTAAAACTAGTTATTTATACATAATAATATAATAAAAGAAAATTCAACTAAGCGACGTTAGGAGCGAAAAACTTCAATATAATTAATACCTGTTAACGTAAAACCCAATAAATTGTGTAACGATTTTCAACAGTTGATAAATATAATGTAAATCATATAATATATATATCAATTTTAAATTTCTAATCATTAATTTAAAACTCAAAAGTAACTATTTTAAAACGGAATATGGAAGATAAACATGTATTGTTTTAATCTTCGAATATCACGAATTTAAATATTAATTATTAATAATTTTAAAGAGTTATATATTATATAAATAATTCTATATTTAATAATTTTCAATTTCAGTAACAGGAAAAGCCGCACGAAAAGAGGTTAATAATTGCATTTACTGCGAAATATTGCCCTTGAATCGAGTAAGTGAAAGATCAGCCCTAATACCAAAAAAAGGCAGTAAGCATCGCAAATTTATGCTCTTACTTCATAATATAATAGTACCAACATTGGTCCCTAAAATTCAAGCTATAGTACTAATTGAAATTATATCGTCACTCTCTTTTTAAGTACCTTAATACATAAATCAGATATTCTTGATTTAGAACCTATTTTAACAATACTTTCTTTTCTTCGTGCAGTTGTTAGTTCTAGTAAACGTCAAATCCTGTTCCGATTATTTCATGGTTCGTGATTGAAACACGTGATTAATAAGAAAAAATTCTTATTATATTTTTTCATTGATTCAAATGCAATTTAGTAAAACAAATTCTCAATTCATCATGATATAATTTGTATTTAAACAATTTTTATGCACATTGTAACTTTAATTATTCTTTTTTATAAAAATAGAAAAATTTAATTTAGTACAAAAATACAATATCACAATTCATAAGTTGCGTCGATTCTTTTTTACTTTAAAATTGGCTAATTTATACATAATAATATAATATATGAAAATTCAACCGAGCGACGTTAGGAGCGAGGTATTTTTTGCTAGTAAGATATTATACACAAAAAACAAGTGAGCAGACAATAGATTTGTTGTTCCTTATAACCCGAATTTATAACTAAAGTTTAATTGTCATATTAATATTAAATTATGTTAAACAATAGAAGGTAAAAAATACTTATTTAAATATTGCTTCAAAGGACATGATTGTGCATTTATAAAAATGAAAGCAAGTGAAATTAATACTGAAAGTAATACTAATGATGAAACGGATGTAACGAATGATTCGGATATGTTTTATGATGAAATTAAACAATATATAAACACAAGATACGTTTGCCCGCCAGTAGCTATGCATCGCATATTTGAATATAATATTAGTGAACTTTTCCATACAATATGTATGTGTATGTGTGTACGTGTATTTTAAAAATGCACGTGTGCATGTGTATGTATTTATGTGTCAATAATGCAAAAGATATTCACGTAAGAAAAATAAAGTCTTAATTCTTCACTCTAATATAATAGTAGTAATGTGATAATTTTATAATTTATAATTTTGTTTTCCGCGTGCAACGCAGATTAAAGTTTTTAAGAACGCTTATTTGATTGCGCACTTCAATATAGAACCACTTCTTTCTCGACTACTAAATGAGACGCTCTAAAGCGCAAGCTCAAGTTTAAGATCAACAAAGAGACAATAAAAACACATTTTTTTATATTTTATCGCTAACATTCTATTTTTTATCTATAAAAGGTTTGCTGCATTTTTTATAAATAAAGAAACAATGCATTTAAATTCAATTTTACGCTTTTATTGAAATATCTGTGAATTAACCTCTTTCTGCACGCAACAATACTGCTGACAAACTTTTTTCTACACCCACAATTATAAACAAATGGTCTAAACTTCATAAATTGGGTCTTGCCATTACTTCTCAATTGCTTTTCTGCTATTGTCATGAAACATTGTACATCGTCCTTATCTCTTAGTCCAGCTATAAATGATGCTGATGTTGAACAAATACCCTCAATCCCACTCAGGACTGATATTTTCGTTTGATTTTGCGCTAACAAACTCCGAAAGTTGATTAATATCTTACGCTACATAGTTCTATACTTACAAAAAGAACACCTCACTTCCGGGAAACAGATTCAGCTGTAACTGCAGGATATAATTTTTTAATGAGGAAAATGAACCTGAATTTTTTGTTTTCGTCGAACAAGCTCCTTAGACCCGGATATAGACGTTTTCTCGAAAATATGATCAATAAGAGCCTTTATAAGAATTGAAATAACCAAAGAACTAAGACTCTTGCAAAAAATGCACGAGAGATAAAATGAAGCACGAATTAAATGCTTTAATTTAGGCTTTGTTGCATTAAAAAAACTTTTGTGGTTCAAACGTTACAGGCGATTGAAATATGCTAATAAATAACATGAAAAATTATTCATATTTTATATGCACAAAATATTGAGTACATATGTGGTAATATTTAATTAAAAATAACTCTTGAACAACAAAAGCTATTTTAATGCAACAAAGCTCAAATTGAAGCTTTTAATTCGTCCTTTTATCTTTCATGCATTTTTTGCAAGGATCTTAGTTCTTTAGTTATTCAAGTTTTTATATAGGCTCTTATTTACTCTATTTTCGAAAAAATGTTTAGGGATCGTCCATAAAATACGTCACATCAGGGGGGGGGGGGGGGGGGTAGGGGCTGTGATTGTGACGGCTCTGTGACAGTGGGGGAGGAAGGGTGGAAAATAGCTTAATTTTGCGTGACGTATTTTATGGACACTCCCTTATATCCTTGCCTAGGGAGCCTATTCGATAAAAAAAAACACCGGTTCATTTTTTCCATCAAAAAATCATATTCTGAAGTTTGAGCCAAATCCGTTTTCGGAGGTGGGGTACTCTCCTTGTTAGTAGCCTAATCTCAATTATTAATGACTCTCTTGTTTCTGGCTATATTCCAACAGTCTGGGAAAGGGCTCTTCTTTTGCCGCTAGCTAAACAAGTTAAAATGGATAGTCTCTGACGAACACCTCCTATTGTAAGCTCTGCGAAGTTTCTAAGGTCTTAAAAACAGTGATTCACACACAAAGCTCATCGCAGCTGGAGGTAAACTCCTTACTTGACTGCTATCATGCTTGTTTAAGGAGGGGTCATGGCACCCTAACAGCCTTATTGCATTTGCTGAATGATTGTAGGTCTGCTATCGATCGCCGTATGATGACATTGCTACTTCTATTTCATTTCTCTGAGGTGTTCGATAGAGTTTCTCATGCTAAACTGCTTATAAAGCTTTGCAGTATGAATTGTTCGGACATGGCAATTGAATATTTTTTCCCATACCCCGGCAGAAAGTTCGTAATTGTCTCCCTGATTTCAGGACAGAAAGTAAGCTATACTCTCCCTGGTCTACCTCGTCAGAAAGTATCAACTGGTAATATACAAAGCTGTGCCAATGTGCGTAAACGATGAAGTAATACCTTACTAACTATTCTGCCATCTTTCTTCTATTCCTATATAATCCTTAAGGAAGAAAGAGGTAGTAAAAGCGAGCAAGATTCTCGTCAAGTCTTTAATATAGTAAAAGTTGTATCTCTCCCGCTCTCTCTCTTTTTCTTATATAGTCTTTCAGAAGTAGAAAGAGAGAGAGAGCTAGTCAAAATGCGTGCAACACGTTGTACACGCGTTCCGGTTGAGATTGGATTTTATTCTTGTGTTTAATAATTTAAGAGGAAGCCGTATATCTCTGTCCTTGTCTAATCTAAATTTTCGTTATTATTAATGAATTAAATATTGTTATACAAAAGTAAGGGCATAGCCCAATAGATTTCAGGACTAGCAAACGATCCTATTCTATGAAAAAGTATAAAATTTTCATTACTTTTCGAGTGAGGTCTGAAACGGAAAAACAGTTATCAAGTTTAATTGTTTTTCCGTTTCAGACCTTACTCGAAAACTAATGAAAATTTTATATTTTTTCATAGAATAGGATCGTTTAGTCGTTCTGAAATCTATTGGGCTATGCCCTTACTTTTGTATAACAATATTTAATTTATTAATAATAATGAAAATTTAGATTAGACAAGGACAGAGCTATATGGCTGCCTCTTAACACTAACAGTACCGATCAAAAGTTCGTAAAATTTTTTTTTTCAAAGACTCAATCGTGATATCTCAGAAACGCTTTAATGAAATATAAAAATTTTAAATCGATTAAAAACGAGAGAAAATTTCCTAAATGACTGTCTTAAATCAAATTTTAATATCTATTTCATGTGCAGAGATACAAGCGTGCGAAAATGGAGCAAATAAGAAAATAAGTTTTCAGGTGCAATAACCTTTTTGATGTTTCTTCATGTTTTGATGTGGTTACAACTGTTGTTTTATATAAATTGTATACACATTGAATTTACAATGTTCAGTTGTGAATAGATGCTGAAATATGAAAAAAATATGGAATATCTTATTGCACCTGAAAAATTATTTTATTTGCTCCATTTTTGCACGATTGTAACTCTGCACACGAAAAAGATATTAAAAATTGATTAAAGACAATCTTTTAGGAAATTCTCTCTACTTTGCAATCGATTTTGAATTTTTTCATTTCATCAATTCTTTTAAAAGTTACAGTTGATTGATTAAAATTCAAAAATTTGTAAAAATTCAAATATTTGTAAAAATTCCAAAATTTTTAATCATTAAAAATTAAGTTAAAGAAAAGTTTAAAATATTCTACAACTCACAAGAGATAGTATTTTGTCTGATTTTTAAAACGCCGTTTGAATTTTTTAAATTCATCAAAGCGTTTCTGAAATATCACAATCATCCACACAACCTAAAACGAATAAAGGTGCATGCGATTTATTATTTGTTTTCGATAACGAACTTTCTACCTGGAATGAGAAATAATCGTATATTTTTCTTGGGAGAAGGTGCGGACTATCGATGTCCACGTATTTGCCGGTCTCGCTACGCTCGACTGGCAACCTGTACGCAAGCGACAATAGTCCACTTTTCTCCCTTGTTAAATAATATACTATTGCTTTTTATTTACGTGATCGTGCTTATTCTGTGATAGATGATGCACATTAGTCGACTGTATGGTCACAGGTGACCGCTGATGTCCCCTAAGGTAATGTCCTGGGGCCGCTGTTGTTCTTAGTGTTACGTCAAAAACGTATCTTTTCTTTAAAAATTTCTTAACATGAACTAATTAAAACAGTTATCAAACTATGAAAGAATGTGTTAAGCTAAACAAAAAAATAAGTAGAGCAGTCAAAGAAACTTAAAATCAGTTCTACGAATGAAATTATAAAGCTTCATAAAAATGCTTTATAATCAATTTTATTTATCAACTTTAAAGTAATTCTAAAACAATTAAATTGCACTATAAAATAATTTTAATCAACTGATCATAAAATAGTGTTCAAAGTAAGAAATAAATATCCATCTAATTAAATATTAATCAAGTGTGTTCATTTATCGTCTGACTATACTCGCCCTATAACTACGACACCGAAATCAAAGTAAGATCACTACAATTATATTTTAATCTATATCATTTTCAATTCAAGTATATCTAATCGTGAGAACGATTCATATCAATTAAAATTGGTAGAGCTTTTCTACTACTAGACTCAACTTTTAAACCAAACGTTTTAAAATCAAACTTTATTCTTTTATTTAATATTATAATAAAACATATTTTCCTCCTAACAACAACAACATAATCAATTATTAATTTTGTCCTGATGTAAAGCCAGGACTTAACATTTTAGTTCCGGTATTAGCTTTTTGGTTTCGGTTCAAATTTTTAATTGGAGGATCGTATTAAATATACTTGAAGATTATTAGTATAAAAATATAATATTTAATCAGAAATGAGAAATAACAAATATATATAAAGAACAGCTAACTAAATAAATTTAAAAGCATAATAAAGTGCAATATAATAAATCATATGAAGTGAAAATACATAAATAAAATAAAATATATAAAGTGAAAATACACAAATAAAATAAAATACATGAAGTGAAGATATACAAATGAAATAAAATATAAAGTGCAAATAAATAAAATAAATAAAGTGAAATTAAATAAATAAAATATACGAAGTGCAATTACATAAATGAAATATATAAAGTGAAAATGAATAAATAAAATAAAAGATACAAAGTGCATATAAATAATTCAAATATAATAAAAACAAAATACAATATACAAGTGCAATCAAATAAAGAGATGAATATATCAAATAAATAAATATATTAAGCAAATAAATGAATATATTCAAAGCGCACATCATATCAAGTAAATAAATAAATAATATAAGCGCATAAATAATATTGATAAATCAAATAAAAGTGTATAGATAAATAAATAAAATATTAAACGCAAATAAATAAAGTGCAATCTAAAATAAATATTATATACATCACTGAATAAATAAATATTATATACAAAATATTAAATACAAATTGCATTAATAAATAAACGAAAATAATATATGAAACAAATAAAAAAGAAATTTAATTGAAATATATTGAAAATAAATAATAGTGCTAATAATAATCATTGAATCAAAATATACAATTTACACAAAGTGCTATTCATACTTTAAAGTAAAATACAAATACAAATATTAGAAAAAATTTTAAAATATATTAAATACATGCATAAAATTTATATATCAATAAAACATTTTTTATTTATTTACATAAATAAAAAAATTCAAAAGTGCTACATAAGTGAAAATAACTAAACCATTAAAAGTGACACATTTAAGAAATATTAAAATTCACGGTCAACGAAAATTGCTATTAAGCAAAATTAAGTTAAGAATATACTATACATTTTTGTTATTAAACTAATAACCCTTAACCCTTTCAGAACGGAATTCTTATTTTATCATAAAAAGTTCTGATAACCATTTAGCGATGATAAGTGTTTATTTATTAAGAGCTTGACGAAGCGGCCCCCTTCTAATAATATTTCCAATCTTAACTTATAAATAAACGATGCGTTTAATCGAGTTTCTGTGCTACAAAGAAAAAATTTGTAAGATTAAACTCTAGTGCGGACAACTCAAGAAATCCACCAAAATATTATACATACAAAGTTATAATAAAAACTTTCAATATGTCGTATTTTAAGGTTAGGTTTGTCGAGTTTGATATCTAATTTCCAATCCAAGCTCATAAAAAAATAACAAGTCCAAATGATTTTTTATTTTGTTACGTGGCAAATTCCCCGGACCTCCGAGTGAATCCCCGAAGCCACGAACTTACCTGGGTTCACAAAATTTATAATTATTTTCAATTGAGCGCCAGTGAAGCCTGCTCAGCTAGCTGTGTAGAGCAACTGCAGAGGGGGTCAATACTTACTGGCCTACCTCGGGTTGTAGGCTGGTTCTATAACGATCAGAGTGATCCAAAAAAAATCTCAATATAATTTATGATTTTAAAAAGAAAAATTAGGAAGTTAAAGTTAACAATATTTAATAAATAAGGAGTAAAGTAAATTTTTAATTTAAGAAAAACTATTGATATTGAATGACTCTAATGATAAAAAAAAAAAATGAATAATATAATTAATTTTCTTCAACTTATAATTTTTACCCTGAAAAGAGGAAAAGGGAAAAATAAGCAGTTGACTCTCTACTCAAACTTCGATTTTAAACTTCTTATATTATTAATTTAAAAGAAATTTCATTATACATTTCAAACAAAAAAGAACGCTGCTCTAATAGCTCTACTATATTAGGCTGTGCGCGTGTGCGGAAAACCAAGAATTTATAATTCTGCTACACGTGCAATCGATTTAATCACCTTTTAGGTTAGCACCGTACGAAGAATAATTATTTGTAAATTAAATTACGCGTCGCTCAATTTCCTTACCGCGCAGTCGCACAACCTAACAATTACAATTCATAATTCAATAAAATTTTAAGGAATTAATATTAATATCGCTCGCACTACTCCGTATCAAATAATTGAGAACTTTAGATTTTAATTAATAACTATATATAGCTATCTCGCTCGCACTCCCGTAACAAACGACGACGCGTCGCCTCTTTTTCACTATAACATATGTTGATATATATAACAATTTTAGTAATCAAGTAGTATATATAGCACTATAAGAGCAACTTTTATTTAATTTAACTATTCACGATTCTCGCGTTTAATTTAGAGAACAAGATGGCGTCGCGTCGCTGAATAAAGCGCCTTTACACGTGGCTTTTTCTTTTCTTGTAATTTTCACTCAATTTTTGGTTTTTATATCTTTATTTATCTTTTCACTAACCCGCACTGATTTTAATTTTAATTTGTTCGCGGTCGCAATCAAGAAAACATTATTATATTAGTAACAACGCAAAATTATATCTCTTAAGGAGAACTGAGAGAAATAACGAGAAAAACCAACAGAAAAGATAATTTTACTAGTTCTTACTTGCTAAACCGCTGGCGAGATTCCACTTACTGTCGCTCTGCTAAAGATTCCTCTCAATAATGCAACGAAGAAGAACGTGGAGCTAGTCGACAAGAGAAAATCGTATGGTCGAAAACAATGGTGGCCCCAGTGGAGGATCGGTCGCCGAGTCGTCGCCTCTGGAAGTATACACCGTAGTTCGACTTCTCTTTTCCTTACCTTGATGTTACGGTCTCACGGCTTCTCTGCTCAGATCTCTCTTTCTTTTTTTTTTCTTTTCTCCAATCTTCTCTTCAATTCAATTAAGATAGACTTTTTTTATTCTCGAGTGCACTCGAAGGCTGCTGAATCAAGAGTCTTAAAAAAAACTCTGCACGTGTTCTCCCAATGCCGGCTCAGTCAAGAATTACTTGTACGTGCGCTCTCGTTGACGGCTTATGCAAGAATCATCTTCTTTCAAGAAGAAGGAAATTACGTTCCCCTTCGCTCTGTTGTCCATCTCTGTCACACCTGGTCACTCTCCATTTTCCATCCTTCTTTCTCGTCGCGTCTTAGTTTCTACTTTGATCTCTTCAGTTAAGAGTCGCTATCGACAGCTTAATCGACTCTTGGTCGCGGATCTTCTATCTCTATCACTCTAGTAAAATTTGTATTGTATTCGAAGTTGCTATGTTGCTTCACGCAGTAGAAACATCGATTATCGAAGATTTCTACTCGTAGTTATTTCTCATTAGTCGATTCCACATGTGTATGTACAGCTGTAAGGCGCGGCGTTGAAATATCTAAGTATGCGTATATATCTATAGGTATATGTATACACATTATCTCTATATATCTGTACATATTATTCCCTCTTCTTTCTCTAACTCAGCGGTTCCATGTCTTGTATGTTTTATTCTATTCTGTGTATATATCTAATGTATGTTGAACCTGAATGCGTTTGTGCTATCTATGCTTCTCGCTCCTATGTAAATAACTATTAGTTACTTTATTTTTATTTTTGGTTTTCCTCTTAGTTTTCTCGACTCTCCTTTTCATCTGTCAATTCCTTACGCTTGAGAAAAATCATTTTAAAAAAACGTTACAAGAATAAAACCTAAGATTTCTAAATTTAAAAAAAATAAGTACGCTCGCTTGTTATAATTTCGCTTTTTATATTTAATCACTAATATATTTAAATTTTACTCCTTGTGATGTAATTTATACATCACAATTTTAACAAAAATTATTGTATAAATATAGTTTTAGTGCGGACAAGTCATTATATTTGTTTAATTTAAGAATTTAAAAAGATATTGATAAAATAAAAAAAGCAAAACTCGATTGCTGCAGCTCCGACATGCCGTTAAGAGCAGGCCGGATTCGCTGTCCTTGTCTAATTGGCATTTTTGTTATTAACTCAAGTTTTAATCGGTGTATCTTCAAATTAAAGGTCGAGCGCAATAGATATTATTATTATGAACATCTATACACAAGAAAAAAAATATCTACCGGTTTGTTTTTGAGAAAAGTAAGTAACGCCAAAGTAAAAGTTTATGTTTATAATATTTTCGCGTTACTTACTTTTCTTGAAAACAAACCAGTAGATATTTTTTTTCTTGTGCATAGATGTTCTTAATAATAATATCTATTGCACTCGACCTTTAATTTGGAGATACACCGATTAAAACTTGAGTAAATAACAAACAACTCAATTGTTACTCGGTCGGTATCAGGTTCTACTCCGGCCTACCGTTAAGCAATTTTTGCGATAAAATTTTTTTTTTTACTTTTTTCTTTTCAAGTTTTCTCAGTTTTTATCAAAGATATAATAACTTAGGCCCTCAGTTTGAAATCGGAAATAGTCCTCTTCAATCTCATACTCATATTTTTTTTACAAAATTTGAAGCCTTTTTTGCACAGTTTCCAAAAAAACCAAAAAATGTCAATGTATATTGTAATGTACATTGGTTCTGAAAGCGTTAATATTAATATTTTATGTGATAATGAATTAGGTAGAATTCTGAGCAAAAAACAACAAAACACAAGTGATTTTAAAACGTGATTATTGCTGCGACGTTTCGTGGCCGAGAAAGCACCTCTTCAGGCTAAAAGATATATAATTTTCATTTTTAATATAAACATCCATAATTCTGACAACTTGAAAAAACATAAATTATAGAATAAATAATTCCAACAACTTAAAAAATAATACCAATTATAAAAATAAATAAAAATGTTACAAATAAGAGAAGTATAAAGCGGCAAAACATATTTCAATAAATATATGATTTTAAGTATATTAAGAAATTTCACGCACCTAATTATAATTATGTACGGCTTACAAAAATATAGCTTTCAAACAAATTATTAAAGGAATACATAATTCAATCAGATAAAATTACAATAGTATAATAAATTTGTATGTATGGTAAATTCTCTAACAATAAAAAACTCACAGTAATTAAACGCAAATAGCAAATACAGTTAGTCATAAACACATGATATAAACGACAAAAACATAAGATTCTATTCTAGATTTGTACAGAGTGTCACTAGAAAGTGTCAGTATGTACGTAAGGAACATAGTCGAAAATGAGGTAATTCTACATTTGTAATGTGTGTCTAAAAATTATGTCAATATAAATTACAAAGATTTAAACTACTTAAACAGAGTATATAAATAATTATAAGTTTTACTAAGCTGATAGGTATTAAAAACTTAAAAATAAATTTAAAAACAAATTTAATAATATCAATACTGTTATAAAACGTAATATTGTAATATGTAATATTGTTACTTATACTTTAAGTTGTTTTACAGATAACAATGTTCATAATATCTAAAATATTAATATTAATAAAAACCTTAATAAAAAATTTCTTATAAATTTAACCGACACAGAAATTCCTCAGGATGTTGCTGACATTGTTTTATTAGGGGAAAAATTAACAGAACTAAAAATAACATTGATAAAAATGATATTGTTCAGCTTGTCAAAAGTGTTGAGTGTAACTTTATTGAAATCAAAATGTTAGATTCTAACAAAGAAAAATTAAGATACTCTATGATTAATATTATTAAAAAGTATTTTCAAAATAAAAAACGACAAACTTATAAGGAGAAAATATTCACTAGTAAATTTAAAAAAACTTTAAAATTTTGTAAAGATAATTCTAGCATTATTTTTATTAATGCTGACAAGAGTAACACTACTGTTTGTATAGAGAAAAATAGTGACATAAAAAAAACTTAAAGCCTGCTTTCTGACACTGACACTTATGAATATGTTCAACGTTATCCTCTCAATAAAATGCGCAGGATAGTGTAACGTCCCACCAATTCCTTTAAAAATTTTTCGCTTTTAAATTAAAATTTTTTTTTTCCCTCCTTAGTATTATAATTACCTTTACAATATCACGCCCATAAGATATAACTACCTGGGGTAAGTGATAGGTGTTAAGAGGCGGTCGGAACCAAATCGGTGACTTGCGGTATATATCAAGTCAGCATTTTTCGCTTTACGATAATATTTTGTATATTTTTATGGCTTAAACTATTTCAAATTATTCTTTATATACATGACTAGAGGAAATAACTATATTTTTACCATATGAATAAGTAAATAAATTATTATAAGCATTTATTACAAATATCAAACTGACTTGACATATACCGCATGCAAAAAACTGTCGTGTCGATTGTTAGGTAGCATTTTTCGCTTTGTAACAATATTTTTTATATTTTTGTGGCTTTAACTATTTTAAATTATTCTTTATATACACGACTAGAGGAAATGACTATATTTTTACCATATTAATAAATGAATAAATTATTATAAGCATTCATTACAAGCACCGAACTAAGTCACCGATTTGGTTCCGACCGCCTCTTAAGGACTTGTGGTCAAAACAAACCACAAATTAGTTTAGAATTTTAGAGTCTAACGAAGGAAAATGTTTTTAAAACGAAACATAGATTCACTGAAAAATCTTGTTGTTTCCAAAGCATTCGCCTGTAGTAATATCTATATTAAGATAATATGCCAGGTACCGACCCAAGCGTCCGAAGTAATTGCATAGGACCTTTTTTTATTACTTAAGATACAGAGCCGTGCAACTACATCGAGACGTTTCTTAAAAATTTTCCCCAAATTTTAAAATGCGCCCGAATGGAAATTTTTCGGTGTATCAAAATGTATAAAAGTGTATGAAAGTGTATTGAAGCATACAAAAATGTATCAAAGTGTATGAAAATGTATCTAAGAGCGATTTTTCAGACCTTATTCTCGATCCATTTTGATACACTCTGATACACTTAGATACACTTTGGTACACTTCGGTACATTTCTTAAAAAGTGAGCTGAAATTAAATTTCCTCAATTTTTTTGATGTTATACACTTTGACACATTTTGATACACTTTGACACATTTTGATACGCTTTTACACACTTTGATACACTTTTACACACTTTAATATACTATGGTACATGTTGATACACTTCTGAGTATTAGCCTAAATTGTTTTTCCTGTTTTATTTTGCACACGTTTGTACACTTTGATACACTTTTACACACTTTGATACACTTTAATATACTATGGTACATCTTGATACACTTCTGAGTATTAACCTTTTCCTGTTTTATTTTGCACACGTTTGTACATGTTGATACACTTTTACACACTTTGACACACTTTAATATACTATGGTACATCTTGATACACTTCTGAGTATTATCCTTTTCCTGTTTTATTTTGCACACGTTTGTACACTTTGATACATTTTTTTTTCTTTTTTTTTTTTTTTTTTTTAAAGATTAATATATAAAGGACATTGTCCTCTATATGATTAATATTTTTTCTATAGGTGAGGTCAAGGGAGTCCCCGCCCGGTATCTGTTTATCACATTACATCAGGCTAGACTGTCAGACCCACCATACCGAAAACTTTGACTACCGATGGATGGTCAGCCACTTTTGGTGACCAACAATCAACCGATACCCAATGAGATCGGATTTTTGAGAGTCGCGATATAAAATGGCACGTACACTAATTTTCTTTCGAAAAAAAAGTTTAGAGGTACCTGGCCAGGATTCGAACCCATGCCCTCCGCGTTGAAGGCAAGAGCTCTATCCGTTACGCCACCGCACTCTCTTTATGTAATATAATACATTTTAATAAAACACGATACACTTCGATACATTTCTAAGTAAGAAATTAAAAAATGGTTTTACCATGCACACTTTGATACACATGCGTACATTTTTATACATTTTAATAGTGTTTAATACACTTTTTAGGCATGAAACGGTGTATTAAAATAAGCCGTTTTCATTTTAGATATTTTCATAAATTTTAATGTATTAATGCCCCTTGGGATAAATGTAAGGTTAATAAAACGACAATATTGAAAAAAATTGAAAAATATTTTTATAAATTATAAAAGTAAAATATAAAAAGTAATTTAAAACATAAGAATTAGCAATATATATTTGAAATATAATTTGTAATGAAAAACTTACATTCTATATTAGCATTAAATATTTAAACATTAATATTATTAGATATTTATAAATAATAAAAGTTTAATAGAGACAACTTCAAAAAAATAATTATTCTTTTGTAATACATATCAAGTAATGAGATAAGATAAATAATTTATACTAATAAACACATTTTTAATTTAATAACATTATTAAATATAAATATTTAAACATTGTTGTTTCTAAGATAGTTTTTTTTTATAAATTTTCATTTGTATTGTCTATTGAGACTAAGTTATTTTTTGTAGTCTTTGCAGTCGCATCTTCATTATTATTAGTATTATTGCTGTTTCCATTTTGCACAGTCAATATGTTACAGGGATCTTGTTGATTATTTAAGGAAGAGGCTTCATTTAATGGAAATTTATTTTAGTTAAAATTTTTAAAATGTATCAAAGTGTGCAAAAGTGTATCAAAGTATGCAAAAGTGTATCCAATAAAAACGACATTTTTCCTTTATTGGAAAAATGTATGAAAGTGTATTAAAGTGTGCAAAAGTATATCAAAGTGTATCAAAGTGTGCAAAAGTGTATCAAAGTGTGTAACACATAGCAAATGTAGAAATTAATTTTAGTCAACATTTTCGAAAAGTGTATCAAAGTGTATCAAAGTGTGCAAAAGTGTATCAATGTATGCAAAAGTGTATCCAAGAAAATCAACATTTTTCCTTTATTAGAAAAATGTATGAAAGTGTATCAAAGTGTATGAAAGTATCCAAAAAATATATGAAAATGTGCAAAAGTGTATTAAAGTGTATCAAAGTGTATATCATTAACGAATATAAAAAATTGATACCAAGAAACTTTTTTTTGGAAGTGTATAAAAATGTATGAAAGTGTATCAAAGTGTACCAAAGTGTATTAACATTTGGTCCGAAATATCGCTCTTAGATACACTTTGATACACTTTGATACACTTTCGTATGATTTGGATACATTTACCATTTTCACTGGGGCGTGTACATGTGTTTCCCAGATTATCTTTTACTCACGTAAAAACTGCCGAAGCTGTAGACAGATTAAGAATCGTATCATAAAATAACAAACAAACCGTCTGGACAAGTAATAAACTGGCTAGACGAATGTCGCCAATACCTGCGCATCCGCATTATTAAATATTTTTTATGTATTATTTAGTATTTTTATTATTCTTATATTATTTCATATTTTACATTTCCATTTTTTTTGTATTTTAATATTTCTTATTTTTAAAATTTTTATATTCGCATATTATTTTTCTTATATTTTAGCAATTAATATTTTAGCTTATACTAACATTTCTATATTTTACATTTTGCGTTTATTTTAATATTTTTGTTAGTAATTATATACTTTTATTATTTTATAACATTTTTATATTTTATATTATTATCTAATATTAGGATCTTCTTATTAGTATTTAGTATTTTTATGTTTTGCTATTACTTAGATTATTATTAATTGTTTTCTTAATAATAACTTAGTTTAATGGAATGACAAATTATTTGAATAAATTAAAATCAATTAAATTCACTATTTCAAATTTTATTCTCTTTTCTTTTTTTAAATGGTTCGTCATTCTCTTAAAAAAAATCGTACGTTATTTTAATTAATATTTTTTTTTCTTCTATTATCATATAAGATTTAAACTAGCGTATAAAACATGTATTTTTAATGTCAAATAATGAATGGTACTTCTGATAACTTTAAATCATGATTAAGATTTCATCTTTTTGTAATAAAAATTTTTCTTTTTTTAAATAAATGAATAAGTTGTAAGAAGGACCAATCATTATATATATATTTTTTTTCCTTTTATGTTAAATCAAAATAGCGAGCGAAAAACAAGTTCTTTTTGCGTAATATTAATAATAATATTATTTTTTCAATGTATTAGGATTCCCAAAGGAAAAAGAGAGAGAGAGGTAAACTATATTTCCAAAACACTCTAGGGAATTTTCCAGTGCTTAAGTTTTCTGGTCCACCGCTGGCAAAAATTAAAGAAGGATAAGAATACTCTGAGTCCTCCCACGACAATTTTTAAATTTTCTTTAAGGAGAGAGGGAAGAAATTTCGAAAAGTGCGGGACAGCTTTTTCAAAACCCTTAAAAAGCCGGACAAGGGAAGGAAAATTCAGTTCGCCTTTGGATAGCGGCTCGGGGTTGTGGTTTTTATACCCAGCTCCTCAAGCTCACTGTTTTTCCACGTCTCATCCCTCAAGGGTCAATTTGGTCAAGCTCACTGTTTTTTCACCACGCATCCCTCAAGGGTCAACTACTTCAAAGGCACAGAATTTTCAATCTACTAAATTTCTTTTCAATTACAAGGATCTCTGAATTTCTACACTAAGTTTTACATTGCAATCATTTCCACGAGGACTTAAATCTATTTTTTCCTTTTGCTTGCGGTTGGACTGTTCTGGATCACCATCTCTCTCTCTGCTTCCGAAAAGGGAATAGTAAGTTCTTTTTATTTTAATAAATTTTCAAATTCAATTTAAATTTGTTTAAAAATTTTTTTTTAATTATTACCTACCATCTTTTGATTTAATATTTTCTTTTGTTAAAATTAATATTATTTTCTTTTGATTTTTAAATTAAAATTTTCTTTATTTAATTTTATTTTGATCTCTAAGTTATTAATTCTAATTTATTTTAAATCTAATTTTTACTTTTATTTTCTATTTTGTGATTTTTAAATTCTTATTTTATTCATTTCTCTTGATTGTGTTTTTATTAGCCATTTTATTATTATTTATTTATTTTTACGATTTTATTTTTCTATTTTAAGTGATTTTTATTTATAAATTAATATTCAATCCAGTTGAATATTTATAGTTAAACATTTATTATTTTTAATTTTTAAAAATAATCTACACTTCTAAAAAAAATCAATTACCTCGATTCGTGTTCCGTTCGGGACACGACAGAGCACTAGGCTGCACAACTTATGTGGGCAACCAGACGGTGCGAAAGGTTTAAAACAATTTAAAACAAAAATTAATAAATCCCTCTAAGATCCGCGTAAAACTCTTTAATAAAAAAAATCTAAGCACGCCTATAGCGTCATACAACAACGCGACGCAAACGAAACATCGGCGCTATAAAACCGTCAAACAGTCTAGGTAATTAGGCCTTAGACGTGACAATAGTCTCAAGTATTCTTAAACAATTAAATTTAGAAGGTTGTCTTGGTAGAATGTTTCATAACAACGAGCTTACTTTTACAGACTCTAATTTGCCTAGATGTTACGGCCTCCCAAAAATACATAAAATTAATATACCTTTTCTATCCATTATTTCAACCGTAAACTCACCTATACATTTTCTTGCAAAATTTTTATATGATGACCTTAAAAATTGTATTCATCTACCTGCATCCACTATTAAAAATAGTTTTGAATTAGTTAAAAAAATTAAAGATCTCAAAATTCCTGATGGTTATAAATTATCATCACTTGATGTTACTTCACTTTTTACTAATATATCATGTGATTTGGTCATCAAAAGTTTAGAAGGACGAATCAATAGTATTAGAAAATACTCAAAGATCCCCTTTAATTACATCATAGAAATCACAAAAATTCTTTTTAATAATACATTTTTTTCTTTCAATACTAAATTTTATCGATAAATTTTTGGTACACCTATGGATTCTCCCATACCCCCCCTTTTTGCTGATATAGTTATGGCTGATTTAGAACACACTTGTTTAAATTTATTGAAAAATCAACACCAAGCACTTTGCTTTTTTTATTATCGCTATGTCGATGATACTTTTATTTGTACACATGAGTCTGCCATAACTAATACTTTAAATATTTTCAATAGTTATCATGAAAGATTAGTTTTCACACATGAAATTCAGACTGAACTTGGCTTGAGCTTCCTCAATGTGAATTTTACAGTTTTTGATGGTAATCTCATTTATAATTGGTATAGAAAACCTTCGAGTTCTGGTAGAATTTTAAACTTTAACTCCAATCATCCTAAAAATTTAAAAATCAATGTAGTTCATAATCTTACTGATCGTGTGATATTATTGTCTCATCCACAATTCCACACAAAAAATCTTAAAATTGTTAAAAAACTTCTATATTCAAATGATTACTTTAAAAATTCTGTATCAAGCATATTAACAACCGTTTATTTAAACATAGCAACCAGGTTTCACATTTACCAAATTCTCTTGCTCCATCTATAATCACAATTTCCATACCGTATTTAAATTCTCAATTTTATTGCGCAATAAAACGCCTCATCAAAAATTTCAATATTTTTATAGTACCTTCAATAAATTATCAATTAAATAACATCACATTTTTGAGAAAAGATTCTTTGAATAAATTCCAAAAAACACATTCTGTTTACTCGTTCAAGTGTTCTACTTGTAATGACACCTATATAGGTGAGACAAAGCGACAATTAAAAGATCGCATACTTAAACATCAACTGTACAAAAATAAAACTTTTGTTATTTCACCACATATGCTTAATAACTAAAATCACCTTTTTGATTGGGACAATGTAAAAATTTTGGACTCTAAAAGGAATTACAAAAAACGTAGAATATCTGAAGCTTTATATATCAATTTTGAGAGTAAATCTATTAATTTACAGCTTGATACCTATCAGCTTAGTAAAACTTATAATTATTTGTATACTCTGTTTAAGTAGTTTAAATCTTTGTAATTTATAATGACATAATTTTTAGACACGCATTACAAATGTAGAATTACCTCATTTTCGACTATGTTCCTTACGTACATACTGACACTTTCTAGTGACACTCTGTACAAATCTAGAATAGAATCTTATGTTTTTGTCGTTTATATCATGTGTTTATGACTAACTGTATTTGCTATTTGCGTTTAATTACTGTGAGTTTTTTATTGTTAGAGAATTTACCATACATACAAATTTATTATACTATTGTAATTTTATCTGATTGAATTATGTATTCCTTTAGTAATTTGTTTAAAAGCTATATTTTGGTAAGCCGTACATAATTATAATTAGGTGCGTGAAATTTCTTAATATACTTAAAATCATATATTTATTGAAATATGTTTTGCCGCTTTATGCTTCTCTTATTTGTAACATTTTTATTTATTTTTATAATTGGTATTATTTTTTAAGTTGTTGGAATTATTTATTTTATAATTTATGTTTTGTCAAGTTGTCAGAATTATGGATGTTTATATTAAAAATGAAAATTATATATCTTTAAGCCTGAAGAGGTGCTTTCTCGGCCACGAAACGTCACAGCAATAAAACGTTTTAAAATCACTTGTGTTTTGTTGTTTTTTGCCCAGAATTCTACCTAATTCATTATCACATCTCTTTTACTGGTTACCTGATTTTTACATTAATTTATATAAATATTTTATAGTATACATGTAAACTATTTAAGTTTTATAACAATACACAATATAGAGTTTAAATAAGCATTATTAAATTTATAACGATTTCTTTAACTAATTAACAATAATCCAATACTAAATTTAATTCGAATTTGATACATTATCAATATTAATAATTTATAATTAAAGATAATAGTATAATAAAAAATAGTAAAATAAACAAACTGCAAACAAAAGGAGACATTGATCATCAAAATATTACAAAGTGTATTGAACTCGTAAAAGTACAAACTTACTAGGAGAGTGTCACACCTCCGGATCACGGATTTTGCTCAAACTTCGGGATAAGTTTTCAGATGATAAAATATGGAAAAAGCTAAAGTTATAGTCATAAATACTCAATATTTCCCTAGTTACAGGCAATTAAAGAAAGTCACTAAAAAAATTACTAGATTTTTAAACGCATATAGTTCTTTAGCATTGATAGCTACAAGCTTGAAACTTTTTTTAAATTAAAGCTGAGCTCAAATCCTTTCGAAACAGTAGTTACAGCATATCAAAATATTATTTTTTCCCAAAGTTAGAGCGTAATAAGGATTGGACCTAATTTCAGCTTTTATTATTAATTGTTTTTAAAAGAAAAATCAGGTCCAATGCTTATCACGCTCTAACTTTGAGGAAAAATAATATTTTGACATGCTATAACTACTAATTCGAAAGGATTTGAGCTCAGCTTTAATTTAAAAAAAGTTTCAAGCTTGTAGCTATCAATGCTAAAGAAGTATATGCGTTTAAAAATCTAGTAACTTTTTTAGTGATTTTCTTTAATTGCCTGTAAATAGGGAAATATTGAATATTTATGACTATAACTTTAGCTTTTTTTATATTTTATCATCTAGAAACTTATTCCGAAGTTTGAGCAAAATCCGTGATCCGGAGGTGTGACACTCTCCTAGTTAGTGAAAATTTTTTCTTTTAGGATACGGTTTTCGTATATTAACAACTGCAATAGGTCAATGTAAAAATTCGAAACACAAATCAGCAATATTCTTTGTTTTCATGCAATAATACTAGATCAATGTCAAAGAAATTTATTAAACAACATTTGTAATATTCTTTATTTACAAATACAATTGTAAACAGTGTAAAAAACATGATCAGCAATATTTATAACAATTTTTATGATTAATAACAAGTTCAGACTAAATATGAACAAGATCATTTAAACATTATTGATGCAACATGGATTTAAGATCTACATAATTATTAACATTCAGATCTACATTATTGAAACAACAGTGCCGTCTAAGGACGCCCGAAAGAAGCGAAGTTTTGTATAAAGCGTAGGAACTAAGCGTTAAAAAAATAATGAAAAAAATACGTGAGGAAAAAAATAAAGACTTGAGAAAAAATAAAAAAAATAAATATTTTGGGAAATAAAGAAAATACATTTAAAATAAAATACACGCCCAAAAACGCAAAGCCACAGCGGAGCTCTCTTCACGATTAGAAGAAGAAAAAAAGAAGAATTTCTCTGAAAACAAAAACTTTTGTTTATTTTGTGAAATAAAAGAGTAAATTGTAGAGTTCAGTGGAGTAGTGGCTAAGGCGCGTGACTCGTATTCCCGTAGGCGCGAGATCGATTCCCCGTCCGGTCGCTTTTTCGCTGTCTCTGCCGTGGGCTGACACCACGTTAAATAATACGTCGAATTGTGTTGTTTTAAAAATGAATTTCTATGAGTTAAAAAGGGCAGTAATGTCCGTGGATATAATTGAAAAAAAAAGGTCATACGGGAGAAAATTGCAAAAAATTATATGTATTAGCAAAATTGCAGAATTATATAATAATACATCCTGTAACGAATAAAAAACTATCTCACATAAAGCCACAGAACCTAAATCACATATTTTGGACGATTCAATTATTAATAATAAAACACTTACACTCTTTGACATAAGAAATGCTGAAATTAATGAAAAAGAGGATAACAAAAAAATAGATATAGAAAAGAATCAAGAAAATTTTCAAGCAAAAACTACTTTATTAATCAATAAAATCACTAATGAAGTGAAATATAATCAACTTCATATTAATTTTATAAAAACAGAAGAATTTGAATGCACTTTAATTGAATCTGACAAAACCAAAAAATTACAGAGTAATCAAATTATAATACACCAAATTTCAAAAGATTTCGAAATAGTGCATTCATTTGTTCCAACTATAAAAAATAATACAAAAATAATAAGTTGCGTAGAAAACGAAAAATTACCCACAAATGATTTCAAACAAAATGAATTTAAAAAATACATAATTCTTAATACATTATGTGAAAGATTTGCAAAAGAATCAGAAATAATTTTTGATAACATTATTCCATTAAAAATTGATTGCGTAAAATATGAAAATATTACCGAAAATTTGATAACAGAACTGAATAATCCTAAAGTAATAAAAAAAACATTGTTTTTTTGAAAAAGAACTAATTATCTATAACGAAAGTAACATATTCAATGTTCATAATGTAACATTAGCAGAAAAATGAAGAACTAAGCGTTAAAAAAAATAATGAAAAAAATATGTGAGGGAAAAAAATAAAGATTTGAGAAAAAATTAAAAAAATTAATATTTTGGGAAATAAAAAAAATACATTTAAAATAAAATACACGCCCAAAAACGCAAAGCTACAGCGAAGCTCTCTTTTTTTCTTCTTCTAATCGTGAAGAGAGCTCCGCTGTGGCTTTGCGTTTTTGGGCGTGTATTTTATTTTAAATGTATTTTCTTTATTTCCCAAAATATTTATTTTTTTTATTTTTTCTCAAGTCTTTATTTTTTTCCTCACGTATTTTTTTCATTATTTTTTTAACGCTTAGTTCCTACGCTTTATACAAAGCTACGCTTCTTTCGGGCGTCCTTGGACGGTACTGTTGTTTTTCAAGGACACATGTCCTTCAAGTAGTCAAAATGTTAAAATAATTTGTATACTGTAATTTTTGCATCATAAGATTTATTAATTAGTTTTGTGTATACCCACCGTTAATGAATTCTTTCCGAATGTTTTGAAATTCTGAACTTTCATTGGACCATTCCGTTGTTTTCTATGTTTCTATTGGAACATTTTAAAAAATTTGGAAAGAATTAATTAACGTTGAGTTTTATCATACAGTAATAGAATCATTCATAAATTTGTATGTTCATTAGAAGTACATTCAGTAATTTGTACACAACTATTCTCATTTTTATATTGTACCAAAGTAACTATTGGTTGATGGTAACTAAAATATGATACAAAGATTTTCAATTCTATTCTTATTGAATTAAAATTTACACGATTTATTAACAATCGACAGAAAGCGAGATAAACGAAACAGTACATCGCAACGGATATATAGAGAGATACAGAAGGCCACGCATACTGAGTTAGGGAGAGGTGGGGATGGGAGGCAGTGTGCATGTACTGGCACGATATGTATATACGCGCGCCGCAACTGCTACTCTGTATACCTATATATATCGTGTAACGCTTTTAAAATCTGACGCTTAGCACGGATAGAGTGGCCGCACGGCGAGCGCCCAGAACGTCCGTATAAGAGCTTCGCTTAAAAAAAAAAACAAAAAGAACAAAAATTTCTTATTTCTCAACTTAAAGAATTGTAATTATCATGATAAATCGAATATTACTTTATACTATTTAAATAGTTACTTTTACAAAGCATTCTATGCTATAAAATATCTCATAAGCTATAATACAAAACTTCATTTATAAAGAAATTTTAAAATGTATTAATTTAATTAATTTAAAAGTATTTATAAGCGAAATCACGAATAATTCAAGACGATCTCCTATTAGAAAAAAACCATATAATATTTAAAATATTACAAGTTTAAAATAACAATATCATTTAAGAATTTTTCATTTTCCTTTTCCATACTGATACTCATACATTACTTAACAATTATGTAATAGAAAAATACATCGAATAATTGTATGAAGACATTCAAATAAAATATTTTAATTCATACCATATTTAAATAGATTTCAAGATATTTATGTAAATTGATCAATAACTGAAAAAAAAATTATTGCATTTACATTTTTCTTTTGTTGCTTCTCGTACCGATAAGCAATATCTTGAGCCCCAAGGTGTTACGTCATGACGTATCTTTTATTTCAAAATTTATTATTTCAAAAATATGAAGTTATTGATCAATCAGCAAATTTATCTTAGCTAGCATATTGTAAAATTAAGTCATTTGTTAAGAAACAAAGTGCAATGCGATTTACAGAATCAGCAAAATAAGAACAATTACGAAGACTAAATGAACCAGATTTACCACGTTAACCATATTATTCAATAAGAGTCAAAATGCATAATAAGCATTGCTCCATCGATTAACATCAATTCAAAATTCAAATTATAAAACAATTATTCAAAAACAAGGCAGGGATCATCAATATAAAAAAACAGATCAAATCAAGATTAGCGGCGCACTTTAAAGCAGGCACTTCAAAAAAAGCACTTGTAAAGACATTATTATATAGAAATTTTGAGCACATTAAATAAATCGCGGTATACAATTAAATTGCACTGTAAAATATACAAAATAATTATATTCAACTGATCATAACATACTGTTCAAAGTAGGAAATAAATATCTATCTAATTAAATATTAACCAAGTGTGTTTCTGACGCCCCAAAGCGCCCTATTTTCTACTTTTTTATTTGTTTTGTATATTATTTGTATTTTTATTTGTTTTTATTTTTTAAGGGGAGACACAAGTAAAACACACAAAAATGAGGTTTTTTAGTTTTAACTTTTGATTTGTAGCACCTACAACGTTATCCATACGTAATGTTGTTCAAAATCATCTAAAGAATCTATAAAAAAATTTTCAGCTCGAAATATTAAAAACTGTGGGACTAGTTCCATTTTAACGCTTCCTCACTTATCACTGAATCGAGCAGTCGTTAAAATGGAACTAGACCCACAGTTTTTAATATTTCGAGCTGAAAATTTTTTTATAGATTCTTTAGATGATTTTGAACAACATTACGCATGGATAACATTGTAGGTGCTACGGATCAAAAGTTAAAACTAAAAAACCTCATTTTTTGTGTGTTTTACTTGTGTCTCCCCTTAATATTAATTGTTATATTTTTTATTATTTAATTACTTAAAAATTTTACTATTAGCTTTTTTTCATTTAAATTTTAATTTATTTTTCATTATTTTTATATAATTTATTTTCTTAATTATTATTTTCCAATTATTTATTTTCTTTCAAATAATAATATATTTTTATTTATTAAATTATTAGTTATTTATATTTTAATTTTATTATAAAATATATTTTATTCTTTTATTAATAAATTTCAAGTTATAAGCGCATAAAGGCATAGTAAGCGCGTGACCTATATACAAGGTTGTATATAGGTCAACGCACAGCTGGCTTACAGCGCGCGAGGCAACCTCACAGCGTGCTTACTATGTCTTAACATTTGAGCGTATAAGAGCGAGCGAGACGGAGAAATAAAACTCCGAAACTTTGTAAAGCCTGTAAGCGCGCGCAACTTTAAAAGCTCCCCACCATTGTAAGAGAGATGGAGAGAAGCTCTGCGCGTATAAAAGCACGAGTCTCGCTGACTCGCGCGCCTTATTCTTGAATCAATTCAGACAGGTAACAATTGGGATATACAAGCGCTTAGGCTTAACGCCCTTTGTTTACCTGAGTTGACATTTAATTAAGAATCTAATATTAATTTCTTGGCCGTAGAATATTTTTGGCCTAGCATTTGGGACATACAAGCGCTTAAGCTTAACGCCCTTTGCTTTTTAAATCCAAAAATTAAAATAAACTTAATTTAATAAACCGATAACAATTGGGACATATAAGTGCCTAAGCTTAACGCCCTCTGTTATCTAAGGTTTTTATTACAAAAGAAATTCAAATTGAGCTCTATTGACTCTGGGGACATACAAGCGCTCTATGCTTAACCCCCCAGATTAATAGTAAGAGCTATCAAATAAAATAAAACAAATTGAGCTTACGTCTTTAAAGAGCTTCTCTTTTTATCTCACCGGAGAGTTATTTTTTTTGTAATTATATATATATATATATATATATATATATATATATATATATATATATATATATATATATATATATCATATATATTTAAAATGAGAAGTCATTTAATATAATGTATATATTTATCTTTCTTTTTATTACTAACAATAAATATTTTATATACTAACCAAGGAAACGTCCAGCTTCATAAATAAGCTGACGTTTTACTAATAAAATATTTAACAGCTACCCTCCAATCTGGCCTATTGCCCGAACGGAGCTTGTGCAGTTTGTTAAAAAGGGACCTAGCAGCTACACACCAATCCGGCCTACTGCCCGAACGGAGCTTTTTGTAGTTTGCAAGTAAAGTATTTAATAGCTATCCTCCAATCTGGCCCACTGCCCGAACGGATCTTTTTGTAGTTTGCTAGTAAAGTATTTAATAGCTACCCTCCAATCTGGCCCACTGCCCGAACGGAGCTTGCGTAGTTTATTAAATACATTAAAGAAAATTATTCAAGTCGCGTACATGAAATTAAAAATCTATCGCGTTCATATTATACGCTAATTAATCCAGCATCGAATTTGGACCATAATTTATTTTTTTTTGAAAAGTAACGATTACCCACTTGGGTACGTTACATGCTCATTTGTCGTCTGACTGTACCCATCCTGTATCTACTACATCGGAATCAAGGTAAGATCATTACAATTATATTTTAATCTATATCTCTTTCAATTCAAGTATATTTAATAGTGAGAACGATTTATATCAATCAAAACGTTTTAAAATCAAACTTTATTCTTTTATTTAATATTATAATAAAACATATTTTCCTCATAACAACAACAACATAATTAATTATTGATTCTGTCCTGGTGTGAAGCCAGGACTTAATGTTAATATATATAAATGATGTTTTCAGCAGATTTACAAATCTTTTTTGCTGGTTAATCTGAAAGAGAAGGTCAACCTTATTTACCATGAAGTTATTTCCATACTTAAATGGGCAGATGGAAATGGTCTTCTTCACAATGCAGGTGAAACTCGGGCCATATTTATTGAAAGTGAGCAGTATTGGGTTTGGAAATCGTGACGTCACTAACAAGAGCTTAGCATGCTTTAGCATACCCATATATAACCTCTTTCCTACTCTAACAGCTTCCATTTATTGTTACTTCATAAGAAATTACACGAGAAAATTGGCGTGTCGATCGATTTCCAATCCCTATATCACTCACCTGAGGGACACTTCTGTCCCTTATATCTAGGTTGGCGATACAATCATCCCATACTCTTCAGTGGTTAAGAATCTTGGTCTGTGGATCTTCTCTACTCTTGACTGGATTAAGCAGGTCTTCTATACTACTTCAAAGTACATGCTACTTTGCTTTCACTGAAGTTTTATAAACATACCTTGGCTTAGGACACGAGGAAACAATTGCTTGAGTCTTTGATTTCTTCACTTTTTGATTATGCAGCATTGCCTATGATGAATTTCCTCTAACTTTAAACCTACGCTCGCATAGAACTTTCAATGCTTGCATTCGTTTTGTTCATGACCTTATAGGTAGACGCAGTAGAGTGACGCCTTTTCGTTTATAATATCGTCGGCTTTTTGTCCAGAATAGGCGTCTCTATGGCTTATGGTAATAAATCGAAAGGCCAATTAATTAAAGAAGTAGGCGTCTCTATCTCAAAATTTCCTTGGCATATAATATGGTTGCTCATGATGGTTTATCTTACCTAATCTCTAGCCTATCTCTGTATGATATGCTTCTATTAAATCAATGTGAGTTGTGGCAGCGTGAATCGAGGGCTGGCTGAGAATCTCAATAGTCACCATATATGGCAATGCATCAGTTTCTGCCATACCATTTCAGTATTAGTCCAGTCGATGAAGAGTTTTGGACAATTTCTTCGGACTGAACTAAATAGAATAAAATTTTTAAAATAGTAACAAAATAGCCCAAAGAACAAAAGTCATATAGTGCAGATGTGCACTTTTGCGTTTGGGGTGGTTGCCATCCCATCTGGGGGGTGGGAATAAAAAAATTCCAAATAACTGCAAGAATCGATAGGGAATCGAACTCTAAGCATAATGTTCTGTATAAACTTATTTCGAAAGGTCAATACTTTTTGTGAGTTATTCGTGATGGAAACTATTTTTTTGTTGATAAATAGATGTTTCCGTACGGTTTTTCACGAATAACTCGAAAACCTTTATAAAATTTTATTTTAAAAAATTGTAATCAATGAAAATAAAACTTTTTAAAAACTGCAAAGAATGGTTTTTTTAATTTATGTACGTGCAATAAACCCAGTTATACACAGTCAAAGGTGACTGCTTGTCTATTAAAAACCGAAGTTAAAGCATTAAAATAACGGAAAAAGGATGAATTTTTTTGAAAAAGCTTACACAGTTTTTAAAGTACTGAAAGAGAACCTTAAAATGAGCCGTTACGAAAGTCATTAGAAGAGAAACTTATGAAGTTATGATTAAAAAAATTACTCACTAGCTTCATCTGAAAAAAATCAATATTAAAACCAATGAAATTACCGCCAGAATTGAAATTGACAATGATCCTTTTATAATTTACTCTAATTAAGTATTAATAATATGTTAACAGGGGGCCGAACTATCTGTCTTTGTCTAATAGCGTTTTTCATCACTTATATAAATACCATCCATCGTAGCAAGAAAAAAATAGTAGCTCCCGCTAGATATTAGTATAATAAGTAAATTTTGTAATAAAAATCAAATTATTTTATTGCGTAGTTTTTAAATAATATGAGACCTACCTAAAAAGATAAGTTATATTCTAGTTTGTTAGTCTCATATTATTCAAAAACGACGCGATGAAAATATTATTATTACAAAATTTATTTATGATACTAATATCTAGCGGGGGCCACTATTTTTTTCTTGTTACATCGGATGGTGTTTATATGAATGATGAAAAACTCTATTAGACAAAGACAGATAGTTCGGCCTGCTCTTAAGGAAGTTTGAACGGTTTAGAATGCTTATTTTAGAAAAAGATATTGATTTTAATTTGAAAAAAAATATCATTATTTATAAATAATTTGAAACTAAGGAAGATGTGTAAAAATACTAAATCATAAGAAATGTAGATTATTTTCCATAGATTTTTTTTTATAGGATCAAAATTGATTGAGATATTACAGTTCGAAGTTTGCATTCAAGAGAGAGATGCATATTCTTTAAGCTCTTTTAAATCAAAAATCTCAAAAATAAGGAGCTTAACAACTGTCAATGACTCAATATGATTTGCAGCTTTTGAATTCTACTTCAAAATGAAATTTTAATCAATACGATAAGTTGAAAATTGGAGAAGTTATTGTTGAAAAACCAATGTTATTTTTTCGTTTAAATTTTGGAAATACGATATTTTTAGTTTTTATAATTTTAGAGCATGTATGAATACATAGATATAAATTTGCCTCCACGTACATGTATTAGTATACCTTCATATACTAATACATATACAAGAAAAAATAAAAACGAAGCAATACCAGGCTGGCGTAAAACATCTGTTGATCAAGGCCAAGACCTGTGTGTATTGCGTCTATTTGTGAGAATAAATCTCTTGAATACGATGCACAACAGTTTGTCTATAGAATCGAAAGCTTAAATACGTGCGTTGTATCATATTTTGAGGTTGAAATTCTTGTTTATATTTTTTGTTTAAAAGTGGAAGTGCATTGAAAATTTTTAAATAAACTTTTCAAGATTGTTTATTCAAATTGGATTAATAGTTTTTATATTAGTATTATACTTCAAAAAAATTGTCTTTATTAAATGGTGAGTTTAAGTTGTTTACAATTACAAATTATTTGTAATTAAATTAAATATAAACAATCATTAAAAATTGTAAAGTTAATTATAAAAAATTATATTTTATTTACTAATTCTGATAATAATTTATATATGTCTTACATTTATAGAGTATATTCATTGTTATTAAATTATTGGATAATCTAATCAAATTGACGTCGATTTGAATTAAATCAATTAATATATCAACAATCAGTACTGTTTAAATTATTCCTGTAAGTTTTTCTTACACTATTTTTACCGTTTTTCACAATAAAAAATCGTACACAATATATAGTGTTGAAAAATAATTTAATTTTTAAAAGTATTTTTGTTATTTAAGTTATTCTAGGAGAACTCAAAGAATAAAAACCAAACTTTATGGAATTCTCTTCATCTTACTTCAGGTTATATTTTTACAAAATATCTCTTATAACTTAATTTTAATATTATTAAATAGATCGCTTGTCATATTAATAAAAAATAAGTTGAATAATTTATTTCTATCTACTCTTTTGTTCCTTTCTTCTATTCTTTCTTGACCTCTTTCTTCTCTAAAAGCATTTAATCATTGTTCCTTCTTTATCAGATCTGAAATCCCTATGATTTTATTCCTCATTTTATAAGACAAATGAATAAGTGAAAAATATATCTAATTATTTAATAAAGAAACATTATGGCTTTTTCTTTATTTTAATTTAAGATATATTTTTAGTAAATATCTTATATAACTTAATTTTAATATTATTGAATAGTGCGCTTGTTATATATATTTATATATGAAAAAAATAGATCTACTTCTTAATTCTATTTTACTTTAGCTACTAATATAACTTTTTATATAAAAAGATGGAATATTTTTATTGTATATATTGCATTGAATTCGGAGTTCATCATCATTGTTTATAATTATTTTTAATAATTAAAAATCTATTTCTCTTATTGATTATATTTTCAATATATCCTACGATAGAGCTTTTAAATTGATTCTATTTACATAATTAAATAAAAATAATTCATGTATTTGATTATTATCAATACATTATCAGATATTTGATTCATTTATTCATGATTTATATCCGATATTAAATATATTTTTTAAAAACTTATTTACAGTGAAATATATTAAAGATATATATTATAAAACAATATTAGCTAAAGTGGTTTTCGCTCCTGGCGAGGGCATCCATTAACAAAAAAAACTTAACGCGACATAACGATACCTCTATAATTCACACTTTTTACTTTTTCTTGATCCATTAAGTATAATTAAAATTTATTAAATTATATAAACCGAGGGGCGACCAGGGAGCGACCAGGAGGCGATCAGGGAGTGACCAAGGGGGAGCAACCTCATTCAAAAATAGCTAAATTTTTAACGAATTACATCGTTATTTTGGGAGGGGCCAGGAAGCGACCAAGGGGGGGCTAGATCTTAATTTTTCTTACAAATATATAGAGAGATATATATACGGTGAAACTTTTTCAGTAGATTTAATTAAAAAGAAATTGTGGATTTTTCAATTAAAGCCCTTGCCTTCACAAAGCATAATCATAACTGACAGATGAATATCAAAAGTTCGCTGACAAAGGATTCTTCACTGCTTGAAGAACTAATGTATTTTATGCTAAAACTTTCATGGACCAAACGATCAAACAAACTTTAATAAGGGTTATGAGTATTGAAGGTGGTCTGTTTAAGCGAGGTGCTTCAGAGAGCATTGTATTTGAATGAATAAAGGGAATTTTATTCACTTGAGATGTAATTGAAGGCTTGGAACAATTTTGTGATTTGGAATTCATCAGGTGTCGCTAGGGTTGACCGCCCGAAAACCGCTTCTTGGCTGCGGCTTCTTTAACTAGGGCATTCAAACAGGCGAAGATAGTAGCTCCACTGCACCTGGAGCTTCCATAATCAGCAAACCGTCTTAAGCCATGTAAGCGTTTATATCATGTCAAATCCAAACAAAAACCAAACTAAAACCGATGCGGCTAGTAATAGCCAAAAAAACAAAGAAGAACAGAGTACGCAGGCTGATCCCTCAATGAAGCTATGGGGAGCGACCATCTTCCTGACAGTAGAGAGGTCTCAGAGTATGAACGAGATCTTTATGCTAATGAAGCAGGCCTACAAGTCGATGTCGAGCATTTCTTTAGATGTCAAGAACAATCTTCCAGAGCTCATCAAGCACGTGTATCCCCTCAAGATGGAGCATTCTCGTTCGCTTGCGGCGAAAACGGTCACTGAACAGATAGAAGTGATCGAAATGCCTTAGGCGAACACAGCAGCTAAGTGGTCTAAAGAAGAAGACTCGCTCGATTCAGGGAGCAATTCTGAACCGCGAACTCTTCAGAAGAACCGAGGTTAGGAAGAGGATGAGCCTTGTCAGATTGTCTAGAACCGTAAGGGAGTTAGAGCTGCAAAAAATCATAAGCAGCAGCTGCAATAACAAACACAGCAACAGCAATGAGCGCTACAACAACAGCAGCGATCGCAGCAGCCCAACATGAAACCACTAACGGCCAGAATATTAACCAACGACACAGCGCAGTCTGCACAGCAGCTGCCAAAAAAGAAGAACGAGAGGAGGAGGAAGACAAAGAAGAGATCTGCCGCCGTTCTTATCAAGCCAGGAGAAGGGAAGTCCTACAGTGACATCCTGCAGAACATCCGACAGGAACTCATTAATCAGAGCCCAACGATCAACATCAGAGGGATTAGAAAAACCAGGGCCAGGGATGTCCAGATTGAGTTGGGCTCATCTCAAGAACTGGAGACATTCAGTAATTTTCTGAAAAGAACAGTTGGCGAAACGGGCAATATCAAAGAAATGCGCACAAAACAAAAGCGGTCAAGATCAGAGATATCGACTGCCTAGTCTAAGTAGAAGAAGTGAAGACAGCCGCTAAAGCTGCCTTTACCGAAACCAACAAGGAAGTGGAAGAGTTAAGCGTCTCTCTCACAAATCCCAGCAGTTAAGCGCTTCGCTTGGCCATTGTAGAGATGGAACAAGACCAAGCAGCGTTCCTGCTTTCAAAAACAAGGATAGAGATCGGCTGTACCAGCTGCTGTATCAAAAGTTGGAAACGAGTTTGGCAGTGTTTCAAATGCCTGCACTACAGTCACCAGGCACGTGACTGCCAGGGACCTGATCGTAGCAAGATGTGCTACAAGTGTGGCAAAGACAGTCACAAGGGGTCGGCCTGCAAGGCTACTGATGCTTAGTGCATATTATGTATCAAGTGGGAAGTAGACCCACCGGAGCAGAAACACATCTCTAGGTCAGGTCAGTGCAAAGTCTTTTGCGAGATTCTGAATTAAATTAAGGATTGCTAATGATGGGCCGTATAATGGTCCTCCACGCAAACTTACATGGAAACGACCTAGCTAAAAGCCATTTGATTTAAATCAAATTTTAGACAAAGGCTAATGCGCTCCTTTTAAGCGAGCAGTACACAAACTAGGAAGTTAAAACCCAGTTCAGAGACGAGCTTTGCACTGCAGCAATCTACGTGGACCCTAACAACATCAGAGTAGACGTGAGTGGAGCTGGAAACGGCTTCGTGTGGGTTAAAAGCGGAAACGTCACTTACGTCAACTGCTACTTTACACCTAACACGCTAATAGGCAACTTTAGGCAAGGTCTGGACATGCTAGAAGACACTGTCCGCAGAATGAAAGGTGACTTCAATACGAACACACTGGAGTGGAAAATGCCAGGACAGCAGAGGAAAATACATCATGGAGATTGCGGACGGACTTAGCCTAACAGTCCTAAACATCAGAAACACGCCAACATTCAGACGAGGTGCTAGCGGTATGATTTCAGATATGTTCTTTGCATCGGTGAATCTCTCACGTAGAGTGTCAGATTGGATGGTGCTAGAGATATTTAATGGAAGTAACCATCAGTACATCACTTTTCAAATCAGTGATAAACCCCAATCGCTGAGGCGAAAAGTAGCCACGCCGATCCGATGGAATACTGCCAAGCTAGCCATTGGAAAACTTGCTCAAGTACTGCGACAAGGTTATGAAGATCTACTGGGTGCGACACTCGCCACCGAAAGCGCCGGCGCTACGGAGGCACTTGTAAGCGAGACAATGAGTCTTATTCAAAGGGCCTGTGATGCGTCGATGCCGCGCAACGGGTCAGGACAATATAAGCATCCTGCGTATTGGTGGAATCATGATATTGCTAATACCAGGTTAGAAGCTCTAAGCCTCAGAAGAAGATATCGAAGAGCAAGAAAAAAGACAAAACCAGACGCAGATCTTTTGTCTACTTGGATCGACCGGAACAAGACACAGAGTTGAAGAGACTTAAGCGAGATGTCAACAGAGAGGTGTGGGGGCTTGGCCTACAAAATCGTGACCAAGAAGCTTTGTGCCATCCCTTCGTTACCATTCGAATAAGAGACCATGGCAAACATTGTGTACCACCTGTTCTCTACGCATTTACTGCTCGAAGAACAAAAGAACATTGAAGAATGAGAAAAGATCCCACTCTTCACAAGCAGAGAATTACAGTTCACTGCCAGAATGATGCTAAACAAGAAGGCACCTGGCCTCGACGGGATACCATCTGAGGTCCTCAAGTGCATACCGGTCAAAGCGCCATTTCTTTTGTTAAACAATGCGTGCCTCCAGAAGGGCGTGTTTAGCACCCCCTGGAAGGTAGCACGTCTTGTGTTGATTAACAAGAGAAAGGAAGGTGATCCCCGGTATCCATCGTCCTACAAGCCACTGTGCATGTTGGACGAAGCAGGGAAACTATACAAAAGACTGCTGAAACTGTAATTGCAAGGAACTTCATGGATGGCTGGCGATCTCGCTGACAACTGGTACGGCTTTAGGAAAAAGCAGTCTACCATTAATGCAGTAGAGAAGGTTGTAAATGTCTGTACGACACATTACTCAGACGTGCAATGCCGGACGGAGTGGAAATGTTTGCGTACGCCGATGATGTCACCTTAGTCATTACCGCGCAAAACGCGAACATAGCATAGCACATACTAAATACGACGATAAGAAGAATCTCCGAAAGAATGGTGAAACATGGTCTTCAAATAGCGATGGCTAAGACAAAAATAGTGCTCTTCACCTGGAAACAAATCAAGATCGAGTTTCCCATGACAGTAGACACAAACGTAGTGCGAACAAGGAGGGAGGTAATGTATTTTGGCATAAAGCTAGATGTATAACTAACTATTTTGTCGCACCTAAAATACGTCTCAAATAAAGCGATAAAGAAAACCATGCAGTTAACTCGTCTTATAGCCAATACCAGCGGCCCAAAGCAAATGACAACTTCTAATGTTAGTTACAACGTCTATCATATTGTACGGCTCTTAAAAAATGGGCTGTCACAACTGGAAAGGAGACGCATCAGAAAACATTATCTTCAGTTCAAAGGAGAGGGGCTCTCAGAGTCACCTGCGCCTATTGCACTGTCTCGGTTCCTGCGGTGCTTGTCATCGCAGGAATCATCCCGATCGAATGACAAGCGATTGAACGCAAGCGAACCTACGAACGGAAAAAACAAGAAGGAGAAACTGCAATAATTTAGAAGGAAGAAAGACAGGTAACTATAGAATCCTGACAAAGAACATAGAATCAGAAGAAAGACGGCCGATGGGCCCATACTCTAATTAGGAAGCTGGCCCCATGGGTTGAAAGAAAGCACAGAGAAGTTAACTATCACCTAACCCAGTTCCTCAGTAACCGCGGGTATTTGAGCTCCTATCTCAGCAATATGGGAAAGGCTCAATACCCGGACTGCATCTTCTGCTATCAGTAAAACAAAGAAATAAGCTAGGTTGAGGATAGAGTTAGACCACTAATGCCAGAAACGATCATAAATTTAATCGACGTTGGCCACGGGAACAATCACAGCTAAGTGATTGACTACGAAAAAAAACACATCCCCAAAAGTGCCACGCAAAAAAAACACATCTCCAAAAGTGCAACGCAAAAAAAAACCCATCTCCAAAAGTGCGACGCAAAAAAAACACATCTCCTAAAGTGCGACACAAAAAAAACAGATCTCCAAAAGTGTAACGCAAAGAAAAACACATCTCCAAAAGTGTAATGCAAAAAGAAAACGGCTCCATAAGTGCGACGTAAAATAACTCGTCTCCAAAAGTATAACGCGAAAAAAACACATCTCCAAAAGTGCGACGCAAAGAAAACACGCCTCTAAAAGTGCGACGCTAAGAAAACTAATCTATAAAAGTGCAACGCGAATAAAACACATCTGCGAAAGTGTAACGGAAAAAAAACACATCTCCAAAAGTGTAACGCTAAAAAAAACATCTCCGAAAAAATTACGCCAAAAAAACATCTCCGAAAGTGCCGCAAAGAAAAACAGATCTCCAAAAGTGCGACGCAAAAAAAAAAACATCTTCAAAAGTGCGACGCAAAAGAAACACATCTCCAAAAGTGTAACGCAAAAAAAAAACATCTCCACAAGTGCGGCGAAAAAAAACACATCTCTGAAAGTGTAACGCAAAATAAAAAAAATATATCCAAAAGTGCAGCAAAGATAAACACATCTCCAAAAGAGCTACGAAAAGAAAACATCTCTAAAAGTGCGGCAAAGAAAAACAGATCTCCAAAAGTGCGACGCAAAAAAAAACACATCTCCACAAGTGCGGCGAAGAAAAACCCATCTCTAAAAGTGTAACGCAAAATAAAAAACCATCTCAAAAAGTGCGGCAAAGAAAAACACATCTCCAAAAGTGTAATGCAAAAAGAAAACGGCTCCATAAGTGCGACGTAAAATAACTCGTCTCCAAAAGTATAACGCGAAAAAAACACATCTCCAAAAGTGCGACGCAAAGAAAACACGCCTCTAAAAGTGCGACGCAAAACAAACGAATCTCTAAAAGTGTAACGCAGAAAAAACACATCTTCAAAAGTTTAACGAAGAATAAACATCTCCAAAAGTGCGGCGAAGAAAAACACATCTCCATAAGTGCGACGCAAAAAAAACACATCTCCAAAAGTGTAACGCAAAAAAAAACACATCTCTAAAAGTGCGACGCTAAGGAAACTAATCTCCAAAAGTGCAACGCGAATAAAACACATCTGCGAAAGTGTAACGGAAAAAAAACACATCTCCAAAAAAATTACGCGAAAAAAACATCTCCAAAAAAATTACGCAAAAAAAACATCTCCGAAAGTGCCGCAAAGAAAAACAGATCTCCAAAAGTGCGACGCAAAAAAAAAACATCTTTAAAAGTGCCACGCAAAAGAAACACATCTCCAAAAGTGTAACGCAAAAAAAAACATCTCCACAAGTGCGGCAAAGAAAAACACATCTCTAAAAGTGTAACGCAAAAAAAAAAAAATATCTCCAAAAGTGCGGCAGAGAAAAACACATCTCCAAAAGTGCCACACAAAAAAAACACATCTCCAAAAGTGCGGCAAAAAAAAACATCTCCGAAAGTGCAACGCAAAAAAAACAAATCTCCAAAAGTGCGAAGCAAAAAAAACAAATCTCTAAAAGTGTAACGCAAAATAAAAGAACATCTCCAAAAGTGCAAAGCAAAAAAACCACATCTCCAAAAGTGTAACACAAAAAAAACATCTCCACAAGTGCGGCAAAGGAAAACACATCTCTAAAAGTGTAACGCGAAATAAAAAAAAATCTCTCAAAGTGCGGCGAAGAAAAACACATCTCCAAAAGTGCCACGAAAAAAAAACACATCTCCAAAAGTGCGACGCAAAATAACACATCTCCAAAAGTGCGGCAAAAAAAACACATCTCCAAAAGTGCGAAGCAAAAAGAAAACACCTCTTCAAAAGTGTAACGCAAAAAAAAACACATCTCCACAAGTGCGGCGAAGAAAGTCTATCTCTAAAAGTGTAACGCAAAATAAAAAACCATCTCCAAAAGTGCCACGGAAAAAAACACATCTCCAAAAGTGCGATGCAAAAAAAAAACATCTCCAAAAGTGCGGGAAAAAAAACCCATCTCCAAAAGTGCGAAGCAAAAAGAAAACACCTCTCTAAAAGTGTAATGCAAAAAGAAAACATCTCCATAAGTGCGACGTAAAATAACTCAACTCCAAAAGTATAACGCGAAAAAAACACATCTCCAAAAGTGCGACGCAAAAAAAACACGCCTCTAAAAGTGCGACGCAAAATAAACGAATCTCTAAAAGTGTAACGCAAAAAAAACACATCTTCAAAAGTTTAACGAAGAATGAACATCTCCAAAAGTGCGTCGAAGAAAAACACATCTCCATAAGTGCGACGCAAAAAAAAACATCTCCACAAGTGCGGCAAAGGAAAACACATCTCTAAAAGTGTAACGCGAAATAAAAAAACATCTCCAAAAGTGCCACGAAGAAAAAACACATCTCCAAAAGTGCGACGCAAAAAAAAAATATCTCCGAAAGTGCGGCAAAAAAAACACATCTCCAAAAGTGCGAAGCAAAATGAAAACACCTCTTCAAAAGTGTAACGCAAAAAAAAACACATCTCCACAAGTGCGGCGAAGAAAGTCTATCTCTAAATGTGTAACGCAAAATGAAAAACCATCTCCAAAAGTGTTACGAAAAAAAAACACATCTCCAAAAGTGCGATGCAAAAAAAACACATCTTCAAAAGTGCGGCAAAAAAAACACATCTCTAAAAGTGCAACAAAAAAAACACATCTCCAAAAGTGCGAAGCAAAAAGAAAACACCTCTCCAAAAGTCTAATGCAAAAAGAAAACATCTCCATAAGTGCGACGTAAAATAACTCGTCTCCAAAAGTATGGAAAAAAAACACATCTCCAAAAGTGCGAAGCAAAAAGAAAACACCTCTTCAAAAGTGTAACGCAAAAAAAAACACATCTCCACAAGTGCGGCGAAGAAAGTCTATCTCTAAATGTGTAACGCAAAATGAAAAACCATCTCCAAAAGTGCCACGAAAAAAAAACACATCGCCAAAAGTGCGATGCAAAAAAAACACATCTCCAAAAGCGCGATGCAAAAAAAAAACACATCTCTAAAAGTGCGGCAAAAAAAACACATCTCCAAAAGTGCGAAGCAAAAAGAAAACACCTCTCCAAAAGTCTAATGCAAAAAGAAAACATCTCCATAAGTGCGACGTAAAATAACTCATCTCCAAAAGTATGGAAAAAAAACACATCTCCAAAAGTGCGAAGCAAAAAGAAAACACCTCTTCAAAAGTGTAACGCAAAAAAAAACACATCTCCACAAGTGCGGCGAAGAAAGTCTATCTCTAAAAGTGTAACGCAAAATAAAAAACCATCTCCAAAAGTGCCACGAAAAAAAAACACATCTCCAAAAGTGCGATGCAAAAAAAACACATCTTCAAAAGTGCGGCAAAAAAAACACATCTCCAAAAGTGCGAAGCAAAAAGAAAACACCTCTCCAAAAGTGTAATGCAAAAAGAAAACATCTCCATAAGTGCGACGTAGAATAACTCGTCTCCAAAAGTATAACGCGAAAAAAACACATCTCCAAAAGTGCGACGCAAAAAAAACACGCCTCTAATAGTGCGACGCAAAACAAACGAATCTCTAAAAGTGTAACGCAAAAAAAACACATCTTCAAAAGTTTAACGAAGAATGAACATCTCCAAAAGTGCGTCGAAGAGAAACACATCTCCATAAGTGCGACGCAAAAAAAAACATCTCCACAAGTGCGGCAAAGGAAAACACATCTCTAAAAGTGTAACGCGAAATAAAAAAACATCTCCAAAAGTGCGGCGAAAAAAAACACATCTCCAAAAGAGCCACGAAAAAAAAACATCTCTCAAAGTGCGGCGAAGAAAAACACATCTCCAAAAGTGCCACGAAAAAAAAACACATCTCCAAAAGTGCGACGCAAAAAAAACACATTTCCGAAAGTGCGGCAAAAAAAACACATCTCCAAAAGTGCGAAGCAAAAAGAAAACACCTCTTCAAAAGTGTAACGCAAAAAAAAAACACATCTCCACAAGTGCGGCGAAGAAAGTCTATCTCTAAAAGTGTAACGCAAAATAAAAAACCATCTCCAAAAGTGCCACGAAAAAAAAACACATCTCCAAAAGTGCGATGCAAAAGAAACACATCTCCAAAAGTGCGGCAAAAAAAACACATCTCCAAAAGTGCGAAGCAAAAAGAAAACACCTCTCCAAAAGTGTAATGCAAAAAGAAAACATCTCCATAAGTGCGACGTAAAATAACTCGTCTCCAAAAGTATAACGCGAAAAAAACACATCTCCAAAAGTGCGACGCAAAAAAACACGCCTCTAAAAGTGCAACGCAAAACAAACGAATCTCTAAAAGTGTAACGCAAAAAAAACACATCTTCAAAAGTTTAACGAAGAATGAACATCTCCAAAAGTGCGTCGAAGAAAAACACATCTCCATAAGTGCGACGCAAAAAAAACACATCTCCAAAAGTGTAACGCAAAAAAAAACATATCTCTAAAAGTGCCACGCTAAGAAAACTAATCTCCAAAAGTGCAACGCGAATAAAACGCATCTGCGAAAGTGTAACGCAAAAAAAAACATCTCCACAAATGCAGCGAAGAAAAACACATCTCTAAAAGTGTAACGCAAAATAAAACAAAATCTCCAAAAGTGCGGCAAAGAAAAACACATCTCCAAAAGAGCCACGAAAAAAAACACATCTTCAAAAGTGCGGCAAAAAAAAACACATCTCCAAAAGTGCAACGCAAAAAAAAACATATCTCCAAAAGTGCAACGCGAATAAAACGCATCTGCGAAAGTGTAACGGAAAAAAAACATCTCCAAAAAAATTACGCATAAAAAACATCTCTGAAAGTGCCGCAAAGAAAAACAGATCTCCAAAAGTGCGACGCAAAAAAAAAACATCTTCAAAAGTGCGACGCAAAAGAAACACATCTCCAAAAGTGTAACGCAAAAAAAAAAACATCTCCACAAGTGCAGCAAAAAAAAACACATCTCTAAAAGTGTAACGCAAAATAAAAAAAATATCTCCAAAAGTGCGGCGGAGAAAAACACATCTCCAAAAGAGCCACGAAAAAAAACACATCTTCAAAAGTGCGGCAAAAAAAAACACATCTCCAAAAGTGCAACGCAAAAAAAAACATATCTCCAAAAGTGCAACGCGAATAAAACGCATCTGCGAAAGTGTAACGGAAAAAAAACACATCTCCAAAAGTGTAACGCTAAAAAAACATCTCCAAAAAATTACGCATAAAAACATCTCTGAAAGTGCCGCAAAGAAAAACAGATCTCCAAAAGTGCGACGCAAAAAAAAAAACATCTTCAAAAGTGCGACGCAAAAGAAACACATCTCCAAAAGTGTAACGCAAAAAAAAAACATCTCCACAAGTGCAGCAAAGAAAAACACATCTCCAAAAGTGCAACGCAAAAAAAAACACATCTCCAAAAGTGCAACGAAAAAAAACTCGTCTTCAAAAGTATAACGCGAAAAAAACACATCTCCAAAAGTGCGACGCAAAAAAACACGACTCTAAAAGTGCGACGCAAAACAAACGAATCTCTAAAAGTGTAATGCAAAAAAAACACATCTTCAAAAGTTTTACGAAAAATAAACATCTCCGAAAGTGTAACACCAAAAAAAAACACATCTCTAAAAGTTCGACGCTAAGAAAACATCTCCAAAAAAATTACGCCAAAAAAAACATCTCCGAAAGTTTAACGCAAAAAAAAACACATCTCCAAGAGTTTAACGAAAAATAAACATCTCTAAAATTGCGGCGAAGAAAAACACATCTCCATAAGTGCGACGAAAAAAAAATCTCATCTTCAAAAGTGTAACGCAAAAAAAAACATCTCCAAAAGTGCGGTGAAGAAAAACACATCTTCAAAAGAGCGGCGAAGAGAAACATATCTCCAGAAGTGTAACGCGAAAAAACACATCTTTAAAAGTGCGATGCAAAAAAAAAACATCTGCGCAAGTGCAACGCCAAAAAAACACATCTCCAAAAGTATAACGCAAAATAAACATCTCCAAAAGTGCGGCGAAGGAAAACACATCTCCACAAGAGCGGCTAAAAAAGCACACCTCAAGAAGTGTAACCCGAAAAAAACACATCTCCAAAAGTGCGACACAAAAAAAACACATCTGCGAAAGTGTAACGGAAAAAAAACATCTCCAAAAGTGTAACGCAAAGAAAAACATCTCCAAAAGTGCAACGCAAAAAAAACACATCTCCAAAAGTGTAACGCAAAAAAAAAACACATCTCTAAAAGTGCGACGCTAAGAAAACATCTCCAAAAGTGTAACGCAAAAAAAACCCATCTCCAAAAGTTTAACGAAGAATGAACATCTCCAAAAGTGCGTCGAAGAAAAACACATCTCCATAAGTGCGACGCAAAAAAAACACATCTCCAAAAGTGTAACGCAAAAAAAAACATATCTCTAAAAGTGCCACGCTAAGAAAACTAATCTCCAAAAGTGCAACGCGAATAAAACGCATCTGCGAAAGTGTAACGCAAAAAAAAACATCTCCACAAATGCAGCGAAGAAAAACACATCTCTAAAAGTGTAACGCAAAATAAAACAAAATCTCCAAAAGTGCGGCAAAGAAAAACACATCTCCAAAAGAGCCACGAAAAAAAACACATCTTCAAAAGTGCGGCAAAAAAAAACACATCTCCAAAAGTGCAACGCAAAAAAAAACATATCTCCAAAAGTGCAACGCGAATAAAACGCATCTGCGAAAGTGTAACGGAAAAAAAACATCTCCAAAAAAATTACGCATAAAAAACATCTCTGAAAGTGCCGCAAAGAAAAACAGATCTCCAAAAGTGCGACGCAAAAAAAAAACATCTTCAAAAGTGCGACGCAAAAGAAACACATCTCCAAAAGTGTAACGCAAAAAAAAAACATCTCCACAAGTGCAGCAAAAAAAAACACATCTCTAAAAGTGTAACGCAAAATAAAAAAAATATCTCCAAAAGTGCGGCGGAGAAAAACACATCTCCAAAAGAGCCACGAAAAAAAACACATCTTCAAAAGTGCGGCAAAAAAAAACACATCTCCAAAAGTGCAACGCAAAAAAAAACATATCTCCAAAAGTGCAACGCGAATAAAACGCATCTGCGAAAGTGTAACGGAAAAAAAACACATCTCCAAAAGTGTAACGCTAAAAAAAACATCTCCAAAAAAATTACGCATAAAAAACATCTCTGAAAGTGCCGCAAAGAAAAACAGATCTCCAAAAGTGCGACGCAAAAAAAAAACATCTTCAAAAGTGCGACGCAAAAGAAACACATCTCCAAAAGTGTAACGCAAAAAAAAAAACATCTCCACAAGTGCAGCAAAGAAAAACACATCTCCAAAAGTGCAACGCAAAAAAAAACACATCTCCAAAAGTGCAACGAAAAAAAACTCGTCTTCAAAAGTATAACGCGAAAAAAACACATCTCCAAAAGTGCGACGCAAAAAAAACACGACTCTAAAAGTGCGACGCAAAACAAACGAATCTCTAAAAGTGTAATGCAAAAAAAACACATCTTCAAAAGTTTTACGAAAAATAAACATCTCCGAAAGTGTAACACCAAAAAAAAACACATCTCTAAAAGTTCGACGCTAAGAAAACATCTCCAAAAAAATTACGCCAAAAAAAACATCTCCGAAAGTTTAACGCAAAAAAAAACACATCTCCAAGAGTTTAACGAAAAATAAACATCTCTAAAATTGCGGCGAAGAAAAACACATCTCCATAAGTGCGACGAAAAAAAAATCTCATCTTCAAAAGTGTAACGCAAAAAAAAACATCTCCAAAAGTGCGGTGAAGAAAAACACATCTTCAAAAGAGCGGCGAAGAGAAACATATCTCCAGAAGTGTAACGCGAAAAAAACACATCTTTAAAAGTGCGATGCAAAAAAAAAAACATCTGCGCAAGTGCAACGCCAAAAAAACACATCTCCAAAAGTATAACGCAAAATAAACATCTCCAAAAGTGCGGCGAAGGAAAACACATCTCCACAAGAGCGGCTAAAAAAGCACACCTCAAGAAGTGTAACCCGAAAAAAACACATCTCCAAAAGTGCGACACAAAAAAAACACATCTGCGAAAGTGTAACGGAAAAAAAACATCTCCAAAAGTGTAACGCAAAGAAAAACATCTCCAAAAGTGCAACGCAAAAAAAACACATCTCCAAAAGTGTAACGCAAAAAAAAAACACATCTCTAAAAGTGCGACGCTAAGAAAACATCTCCAAAAGTGTAACGCAAAAAAAACCCATCTCCAAAAGTGCGACGCAAAAAAAACATCTCCAAAAGTGTAACGCAAAAATAACATCTCCAAAAGTGCGGCGAAGGAAAACACATCTTCACAAGAGCGGCTAAAAAAACACATCTCAAGAAGTGTAACGCGAAAAAAACACATCTCCAAAAGTGCGACACAAAAAAAACACATCTGCGAAAGTGTAACGGAAAAAAAACACATCTCCAAAAGTGCGACGAAAAAATAACACATCTCCAAAAGTATGACGCTAAAAAAAACATCACCAAAAGTTCAGCAATGAAAAACACATCTCTAGAAGTGTAACGCGAAAAAAACACATCTCCAAAAGTGTAATGCAAAGAAAAACACATCTCTAGAAGTGCGTCGCTAAGAAAACTAATCTCCAAAAGTGTGACGCAAAAAAAACACATCTGCTAAAGTGTAACGGAAAAAAAAACACATCTCTAAAAGTGTAACGCAAAAAAAAACAACTCCAGAAGTGCGACGCAAAAAAAAAATCTCCAAAAGTGTAACGCAAAAAAAAACCCATCTCCAAAAGTGCGACGCAAAAAAAACATCTCTGAAAGTGTAACGCAAAAATAACATCACCAAAAGTGCGGCGAAGAAAAACACATCTTTAAAAAAGCGGCGAAGAAAAACACATCTCCAGAAGTGTAACGCAAAAAACACATCTTCAAAAAGTGCGACGCAAAAAAACACGCCTCCAAAAGTGCGACGCAAAAAAACGAATCTCCAAAAGTGTAACGCAAAAAAAACCCATTTTCAAAAGTTTAACGAAAAATAAACATCTCTAAAAATGCGGCAAAGAAAAACACATCTCCATAAGTGCGACGAAAAAAAAATATCATCTCCAAAAGTGTAATGCAAAAAAAAACCCATCTCCAAAAGTGCGACGCAAAAAAAACATCTCTAAAAGTGTAACGCAAAAATAACATCACCAAAAGTGCGGCGAAGAAAAACACATCTTTAAAAAAGCGGCGAAGAAAAACACATCTCCAGAAGTGTAACGCAAAAAAACACATCTTCAAAAGTGCGACGCTAAAAAAACAGGCCTCCAAAAGTGCGACGCAAAAAAAACGAATCTCCAAAAGTGTAACGCAAAAAAAACCTATTTTCAAAAGTTTAACGAAAAATAAACATTTTCAAAAATGCGGCAAAGAAAAACACATCTCCATAAGTGCGACGAAAAAAAAATCTCATCTCCAAAAGTGTAACGCAAAAAAAATATCTCCAAAAATGCGGTGAAGAAAAACACATCTTCAAAAGAGCGACGCAAAAATAACACATCTCCGAAAGTGTAACGTAAAAAGAAAAGATCTCCATAAGTGCGACGTAAAATAACACATCTCCAAAAGTATGACGCGAAAAAAAAATATCACCAAAAGTTCAGCGATGAAAAACTCATCTCCAAAAGTGCGGCGAAGAAAAACACATCTCCAGAAGTGTAACGCTAAAAAAACAGATCTCCAAAAGTTTAACGAAAAATAAACATCTCTAAAATTGCGGCGAAGAAAAACACATTTTCAAAAGAGCGGCGGAAAGATACTCATATCCAGAAGTGTGACGTGAAAAAAACCCATCTCCAAAAGTGTAACGCAAAAAAAACACGCCTCCAAAAGTGCAACGCAAAAAAAACACATCTGCGAAAGTGCAACGCAAAAAAAAACACATCTCCAAAAGTGTAACGCGAAAAAAAAACATCTTCAAAAGAGCGGCGAAGAAAAACACATCTCCAAAAGTGTAACGCAGAAAAAATATCTTCAAAAGAGCGGCGAAGAAAAACACATCTCCAAAAGTGTAACGCAGAAAAAATATCTCCAAAAGTGCGGCGAAGAAAAACACATCTTCAAAAGAGCGGCGAAGAGAAACATATCTCCAGAAGTGTAACGCGAAAAAAACACATATCCAAAAGTGCGAGGCAAAAGAAACACGCCTCCAAAAGTGCGACGCAAAGAAAACACATCTGCGAAAGTGTAACGGAAAAAAAACATCTCCAAAAGTGTAACGCAAAGAAAAACATCTCCAAAAGTGCAACGCAAAAAAAACACATCTCCAAAAGTGTAACGCAAAAAAAAAACACATCTCTAAAAGTGCGACGCTAAGAAAACATCTCCAAAAGTGTAACGCAAAAAAAACCCATCTCCAAAAGTGCGACGCAAAAAAAACATCTCCAAAAGTGTAACGCAAAAATAACATCTCCAAAAGTGCGGCGAAGGAAAACACATCTTCACAAGAGCGGCTAAAAAAACACATCTCAAGAAGTGTAACGCGGAAAAAACACATCTCCAAAAGTGCGACACAAAAAAAACACATCTGCGAAAGTGTAACGGAAAAAAAACACATCTCCAAAAGTGCGACGAAAAAATAACACATCTCCAAAAGTGTAACGTAAAAAGAAAACATCTCCATAAGTGCGACGTAAAATAACACATCTCCAAAAGTATGACGCTAAAAAAAACATCACCAAAAGTTCAGCAATGAAAAACACATCTCTAGAAGTGTAACGCGAAAAAAACACATCTCCAAAAGTGCGGCGAAGGAAAACACATCTCCACAAAAGCGGCTAAAAAAACACATCTCCAAAAGTGTTACGCAAAGAAAAACATCTCCAAAAGTGCAACGCAAAAAAAACACATCTCCAAAAGTGTAACGCAAAAAAAAACACATCTCTAAAAGTGCGACGCTAAGAAAACATCTCCAAAAGTGTGACGCAAAAAAAACCCATCTCCAAAAGTGCGACGCAAAAAAAACATCTCCAAAAGTGTAACGCAAAAATAACATCACCATAAGTGCGGCGAAGAAAATCATATCTTCAAAAAAGCGGCAAAGAAAAACACATCTCCAGAAGTGTAACGCAAAGAAAAACATCTCCAAAAGTGCAACGCAAAAAAAACACATCTCCAAAAGTGTAACGCAAAAAAAAACACATCTCTAAAAGTGCGACGCTAAGAAAACATCTCCAAAAGTGCGGCAAAAAAAACACATCTCCAAAAGTGCGAAGCAAAAAGAAAACACCTCTCCAAAAGTGTAATGCAAAAAGAAAACATCTCCATAAGTGCGACGTAAAATAACTCGTCTCCAAAAGTATAACGCGAAAAAAACACATCTCCAAAAGTGCGACGCAAAAAAACACGCCTCTAAAAGTGCGACGCAAAACAAACGAATCTCTAAAAGTGTAACGCAAAAAAAACACATCTTCAAAAGTTTAACGAAGAATGAACATCTCCAAAAGTGCGTCAAAGAAAAACACATCTCCATAAGTGCGACGCAAAAAAAACACATCTCCAAAAGTGTAACGCAAAAAAAAACATATCTCTAAGAGTGCCACGCTAAGAAAACTAATTTCCAAAAGTGCAACGCGAATAAAACGCATCTGCGAAAGTGTAACGCAAAAAAAAAACATCTCCACATATGCAGCGAAGAAAAACACATCTCTAAAAGTGTAACGCAAAATAAAAAAAATATCTCCAAAAGTGCGGCAAAGAAAAACACATCTCCAAAAGAGCCACGAAAAAAAACACATCTTCAAAAGTGCGGCAAAAAAAAACACATCTCCAAAAGTGCAACGCAAAAAAAAACATATCTCCAAAAGTGCAACGCGAATAAAACGCATCTGCGAAAGTGTAACGGAAAAAAAACACATCTCCAAAAGTGTAACGCTAAAAAAAACATCTCCAAAAAAATTTACCAAAAAAAACATCTCTGAAAGTGCCGCAAAGAAAAATAGATCTCCAAAAGTGCGACGCAAAAAAAAAACATCTCCAAAAGTGCGACGCAAAAGAAATACATCTCCAAAAGTGTAACGCAAAAAAAAAACATCTTCACAAGTGCAGCAAAGAAAAACACATCTTTAAAAGTGTAACGCGAAATAAAAAAAATATCTCCAAAAGTGCGGCGGAGAAAAACACATCTCCAAAAGAGCCACGAAAAAAAACACATCTTCAAAAGTGCGGCAAAAAAAAACACATCTCCAAAAGTGCAACGCAAAAAAAAACATATCTCCAAAAGTGCAACGCGAATAAAACGCATCTGCGAAAGTGTAACGGAAAAAAACACATCTCCAAAGTGTGTAACGCTAAAAAAAACATCTCCAAAAAAATTACGCATAAAAAACATCTCTGAAAGTGCCGCAAAGAAAAATAGATCTCCAAAAGTGCGACGCAAAAAAAAAACATCTCCAAAAGTGCGACGCAAAAGAAATACATCTCCAAAAGTGTAACGCAAAAAAAAACATCTTCACAAGTGCAGCAAAGAAAAACACATCTTTAAAAGTGTAACGCGAAATAAAAAAATATCTCCAAAAGTGCGGCGGAGAAAAACACATCTCCAAAAGAGCCACGAAAAAAAACACATCTTCAAAAGTGCGGCAAAAAAAAACACATCTCCAAAAGTGCAACGCAAAAAAAAACATCTCCAAAAGTGCAACGCGAATAAAACGCATCTGCGAAAGTGTAACGGAAAAAAAACACATCTCCAAAAGTGTAACGCTAAAAAAAACATCTCCAAAAAAATTACGCATAAAAAACATCTCTGAAAGTGCCGCAAAGAAAAACAGATCTCCAAAAGTGCGACGCAAAAAAAAACGCCTCTAAAAGTGCGACGCAAAAGAAACGAATCTCTAAAAGTGTAATGCAAAAAAAACACATCTTCAAAAGTTTTACGAAAAATAAACATCTCCAAAAGTGTAACACCAAAAAAAACACATCTCTAAAAGTTCGACGCTAAGAAAACATCTCCAGAAGTGCGACGCAAAAAAAAAATCTCCAAAAGTGTAACGCAAAAAAAAACCCATCTCCAAAAGTGCGACGCAAAAAAAACATCTCTAAAAGTGTAACGCAAAAATAACATCACCAAAAGTGCGGCGAAGAAAAACACATCTTTAAAAAAGCGGCGAAGAAAAACACATCTCCATAAGTGCGACGAAAAAAAAATATCATCTCCAAAAGTGTAATGCAAAAAAAAACCCATCTCCAAAAGTGCGACGCAAAAAAAACATCTCTATAAGTGTAACGCAAAAATAACATCACCAAAAGTGCGGCGAAGAAAAACACATCTTTAAAAAAGCGGCGAAGAAAAACACATCTCCAGAAGTGTAACGCAAAAAAACACATCTCCAAAAGTGCGACGCAAAAAAAAAACATCTTCAAAAGTGTAACGCAAAAAAAAACATATCTCTAAAAGTGCCACGCTAAGAAAACTAATCTCCAAAAGTGCAACGCGAATAAAACGCATCTGCGAAAGTGTAACGCAAAAAAAAACATCTCCACAAATGCAGCGAAGAAAAACACATCTCTAAAAGTGTAACGCAAAATAAAACAAAATCTCCAAAAGTGCGGCAAAGAAAAACACATCTCCAAAAGAGCCACGAAAAAAAACACATCTTCAAAAGTGCGGCAAAAAAAAACACATCTCCAAAAGTGCAACGCAAAAAAAAACATATCTCCAAAAGTGCAACGCGAATAAAACGCATCTGCGAAAGTGTAACGGAAAAAAAACATCTCCAAAAAAATTACGCATAAAAAACATCTCTGAAAGTGCCGCAAAGAAAAACAGATCTCCAAAAGTGCGACGCAAAAAAAAAACATCTTCAAAAGTGCGACGCAAAAGAAACACATCTCCAAAAGTGTAACGCAAAAAAAAAACATCTCCACAAGTGCAGCAAAAAAAAACACATCTCTAAAAGTGTAACGCAAAATAAAAAAAATATCTCCAAAAGAGCGGCGGAGAAAAACACATCTCCAAAAGAGCCACGAAAAAAACACATCTTCAAAAGTGCGGCAAAAAAAAACATCTCTCAAAAGTGCAACGCAAAAAAAAACATATCTCCAAAAGTGCAACGCGAATAAAACGCATCTGCGAAAGTGTAACGGAAAAAAAACACATCTCCAAAAGTGTAACGCTAAAAAAAACATGTCCAAAAAAAATTACGCATAAAAACATCTCTGAAAGTGCCGCAAAGAAAAACAGATCTCCAAAAGTGCGACGCAAAAAAAAAACATCTTCAAAAGTGCGACGCAAAAGAAACACATCTCCAAAAGTGTAACGCAAAAAAAAAACATCTCCACAAGTGCAGCAAAGAAAAACACATCTCCAAAAGTGCAACGCAAAAAAAAACACATCTCCAAAAGTGCAACGAAAAAAAACTCGTCTTCAAAAGTATAACGCGAAAAAAACACATCTCCAAAAGTGCGACGCAAAAAAAACACGACTCTAAAAGTGCGACGCAAAACAAACGAATCTCTAAAAGTGTAATGCAAAAAAAACACATCTTCAAAAGTTTTACGAAAAATAAACATCTCCGAAAGTGTAACACCAAAAAAAAACACATCTCTAAAAGTTCGACGCTAAGAAAACATCTCCAAAAAAATTACGCCAAAAAAAACATCTCCGAAAGTTTAACGCAAAAAAAAACACATCTCCAAGAGTTTAACGAAAAATAAACATCTCTAAAATTGCGGCGAAGAAAAACACATCTCCATAAGTGCGACGAAAAAAAAATCTCATCTTCAAAAGTGTAACGCAAAAAAAAACATCTCCAAAAGTGCCGTGAAGAAAAACACATCTTCAAAAGAGCGGCGAAGAGAAACATATCTCCAGAAGTGTAACGCGAAAAAAACACATCTCCAAAAGTGTAACGCAAAAAAAAAACACATCTCTAAAAGTGCGACGCTAAGAAAACATCTCCAAAAGTGTAACGCAAAAAAAACCCATCTCCAAAAGTGCGACGCAAAAAAAACATCTCCAAAAGTGTAACGCAAAAATAACATCTCCAAAAGTGCGGCGAAGGAAAACACATCTTCACAAGAGCGGCTAAAAAAACACATCTCAAGAAGTGTAACGCGAAAAAAACACATCTCCAAAAGTGCGACACAAAAAAAACACATCTGCGAAAGTGTAACGGAAAAAAAACACATCTCCAAAAGTGCGACGAAAAAATAACACATCTCCAAAAGTATGACGCTAAAAAAAACATCACCAAAAGTTCAGCAATGAAAAACACATCTCTAGAAGTGTAACGCGAAAAAAACACATCTCCAAAAGTGTAATGCAAAGAAAAACACATCTCTAGAAGTGCGTCGCTAAGAAAACTAATCTCCAAAAGTGCGACGCAAAAAAAACACATCTGCTAAAGTGTAACGGAAAAAAAACACATCTCTAAAAGTGTAACGCAAAAAAAAACAACTCCAGAAGTGCGACGCAAAAAAAAAATCTCCAAAAGTGTAACGCAAAAAAAAACCCATCTCCAAAAGTGCGACGCAAAAAAAACATCTCTGAAAGTGTAACGCAAAAATAACATCACCAAAAGTGCGGCGAAGAAAAACACATCTTTAAAAAAGCGGCGAAGAAAAACACATCTCCAGAAGTGTAACGCAAAAAAACACATCTTCAAAAGTGCGACGCAAAAAAAACACGCCTCCAAAAGTGCGACGCAAAAAAAACGAATCTCCAAAAGTGTAACGCAAAAAAAACCCATTTTCAAAAGTTTAACGAAAAATAAACATCTCTAAAAATGCGGCAAAGAAAAACACATCTCCATAAGTGCGACGAAAAAAAAATATCATCTCCAAAAGTGTAATGCAAAAAAAAACCCATCTCCAAAAGTGCGACGCAAAAAAAACATCTCTAAAAGTGTAACGCAAAAATAACATCACCAAAAGTGCGGCGAAGAAAACACATCTTTAAAAAAGCGGCGAAGAAAAACACATCTCCAGAAGTGTAACGCAAAAAAACACATCTTCAAAAGTGCGACGCTAAAAAAACAGGCCTCCAAAAGTGCGACGCAAAAAAAACGAATCTCCAAAAGTGTAACGCAAAAAAAACCTATTTTCAAAAGTTTAACGAAAAATAAACATTTTCAAAAATGCGGCAAAGAAAAACACATCTCCATAAGTGCGACGAAAAAAAAATCTCATCTCCAAAAGTGTAACGCAAAAAAAATATCTCCAAAAATGCGGTGAAGAAAAACACATCTTCAAAAGAGCGACGCAAAAATAACACATCTCCGAAAGTGTAACGTAAAAAGAAAAGATCTCCATAAGTGCGACGTAAAATAACACATCTCCAAAAGTATGACGCGAAAAAAAAATATCACCAAAAGTTCAGCGATGAAAAACTCATCTCCAAAAGTGCGGCGAAGAAAAACACATCTCCAGAAGTGTAACGCTAAAAAAACAGATCTCCAAAAGTTTAACGAAAAATAAACATCTCTAAAATTGCGGCGAAGAAAAACACATTTTCAAAAGAGCGGCGGAAAGATACTCATATCCAGAAGTGTGACGTGAAAAAAACCCATCTCCAAAAGTGTAACGCAAAAAAAAACACGCCTCCAAAAGTGCAACGCAAAAAAAACACATCTGCGAAAGTGCAACGCAAAAAAAAACACATCTCCAAAAGTGTAACGCGAAAAAAAAACATCTTCAAAAGAGCGGCGAAGAAAAACACATCTCCAAAAGTGTAACGCAGAAAAAATATCTTCAAAAGAGCGGCGAAGAAAAACACATCTCCAAAAGTGTAACGCAGAAAAAATATCTCCAAAAGTGCGGCGAAGAAAAACACATCTTCAAAAGAGCGGCGAAGAGAAACATATCTCCAGAAGTGTAACGCGAAAAAAACACATATCCAAAAGTGCGAGGCAAAAGAAACACGCCTCCAAAAGTGCGACGCAAAGAAAACACATCTGCGAAAGTGTAACGGAAAAAAAACATCTCCAAAAGTGTAACGCAAAGAAAAACATCTCCAAAAGTGCAACGCAAAAAAAACACATCTCCAAAAGTGTAACGCAAAAAAAAAACACATCTCTAAAAGTGCGACGCTAAGAAAACATCTCCAAAAGTGTAACGCAAAAAAAACCCATCTCCAAAAGTGCGACGCAAAAAAAACATCTCCAAAAGTGTAACGCAAAAATAACATCTCCAAAAGTGCGGCGAAGGAAAACACATCTTCACAAGAGCGGCTAAAAAAACACATCTCAAGAAGTGTAACGCGGAAAAAACACATCTCCAAAAGTGCGACACAAAAAAAACACATCTGCGAAAGTGTAACGGAAAAAAAACACATCTCCAAAAGTATGACGCTAAAAAAAACATCACCAAAAGTTCAGCAATGAAAAACACATCTCTAGAAGTGTAACGCGAAAAAAACACATCTCCAAAAGTGCGGCGAAGGAAAACACATCTCCACAAAAGCGGCTAAAAAAACACATCTCAAGAAGTGTAACGCGAAAAAAACACATCTCCAAAAGTGCGACACAAAAAAAAACACATCTGCGAAAGTGTAACGGAAAAAAAACATCTCCAAAAGTGTTACGCAAAGAAAAACATCTCCAAAAGTGCAACGCAAAAAAAACACATCTCCAAAAGTGTAACGCAAAAAAAAACACATCTCTAAAAGTGCGACGCTAAGAAAACATCTCCAAAAGTGTGACGCAAAAAAAACCCATCTCCAAAAGTGCGACGCAAAAAAAACATCTCCAAAAGTGTAACGCAAAAATAACATCACCATAAGTGCGGCGAAGAAAATCATATCTTCAAAAAAGCGGCAAAGAAAAACACATCTCCAGAAGTGTAACGCAAAGAAAAACATCTCCAAAAGTGCAACGCAAAAAAAACACATCTCCAAAAGTGTAACGCAAAAAAAAACTTATCTCTAAAAGTGCGACGCTAAGAAAACATCTCCAAAAGTGCGGCAAAAAAAACACATCTCCAAAAGTGCGAAGCAAAAAGAAAACACCTCTCCAAAAGTGTAATGCAAAAAGAAAACATCTCCATAAGTGCGACGTAAAATAACTCGTCTCCAAAAGTATAACGCGAAAAAAACACATCTCCAAAAGTGCGACGCAAAAAAACACGCCTCTAAAAGTGCGACGCAAAACAAACGAATCTCTAAAAGTGTAACGCAAAAAAAACACATCTTCAAAAGTTTAACGAAGAATGAACATCTCCAAAAGTGCGTCAAAGAAAAACACATCTCCATAAGTGCGACGCAAAAAAAACACATCTCCAAAAGTGTAACGCAAAAAAAAAACATATCTCTAAGAGTGCCACGCTAAGAAAACTAATTTCCAAAAGTGCAACGCGAATAAAACGCATCTGCGAAAGTGTAACGCAAAAAAAAAACATCTCCACATATGCAGCGAAGAAAAACACATCTCTAAAAGTGTAACGCAAAATAAAAAAAATATCTCCAAAAGTGCGGCAAAGAAAAACACATCTCCAAAAGAGCCACGAAAAAAAACACATCTTCAAAAGTGCGGCAAAAAAAAACACATCTCCAAAAGTGCAACGCAAAAAAAAACATATCTCCAAAAGTGCAACGCGAATAAAACGCATCTGCGAAAGTGTAACGGAAAAAAAACACATCTCCAAAAGTGTAACGCTAAAAAAAACATCTCCAAAAAAATTACGCATAAAAAACATCTCTGAAAGTGCCGCAAAGAAAAATAGATCTCCAAAAGTGCGACGCAAAAAAAAAACATCTCCAAAAGTGCGACGCAAAAGAAATACATCTCCAAAAGTGTAACGCAAAAAAAAAAACATCTTCACAAGTGCAGCAAAGAAAAACACATCTTTAAAAGTGTAACGCGAAATAAAAAAATATCTCCAAAAGTGCGGCGGAGAAAAACACATCTCCAAAAGAGCCACGAAAAAAAACACATCTTCAAAAGTGCGGCAAAAAAAAACACATCTCCAAAAGTGCAACGCAAAAAAAACATATCTCCAAAAGTGCAACGCGAATAAAACGCATCTGCGAAAGTGTAACGGAAAAAAAACACATCTCCAAAAGTGTAACGCTAAAAAAAACATCTCCAAAAAAATTACGCATAAAAAACATCTCTGAAAGTGCCGCAAAGAAAAATAGATCTCCAAAAGTGCGACGCAAAAAAAAAACATCTCCAAAAGTGCGACGCAAAAGAAATACATCTCCAAAAGTGTAACGCAAAAAAAAAACATCTTCACAAGTGCAGCAAAGAAAAACACATCTTTAAAAGTGTAACGCAAAATAAAAAAAATATCTCCAAAAGTGCGGCGGAGAAAAACACATCTCCAAAAGAGCCACGAAAAAAAACACATCTTCAAAAGTGCGGCAAAAAAAAACACATCTCCAAAAGTGCAACGCAAAAAAAAACATATCTCCAAAAGTGCAACGCGAATAAAACGCATCTGTGAAAGTGTAACGGAAAAAAAACACATCTCCAAAAGTGTAACGCTAAAAAAAACATCTCCAAAAAAATTACGCATAAAAAACATCTCTGAAAGTGCCGCAAAGAAAAACAGATCTCCAAAAGTGCGACGCAAAAAAAAAACGCCTCTAAAAGTGCGACGCAAAAGAAACGAATCTCTAAAAGTGTAATGCAAAAAAAACACATCTTCAAAAGTTTTACGAAAAATAAACATCTCCAAAAGTGTAACACCAAAAAAAACACATCTCTAAAAGTTCGACGCTAAGAAAACATCTCCAGAAGTGCGACGCAAAAAAAAAATCTCCAAAAGTGTAACGCAAAAAAAAACCCATCTCCAAAAGTGCGACGCAAAAAAAACATCTCTAAAAGTGTAACGCAAAAATAACATCACCAAAAGTGCGGCGAAGAAAAACACATCTTTAAAAAAGCGGCGAAGAAAAACACATCTCCATAAGTGCGACGAAAAAAAAATATCATCTCCAAAAGTGTAATGCAAAAAAAAACCCATCTCCAAAAGTGCGACGCAAAAAAAACATCTCTATAAGTGTAACGCAAAAATAACATCACCAAAAGTGCGGCGAAGAAAAACACATCTTTAAAAAAGCGGCGAAGAAAAACACATCTCCAGAAGTGTAACGCAAAAAAACACATCTCCAAAAGTGCGACGCAAAAAAAAAACATCTTCAAAAGTGCGACGCAAAAGAAACACATCTCCAAAAGTGTAACGCGAAAAAAAACATCACCAAAAGTTCAGCGAAGAAAAACACATCTCCAAAAGTGCGATGCAAAAAAAACACATCTCCAGAAGTGCGACGGAAAAAAAAACATCTTCAAAAGTATAACGCAAAAAAAACACGCCTCCAAAAGTGCGACGCAAAAAAAACGAATCATCAAAAGTGTAACGCAAAAAAAACACATCTCCTAAATTTTAACGAAAATTAAACATCTCTAACAGTGCGGCGAAGAAAAACATCTCCAAAAGTGCGACGCAAAAAAAAATCTCCATTAGTGCGACGCAAAAAAAACTCATTTCCAAAAATGTAACGCAAAAAAAAACATCTTTAAAAGTGCGGCGAGTAAAAACACATCTTTAAAAGAGCGGCGAAGAAATACACACGTTCAAAAGAGCGGCAAAGAAAAACACCCTTTTCGAAAACTGTCACCGTGTTTTTAAGGGGTGTTTTTTTTTGCCGCACTTTTGAAGATGTGTTTTTTTCGCTGCACTTTTGGAGATTTTTTCTCGCGTTACTCTTTTGGAGATGTGTTTTTTTTCGCCGCGCTTTTGGAAATGGGTTTTTTTTCGCGGCACAATTTTGATGTGTTTTTTTTCGCGGATCTTTTCATCTGTGTTTGTTTCCGTAGCTATCATCGAAGTGATCTCGGCTGAAGAGAAATAGAATGCTGTGACACTTTTTGTCGAAAGCTCTCTAAGACAGAAGAAAACGTATTTAGATAGGGAAATCGGTCGGAGTACGAATGATACTACAGGAGCGATGCTAATGTTTTTGCATAATCAAGAGACATTTACCAGTTCCATAGATTCGGGTTACGAGGGTGATGACGAGGATTTTTCTTAAACGAGAAAATCAAATCGTGCTCAATATGAATGTGTGACAAGTCAGCAAAAGTGCGAGATTTTGCTGTTGGATTTTGCTGCGAGATTTGGGGGTAGGTGAACGCCCTAAGAGAATGGTTAGAGTATCTCTTACGTGGCAAATGACTTCCATTCGTCGGGTGAGGGGAACGCGATTTTCAGAGGGTCGCCAGCCGTTTGCTGGTTACCCCTCACAAACCGTGGCTTTCCTTTTATGTGTATTTTTTCCAGGTTCAAGAAACTCCCGGCAGTCTGTTCGCAAATTTTTTTGTCAAACTAAGCATATATAAAGCAAAAAAAAATCATTATTATTATGATTATTTCACTAAATTTTTTTTTATAACTTCAATAAGTTTTAAAATTGTTTTCTACTATAAAATAGTTTCCTACTAGATAATATTTTACTTTTGATATGGTAATGTTAATTATCAAAATGAATTTTATTTTGATGTATTACTATTATTACAATTTAAATGGTTTATAAAATTTATAAATCGTCGATATAATTTGCTTATTAGTACCAGACAGGGTTTTTGCTCCAAGGTCAAGTAAAGATAGTCAAGTCAAGTCTCTCTCTCTATTTTTTCTAATATCTTGATAGCTTCGGTTAGAAGAATTTTTATGAAAGTTCTGCTTGGTACAAAAAAAATATCGAGAAAATCGGGAAACACTTTATTTCTACTTTAACCAATTAGCAATTTTTCATGCAAACCATTTAGCTGATATCTAAAAGAGTTATATTTACTGTTTTATTTTGTAAATTAAGAGTGAAATTCAACTTAATTAAATAAGATTTAGGTTTTATTTTAGATTATTAAATGTTTCAATTTAGAAAATATTATTTTAGTGGAAAATGGGTTTCCAAATCCACAATTTGTTCAAGATTTGTGTTATATTAAGTCTCACTTTAATCGTCTACCAACAATAATGACGAAATTGGAATAAGTGGGGCTATCTTTAACTAAATAAATTGAAATCGTAAAACGACAATGAGATATAAATTTATAAGTTTCTTTTAGTGATTATAAAAAATAAATTTGTAAGCTTTTTTTAACGACAATAAACAATAAATTTATATGTTTGTATAAAGTTTTTTTAGCGACAACAAACAATCGCTTCAGCGACAATAATAAATTTGTAAGCTTTTTTAGCGACAATAAAGATGAATTTGTAAGCTTCTTTTAGCGACAACAAGCAATAAATTTGTATGCTTATATGAAATTTTTTTAGTGACAACAAACAATAAATCTGTACGCTTCAGCGACAATAATAAATGAATTTGTAATCTTTTTTAGCGACAATAAACAATAAATCTATACGCTTTTTTTTACAACAATGAGATATAAATTTATTAGTTTCTTTTAGCGATTATGACAAATAAATTTGTAAGCTTTTTTAGCGACAATAAAGATGAATTTGTAAGCTTCTTTTAGCGACAACAAGCAATAAATTTGTATGCTTATATAAAATTTTTTTAGTGAATACAAACAATAAATCTGTACGCTTCAGCGACAATAATAAATGAATTCGTAATCTTTTTTAGCGACAATAAATAATAAATCTATACGCTTTTTTCAACAACAATGAGATATAAATTTGTAAGTTTCTTTTAGCAATTATGACAAATAAATTTGTAAGCTTTTTTTAGCGACATTAAACAATAAATTTATATACTTGTTTGAAATTTTTTTAGCGACAACAAACAATCGCTTCAGTGACAATAATAAATGAATTTGTAATCATTTTTAACGACAGTAAACAATAAATTTGTACGCTTTTTTCAATGATAATGAGATATAAATTTATAAGTTTCTTTTAATTATTATAAAAAATAAATTTGTAAGCTTTTTTTAGCGACAATAAACAATAAATTTATATACTTGTATAAAATTTATTTAGCGGTAACAAACAATCGTTTCAGTGACAATAATAAATTTGTAAGCTTTTTTAGCGACAATAAAGATGAATTTGTAAGCTTCTTCTAGCGACAACAACCAATAAATTTGTATGCTTATATTAAATTTTTTTGGTGACAATAAACAATAAATCTGTACGCTTCAGCAACAATAATAAATGAATTTGTAATCTTTTTTAGCGACAGTAAACATCAAATTTGTACGCTTTTTTCAACGACAATGAGATATAAATTTATAAGTTTCTTTTAGTGATTATAAAAAATAAATTTGTAAGCTTTTTTTAGCGACAATAAACAATAAATTTATATGTTTGTATAAAGTTTTTTTAGCGAAAACAAACTATCGCTTCAGCGACAATAATAAATTTGTAACCTTTTTTTAGCGACAATAAAAATGAATTTGTAAGCTTCTTTTAGCGACAATGAAGATGAATTTGTAAGCTTCTTTTAGCGACAACAAACAATGTTTTTTATAAGCTTTTAATGCAGCCACATATTTTTATGCTGGTCTCAAGCCCAAAAATCTTTTATTAAGACAAATATGTAAATATTATTTCTAATTTAAAAAAAACATGTTTTATTTGAATACAATTGTTAATAAAGTACCTATGGATATTAAGCTAAATTCATTTTGTAATTCATAGTTTACTATTGTAATTAATAAATTTTTTCAATAATAATAATAAAGACACAATATATAGAAATAAAAATATGAGATTAGAAATAAAAATATTATATATTTATCTGAATAAAGAAAATGCAGAGAAGAAGCTTTGTATTATCAATTAATTATGTTTGCAATTATATTAATAGAATATTAATGATAATATTTTTTTTTTTATATTTGAAATTCAATATTAGAATACGAAAAAACTTTATATGATTAAATAGTTACAGTTACAATCATAATAATGAAATATTACTAATTATAATAATATTAAATTACTTATAATTGTTATTATAATAATAGAATATTATTAATAATAAGAAAATTTTTTTATTACTAATTACTTAATCATAATATCATAGTGGGGAGGAGGGCATAATGAGGGGGGGCTATAAAAAGTGAGGGAGAAGGGGAAGCAAATTGAGGGGGGGGCGAGGGGGGGCCTAAGTTACGTTAATTTCGGAATAGACATTTATAAGAGGAATTACAACGTAATTTGAGGGAAGGCAAATTGAGGGGGGGCTACAAAAATTGAGGGGCGGCGAGGGGGGCTGAGGGGGGGCCTAAGTTACATTAATTTTGGAATAGCCATTCATAAGAGAAATCACAACGTAATTTGAGGGGGGCTATGCCGACAGACATTTGAGGGGGGGCTGAGGGCGGGGGGTCGGTTGAATCTTGTCTTACGACTATATATATATATATCGATATTTACTATTTTCTTCAATTTCATTCAAACAAATAATATACTTCAATTCAATAAACATTTATTTAAATCCATTTTGTTCTATCAAACAAATGAAATAATTAATTTCAACTAAACCTTTTATTTGATTTATATATATATATATATATATATATATATATATATATATACATGATAGCTAATAATTATACGAAGGTTTCGACATTAATTAATACTCTTTATAAAGTTTATCGCACATAATACATTCAACATAAATGCCGCACGCATTACAATTTTATTATGATCTTCAATTCTGATTTTCCTTATGTATCAAACTGGAAGCCCTCCAACCACTTGCGAGATTCAGTAAAGAGGAAAATCAACGACGCCACCAAGCGGTAACATTATCAAACCATCGTACTGATTTGAATTAATTAATATAAATAAATAAATTATTTGAATAGATTATATGATTTAAATAACTAATTTAATATTTGTACTTCAGATGTTATCAAAAGATAATTTATTTTAAAAATATTCAAATGTTTTAAATGTAAAAAAAATCCAAAAAAGTTTGATTCAATAAATCATTTATTCAAAATATAAAGAAACGTTGTTAAATTGAATAAAGTATTTTAATTGATTTTAATTAAATAATTATTTGATCTTAATCATTTTATCACTCATAATTAATTTAGTCAACTTAAATAAATATTTTAATTTGGATAAATAAGCTTTTTACTAACTATTTATTTACATGTAAATAACTTTAAAAAATAAAGTCATTTGTTATAGATAAAAGATTTTATTGACAAAAAAAATCTTATTATTTAGATCAAATAAATATTATTTAAAGCGAATAAATGAGAATTTGAGTAAAAAATTCTTTTTCTTCATTCAAATCATCAATTTATTTCATTCAAACAAATAATTCAGTTGAATTCAATAAATATTTATTTGAATTCATTTTGTTCTATCAAACAAATGAAACATTTGATTTCAAATAAACCGTTTATTTCATTTAAATAATTATTCTGTTCTATCTAACTAAATTTTGGTTATTTCAAATAAATGCTAATTCAAATGAAGGTGTTTTTAATTTAAAACTAATTGATTTCATTCAAACAAATAATTTAGTTTAATTCAATATATATTTATTCAAATTCATTTTGTTCTATCAAACAAATGAAATATTTAATTTCAAATAAACCGTTTATTTCATTTAAATAATTATTCTGTTTTATTCAACTAAATTTTGGTTATTTCAAATAAATGCTAATTCAAATAAAGGTGTTTTTAATTCAAAACTGATTTATTTCATTCAAACAAATAATTTAGTTTAATATATATTTATTCAAAATAATTTTTTTCTATCAAACAAATTGAATATTTAATTTCAAATGAACCGTTTATTTCATTTAAATAATTATTCATTTTTATCCAACTAAATTTTGGTTATTTCAAATTGATGCTAATTCAAATAAACGTGTTTTTAATTCAAAACTGATTTATTTTATTCAAATAAATAATTTAGTTCAATTCAATATATATTTATTCAAATTAATTTTTTTCGTTCAAACAAATAAATATATTGATTTCAAATGAACCATTTATTTGATTCAATTAATGATTCTGTTTTATCTAACTAAATGTTGTTCATTTCAAATAAATGCTCATTCAAATAAGCGTGTTTTTAATTCAAAACTAATTTATTTTATTCAAACAAATAATTTAGTTTAATTCAATATATATTTATTCAAATTTATTTTGTTCTATCAAACAAATGAAATATTTGATTTCAAATAAACCGTTTATTTGATTTAAATAATGATTCTGTTTTATCTAACTAAATTTTGGTTGTTTCAAATAAATGCTAATTCAAATAAACCATTTTTTATATTCAAAATCAATTTGTTTCTTTTAAATAAATAATTTAGTTCAACTCAATAAATATTTATTCGAATTCATTTTGTCCTTTCAAACAATTGAATTTATTGATTTTAAATAAGCCGTTTATTTGATTCAATTAACGATTCTTTATAATCTAATTAAATGTTGTTTAATTCAAATAAATATAAATTTAAATATTTTTGTTATTAATTCCAAATAAATATTTGGTTGAAGCAAGAACTAAATATTTGATTTAACTAAATGTTTATTTGAATCAACTAATCGAAATTCAAATAAATATATTTAGTTGTTTCAACTAAACTTTTTTTTCAGTGTAGTTTAGGCTCATTAAGTAATTAAAAAGTATCCTAAATATCACTGAAAATCGTACAGAACGTTTTTTTTTCTATTTAAAATTATGCTGCAGCATTTTTGTAAGCTTTCTTGACATTTTTTCCTATTAATTAGGAGTACTAGCTTCTTGAAAAGTAAATTCCGCAAATTTCGAATGAGGTTCCCCCTTCACATTCATGGAAAATTTAGTATTTATATACTAAATTTAGGGATTTGAATGGATTCACTCCGGATGAGCTTAATGCGCACTTTGCTGGGGTGTCAGTCTCGCCGCAGGAGGATAGTGAAGAGCGATTGAGAATTCTTTCTCAATGCAATGAAAGTGGGTTTACCTTTAAACCAATTAGTTTTAATGATGTTGTTCTTGCAATTTTACATTTTTCCTCACAGGCTTGTGGTGAGGATGGTATTCCGCAAAGCGTGATAGTTAAAGCTTTACCATTTATTGGTGAACATCTTGTGATTCTGTTCAACTCCTCTTTTGCACTGGGGGTCTTTCCTTGCCGTTGGAAGCAAGCACGTATTATACCATTGAAAAAGTGTGCTGCACCTAAGCAACCAAAAGATTTTAGGCCTATAGCCATCTTATGTTTTCTTTCAAAGGTTCTTGAGAAGATCGCCCATGACCAACTGCAGGAGTACATTAAATCCAAAAAATTGCTCGATCCTATGCAGACGGGCTTCAGAAAAAACCATTCTACGCAGACTGCTGTACTTAAGCTTACAGACGATATAAGGTCAGGTCTAGACAGGAAACTTGTCACGTTACTGCTACTTTTTGACTTTAGTAAGGCATTCGACACGATCTCTCCCTCCAAACTTCTTGCGAGGCTTAGATCGATGGGGTGCTCCAGGGCCGCACTCGGATGGATTAACTCTTATTTATCAGGTAGGAAACAAATGGTTTCTACACATTTAAAGGAGAAATCGAATTGGCTAACAACCAATCTAGGAGTACCTCAGGGTTCGGTGCTGGGGCCTCTGTTGTTTTGCCTTTACATAAATGACGTACGTGACGCACTGGACTCTGGTTGCGTCGGGCATCTGCTGTATGCAGATGATCTTCAAATTTATACACAGGTCCCTTGTGATGATGTGGACGAGAGGATTCGTATTTTACAGAGAGCGGCCAGGGCGGTGTCGGGGTGGGCTGCTGGTGTTTCTCTCACTTTGAATGCTAGTAAAACAAAAGCGATCGTCTTTGGAAGTAATCGTTTTATTAAAAATTTTTATTCGGGTGAGCCAAGGACGATTGACCTGGGGAGCGGTATCGGTATTCCTTTCTCTGACACCGTTACGAGCCTTGGTGTTGTACTCGACTCTGAACTGTCGTGGGAACCGCATATTAAGAGCATGACGAAGCTGTCCGCCTTATAATAATATTTCAAATCCTAACTTATGAATAAACAATGCGTTTAATCGAGTTTTTTTGCTACAAAGAAAAAATTTGTAAGATTAAACTCTAGTGCGGACAACTCAAGAAATCCACCAAAATATTATGTATACAAAGTTATAATAAAAACTTTGAATATATCGTATTTTAAGGTTAGGTTTGTCGAGTTTGATGTCTAATTTCCAATCCAAGCTCATAAAAAAATAACAAGTCTAAATGATTTTTTATTTTAACAAAAATTATTGTATTAATATAGCTTTAGTGCGGACAAGTCATTATATTTATTTAATTTAAGAATTTAAAAAGATATTAATAAAATAAAAAAAGCGAAACTCGATTGCTGCAGCTCGGACATGCCGTTAATGTGTTGACTAAAAAATTTAATAGAGTGATTTATAGCCTGCGGTTTTTCCGTCGGTTCACCACTGAGGCTCTGCGTAAGCAGCTCGCAACCGCCCTGCTGTTCCCACATCTTGATTACTGCTCAGTGGTTTTGCTCGATGCTTCGCAGGAGTTACGAAGACGGCTACAGACAATGCAAAATTCATGTGTGAGATATGTATTAGGCGTGAGGATGGGTGATCACATCTCTCCCCATAGACATGCTTTGGGTTGGCTACGTACTGATTTGAGGAGACGGTATTTTATGGCTGTACTCATGTACAAAATCGTACGTATGAATACTCCCGAATATCTAGTGGGTCTCTTCACTAGATATATACCCAGAGCGACCACTAGGGGTGAGATTAAAGATCTTGCGGTGCCCTTCATGCGCGCTGAGACTGGAAGAAATTCCTTTCAAGTTCAAGGTGCGCATTTTTGGAACTCCCTACCTGCTGATATTAAAAATCTTCCATCAATCAGCAGGTTTAAAGCCGCTCTGAGGAGGTTTTTACTCGACCTCGATTAAATACTATTATTTTCGGACTATATCATATGTGTTAATTTATTATGTGATGTACCCTTAATAGATTTAAGGCATGATTGTATTTATTGGCGTGAATGTAAGATGTGTGTGCATAGAGTGAATGATTATATTTTTATCAGATTGACTTGTATATTACTGTACATTCAACTTTGCTGTGATTTTAACTTACTGAATACTGCTGATATTTCGACTGCGCTCTTTACACGCTTGATTTTATGTATTTCTTTTGAGTGATAGATATTGAGACTGATTTTTAACTATATTATTTATACTTTTTGCGTGTATTTATTCGTGTTATCTGTGATATCACTTTTATTTAATTTATTGACTTACTATTACAGTATTATTATCTCTTTTATGTTTTATGACTGTGATATCATACTTTACTATTTTGATTTTATATATGCAAGGCTATTTAAAGTATTTTATGTATTTTTTAGCTTTATTTGTAATTTCACACGCTTTTTTGTAATTATAATTCAAAATAAACAATATCTAATCTAATCTAATCTAATATACTAAATATACTAAATTTACAATACAAATAATTTTATACAAATCATTAGAATACTTATTTTTATAAAACTTAGATTTCATTCACGTGCAAATATTAAAGTTAATAATTAAACTTTTATGGTAGTTTTATAGGCACTGTTTAAGGGAACCAGATACTATTAGAAGCTTGAAAAAAAACATGTATAATTTGATATAAATTGCTGATGTTTGAAAATAACTAATTGCATATAAAAATACATTTAATTTCAAACATTTTTTGGTTCAAAACATTTTCTATATTCTGAGAATTGAAGTGGTGGAGCTCGTTGAAAGTCTGGAACAAAAAATCCTTTACCGTAAGGTTTCTTTATAAGTTTTCATTAGATTTACTTGAAATTTTAATGAGATATTCAAAATTATAGTATAATTCATATAAGTGTAAAACATTTATGAAAAATTCAAATAATTAAAAAATTAAAAAAAAAAAACAAAAAAAAATTTTTTTCATTAATTATTATAAATAATAAGTTAATAAATAAATAGAAATAAATTAATTCAAAATCTGCTCTACTTATATGGATTCTACTATAATTTTAAATATCTCCATAAAATTCCAAGTGAATTCAATAAAAACTCATGAAGAAACCTTGCGGTAAAGGGTTTTTTGTTCCAGACTTTCAACGAGCTCCACCACTTCAATTCTCAGAATATAGAAAATGTTTTAAACCAAAAAATGTTTGAAATTAAATGTTTTTTTTTTATGGAATTAGTTATTTTCAAACATCAGCAATCTATATCAAATTATACATGTTTTTTTTCAGCTTCTAATAGTATCTGGCTCCCTTAATCGATGGCTTTATAAATTATGTTACAAAAAATTGTTGGTTCAATGTATCCACGACTAAGTTCCAAGAAAATTACACTCCAAAGATTGATTTTATTTGCATTCTTCATAGTATCTGTCTTCTCAATAGAGATCACAGAAAACGTTTCACTATATCTTGTATATTGAACTTCAGTATTAAAATCAAGTCTTTAAAGGTGACTTACTCAACTTTATACATGTAAACGAACTACGGCATCATAAGTTCATGAATATTACTAGTATTATTTTAAAATTTTAATAGTTGTTTTTTCTTTTTAAAATTTAATAAGAGTTTTGTTTTCTCGCATCTGTGAATAATATTAAATTCATTATTGAATGAAAATTTGTGAAAAGAAAATCAATATCCTTATCCATCTAAACTCTTTTGAATTTCAAGCAACATTAAAAGAAGGCTATTAATTTTCTATTTTACTTGTTTTCTATTTTATAATTTGTCTTTTTGTAAGTATAGAGAGGACACCAACAGTGTGTATTTATATGCTTATGCTTGAGGAGAGTAGTAAATTTAGCATTTTATATGGGACAACCCAGCGCTGACAACCGCAATGTTAGCTCAGTAAGTGTTCTTTTTCGTAGTGGGTAACTGACTACCGCTCGGAGAATTCATATGCACCAGCTACATAATAAGTTCTCCGTGTTGAAATTTTATTACTTTTCTTGAAAATAAACTGTTGTTTCTTAACATTCCTTAGAGAAAAACATCACACTAAGCGCAGTAAAGTATTTATAATCAATGTTTGTTTTTAAAGTGGCCCTATACCTATATATAGCATATAAATTGTGGGTTGTTCTATATTTATTTTATTTATTTCAGAAGGCACAAGCAAATGTACATCGAAAAAAGAGGTATTGGGAAGCGATATAAATTTTTTTCAAGTTAGTTGAAACTCCGAATATGCTAACATTGTTAGTAGAAGAAAAACATTATAAAATACTGCAATCTTCCTGGTTTTTCGTTCGATTTTAATGTATGTGGGTTCATTTTGTTCCTTATGAAATTTCAAGATGGGTTGCCATGGGTAATTTGATAATAACATTCATGGTTGACGCATAAATGTTATTACTAAATTACCTATGGTGACCCCTTCTGAAATTTTATAAGGAATAAAATGAGCCCAGATACATTAAAATCAGACAGAAAACAAAGAAAATTGCAGTATTTTATAATGTTTTTCTTCTACTAACAATATAAGCATATCCGAAGTTTCAATTAATTTAAGAAAAATTGTTATTGATTTCCAAGACCACTTTCTTTTGATATACACTTGTTTTACCTAATGACATTAATAAAATGAAGATAAAAAATCCACAATTTATGTGCTATATATAGGTATAGGGCAACCTTAATAAAAATTGTATCTGGCTGATTCCATTCAGATTCATGCAGGCCGTCACGGATCGAATTTTATTTTGGCTGAAAACTGTGTGAATATGTTCTAATACTCAAAAAAAGATGTAGAAATTCCAGAATCCACCTTAAAAATTTTTTTTACGACGTTATAGCCAATTTTGTAAATGTTAAAATAAAAGGTGAAAAAATGAAAATAGACCTCCATATATATATATATATATTAGGGTGTCCCTTATTTACCAATGTTTTTTTTTTCGTTGTGCCGCCCCCTGGATCTTTAATTTATGCTAAAAAATGAAGATTTTACTCGGAAAAAGTGAGAAAAAGACGTTTTAAACCGTGCCTATTTCGCAAAACGAGATTTTAGTCCACGTATACGCGTTATACTTAATCTAACGTATTTCATTTCTCTACTATGTTTAAAAAGAGCTTTAAGCAGTTCAACTATTACATTTTTTCATGTAAAATTTGGCATAGAATTCGAATTTTTACTCATTTTAAATCAAAACGTACATATAGTAAGGTAAGAGACACTTTTACATCAGTTAAGGTCCGTTTTTTTAATGATTATTTGTTTTTTATTAATAATGAATGTTATTTATGATTTGTCTGATTATTTTGAGTAATGATCCCGGTTTATAAATATTGTGATTACCCAAATATGAAAATGATTGTGCTTCACCTGCATCTTTGATTCTCGATAAAATCATAATTGTACATCTTTTTATTTTTTTGTAAATCGAAAATGAGTTTTGGGTGCTGAAATAAGTTTCGAATTGATTCAATCGGTAGTTATTGTCTTTATATTGGTTTTGATCATAACAATGAATTGCGCGTCTTTTGAGCTTTAAGATTATATTATCATTAGCAGTGTGTCCAATTAAGGCCCGAATTTATAGTCGACACTTGGCACTCAGCACTCAGTTTACATGTAACAAACATCATTCTATCTTATTCTACTTCCATAAGAAAAATAAGGATAGAATGATGTTTGTTACATGTAAACTGAGTGCTGAGTGCCAAGTGTCGACTATAAATTCGGGCCTAAGAAATTATAACTTTAATAATATTCTAATTTTTCTATGACAACCGTAACGAAAATCCATCACGCGCTTGCGCAACCGCGTGCCGTCATTCGGTCAAAAGATTAAAAAAATCATACCGCATTAATTTAACTAAAGGCTATCACAAGATTGAGTTAATGGACAAATGTTAAAGAAAATAGTGATTCGTTCTCGCACATTTAAAGGAAAATAATAATTAAATGATGTTATCAAGACTTATCACCGCTCTCATTTTAGCTAATATCAGTTACAATGTAGTTCATATTGTCTTTAAAATGTTGAGAAAAAATAAGAAATATACTTCTTAAAAACCTCCCACATCTATTGGAACCAGAGCAAATTGTCAATCGTACGAAATATAAAAGAAATATACTTTTTGCATATAGATTTATCATATACTTTATGATCACGATTATCGATAAGGGTGAAATTAGATGGAGCGGAAAATAGACGACGGAACGTCACAAAACATTTATTCCGTCGCCTTGTTTTCCGTCAAATTTTTTTCCTATGTTCACATGGCGCAGAATGTAGCTGAAAAATTGTTAAAAATAGCATACAAATGTATCCGCAAATTTTAAATTAACAACAAAAATGTTAAAAAAGTTGGAAATAATCACCTATTGTTATTGTAATGAGATTCTTTTTTTATAAAAATAAAATATAGTTTGTTATTATAACCAAATATTTCAATTAACATCATTATTTTTTAATTACAAAATTGCTAATCAACGTCACAGAGCTTCTATTCCGCTCCATGTGAATATAGGGAAACAAATTTGACGGGATAATAGAAGCGTCACAGACTTTTTGAAATTGTTTAAACAAATAGTTAACCAAAATAGAATTTAAAAGTTTGATTGAAATTAAAAGTACAGCTATGGAAAGCAAATTAAAAATATTACGTGAGGTTATTGAAGCACTAATAATTTTTTTAAACAAAATGAAAATTGATGTCTATTACGTAGTCTTTACTCCGTTGGCGGAATACAAAGATGCGGAATTGAGGTTCTGTGACGTTCCGTCGCCTATTTTCCGCTCCATCTGATTTCACCCTAAGATCTGATGACGTTAATTAGATTATTAAAATGTTTCTAAATATGTAAAAACGGTTTAATAATGCAAAAATTTTTAATAAATTAATTAAAAACTTGAATACATCGAAGGTAGGGGAAATCGGGGTAAATCGGACCCCCGGGGAAATCGGACCGGCATCACTTTATGTAAAAATATAGTAAATTTTTATTTGACCAATAAGATTTTAATATTGTTACATTGAATTACTTTTATTGCTAAAGTTTTTTTATGTAGTTTTAATCTTCTAATATTTACGTATATTCATATAAAGTAATGCTGGTCTGGTTTGTCCCATGGGTCCAATTTACCCCGGTTACCCCTAATATTATAAATATAATATTATCATACGCTTAAACCAACTATTGTAAACAAAAATTGTTTTTGAAAACAATCTTAGAAATTTCATAATGTACAAAATATGTTAATTTATAATTGTTGTGAATTTTTATGTCTATTTTTTGAAAATTATTACTCAAAATAATCAGGCAAATCATAAATAACTTTCATTATTAATCAAAAAAGCAAAAAATAATTTAAAAAACTGACCTTAATTAATGCAAAAGTGTCTCTTACCTTACTATATGTACGTTTTGATCTAAAATAAGTAAAACTTCGTTCTTATGCCAAATTTTACATAAAAAAAATCTAATAGTTGAACTGTTCAAAGCTCTTTTTTAACATAGTAGAGGAATGAAATACGTTAGATTAAGTATAATGCGTATACGTGGACTAAAATCTCGTTTTGCGAAATAGGCACGGTTTAAAACGTCTTTTTCTCACTTTTTCCGAGTAGAATCTTCATTTTTTAGCATAAATTAAAGATCTAGGGGCTGGCACAACGAAAAAAAAACATTGGTAAATAAGGGACATCCTAATATATATATATATATATATATATATATATATATATATATATATATATGTATATAGTGGGGTCCAATAAAAAAGAGCCACCCTTGAGAAAAAAGTCCTAATTTAAAAATTTTGTATCTCATCAAATAAGGGTCGTACAGAACCCTACGACCACTCATTTTAAACGCATTTGTAAGGACTTTTTAATGGTGTATTGGCAATTTCATTTCGAGTACTTATCTGGGAAATTCTACGACTTAAAAATAGAAATAAAAAATTTTTTTATTTGCCTGTGTTTAAATTCAAATCATTTTTCGGAAAATGATGGTAGAAAAATTTTACACGGCTAGTTTTAAAGGTATTTTCCTTAACTTGAAATTAATATTTTAGTTTTTTTTCTAGGTTCAAAATTGGCCGAGATTTAGCGATTTACGTTTAAAAAAAGGGTTTTTTTTATTTTTCCGATATGAGGAGATATAGAAAAAAACCAAATAAATAAAAGTGCATTTTTAAGTGTAGAATAACCTTAAATTTTTTTAAAATTTTTTGTGCATTTTAATTTTTTTGATATTGTTATAAGAGTATGGTATACATGTATATAAGAATATTGCAACAATATCAAAAAAATTAAAATGCACATAAAATTTTGAAAAAATTTAAGGTTATTCTACGCACAAAAATGCACTTTTTTATTTGTTTTTTTTTCTATATCTCCTCTCATTAAGCAGATATCGGAAAAATAAAAAAACCCTTTTTTTTTTTAACAAAAATCGCTAAATCTCGGTCAATTTTGAACCTAAAAAAAAACCAAAATATAAATTTCAAGTTAAGGAAAATACCTTCAAAACTAGCCGTGTGAAATTTTTATACCATCATTTTCCTAAAAATGATTTAAATTTAAACACAGGCAAATAACAATTTTTTTTTTTTTTGTTTTTTTATTGCAGAAACTTAAAAAAAAATTAAAAAATGACTGAGTATTTATTTTTATATTACGAATTTACATATATATATACACGGTGACCCATTTTAATCGCAACACCCGGATCTTTCAGATCCTAAGACAGATAGGAGAAAATGATTTAGACAAAAGTTGTCACGTTTAAAATCATATTGAGACATTTTTTCAAGGTCATTTTAACGTCAAATGAAGGTCGAACTCCGAAAAATCTATTTTAAATCGTTTTTTCCTTGAGTCACAGGCTTAAGTGGTTCAAACTGATCGTAGGTTTAGTAGGGAAATCCACACACCCAAATCTTTCACATCCTAGTTAACAAATATCAAACTTGCACATCCGAACCCCATGCTCTTCATAGCCTCATATGCTAAACTGTTACACCAGACATCCCCCAGTCCCACACATCGCTACCCCATGTATGATGTTCGTTTAACGGTAACTTCAAGATCATTAAAGCTTCTGTTCTAAATGTGTCAACCTTACGTTTAGGGCTACCCAGAAACAACGACGAGGACGTAGCAAGGATTGTTTCCTTTGGGGTGCTTGATTAAAGCGAGTCCCCTTGCCTCTCACTGTTCGGGGTGCTTAATTTAAGTGAGTCCCTTCGCCCCTCACCTTGGAATACCAATTTCTGATTGTCGCACCACGATAATCACTTCAGCTTTCTCCTAAAAGTAATGTCGTGTCAACAATCTTGTTAGGCGGATAGTCAACCATTGAAGAGCCAGCCATTGATTACTAATAAATTTAAATAGTAAAATGGTATAAAAAATATTAATAATTATAATATTGGCCCGTATGCGGTCGTGACTAAAAAAGAAAAACGTTTGTCACACTTTATTAATTGTAAATTTTATAATAAAGTAATAATCAAAACATTATAGGTATTTGATTCAATAAAACATTAATTCTACTTCGAATTGCACATAAATTTTGCCGTTCAAACTTGAAAAATATTAATATTGACAATGTAATCATTGAAGACACACACATAAAGAAATTATGTTCCGTCAAAGGTTCTTTTAATAATATCTGAACTGTTGACTAATTTTAAGATTTTCCGCCCATTTTTAATATTAAGCTTCATTTTCAATTGTTTGATTCTAAAAAAATAGGTTTGATGCTTTTTGTACAAAACAGAAATGTTGTATCTTTATTCTTTCGAAAGTTATGAGTAAATTAAAGATTGAGCTGTAAAAAAATGTGATTATTTAAAAAGAAAAGTCATAACTTTCGAAAAAATAAAGATGCAACATTTCTTTTTTTGTACAAAAAGCATCAAAGCTATTTTTTTAGAATCAAACTATTAAAAATAAAGCTTAATATTAAAAATGTGCGGAAGATATTAAAATCAGTCAGCAGTTCAGATATTATTAAAAGAATCTTTGACGAAACAAAAATTATTTGCGAATGTGCCTTTAATGATTACATTATCAATATTAGTATTCCTCAAGTTTAAACGGCAATAATTCACAATATTTAAAATAAAAGCAAGTTTTAGTATTATGTGCAGTTTAAATGAGAAATAATTTAATGATTATTACTTTATTATAAAACTTACAATTACAAAAGTGTGACAATCGGAGTACTTTTGGCAAATACACTTAGTCACATTAAGTTACCATAATTTAGGAACATTTTTCTTTTTTAGACGCGACCGTATACGGGAAAATATTATAATCATTAATTTTTTTTATACCATTTTACTACTCAAATTTAATAGTAATTAATAGCTGGCTCTGAAATGGCCTATCCGCCCAACAAGATCGTTGACAAAATGTTGTCTTTAAGAGAAAGCCAAAGTAATTATCGTGCTACAGCAAGAATTTATGCTGAGCGCTATCCAGACAGACGCACCCTGACGTTATGGCTATCAGACGTTTAACTCAAAGAGCTCGTGGTGGACACATGGTTTGTCAACGTAGGCGCCATCAATATGATGAAAATGATAATCGGGTTGTGACTATTCTGTCAATAATTCATTTTGACCCACAGATAAGCGCTCGTCAAGTCGAAAGGGAAATCGGTATTCCAAAAAGTACATTTTTAAGAATTATGAAGGTGCTTAGATATCGTGCGTATCATATCACTCTGGTCCAAGAGCTACAGTTTGCTCATTTTCAAGAGCGTATTGTGTTTTGCCAATGGGCTTTACAAATGATAGAAAATGATCCAGACTTTTTTAAATTTGTTCATATTTCTGATGAGGCAAAATTTCAAAGTGATGGGAAATTGAATAGACATAATTGTCATTACTGGTCTGATGTTAATCCTTATTGGGTCAGAACTGTAAACCATTAAAGACGTTGGAGTATTATGGTATGGTGTGGGATTATTAATGGATATTTGATTGGCCCTTATTTTTTCGAAGAAAATGTTAATCAACACACATACTTAACGCTAATAAGAGATGAACTACCTGTATTGATGGAAGATGTTGACTTAGAAACGCGACGAAGAATGTGGCTCCAGCAGGACGGCACAGCACCATATTTCGCTCGAATTGTCAGGACTTTTTTGAATGATCAGTATGGTAACAGATGGATTGGTCGAGGTGGCCTGGTTGAATGGCCTGCTTGCTCACCCGATCTTACATCACAAGATTTTTACTCATGGGGGTACTTAAAAAATACCGTTTTTGAGGAAAGGCCCACCACAAGAGTAGACATGATGGACAGAATTCGTTGAGCATGCGCTGCCATTCGAAGGCAAACTTTGCTAAAGACCGTTCGCCACTTCCAAAAGCGTTTGACTTAGTGCCAGGAAGCAAATGGTCGTAATTCCGAAAATTTGCTTCGAGGTTAGATAAACACATAAGTGAGAGGTGAAGGGACTTACTTAAATCAAGCATCCTGAACAGTGAAAGGCAAGGGGACTCACTTAAATCAAGCACCCCGAACAGTGAGAGGCAAGGGAACTCACTTAAATCAAGCACCCCGAACAGTAAGAGGCAAGGAGACTCACTTTAATCAAGCACCCCGAAGAAAACAATCCTTACTACTTCCACATCGTTGTTTTTGGGTAGCGCTAAACGTAAGGTTGACACATTTAGAACAGAAGCTTCAATGATCTTGAAGTTTCCGTTGAACAAACATCATACATGGGGTAGAGATGTATGGAACTGGGGAATGTCTGGTGTAATAGTGTAGCATGTGAGGCTATGAAGAGCATGGGGTTTGGATGTGCAAGTTTGATATTTGTTTACTAGGATGTGAAAGGTTTGGGTGTGTGGGATTTCCTATTAAACCTACGAGCAGTTTGAACCACTTAAGCCTGTGACTCATGGAAAAAACGACTTAAAATGGATTTTTCGGAGTTTGACGTTTATTTGACCTTGAAATGACCTTGAAAAAAATGTCTCAATATGATTTTGAATTTAAAATTTCCCGCTTTTTCCGAAGCCGGGGTCAAAAATATGTGTTCCTATTAAAAAAAACCACTTGACCTTGAAATAACCTTGAAGGTCAAGTTCAACGTCAAAGCTGTTAGGACCATCCTTTGGCCTTCTTTGTCCCCTACAACTTTTGTCTCAATCATTTTCTCCTATCTGTCTTAGGATTCGAAAAATCTGGGTGTAGCGATTAAAATGGGTCACCGTGTATATATGTATGTAAATTCGTAATATAAAAATAAATACCTAAAAATGAAAAAGAAAAAATTCTATTTGTGTATATCTATATTATGTAAGATTCGATGTACAAACAATAGGAGGCTAACTCGCGGACAAACATATCGAATGGCTATTAAATGTCTCTGAATAAACTCCTTTATTTTTTAAGAGATTCCTTGATTTATTTATCATATATTCTTTTATATTCGGAAATAGTGAGCAAATTTTTATTTTGCTTAATTTTGAAAGTAGTAGAGCTAGAAGTTTTATTTTTTCCGAATTAGAAGAGCATTTTTCTAAAGCCAATTTAAAATTTTCTACAAATTCATCCCAATAGTTTTTAGTGGAACTTTTGTCCAATTCTATTGATTGAACTGAAATGTCATACGCAATTTATAATTTACTTCCGACAGTGGCAGAAAAAGCTAAAATGAAGGATTTTCTCTTTTTAGATACGTAATTTTCCCTTACATTTTCAGATATTACAGTTTCTCTTTCTAGGCGTGAAACGCATCTACGTAAAACTGTATTAAAACTCTCATTTAATTCTTCTATTCGTTTGGGTATCTTTGGAATAATCTTTTCTACTAAAAAGTTTAGTGATTTCATTTTCAGATATAGATATGCGTTTATAACAATTTATGCATACATTAGTAGATGGCAGTATCTTTAAATCTGAATAAAGTTGCGCCAAATTAATAACTAAATCTTCCAACGGTGTAAAACGTAAATTACTGCTCTTATAAACTACTTTCTTATGCATTTGTAAAAAATCGGGACATGAAATTCTTTTAGAAAAGTAAATTTCGGACATTGTAATTGCAGTTTTGTTTAATTTTTCACAAGCCCGAGAAGTACCTTTCAGATCAGTCGTAAGAATAACTAGCTTCGTATTATTTCGACGATTATATCGCGCATTTAAAACTTCCGCCTAACAGCGAAGCTGATATCAGGAACGGTAGTCCAAGGCTCAGCCACTATGTGACGCTGTTCCCGCAATGGGAATAGCGAGCTCCAGAGCATATGAAGAGCTGAGGATCAGCGAAAAAACAAGCTTTGCAGACTGAGCTCTCCCCCTTTCTTTACCTAGTGAGCACGCTGACCTCGAGAAAGAGAGAAAAGCTATAGTGGCTATCTTACCTAGAGTTCTTGCTTTGGCCAAGAATGCTCGATCTCTTTCTCTCGCACTAAAGCCTAGATATAGTGCGCTCTCTTATATGGACTTTAAATGCGAATGGAAACGCATCTTTGATTTTAGCGTAGTGAGCACGTTTGCCTAAATCAAATGCGATTTAGATGCAACTGCACTCCACCCCGCCCAATTTTCATTAAGGGTGCCGTCCACCTAGATACTTGTATCGTTACCGACATAGCATTTAATAATTTAAGGTGCCGTCTACCAATATATTTGCATCTTTACCGACATAGCGTATGATAATTAATGGTGCCGTCCACCGATTAATTTTTATTAATAAGTCTAAACCGTAGCATTATAAATGGTGCTATCCACGCAATCTTTTTTTATTCTTATTCAATCTTTCTTATTATTAGCATTGTTGATCTTTTGATAAAGCAGGAAAAATTTATTATCCGAAGCCACTAAAAATGCTATGATGAAAAAATTAAAAACTATCTAATTTTATATGTTACTCTTTAAATAAATAATATATTTTTAATAAAAAATTAAATTACATTTTTTTATATATCATTTTGTCTTATGTGTCAATAAATTGTTTTTTTTTTTAATATAAAAAAATTAATTGATTGCTAATACTGTAACGGTTATTTTGTGCCTATTACAAAAAAGAATTAGCTTTTAATTAATATGAATTTTAGCTAAGTCTCTAAATTAAATAGTAGATAGAGTTGCCGAAAACTCGTAGGAAAATAATTATATATATATATATATATATATATATATATATATATATATATATATATATATATTACGCGGTAAACTCTATTGGTGCTAGTTAGTCAAACTTATATTGACTGGCGACAAGACTTTATTATATATACTCGTCGCTGCGCGTCTCTCTCTCTCTCTCTCTCTCTCTCTCTCTTACCGTACTCTCTCTCTTGCCGTAAGTAGCGCCATACGTATTTTTTTTCGCTCCTCTTGAAACTTATTTTAAACAGCATTTTTTCACTTTGCGGAGTGGAATTTTTTGCAGGGAATCGTCCTACTTGGAGTCCGAGAGTGTTGGCCTCATTCATTTGCATTTTTGCAATTGCATATTGGACTCTGGGCGGTTTCTTACTGTGAAAGTGCAGTCTCTCAACATCAGCTTGCTCTTATCTCTGACACTGCTGTGGACTCTGCTGCTGCCTGAGAAAGTTGCTGTGGGCCTGCTTGTGTTATTGAGTCTTGTTTTGAGTGCATTATATTGTGCACAATTGCATTGCAATTGGTTTTATTTTAATTGCAACATAACCTCATTCTTTTTTGGTGCAATTACATACTGCAAGAGGGATCATATTTTTTTAACGCTGATAGCGCCATCTCTTGGATAACGTATACACTAACTTCACTGTTCTTTTGATAAAATCCGCAGTCTCTCAACATCAACCTGCTCTTATCTCTGATACTGCTGTGAACTCTGCTGCTGCCTGAGAAAGTTGCTGTGGGCTTGCTTGTGTTGTTGAGTGTTGTTTTAAGTGCATTATATTGTGCACAATTGCATTGCAATTAGTTTTATTTTTAACTGTAACATAACCTCATTCTTTTTTGGCGCAATCACATACTGCAAGAGGGATCATATTTTTTTAACGCTGATGGCGTCATCTCTTGGATAACGTATACACTAACTTCACTGTTCTTTTGATAGAATCTAGTGGTAACAACGTGGAATTTGCTGCATGTTTGATTTAATTGCTGTATATTACAATAGTGCAGTATATTGTATGCAGTTGTACTGCAACTGGTTTTAACTATTGTCTACAACATAACCTCAATCTTTTTGGTGCAATTATCTACCACAAGAGGATTCTTATTTGCTTAGTGCTGGTGGGTCCATCCCTTGGATGACCTGTATATTGGCATCTTTGCCCGTCTATGTGATACCTGATGGTAACTTCTCCAGTTAAGGCGCTTTTCCACTATTATCTTCTGCTCTCTCTAATCACAGTCAAACGAATCTTACTCTGTACAAATTAAGCCGCTTTTCCACTTACAATAACTGAAACTTGGAAGCAACTCAGAGTGCATTTGTTAAGCTGCTTTTCCACTTCCAACAACTGAAACTTAGAAACAACTCAGAGTGCATTTATTAAGCTGCTTTTCCACTTACAGCAACTGAAACCTAGAAGCAACTCAGAGTGCATTTATTAAGCTGCTTATCTACTTTTAAATATACAACTGGCACCAAATTTAAAATTAAAAATTTAAGATTCGTTTAATTAAGCTATTTCTATCTTGGAGGTCACTATGTCCAATCAGTGTGGTCTCTGTTTTAAAAACTTTAGTGCTGCATCTAAGCCTCAGCTTTGTGGTCGCTGTGGTAAGACCTATCACAGCTCTTGTACCAAATTGCTCTTAGTCAGAGATAATAATAACCAACAAGTGAAGGTATGTAACTTTTGCATAGCAGCTGCAAATCCTGATTGTAGTCGATCACGTTCTAGTTCTGTGGGTTCTATGAGTGATGTCTCAGCTTCTCTGTCTCTGTCGCGTACTCCAACTCCGACACTACCGGCGCTACAAACGAATGAACTTTTGTCTTCTATATTGAAGAAGATGGAGAAATTAGATAAGCTGGATGCTATGGATACCAAGATCAACAATATCGGCACTCAACTATTGACACTGGATGGGAGATTTACAAGTTTGGAGACACGAGTGGATGGTATTGCTGTGGCATGTAAGGAACGTTGTGGAGCAACTGAGGCAAGACTTGACAAGGTTTGTCAGGATTACCGGGAGCTTAAGGCGAAGCTAGAGGAATCTCTCTCTGTTGTGCCTGATCGGGCATTATCTGACCCTATGGCTGCTAAACTACAGGAATTGGACAAGCTCAATAAATCTTTGCGGCAACAGTGTGATGTTTTGGCGGCTGGCCAGCAGCGTCTTGAGCGTGCATCAGACTTGGTGTTTGGGGGCCTGGTTCCTAATGAATTTTACGATTTGAAGAACGGTGCCTTTGCTGTATTGGCTTCTCTTAATTCTGGTTTTGCTCTCAGTGACATTGTTTCGGTTCGACCTTTGTCGCGACCTGCTTCAGCTCGTAGTACTGATGATAGTACTGCTCCTTCTGCAACAACATCTCAAGGTGGTCCTCCGCTGCTTACGACGCCAGTGCTCGTCACTATGAAAAGTGTCTCGTTGGCGCGATCTGTCATCGGAGCAAAGATCAGGATGGGTAGCCTTCATACCTCAAAGATCAGGAGTGACCTTTCGCAGGGAACTTTATTAGTAGAAACATTTACTCCTTCCTTGATCAACATCAATGAATATCTGCCACACTCATTGCACCAACTGAAGTTGAGAGTGCTCAGGAAGGCCAAAGATAAGAGGTACAACTTCCTTACATTTGTGCGTAATAGTAAGATCTTCGTCAGAAGGAAGAAGGAGGATGCAGCCATTCGTGTTGCATCGGATGACGACTTGGATGCTTTTTTAGCAAAGCTCTCATTGATATCAGCCAACGACGATGTAGCCACTTAACATCTGACACTGGGGTAAGCTCATTCTCTCTTCCTTCTCACTCTAACACACTTCTTCCTTCTAACAATACTATTTCATCGGTCATTCATGATCATTTTACTACTAAGGATGGTCTCAGAGTTTGTCATTTCAATGCCAACTCTATTAGAGCGCACATTGAGATGATTAGACTCTTTTTGGCTTCTCGCCCTTATTTCCACGTAATAGCTGTTACTGAGACCAAACTGGGCCAGATAGTTTGTGATTCTTTGATTGCTCTTGATGGGTATGTGCTTTATAGACAGAATCGTAACACCAGGGGAGGTGGTGTTGCTTTATTTGTACATTATAGTACTAAGGTAGTTTTAGGAGATTTCAACACTAATTTGTGTTCTGAATCTGATGATTCTGTGTTCCTGAAGAGCCTTATTAAGGAAAATGCACTTTTTTCAGTGCCTTATGGACCTACGCATCACACTTATTCCTCTGATACGTGGCTCGACTTGTGCCTTGTCGATGCCAATGACTTACTGCTTGACTATTGGAAGACTGATGTACCATTTATTGACGGACATGATTTTATTGCTGCGACTGTGAAGTCGTCTCTCTCTAGGCCTACACTTAATAATTTTACTTATCATGATTATAAAGTGGTTGATGAAGCTGCTCTTCTTGATTATTTTCGATCGCTGAATTGTGCTGTGTGTAACGGTGACTCTTCTCTTTTGGCTCGCCTTGAATGTCTTTACACTCATCTTAATGAAGCTATCTCACGGTTTGTGCCTGTTAGGCGTGTTCGACAGAGCAAGAGTCATCGTCCGTGGTTTACCTCTGAGCATCACCGCTTAATCTCTGAGAGAGATAGGCATTACAGACGCTTCAAACGTACTAGGCTGCGTGCTGATCTTATATGTTATAGAGATGCTCGAGATCGGGCCCATTCATGCATCGAATCAGCTAAATTACTGTATTACCACGACAGACTATCTAAGATTACTGACGCAAGACAGATCTGGAAAGAACTCAAGAACCTGGGCGTATGTTCCAGCAGTAGTGACTCTCGACATTCTTTTTCAATTAATGATTTGAATCGGTATTTTGGTGGTGTTGCGTTTGATCCTCTGGTCCCCTCCATTTCTGATTACATGAATACACTTGCTCTAGATGAACCACTTTAACCCATGTTTAAGTTTAATCCAGTTACTTTGGAGGAGGTATGGATGGCTGTTTGTCATTCAGCTTCACAGGCCAGAGGGTTTGATGCTGTTCCTCAATCTTTTGCAATACTGCTCTCATGAGTGATCAAGCTGTCAGTATTGTTAACTGGGCGACAAAAAATCATCTGAAATTAAATGTGAGCAAAAAAAAGGCTATTATTATTGGATCTTATTTCTATGTCAATATGCTGCCCTCATTACACATCACTGGTGTTCCAATAAACGGTGATCTTATTAAGTTTGAATCTTCTGTTCGTAGTCTTGGTGTATGGCTTGATAGTAAGTTGAACTGGAAGGACCAAATTGCGCATGTGTGTAACAGAAGTCACTCATTGCTCTATAGATTAAATTTCTTTCGAAAAAGTACCACCATTGCACTACGTAAGCATCTTATCCGTTCTTTGCTGTTTCCTTTACTTGATTACTGTTGTTTGGTCTATATTGACCTTTCTGCTGAACTCGATCTGAGGCTTCAAAGGGTCGTAAACTCTGGTATTCGTTACATCTATGGTGTAAGTAGGCGCGAGCACATCTCTGTTTATAGGTCCTCTCTAGGCTGGTTATCCACTTTGGGTAGAAGAAACTACTTCGCTACTACCTTCTTATACAAAATTTTTTTGTCATGCTCACCTTCATATCTTTATTCTAGATATTTGTGGAGCCAGCCTGTGAGGACACTGAGGGGTGATGTGAGACCGTTAACTATTCCTTTTTCATCTACCGAGTATCACCAAAGATCGTTCCTGGTTGTGTCATCGCAACTATGGAACGGTCTACCATCATCATTAAGAGACTCTTCATCGTTGGCATTATTCAAGGCATCAACATATTCGCACTACCTTTCCCTTGAGAATGAGCCTCTGCTCCGAGCTAGGCTTTAATTATTTTAATTACTGTATCTTTATTTTAATTATATTTTTACTTAGTATCTCATTTTATATATATATATATATATATATATATATATATATATATACTTACGAATTTGTATTATTTTTGTTGTACAACATAATGTACAGTTAATAAATTTAAATATCTATCTATCTATCTATCTTACCTGATCGAGAGACGCGATGCCGCTAGCACAGTTCTCCTTATTTTTATGAGGTTTAACTCTCCTAGTTAAACCTATTTAATACTTTATATAAAATATATATATTTTACTATAATAAAAATAAGGACCGCGGAGGCGTCGAGGTAAGCAACAGGTACAGGCTTTATATATAATATTCACATGAAATAGATAGAATCAAGACTTTACATTTAACATAAATTCATTAAGAGTAATAAAGAAAAATACAAAATCAAGAATTGAAACGTAAATGATAAAATAAAAGAAATAATTAACTAATATAACAATATTTGAATTTACAATAAAGATATTCTCTAGAAAGAGCTAGCAATAGGGGAGGACGCGACGTGAACTAAATTACACTATAACACAGGTAACATCACGCACGCACTTTGTAACGTAAGGTTTCTACGAGGAAAGAAACTTTACTTCATGAAACTTATAATTACTTACGATGACGTTGAGAAGCTTCTTTTATACCGAAGACTCTACGTTGATCGCTCGCTCGTTGGCCAACGGTCGCAACGCTGCAGCAATCCTGGTCCCAGGAGCTAGTCGAATCACGCTCTCGAGAAGTCGTCTCTGGACGAACAAAGGTCGCTATCTTCCTTAATCAGGATAACACCTTGGACTTAATAATGCACGTGTCTCACGGTTCGCATACACTGTAAAAAATCCTCTTGTAAGATTATTATTCTGGAATCAATAAGGTTACCATGGTTTTTAGTAAGTTTACCAGAAAAATATGAAAATGACTAAAAATCAGTAAAATTATTGTTCTCAGTGTAGGTCTTTTTATTACCTAACCCAAGCTAGAAATTTTACAAATACACTATGAAAAATCCTCTAGTAAAATTATTATTCTGAAATCAATAAAGTTACCATAGTTTTTTGTAAGTTTACCAGAAAAATATGAAAAATAACTAAAAATTAGTAAAATTATTGTTCTCGGTGTAGGTAATTTTATTACACGATTATACTTCTCTCAGAATAGTAATTTTACAAGAGGATTTTTTACAGTGTAGAAGCACGAGTCTTGACACGGGATCAATGCACTATCAAAAGTTATCGACTATTTGCACCTATTGCAATGAGCTCTCTACGGCAGCCGGAAAAGGTCTCCCGCGCCTCGTGGTCGACTTGGCGTTCTTTCCTTGATGATCAGTAAGTTACGTATTTCGTCGCATAACTCTGACGGCTTGTATGACTGCGCGCGCGTCGTACATTATTTCCTGCTCGCGCGATATTCAAACACGGTAAAATACCGTGACAATACCTCATTAATACAGAAAAGAAATTTTCGGAACTATTCACAGATTTCATTCTTTGATTTTGCTATTAACTTTAAATAACAATATCTCCAAATTCAGAGCACTTAAAAAAAATCAAATTAAAGTTTTAGAAGTCCACTTTTATATTAATCTTATTGCTTAGCTCTGTTTTAAAGATTAAACGTTTATTACCTTGAAAAATCATAAAAACAGCATGATTTTGTGAGTTTTTTGCAAATTTCTTGAGCTACATTTTTTTGTAAATGACTTGATATAATATTAAAAAAAAGTAATTAATGTAAATACTGATAATTTATGGAAGAAACGCGCGTGGAAAATATTTTTTATCAGTCAGTGGTAGGCAGGAATCTGAAAAATATAAAAGAAAAAACAAAAAACTTCAATATTTTGAGTACTGAAAGGGTTAAATAGTTATTCCAAAAAGGTCTTTGAATGGTTTCCTTAGTTATTAGGGTTAAGAAATCGATATAAGGTTTGGGAACAAGGTTTCAAGCAGTTTCGTAAATAACGACCACCCTAATATATATATGTATATATATATATATATATAAACGTATGTACGCGGCATTATGCTGACTCATACAGTACAGCCTTTGTTTAGTGTCCTGCACACGTCGCGGGTGTGTGGCAGTCTCCTATGTTATCCCTTCTTTTGTTACTTACGCATATGTTAAATACGAATTTGTTAAAACTTTGATTGGTGGGCACATTTGTTCTCGAAATTTGATTGGTGGGCGCGTTTTTGTTTTGTAGAATTTTTTCGTAACTCAACTCAAGAAAAATCTACTGTATGGAATTGTCAGCACAAGTATCAATAAATAAATGAAAAACGGGTGGCATTATGCGGACGTCAGCATAAGTACGCTAATGTCTGCATAAGTCACGATTCATCTTTGATTTTGTCTGCATAATACCTCATTCATAAAAAAATATATATATATATATATATATATATATATATATATATATATATATATATATATATATATATATATATATATATATATATATATATATATATACTAGGGGGTTCCCTTCTGCTCGCTCCGCTCGCCAACCCCCTGAGTACACACATTTCAAAGTAAATAGAAGAGTAGGACGTAATGAAGCTAAATTTTATATTTGCGAATGTGAAAAAAGTTCAATAGAAAACATCGATACATAAAAATATTAGATATGAAGTTATAGAATTGGAATTAATGAAAAAAAGATGGTTCAACGCGACATTCAAAAGTTCACAAGGAATCAAACTTATATATTTTTTGAATAAATTAAAAATAGAATAGTAAATAACATTAAAATTTCAAGTTATGATAGTATATAATAATATTTAATAATAATTATGAGCGAATAATAAAAAATAGAATAATAGAATAATAGAAAATTATGATTATAAATAAATATTTTTATCTTCTTATGTCCTTAATTTTATACATATTGAAAAGATACAAAGAAAACACTCCCTCTCTGCATTATTTATTTTTGGGCTTGAGACCAACATATATAAATATATGGCTGCATTAAGAATGTTTTTTTTTATTGTTTCTAACGAAGTGTACACTTTTTTTTCATTGTTGCTAAAAAAGCTTACAAATTTATTTATTATTGTCACTGAAGCATACAGATCTATTGTTTGTTGTCGCTAAAAAAATCTCATATAAGCATACACATTTATTGTTTGTTATCGCTAAAAGGAGCTTACAAATTAATTTGTTATTGTTATTATTTTTTATTGTCGCCAATAGAAGCTTACAAATTTCAATTTCATTGTAGTTATGAAAAGCTTACATATTTATTCTTCATTGTCGCAAAAGAAGCTTGTACAGTTGCTTGATATTTTTACTAAAAAAAAGTTTAAATAATTCTAAATATTTATTTAATATGTCGTTAAATTTCATTGTCGCTAAAAGAAGCTTACAAATTTATGTTTTATTACAAGCTTACATATTTATTTTTTATTGTTGTTAAAAAAAACTTATACATTAATTTTGTTTGTATTAAATCAATATTATTATATATTTTGTATTTTAACTATCATCAATTTGTTTTTCTGTAACCTTGAAAAATAATCATTGTATATTAAGAATATTGTATTTATTAATGTAATGAAATAAAAATATTAAATTATTTAATTTACCTTATTTAAAATTATTTCATTTGCTAATATAAGTTCTTCTTACTCCGTGTTTTCATCATTTATACTTTAGTAAATTCCAACCTTTTTACTTTCAATATATATCTAATATCTATAAAATTTAAAAAAAATATATATATATATATATATATATATATATATATATATATATAAAAATATACATGAATATTTTCAAAAGTGTATATGCATATAATATATTATTATGATTGTTTTTACTATTTTATTCTATTTTTCCAATAATTTCTAGTTTTGTTTCTCTTACCCAATTCGCATATTCATTTTCTAATTTATTTAATGAAATGTCTAATTTATATTGTCCATCCGCTATTGTTCTGATGTATTCTGATTCATTTTTTTTATGTTTTTGTGCAAAAGAATTTTTTAAATACCCTTGTATTTCTGAAAAATAAAAAATTATTTATATTATTATATTTTTTTTTTCAATAATATTTAATTACTTATTAATCCAGGTCTTAATTTTATTTCTTCGAAATTTATTTTAATTGGTTTGTTATTTTTCAATGTATTGTATTCGCCTAAATGAATAATATTCGAATAATATTTTAATATTAATCATAATATTTGTATAATTTAATAATAATCAAGTCATATATATTATTTCCTTTATTGTATCCTTTTGCTTTTAATACATTGTCATTCTCTGATAATATTTTTTGAAATATTAAAAAATGTTTAATATTATGTTGTAATTGATAATATTGTATATTATAAAAATTTACTTCGTTTGATTTTTGATTTTTCTTGAATTTTTTAATATTTTTATCATAAATATTGCATTAAATTCTGAATCCTTCAGAATCATTTATTATGAATTTCAAAATCCTGAAATCAGTTTGTTTTTGTTTGTTAACAAAAGTTTGTTCTTCGGAAATTTCTTCAATATATGCAACCAGAGATGTATTATATGTATAAAAAATATTTATAACATATATTATATTTTTGATTTTCTTAATAAAGTTTCTAATACATACGTTGATTGATCTCCTATTACAATTTTAGTTTTTAAAAATCCCGTTGACGAAAACGGTATTTTTTTTTCTTTTTCTGGAATAGATAGATATAGATAGATATTATTCTATTTTGTATAAGAGTACAAAAACGTGTAATACAATTTGTAAATATAAAAACAATAAATATTGCACAAAATGTTATAAAAAATATAAATATATATGCATGTATAAATGTAAATATTGCACAATTAATATCACAGTCAGTCACTAAATCTAATAATACTAAATAAGTAAGTCATAAACAAAAATAAATAAAAGTGATATCACAGAGTAATCATACAATACACGCAATAAAAATAAAAATAATCATATAAATAAAAATCAGTCATACAATATCTATCAGTCACAATATTATTATTATTATTATTAAGGATATCGGGTAGGCAGTTCTATGGGAATAGAACCACCAATGCTGCCTAGGCCAAAGGCCCTTTGCAACCCCATAGTTTGGTCCCACCAGCAACCCTTCACCACAACCTTGTGGATGGGTTCCGGGCATTTGCGGTTAGACATAGTTAGATACGCAGTGTATCGTCATCTCTTCATATAAGGAAATCACACTATTTAAAGGAAGTGCCCTGATTTTGTTAATATAAGGGCACTCCATTCCTATGTGTTTCATTCTAGTTGTCGCTAGTTCCTCACACTCACAGAGGATTTGCTAAACCGTCTTCAAGGCGGCCCCGCACTATCTGCATGCAGGGGAACCAGCTACTTTCATGTTGTACATATAGTAATTTAATTTACCATACCCTGTCGCTATTTGTGCGACTATGTTTATATCTTCTCTGCTTAGGTTCAGACCCCGTGCCAACCACGCATGATTAGGATCATTACCAAGCAGAGCTTTAGCTTGCTTGCAACCTGGTGTATCCCTCCAGGTTGTCCTATGTTGTGTCTCTCGCCATTGACACATTCTTTCCTTAATTTGGCTCATCTGAATTCCCAAAACAGGCTCAGGGCCAATTAGTGGTGTTTTTGCAGACAATTTCGCTAGGTCGTCTGCTTCCCTGTTGCCTTTGATTCCCACGTGACTGGGAACCCAGTAAAGTTTGAGTTTCCTGCATCTTTCTTCCTAAAGTATTTAGTGAGTTGATGCATTCCTCTACTAGACTAGACTTAGTTTTGTAGCTTTTTAAGGCCGTGAGTGCCCCTTTGCTATCTGAACAGATGTTCACTATGTCTTGGTTGTTCGCATCTAGTGCCATCTAAGCAGAGATCAGTATAGCCACCAGTTCTGCCTGAAAAATTGAAGCCTGCTTGCCTAGCGGGACCATAGTCCCCTTCACAAGCCTTCTTCGATAGATGCCTGCTCCAGTACCCGTTGCGGATTTTGATCCATCCGTGTACCAGATGTCAGCTCAGTTCGGTATTCTATCGTTACTTTTTCCTGACAGACACTTCTCTTTGGTTGGGAATATCACCTCAAATTTATTGTCGAAGTGATATTTTGTCACCATCAAGTCTGACCTCATCTTTAATAGTACATCTTGTTTAAGGCAAGGAGGGTTAGTGTGTTCACCTCTCCCTGTCCACATGTTGAGAGCAATCAGTCTGCATGCAGACCTTGTAGCAGCCTCTTGTACATACAGTTGTAAGGGTGCCACTCCCATCAAGAATCCGAGGGCTTCTATGTGAGTAGTCCTCATTGCCCCTGTCATGGCTCTTAGGACAAAACCCCTTAGCCTATCTAGGAGCTTCGCAGTTGTTGTTTGGCTGGTGCGTTTCCACCATACCACTGCTGTGTAGGTTAGTCTAGGAATGAGAATAGTTCTAAACATCCACAGGATGGTTGAGGGTTTAAGTCCCCAATTCCTTTCAATAGTTCTTCTGCTAAGCCAAAACATATTGGTGAGCTTTCTGCAGCACTCTTCTACCTGGGGTTTTCAGTGTAGCTTGCTGTCCAGTATCACCCCCAAGTATTTGGCCTCGGATTTTGGTATTAATACTTGGCCTCCTAGCTTTAAGGTTTTATGCAGTTTCCACTTGTACCTCCTCGTGAAGACCACCACCTCTGTTTTGCTAGGGTTGATAGACAGTTCGTTGGTTTTGCACCAGTTCCAAAGTCTGTCCAGTGCTGCCTGTAATACATCTGCTAGCGGTTCAAGGAAACGCCCCCTCACCACTATTATTATATCATCGGCATATCCAATGACATGGCATCCGGTTTCTTTAACACAGGTTAAGGCACCTTCTGCCACCAAGTTCCATTCTAACAGGGAGATCACACCACCCTGAGGACAGCTATTTGCGAATGTACCCCTGACCGTGGTGTCACCCCTGATTACTTCCAATAATCAGTGACTCAGCATGTCACGGATCCAGTTCGTGATCGTGTCCGGCACTCCTTCATTCTCGGCTGCTTTGCAAATAGCCTCTGTTGGGGTATTTTTGAAAGCCGCCTCTACATCCAGGAGGGCTCCTATGGTGAATCCTCCAGTTTCTATTTCTTCCTTGATTAATGACACCGCTTTGTGCAGTGCCGTTTCGGTAGATTTGCCTTCTGTGTAGGCGTGTTGTTCTGGTGATAGCGAATTCTGTGTGAGAACCGTCTCCTTGATGTATCTGTCGATGAGCCTCTCTATCGACTTAAGCAAAAAGGACATCAGACAAATAGGTCTGAAGTCCTTTGCCGTGGAGTAGCTGCTTCTTCCTGATTTAGGAATGAAAACTACTTTTGAGTTCCTCCAGTTTTCGGGTGTATAGCCCAGCAACAAACAGGCTCTCGCCAGTCTCACGAAAGGACCGAGGATAACCTCTGTGCCCTGCTGAAGCAGGACCGGGTACACCCCGTCCACCCCGGGAGACTTAAACGGCTCAAAGGAGAACCAGGACCACCTGACACGGTCTGGGGAGACAGTACCGGCTGCAAGCTTTACCCTAGCTGACTTGTTAGCGGGTCCACCGCAACCAGGACCCCAATTCACCCTTGAAGGGTTATAAGGTTGATCACTCTCCCCACCCTCCAAGTTAATAAAACCCGGAAAGTGCGTCCTCATCAGGCAGCCCAAGGTCTCCCTGTCCGTCATTGAGTAACCACCCTCTGGAAGTCTAATGGCACCCAACCATGCCTCCAGATTCCGTGCAAACAGTTTGTCCAGTCGGGATGCCTCCGGACCTTGTTCCACTTCCGAACGGAACTTCCTCCATCCTTCCGTGTGGGCCCTTCTGACCTCCCTTCTGTATTTTTTCTGTTTGTCACTCCACTTCTGCCAAGGTAACTCCTCTTTGGATTTCTTGGCCTTTTTGAACAATCTTTTAACTGTCTCCTTAAAAGTTTCCAGTTTGTGATTCCACCACGGAGACTCATATTTTGTCCTTGCTTTCTTGAGAGGACAGCTCTTAGAGAATGTCGAGATGGCAGACTGTTGGAGCATTTACGCCGCCCCTTCTATCTCTTCCCTGTTCCCAATATTTTTAGGGAATTCTCTTATTGCTAATGAGAGTTCTTTTTTGTATGTACCCCAGTCCGTATTCCTTGGGTTCCTAATCCATTTGACCTCCTGAAACAGAAAACAAATATTAAACGTGATCTGTGCATGATCAGAGAGCGTCGGTTCTTCCGACACTCTCCAATCCTGCACAGCATGAATAAAGCTTTGTGAACACAGTATTAGGTCGATCACCTCTTTTCTCTTTATATTAAAGAAGGTAGGTTCCGAACCCCTATTGAGAATATCTAGTTCAGTGATGGCTAAGTACTTGAGTAGGACCGATCCTCTAGCATTCGTGTCCATGCTGCCCCACACCATATGGTGCGCATTGGCATCACATCCCAAAACCAGAGGGAGACCCCTCTCGCCACAATAGTCTACCAACTTAATTACCTATTTTGTAGGAATCTCTTCCTTATAGGGAAGATAGACTGAGGCTAATACTACCTCCTTTGAAACACCTCTTATGGAGAGTTTTACCTTAGTAGCCACTACATCTCGAGTAATGACTGCCATAAGTGGCGTGTTCTCTAGACCTTTGATCCAGATACACGCTCTGGGTTTGACTGCTGTTGGATCTTTGACAATTTTGCCACCACTTCCAAGTCCTTTAATAGAGCCTTTGACGGTCCATGGTTCTTGTATCAATGATACAAATGTGTGCGCCGCAGACTGACTTCTCGCAAGAAGAGCTGAGGAGTCTTTACTGTGGTGCAAGTTAATCTGAGTAATTTTAAGAATCCCCTCCATTTGGAAGTTTCCCTATTGAATATTTGATGCTTTTACGGTCTTGACAGAGTATCTAACTTCAACTCTGCCCATACCGTAGTAAGCCTTGTTGTCTGATGAACTCAGACTTTTGATGGACGATTCGGGAATGCCGACAATAAGCATCATTCCGTCCTCGTCTGACTTACCTTCCGACTGCTCCTTTGACCCTTGGTCCAGTTGCGTCTTATGCTGGTCCTTTGGTTCTGCTGGACCCTGTTGTTGTTGCAGTTTGCTTGGCTTCCAGGATTCCGAGACCGCGTACAGCCTCCAGCCATCCACCTTGAGTGAATGATTGAGCCTCCCCAGCCTCTTTAGCGCCACTCCCGCTTCCACCTTTGTAGGTAGAAGGATCGTGGCCCTAATCAGACGCTGGAGGAGCTCAATCTACTCTGAGGATGGGAGCACCTGGCGGACTCTTCTCGCCCATCTGCCGCACAAACCACTCTTTACTGAATCGGTCCGCTGGCCCGACGACCATTGCACCGTTCTTTACCATAGAGTCTTCGAACCTTGGCAGTTCTCCGTCCTCTATTTGGTCGACGCGCTCCTCAATCTCTTTACGAAGATTTATCAGATCACTTGACGAGAAGCATTTATCTGGATACTCCACCGGAATCACCACTACCGTGAGTGGGTTTGTCCTTTGTGCAATTGACAGGGAGCCTTCTCCCGGTCCAACGTTGTTTCTTTTAGGGGGTCTTTGCCCCTCCGGTGGAGTATCGCTTGATGTTTTGGATCTCTTTACTCCTTTGGTATGAGAGGGGGTGAAGGGCAAAGAGGAGGACGGCGTGCCTTCTTCACGTTTTTTCTTCCTCCTCTGCTTGTTCCCCTTTCCAGGTTCACCAGCATAGTTCCGGTTCCTCTTTCCAGGTTCACCGGCGTAGTTCCGGTTCCCCCTTCTAGGTTCACCGGCGTGTTATGGATTCCCCCTTCCAGGTTCACCGACGTATTGGCAGGCACTAGTTGTGCTTCTGTTTGGGTCACCAGCTCTTGTTGAGCGGTTCTCCTTCCTTTCACACTACCAGATTGCGTAAGGTTTTTGTTTTGATTTTGAACATTCATTTTCAGTCCCACGAGTAGCTAGGGGAAGGTTGGTCCATCTTCACAGAGCCCCGCATGCAGAGGTGAGGCATTAATACTCGTAGAGGTCGCCCGGTATCTACAAGGCACCGTTTGAGACCCACTGTAACCCCTGGGCCACGAACAACATCGGCACGGTTCGCATTACACCTTCAGTCAGGGGGTGATGTATTTTATTAGCGCCCGATATCTTTCCACCACCAGAGAGAGTCGGGTGGTTGTTTCTTAGTCACCTCAGGCTGCTGAGCCATCCTAGAGCGCTCCCCACCCCACGTCCCCAGAGCCTGCCTAGCAGGATGAGACGGAAGCAGAGAGGCACCGACCCAACATCCCCCGCACGATAAGATCTTAGGCTCCCAAGCCTCCAAGGCTAAGCTTCCCCACCGTCCTTTTACGAGGCACCCTACAAGGTCCTACAACCCCTAGAGGAAAGTCATATTATACAAATTTAAAAAGAATTAATCTTAATACATAATAAAATAAAATAACAAGCGTACGCAATAGCATGAAATGTAGTCGAAAATAAAATCAAATAAAAACTCTCATTCACCAACCATTCAGCCAACACTCATGCAATAAATACACTCACACCTTAAGCCTATATACAGGACGTGACAAAAATAAATTAAATAAATTAACATAAATTAATAGTAAAAAATATTAATCTAGATCGAGCAAGTACCCTCTCATCGCTGCTTCGAACCTGCTGAGAGATGGAAGATGTTTAATCTCAGCAGGCAGGAAGTTCCTAAAATGTGCACCTTAAACTTGGAAGGAATTCCTGCCAACCTCAGTACGCATAAAGGGCACTATTAGATCCCTGATTTATTCCCTAGTAGCCACCCTTGGTACACATCTAGTGAAGAGACCCATTAGATGCTCCGGAGTATTCATGCGCACGATCTTGTACATAAATACAGCCAAAAAATACTGTCTCCTCGAATTAGTACGCAGCCAAGCCAACGTGGCTCTATAAGGAGAAATATGAGCTCCCATTCTTATACCTAATATATATCTCACACACGAATTCTGCAGTCTTTGTATTCTTCTCTTCAAGCCCTGAGAAGCATCGAGCAGAACCACCGAAGCAGTACAACACTCTATTGAATTTTTTTGTAACCATATTAATGTGAGGCTCCCAAGAAAGCTCAGAGTCAAGCACAACACCAAGGCTTGTTACAATGTTAGAGAAAGGAATGCTGACACCTCCCTCAAAGTCAATCGTCCGTGGCGCCCCAGCATAAAATGAATTGAGAAAACGATTACTGCCAAAGACGATAACCTTAGTCTTGCTAGCATTTGAAGCGAGCGAGGCACCAGCCGCCCACTTTGACACCGCATTGGCCGCCCTCTGTAAGATTAGAATACCTGCATCCACATTCTCACGAGGAACGTGCGTATAAATCTGCAGGTCATCTGCATACAGTAGATGCTCAATACAACCAGAGCCAAGAGCGTTACGTACGTTATTAATGTAAAGGCAAAACAACAAAGGCCTCAGTACCGATCCCTGTGGAACTCCTAGGTTGGTTGTTAGTCAACCTGATTCTTCTTGTAAGTGTGTTGAAACCATTTGTTACCTTCCTGAAATATAAGAGTTAATCCACTCGAGAGCGGACCTGGAAAACCCCATCGATCTAAGTCTTGCAAGTAATTTAGAGGGAGAGATCGTGTCGAATGCCTTACTAAAGTGAAAAAGTAGAAGTAACGTGACGAGTTTTTTGTCAAGACCTGACCTTATACTGTCTGTTAATTTAAGCAAAGCTGTCTGCGAAGAGTGATTTTTTCTGTAACCAGTCTGCATGGGATCAAGTATCTTATTTGTAGTGATATATTCCTGCAATTGGTCGTGGGCGATCTTCTCCAGTACCTTCGAAAAAAAAAACACAAAATCTTAACTGGCCTAAAATCTTTAGGCGACTTAGGTGCAGAACACTTTTTTAATGGCACAATACCTGCCTGCTTCCAAAGGCCAGGGAAGACCCCTCGCGCAAAAGAAGAGTTAAACAGAGTCACAAGATGTTCACCAATAAATGGTAAGGCTTTAAGTATCACACTTTGAGGAATGCCATCCTCGCCACGAGCCTGCGATGAGAATTGGGAAATTGCAAGAACAACATTATTGATATTAATTGGTTTAAAAGCAAAACTATCTTCACTACATTCAGTAAGAACCCTCTCGCGAAGCTCATCATCATCATGCGGCGAGACCGACACCCCAGCAAAGTGCGCGTTAACGGCATGTCGGAGCTGCAGCAATCGAGTTTTGCTTTTTTTATTTTATCAATATCTTTTTAAATTCTTAAATTAAACAAATATAATGACTTGTCCGCACTAAAGCTATATTTATACAATAATTTTTGTTAAAATAAAAAATCATTTGGACTTGTTATTTTTTTATGAGCTTAGATTGGAAATTAGATATCAAACTCGACAAACCTAACCTTAAAATACGACATATTGAAAGTTTGTATTATAACTTTGTATGTATAATATTTTGGTGGATATCTTGAGTTGTCCGCACTAGAGTTTAATCTTACAAATTTTTTCTTTGTAGCAAAGAAACTGGATTTAACGCATCGTTTATTCATAAGTTAAGATTGGAAATATTATTAGAAGGCGGACAGCTTCGTCATGCTCTTAAGCTCATTAGGAGTGAATCCATTCAAGTCCCTTGCGGTCCGGTTAAGAGTCCCAGGTCTCTCAGCTCCTTCCAGGCATTACCATTTGTAAGTGCTTTGAATAGTCTATTATGATAGTATGTGGTCTTTGCAAGTTCAGTCTGTTCGTCAACCGTTTTACGTAAATGCAGAAACTCAGTCAGGTATTGCGTTTTGTTCGTCCGTTTATATCTTCTGTAAGTAGCATGTCGCTTGCGCTGCATCTGCGACAATTCTTTATTTAACCATAGTGGGCTATTCTTCGTATGCTTGACTATTTTCACTGGTGCTAAACTATCTATGACAGAAGTAAAATTGTCACAAATGCAGCCAAGTGCAGACTGTGGGTCGACAGTACCAGCTGTTAATGGTGGCCAATCATAGTCGGCTAGTTTCTCTAGTAATTCATTTTGACAAATGCTTTTATAGTTTCTGTATCTAATCGACTTGTGATCCATACTGCACATATTATAAGCAATAAAAACATCAATTAAGTTGTGCCGACTATGGACATTCGCAGGTAAGTTACGTGCGTCAAGTACATTGTCATTGTCATCCACAAGGATCAGGTCAATCCATGTGTGAGAAGATGGAGTTATATTCGTGGCACCATGCTGGACCAACTGAAGCGAAAGCTCCACTGTTAGTTTACTAAGAAACTTCGCATCACTGCTTTCTCGCAGAAGATCGGCATTCAGATCCCCCATTATAATTTTATATGAAAAATCATGAGATAAATCTCTCAAAGAATTTAACAATTCAGAATTTTTTGTAAATGAAATGGCAGGAGGGCGATAAATGACAGAAACCAGCACAGGTTCAGAGTCGCCATCCTTAATTGAACAAAAAATATATTTCGGCACTTCAGGTTTACCGCTGCTAGTTATGGTTGTGGTATTAGAAATAGCTAGTACTTCACATTTTAAATTATTTTTAACGTAAAGGGCAACCCCTCATCCATGAAGGTTTCTGCCCTGCCTGAACAATTTATAATCCTTAATCCGAATGATGTCATCCGAGACAGTCGGTCCCAGCCAGGTTTCAGCAACTCCAAACAGATCATAAGAGGGGCCATCGCATAAGAGCTCGCGCACCTGTCCAATATGAGCTCTTAATAAGGTCACATTCAAAAAGGAAATTATATATTTGAAAAAAGTATATGTTTTTTACAATGTGGATTTAATGTAAATATTATTACCAACTGTATCAAAGACTGACTTAAGATCTAAGGAAATTATATATGTGAAAACAGTACATGCTTTTTACAATTCTTTTCAAAAACTTGAAAAAACAACAAAATGAATTGATTAAAACAAACATTTAGCTATATATTCATTTTTCTATTCTACCGCCTATTCTACTGTTTTTTCTCTCCATGTGACCATAGGGGGAAAAAATCTGTGGAATGGAAAGAAGATGCTTGCGTATTAGGTCGCGTAAACATAAACATAACCTCTTTAAAATTGTAACTCAAACAGAGCGATTTTCTACGATTTTTTTTTAAATGAATGAAGTAAATTTGTATTTATAATTTAATTATTTTTGTTTATTTACTTCGTGTCGCGACTCGCTTTTCCATTCTACAGTGGCATAGAGAATAGAATTCTATTCTTCGCATGAAACTTGCTGACAGGGTTGTAAATTTTTCCATTTACCGAGTAAGCAACTGGTAAATGGTCGGACTATTTACCAGTTACTGGGTGACTAAATGGTAAATGGTCGGACCATTTACCATATACAGAGCAAGTAACTGGAAATGATCGTACCATTTACCAGTTATTGGGTGAGTAAATGGTAAATGGTCAGACTATTTACCATTTACAGAGCAAGTAAATGGTAAATAGTCTAACCAGTTCTTAGTTACTGAGCAAGGAACTGGAAATGGTCGAACCATTTACCAGTTACTAGGTGAGTGCATGGTAAATGGTCGGACCATTTACCAGTTGCTGAGTGAGTAAATGATAAATGGTCAACCATTTACCAGTTACTAGGTGAGTGCATGGTAAATGGTCGGACCATTTACCAGTTGCTGAGTGAGTAAATGATAAATGGTCAACCATTTACCAGTTACTAGGTGAGTAAGTGGTAAATGGTCCGACTATTCACTATTTCCTCACTCAGTAACTGGCAAATGGTTTGACCATTTCCAGTTACTAGGTGAGTAACTATCAACTGATCCGACCATTTACCATTTACTCACTCAGTAACTGGTAAATGGTCCAAGCATTTACCAGTCGCTCTGTAACTGTTCCGACCATTGACCATTTACTCAGGTCGTAAGTGCAAACTGGTTGAATCATTTATCATTTACCCACCCGCTTACTGCGAACTGATTCGACCATTTACCAGTTATCAGAGTTGTAAATAACGAAATAGTTTTTTCATTTGAAATGGTGAAGTAATTGAAAATATTCGCACCATTTACCATTTACAGATCAAGTAACTGGTAAATGGTCGGACCATTTACCATTTACAGATCAAGTAACTGGTAAATGGTCGGACCATTTACCATTTACAGAGCAAGTAACTGGAAATGATCGTACCATTTACCAGTTATTGGGTGAGTAAATGGTAAATGGTCAGACTATTTACCATTTACAGAGCAAGTAAATGGTAAATAGTCTAACCAGTTCTTAGTTACTGAGCAAGGAACTGGAAATGGTCGAACCATTTACCAGTTACTAGGTGAGTGCATGGTAAATGGTCGGACCATTTACCAGTTGCTGAGTGAGTAAATGATAAATGGTCAACCATTTACCAGTTACTAGGTAAGTAAGTGGTAAATGGTCCGACTATTCACTATTTCCTCACTCAGTAACTGGCAAATGGTTTGACCATTTCCAGTTACTAGGTGAGTAACTATCAACTGATCCGACCATTTACCATTTACTCACTCAGTAACTGGTAAATGGTCCAAGCATTTACCAGTCGCTCTGTAACTGTTCCGACCATTGACCATTTACTCAGGTCGTAAGTGCAAACTGGTTGAATCATTTATCATTTACCCACCCGCTTACTGCGAACTGATTCGACCATTTACCAGTTATCAGAGTTGTAAATAACGAAATAGTTTTTTCATTTGAAATGGTGAAGTAATTGAAAATATTCGCACCATTTACCATTTACAGATCAAGTAACTGGTAAATGGTCGGACCATTTACCATTTACAGATCAAGTAACTGGTAAATGGTCGGACCATTTACCATTTACAGATCAAGTAAATGGTAAATGGTCTGACCAGTTCCCAGTTACAGACCAAGTAACTGGTAAATGGTCTGACCATTTACCATTTACAGTGCAAGTAAATGGTAAATGGTCTGACCAGTTCCCAGTTACAGAGCAGGTAACTGGGAATCATCAAATCTGAAATTTGGTCTATAATCCAAATAATTTTTAAATATTTAAACATTACGATTTAATGATTCTACTTTACATCTACAAAACAATCGTTATCTCAAGCATGCTATTATGAATAATGGTTTCAAACTATATTTGAGCATGATTATACTTGGCGATTAAATAATAATAAAACAATCTAATTTTTTACAAAGATATAGACGATGTTTACAAGTAATAGTTAAGAAACTAGTCACTACAATTATATATATCGCCTTTTATACTCGAGAAGGCCATCACTTTTGAGTGAGGTCTGGAGCGATGCCGTTCGTATACAAAGCTTTGTACAAAATTTGCGTATTCACAAATTGAGTTACTTATTTCATATCACAGACGAAATCATGTATACGAGGCTTGGGGTCAGTTCACTGATTAATGACAGTTTTTCTAATCAATAGGTAGCGTCGTTCTATGACGCACGCTGAATCTGGTTTAGATTTACGGCATAATACTTCTTACCAATTGTTATACAAATTGCATGTCGCCGCAAAAACAGTTGCAGCTTTATTTATGTCTTAGAACATTATGACAAACTACCTTCAATGAACCGACAGTGACTTAGTACTTAATACCTTTTTTTATCATACTGATAAATTATTTTTACATATCGTTTACAATTGCATCATACAGATTTAAATAATATAGGTTTTTATAACTCAAGAATTATTGATTTTATTTTTATTTTAGAGTATTATCGCAATCTTATTGCTTGTTTTACTAATTCTGTTGTGAATCTAACGTAATCAGAAAAATTGTTTAATCGTGCTCGAATAAAATTTCAAACCATGATATGTAATCATATCCATACAGACATTTCACATAGTTTTTATAATAAGAATTATATTTGTATGCAATATAAGTCTAAACGTTAAAAGTAAGGTAATACACATATTTTATTATTATACTATTCGTTATGTTAAAGGTCAGTTTTAGATGAGGTTTTAGACATTTTTTACTGATCGAAGTAGCGAAAGAAGTAATTTCGTTTATTTTCAATAAAAATGTATATCGGAATTGCTTTTACTTGTAAATATCTATTCATTTTAACAAATGAGAAATAGAAGCGTGTAAATTTGTTAATATTCAAAGAACGAGCCAAAAAAAAATAAATAAAAACTAAATATCTTTTTAGCTATTTTCGATCGGTAAAGTTGGTCAAAAGCTGATCTTTAATTGGAAAGTATCACCATTAAATACAATGCAAATTAACTGAAGTGGCCAAAATAAGAACTTCTGACCCCGGACAAGATGTTTGGGGTCTAATGGCTCCACTAAATTTACCGAGTATGATAATATTATAATGTTTGAAGACGTATTTATAATATTAGTGTAATTATAAGGGCATAATGAAGCTTTCCTTTCTGATAATATTTCTAATCCAAGTTTATGAGTAAATAGTGAATTTAATCGGGTTTTTTTGTAATTCAAAAAAAAAAATCGGTAGGATTCAACTTGAGTGCGGACAACTAAAGAAATCTAACAAAATCTTATACTGAAAAAGTTATATAAAAGTTTTCAATTTATAGTATTTTAAGATTGAGATTATCAACCTTGATATCTAAATTGCGATCTAAGTTCATAAAAAAATAACAGCTCCAAAGGATTTTTTATTTTAACTAAAGTGATTGTACTAATATAGCTAATGTCAAAATTTGTCAAATATTAAAGAACAAGACAAAAGAATTAAAAAGTAATAAATATATTTAAAAAATTTTTTAAATTGAATAAAATATGTAAGAGCTCCCATGTGAGATCACATATGAGATCGCACACGAGATTGCATATGAGATGTCACATGAAATCGCCTATGAGATCGCATATGAAATCGAATGTATATTCGTTAAATTTTTAAAATAAAATAAATGAATGTGCGATCTGACATGAGATCTCACATATATTTATTTTATTTTCAAATTTCAAAGAATATGTATGAGATTTCATAGGCGATTTCATATGAGATCCCACATGAGAGCTCATACAAAAGTTTCAGTAGGGATGATTTTTCTTGGCTTGTTCTTGAAATTTATACATATTTACACTCTTCCGATTCTCATTTATTTAAAATAAGTTCATACCTATAAGTACAATCGGTGGTAGCGCAGGGGTTAAGGCTCTTGGCTCATGCTGTAGTAGACCGGAGTTTAGTCTCTGGGAAAATTTTGGAAAAATATTTCTAAATTTTTCTTTGTGAAATAGAATAAGGAGACCAGGAAAAACCAATTAAAGATTGTCCCTGGCTAATAAAAATTACGGGTCTCAGTCCACAGCGATCAAGAGACCCACTGTCAATAAAATAGAGGAGAAGATGATATCTCCAATCCCTAGTGGAAATATAAAATGTGCATTACTGTTTAAAATAGTTTTGGATTATTAAAAACTGTTTTAAACTGTTCAAAATAGTTCATAAGTGTGAAATTTTTGACATTTAAAACAGTTATAAAAAGTTTTCAACATTTTTTAACAGTTTTGAGCAGTACAGAATAATTTTAAACTAAAGTGAACATTTTCTCGTATATATTATAAAAATTTTAATAAATATAATAAAATTTTTATTAAGACAAAATTATGAAACACTGTTTGAAATCATTTCGAAATTTTTGAAACTTTTTGAAACTGTTTAAAAATGTAGGTGTTCAAAACTTTTTAAAACCATTCAGAACTGTTCAAGTTAATAAAAAATAGTTTATATTGATTTAAAATTGTTTTGAAATATTTTTAATATTTAAACTAATCTATTACTTTTAAACATAAAAAATTCAAAACTATTCAACACTGTTTAAAATCATTTCGAAATTTTCAAAACTTTTTGAAAGTGTTTGAAAATGTTTAAAATTGTTTAGAACTGTTTTAAATATCCTAAATTTCGCACTTATAAACAGTTTTAAACAGTTTTAAATATTTTTAAACATTTTATATTTCCGCTAGGGATTACAAACAATTCTGATATTTATTCATATGAAAAAAAAGAAATTTATTTTCAAACTATATTTGATCGATAAAGTATCGATCAAGGTCTAAAGCAAACCCTTAAACATTTTGTTTTGTAATAGGTCATTTATTTTTGTCCTTTTCGAATCAAAATCTCAACTTCATTATATATTGTGTCATGAAACGAATTTTTAAATTAGTGTTATTCAAAAACTATATAGTAATAAAAAGACATAATTTTTTTATAAATTATTGATTTTTTCAATAATATAGCTTAAGAGAAAAAAATAATTTGACATTAGTGAGTAATAAAATAATCAATGATTGTTAATCAAAAACATGTATGATTTGTAAGATATTAAAAAAAAAACGGGCACATTTGTTTCTAAATTTCTCCTAGAGCAGGTCGACCATCTTTGTCCTTTCATGTTAAAGAAATGAAATTTCATTTCCAACTGCAGAATGATTAAAAAAAAGGAAATCTTATTTTTCATTATAAAAATAGTTATCATACATTGTTTTGAAATAATATTAAATTAGTATGTAAAAACTTCCTTTTATCACGGAATTTCACGCAAACTTTGTGACTACACAGCGTAAAAGGTTTTTTTAACTTTAAAGAAGCTGCTTTTAAATTGAATAAATGCGGTGCAAAGGAATTAATTCATTTGAGTCAAAGAAAAATCATTTTCAAATTAATGAAATAATTTTTAAAATGAAAAAAAAAACTTGAAATATTCTTCAATACAATATTATATTTAAAAAAAAATTTTTTAATTAAAAACAATGCTAAATTTTTTTATTAAAAAAATGTAATATTTATTTGAAATAATTTTTATATAAGAATGAAAAAAATATCTTACGTCAAATAATTTTTTAATCCAAATACATAATTTTTAAATTAAACAAATTAGTTCATGACTTCGATAAAGCTATCTCTTTTCAACATCAGAATGTTTGTTGGTGCAAAAAAGCGGTGTAATTTATTAAATTTCTTTACATTAAAAAGAGGATTTTGAATTGAAACATAATAATTATCAGAATGAAGAAAATATAACTATAAAACTTTCTCATTTTAATAAAGTAATTATTATTTTGATTAAAAACGTACATTTCAGTAAAAAAAAAATTCACAACAATTATTTATAAACATAATTACAAAAAATAAATTTTAATTAAAATCAACATTTAACTGTTTTAAAAAAATATTTTTTTGAATAAAAAAATAATTCTTTGAATCAAAAGAGTTTCAGTAATTAAAAAAAAATTGAAATTTATATTGCAGGAAAGAAACTTAAATTTGTTGAAACATTTACTTGAACTAATATTTCAAATTTACTCGTAAAAAATTATTTCCATGCTGAAAGTGATGTTTCATGTTTTCAAAATAATATATTCTTCTAAAAAAATTATTTTTCAGGCTTTAAAAATTAAAATATATTTTTAAAGAAAAATAATATTTATTCAATGAATAGTTACTTCTATTTGGTACGCAGAAATTAATTGATACGCAATATTTTTCATATTCATTAACATATTTTATCGAAGGAACAAAATTTTATTTTAATTATTTAATATGATTTTCATTTTGACATTAAGAGATATAAATTTAAAAGAAAATTAATAATTTCCAGTGTGAGATATTGTTAAGTTCAAGAAATATCTTATGTATCTTGAGATATATTGATATTTAAAAAATTTATTTTCACTGACGGAATAAATGATATTGATAACAAAAATATTTCATCGATTACCCGAAACAATATTTTCGATACAATAAAAATTTTTTCGTTGCTAATAAATTTTTTTTCCAGTGTAGCTATTAAATCAAGTAACGTTTGTATCATCTGTCTTTTATTCTTATTATGGACAGATAAATACAGAATTACGTTCAAGTAACAACCGGTACTTAAGTTAGGTCTATGAATAGGAGCCTAAGATCGTCTATGATAATAAAAATTTATATGGTTGGAATATATATTCAGAATAAATTAAATTACAAATATTATTTCCTTCATTAAGAAATAATAAGTTGATTGGAAATAAAATTTTTCCTTATTTATTTTTCAATCTATTTTCAATTATAAAAAATTTTATTAAAAACGGAGCAATTTATTTTAACATATTTTAACAATGAAAATAATACTTTAAATTTATTAAGAAATAATACTTTTAATCTTATTTAAATAATGAAAATAATTTTAATTTATAAAATTCATAGTAAAGGATTAAATATTTTCATCTTACCTGCCAGAAATAAAATGTTGGCTCTAGAATAATCGCCTTTGTGACTCGAAGGATTACAGTGAAGTTGACAGTGGTGATTTTGAAGGAAGTAAAATCCGTTATTATGAAGTCCTCACAATCGTTTGGCGCAAAAGACACAAGAGTATCTTTTTTTTGTACTTTTCTAATACATCGACTTTGTTCCAGATGCTTCTCGGGTTTGCGCACGCCGTATTCGCAAAATTTATATATATATATATGTATATATATATCGCGAGCATTTGGAACAGTATGTATTGCATCGTATGAATCAGAGTTGTAAATGAGGAAATGGTTTTTCATTTAAAATAGTCAAATAATTAAAAATGCTCGCACTATTTCCCATTTACAGAGCAAGTAAATAGTAAATAGTCTCACCAGTTTCCAGTTACAGAGCAAGGAACTGGAAATAGTCGGACCATTTACCAGTTAGTTGGTGAGTAAATGGTAAATGGTCGGGTCATTTACCAGTTGCTCAGTGAGTAAATGGTAAATGGTCGGACCATTTTCCAGTTACTGGGTAAGTGAATGGTAAATAGTCGGACCATTTACCAGTTACTGGGCGAGTAAATAGTAAATAGTTGGACCAATTACCAGTTACTGGGTGAGGAACTGAAAATGGTTGGACCAGTTCGCAGTTACTGGGTGGATAACTAGCCGAATCAATTAGTTGGCAGTTACTGGGTGGAAAACTGGTAAATGGTCAAATCAAGCAGTTAGCAGTTACGGGGTGGTAAATGGTTGGACCATTTACCAGTTACTGGGTGAATAAATGGTAAATGGTCGGACCATTTACCATTTACAGAGCAAGTAAATGGTAAATGGTCTAACCAGTTCCCACTTACAAAGCAAGTAACTGGAAATGATCGGACCATTTACAGAGCAAGTAACTGGAAATGGTCGGACTATTTACTAGTTACTGGGTGAGTAAATGCTAAATAGTCTCACCAGTTCCCAGTTACAGAGCAAGAAACTGGAAATGGTCGGACCATTTACCAGTTAGTGGGTGAGTAAATGGTAAATGGTCGGACCATTTACCATTTACAGAGCAAGTAAATGCTAAATAGTCTTACCAGTTCCCAGTTACAGAGCAAGAAACGGAAAATGGTCTGACTATTCACCATTTGCTTACTTAGTAACTGGTAAATGGTTGGACCATTACCATTTACTTACCCAGTAACTGGTAAATGGTTCGACCATTTACCATTTACTTACTCAGTAACTGGTAAATGGTCCAACCATTTACCATTCACTTGCTCTGTAAGTAGTAAATGGTGCGAGCATTTTTAATTACTTGACTATTTCAAATGAAAAACCATTTCCTCATTTACAACTCTGCTTGCCGAATAGCGCTGATAAGTTGTTTCTATTACGCATCCTCTATTCGGCAGTCTCTTTTCTACTCATCTGACTGCACCCTTACATATTTCTTTTCTTTAAGGTAAATCGTATAAATGATGACATGTATTGAATTTTATGTTTAATTACAACAGTAAGCATCCATCTTTCTCAAATTTCATGCTTTACCTAAATTATATTACATATAAATTTTATACATTTTAAGATTCATTTATATAATTTTATAATTTTAAAATTGTAAATTATTGTAATTAGGAAACAAATAAAAGATTTAACAATTTAAATATATCTTTTAGTAAAGTTTTTGAGAATTACTTGTCAATGTAAATACCGAACCTAGTAACATAATTTTTGCAAAAAAATTATTCAATATTAGAAGATGATTTGAGAAGTTTAAGCTAAGTTTATTAATTTCTTTTATAAAATTGTAGGAGTATTTGAAGACTGCATAAAAATGAAAATAATGATATTGTGTTTAAATACCGAAAAAAATAGAATTAAATAAGTTTCTTGTATCCAATTCTGTTAAAACATTGTCAGTTTACGAAAAATGAATTGCATAAAATTAATGGTAACAATGTAAATTTGAAAGTTGATTTCTATAAAAATACTTTTTTTTACTTAGTTTTTCATATTTCTTTTTTATTTGTAAAAGTTAAGATGATTGAACAAAATGTCTTTCTGGAATATAACCTGTAATAATTTGTATTGATCAAGTTCTAACAGAAATAGGAATCTCAAATATATAATTTTTAATTAATTTCATCGATAAAAATACTTCAAAAACGTAATTGGATAGGAGGTTTTCTATTTTAATAAAAATATATGTCAACAGGCATGACATGATATAAAAGTTTTATAATTAATTACTAATAATTGAATAATAGTGTTTTTTTAAGAATTAAAAATCAAGTACAAAGTATTGATATTATTAGATGAGATCAAAGAAAATATATATTGCAAAAGAATGATAAATATTTTAAAAAGATGTAAAGTAGAATTCTCAAGAGATTGGAATCAAATTACAGATGTAAGATGCATAAAAATATATTTCATATTTTTAAGAAATATAATTATTTGAAAATAAAATTCATGTGAACTAATCAACTGCTTATATTTAAAAAAAAAATGAAAATATATAAGATGTGATGTAGTTTTTAATGTAATAAAGCATATAATATAGATCTGTACGCTTCAGCGACAGTAATAAATGAATTTGTAAGCTTTTTTAGCAACAATGAACAATAAATTTGTACGCTTCTTTGAGCGACAATAAGATATAAATTTGTAAGTTTTTTTTAGCGATTATGAAAAATAAATTTGTAAGCTTTTTCTAGCAACAACAAACAATATATTTGTATGCTTATATGAAGTTTTTTTAGCGACAACAAACAATAAATCTGTATACTTTTTATAAGCTTTTTTAGCGACAACAAATAATAAATCTGTACGCTTTTATAAGCTTTTTTTTAGCGATAACAAATAATAGATCTGTACGCTTCAGCGACAATAAGAAATGAATTTGTAAGCTTTTAAAGCTTTTAATGCAGCCATATATTTTTATGCTGGTCTCAAGCCCAGAAATCTTTTAAAACGATAAATATGTAAATATCTTATTTCTAGTTTAAAAAAAAACATGTTTTATTCAAATACAAGTGTTAATAAAGTACCTATGGATATTAAGCTAAATTCATTTTTTAATTTATAATTTACTTTTGTAATTAGTAAATTTTTTCAATAATAAAAATAAAAATACAATATATAGAAATAAAAATATATATTTATCTGAATAAAGAAAATGCAGAAAGGAAGCTTTGTATTATCAATTAGTTATGTTTGCAATTATATTAATGAAATATTAATTATAATAATTTTTTTTTTATTATTGAAATTCAATATTAGAATATAAATGAAATGCAGTGAAAAAACTTTATATTATTAATTAGTCACAATAACAATCATAATGATAAAATATTACTAATTATAATAATATTCAATTACTTATAATTGTTATTATAATAATAGAATATTATTAATAATAAAAATATTTTTTTATTACTAATTACTAAAACATAATATCATAGTGAGGGGAAGGGCATAATGAGGGGGGTTATAAAGAGTGAGGGGGGCTTAGGGGCTATAAGTATTGAGGGGGGCGAGGGGGGCCTCAGTTACGTTAATTTTGAAATGGCTCTTTATAAGAGGAATTACAACGTAATTTGAGGGGGGGCTGTACCGACAGACATTTGAGGGGGGCTGAGGGGGGGTATTGGTCTTGCGGTTGAATCTTGTCTTACGACTATATATAGATATAATTAACTTTAACTTAAATCATTTAGTTTTGTTTGTGTTCGGCAAAATTATATGAATTTTATATCTATATAGTTAAAAAATACGTTACAGATGAAGAATTCGTCCTGGTGATAAGGACAGTTACAGAGAAGGAGACATATTATATATGCCCAATTGTGCGACTGATGGCCCCACTATGACAGGTACAAAAGAAATAATTAACAAAAATGATGAGACTGAGAAGACAGAGGGGCTCTATATAACAAGACAGAATAGAAGGCAAAATACATTGACGATTTTGAAAACGGCTCTACAACTGCAGGAGGTCAAACAGCAACAGATACGAAAAGAAAAAGACAAATCAAAGGTTTGTCAGCAAAACTGAATGATGCATTAAAAATAATTTATGCGACGGAAAAGACGGTCCATAAAGTGCAACAGAAAAACAGAGAGTGACAGAAGGCAGATCAGAAAAGAATATATGATCTAATGGCATTATTCAACAAAGGACATAAATACAAAACTTCACAACTAACTAAGTAACGAGAGATAATCAAAAAGCGACACTACCTACATCAAGATTAACTCATGGTATAAATGTGGTTAAAAATTCTAGGATTTTAAACGGCGATCGAAATCAGAATAATAAAGTCGATATTTCACGTTTGATTAAGTTAAAAGTAAATGAAAGATTAAATTACTAACGACCGAAGTTTAATTGATTTTTCTAATAAATTAACAGAGACTAGTTTAACGAATAAAGACGGCCCAGTTAAACGTTATTACAAATTAACAACTCAAATAAAGATTGAAAATTTCTTGAATTATTTTTATTCAGAATTAGGAAGGGGCCGAACTATCTGTCTTTGTCTAATAGTGTTTTTCATCATTTATGTAAACACTATCCGGTATAACAAGAAAAAAATAGCAGTCCCCGCTAGATATTAGTATAATTAGTAAATTTTGTAATAACAACCAAATTTTTTCACTGCGTAGTTTTTGACTAATTAGAAACCTACTAGCAATCTAGAATATAACCAATCTTTTTTTGGTAGGTCTCTAATTATTCAAAAACTACGCAGTGAAAAAATTTGGTTGTTATTACAAAATTTACTTATTATACTAATATCTAGCGGGGACTGCTATTTTTTTCTTGTTATACCGGATAGTGTTTACATAAATGATGAAAAACGCTATTAGACAAAGACAGATAGTTCGGCCCCTTCTTAAGAGCGTTAGATTTGCGGTATGTTGTCGACAACTCAATTGATATAAAAAAGACTGTATCCAAAATAATGAAAGAAAAATAAAAATATAAAGTCAGAGATATTTTAATTAATCGTAATCTTGAAGTCTTAAGTTCGATTCTAGATCTCGGCCGATTGAGACAAGCACCACTGTACATTACATATGCTTTGTTCACAAATACACTGGTAATTTCTGTCGCAAATTAGCAGTGTAAATATATATATATATATATTTAATATTTAACGTTGCTGTGATTATGCTATCATTGCACTGCTAATTTGCGACAGAAATCACCAGTGTATTTGTGAACAAAGCATATTTAATTTACAGTGCTTGTCTCAATCAGCCGAGATCTGGAATTGAACTTGAGACTTCGAGATTACGAAACCTTTGCTCTACTAACCAAGCCACTAACGACTTCCTAACTAATATTGATCTGTCGTTTGAATTATAATTTATGTCAACATAAATTATAATTTAAAGCAATATATATATATATATATATATATATATATATATGTATATATATTAGATAGATTTATTGCAGATAGTGATACGATAGAACAATTAACCGACTCGAAATTAATTTTTAAAACATTTGAAAAAAAGCACAATGAAATACAATGCGCAAATAAAGACAGCAGCGCAAATCTTAAATCTAAGGCAGAGGGAACCGTGCAAATAAATACAACTGATAAAAAATCTATTATTTTAGACAGAGTAATCTGAGCGGAAAACTTTAATGAAAATCTTTTATTGTTACGTGGGTTTGCAGATGGGGGTCTAAGTATTTACTTAAACAATGAAATAATAGATACATATGACTACGTTTCAAATAAATTATTTTTGACAGGAATATATATGGGGCGTTTCATATCAACTCACCTGGTCAAAAAATAAAAATCGCTAAAAATCTGGGAAAATGTTCTATTTGATACTCAAAATACCCAAAAAAATTTTTAGAGCTCTAGGTCAAAGAGGTCAAGAGCAAGAGGTCATGGAGTTTTGTGATTTTTTCAATTTTTTTGTAAAATCATCATTTTTAATATTTTTTTATTAAAAAACTAAAGGTTTTAGAAAAAAATTTATAAAGACATTTTTTGTTGGAAATTATGTGTAGAAACTATACAAATTTTTTCCAATCCCAAAGTTGCTATCTTCTGATTGGTCCATTATACATTTTGATGTGATTTTCAATAACTTTTCTTCGCCAAGGTTGATTTTACTCATTTGGCACTAAAAGTTTGTAATTTTTATAACCTTTCACTGAAATTTTCCCCTACATGGTAAAATAACTCTACAGGCAGTTATGGTACTTTTTATTTAAGGTATCAAGACTGAGTTTTAAGCCTGAAAAAAAATGAAATTGAAATGTAGTCATAATTTGTTTTTGTAATGATATTAATTAATAAAACTTCTTTTTACCTTAAATATATATTAAATACAAGACTTTGACATAAAAATAATTTTAAAAAACCCCATCCGTTGGTTAAAATCCTTTGCTCTTGTCGATAACTTGATTTTAAAAATTTTCTTACTTACCGTAGAGTTTCTCAGCTAATTTTCAATTAATTGACCTGAAAATTTCCAGAGATCTCTAATTTATATATCTTCACAAAATAATAGTTCTGGAATTTTGATAAGATAAGTTAAAGTAAATGTTGAACTGAATTACTTGTATGAAATTCACAAAAATATTGATTTTTTTCAACTTTTTCTAAACCAAACTTAGAAATTATTTTTTTTTCCTAAAACTAAAACCATTATTTTGTGAAGATATATAAATTAGAGATCCCTGGAAATTTTCAGGTCAATTAATTGAAAATTAGCTGAGAAACTCTACGGTAAGTAAAAAATTTTAAAAATCAAGTTATCGACAAGAGCAAAGGATTTTAACCAACGGATGGGGTTTTTTAAAATTATTTTTAGGTCAAAGTCTTGTATTTAATATATATTTAAGGTAAAAAGAAGTTTTATTAATTAATATCATTACAAAAACAAATTATGACTACATTTCAATTTCATTTTTTTTCAGGCTTAAAACTCAGTCTTGATACCTTAAATAAAAAGTACCATAACTGCCTGTAGAGTTATTTTACCATGTAGGGGAAAATTTCAGTGAAAGGTTATAAAAATTACAAACTTTTAGTGCCAAATGAGTAAAATCAACCTTGGCGAAGAAAAGTTATTGAAAATCACATCAAAATATATAATGGACCAATCAGAAGATAGCAACTTTGGGATTGGAAAAAATTTGTATAGTTTCTACACATAATTTCCAACAAAAAATGTCTTTATAAATTTTTTTCTAAAACCTTTAGTTTTTTAATAAAAAAATATTAAAAATGATGATTTTACAAAAAAATTGAAAAAATCACAAAACTCCATGACCTCTTGCTCTTGACCTCTTTGACCTAGAGCTCTAAAAATTTTTTTGGGTATTTTGGGTATCAAATAGAACATTTTCCCAGATTTTTAGCGATTTTTATTTTTTGACCAGGTGAGTTGATATGAAACGCCCCATATACAGCCATAATTGTTGATTGAATTTGAATCAGAAGCGACAGAAAATAATTCTAAACAAAGACAGGTTATAGCATACATAGCAACAAGAAGAATGAATGAAGAACAGAATATTGAAGAGAATAATCAAGTTGACGAAAGGGAAGAAAATGAGACAGTCAAAGAAGAAAAATATTGAGATTTTGAAAACATAATTGCAATTAGAAATATCTATATATCACATGAGATAGAAGTCAGTGAAGAAGTTAAATGTAAACTTGAAAATACAAAAACGACAGAGAAAATAAATACAAACAACTACGCTATGTAGTGGCATGTTCAAATGGCCCATGCATCAGTTGACTACTTAAGAAAGTACAATTAAAATTTCCTAATATCAAAACTTTAAAACAGGCTATATTTGATGTTACGTTGAAAGACTGTGAAGTGTGTATGATTGCAAAGTTTAACAAATCGCCACTTAAGATCGTTTGGCATAGAGCGACTAAATCTTTGCAAATAATACATTCAGATACAATGGGTATAATAAGTCCAACTTCTTACCCAAAGAGGTATAGATATGTTTCAGTCTTTATTGATTTCTCTAGCTTAGCTATGACATTTCCAAGGAGGACGAAAGATGAAACAGGCCAATGTCTGGAGTCATTTGTCAGAAGTGAAGGAAATTTATTTAGTGAAGATGCAAAAGTGTACTGTTTGAGGACAGATCAAGCACAGACACGCCTCAGCACAATGGAGTTGCAGAGAGGTTTAATCAAACTGTACAAAAGATGGTAAGACTCCTCATGTATGATTCTGATTTACCAGAAAACACGTGGAACTTGGCATTAAGTGCATCAGTCTATGCGTACAACAGAATACCTTATGCAACAAACGGCATGATACCATCAATTTAAAATATCAAGAATGATTATCAAATAGATTTGAACCAAATAAAATGTTTGGATGTTTTGTCTACATGAAAGTATGAAGAAAGGTTTGTCCAAAATTTTGTTTTATTGCAAAGACAGTTATTCTAGTAAGATACGAAGAGACTGGATAAATCTTACTGAAATCAGAAGAAGGAAAACCATACGAAAGCAGAGATGTACGATTCAATAAAAAATTATTCCACAAGGACAGATATGCAACAATGGATCTACAAAACAAATTGATAAACAGATAAAAAAGGATACATGGTTTGTGAATTATGAAAAAGAAGACAGAGAAAATTATGCAGGAGTACAAAGACCGGAGGGACAAAAAGCCAAAAGACCAGTTGGACGACCAATAAAAGAATATAATAAGACTGATAAAAAGGAACAAAGATCGGAGGGAGAGAAAATAAAAAGATCGGTAGGACGACCGACAAAAGGTAAGAATAATACTGAATTTAAAGTACGAGAATTGGAGAGAGAAGAAAACAAACGGCAGATTCAATTACCAATGGAAACACAAACACGTACAGAAAATAAGATAGATGAAGCTGAAATAAATGGTGACCCGAGTACATACTTGAAAGCCATGAAATCAAAAGATAAGCAGAAATGGACTGGAGCGATTAATGAAGAGTTAGAATCCACGTATAAAAATAATGTATGGAAATTAGTTAACAGATCAACTGTAATGAATGATGAAAGAAGATCAAATATTATAAATTTAAGATGGATATTTCGACGTGCTGTACGAAAACTATCACTCCTCAACGATTTTAAACGAAAAGAATTATACTTCGATGTATGTTGACGAAAACTATTATTTTAATTTGTATGTAAACGAAGACTATTACTCCTCAACTATTTGAAACGAAAAGAATTATACTTCGATGTATGTTGACAAAAACTATTATTTTAATTTTTAAGTAAACGAAGACTATCACTCCTTAACTATTTTAAACGAAAAGAATTATACTTCGATGCATGTTAAAGAAAACTATTATTTTAATTTTTATGTAAACGAAAACTATCACTCCTTAACTATTTTAAACGAAAAGAATTAAATTTCGATATATGTTGACGAAAACTATTAATTTAATTTTTATTTAAACGAAGACTATCGCTTTTAACAAAGTGCGAATAAAATTTACTTTTCATAAAGGGTGTCAAAAACTATCTTTTTTTTATGACAGCAAAGACTATCATTTCTGAACTATTTACAATGAATAAAAATACTTTTAATTTCCGATTATAATTTCAATTTTTTTGTGTCTACAGATGAAACGTTAAAAAGAAATGATAATATGATTAACGTGCCTTTCTTAATCTCAAAGAAGAAAGTGTCTTATACATTCATCTTTATATATTTGAAAACCTTCCTAAATTGCATCCTACGATGCATAATGCTTATATCTGCAACAATATGAATAACTTTTTTCTGCGCTCTTTGTTGGAAGTGATAGTTTTCATTTACATAAAAATTAAAATAATGGTTTTCGTTAACATACATCGAAGTATGATTCTTTTCGTTTAAAATCGTTGAGGACTGATAGTCTTCGTTCATGTAAAAATTGAAATAATAGTTTTCAACATACATCGAAGTATATTTCTTTTCGTTTAAAATCGTTTAGGAGTGATAGTCTTCGTTTACATAAAAATTAAAATAATAGTTTTCGTTAACATACATCGAAGTATAATTTTTTTCGTTTAAAATCATTCAGGAATAATAGTCTTTGTAAGCACCGTCGATTTAAGAGAAATACAGAAGACTGTAAAATAAGATATAAAACCAGACTATAGTAATTCGTGATTTCAAAGACAGAAATGGATATGATCTGCGAGAAACATATGAGCCGGTTTCACGATTACCTTTAATAGGATTTGTATTGGCAATGGCAAACAAACTGGATTTAGAAATATGTCAGATACATGTGAAGACAGCTTTCCTCAATGGATATTTAAACAATGAGGTATATATGGAAATACCTGAAGGGATGACTGTTTCTGAAAGGACCAAACAAAACAAGAATTTCAAATTAGAAAAGGCTTAAGAGCAGGCCGGATTCGCTGTCCTTGTCTAATTGGCATTTTTGTTATTTACTCAAGTATTAATCGGTGTATCTGCAAATTGAAGGTTAAGCGCAATAGATATTATTATTACAAATATTTATTGCACAAAAAAAAAATCTATCGCTTTGTTTTTGAGAAAAGTAAGGAACGCGAAAATATTATAAACATAATCTTTTACTTCGGCGTTCCTTACTTTTCTCAAAAACAAATCGGTAGATTTTTTTTTTCTTGTGCATAGATATTCATAATAATAATATCTATTGCGATCAACCTTTATTTTGAAGATACACCGATTAATACTTGAGTAAATAACAAACAACTCAATTGTTACTCGGTCGGTATCAGGTTCTACTCCGGCCTGCTGTTAATACAGTTCGAAATACAGTCCAAACGAGAAAAATTCAAAAAGGCAGTAAAGAAATATGGACTTAGATCATTCAACAATCAACCTAGTCTATTTACTCAGCAAGGAAAAGACGAATTCCTTACCTTGATATTGTATGTAGATGATATTCTGCTAGTTTGCAACAATGTTGAGATGCTTGAGAGAATTAAGACAAATTTATAGAAGGAATTTCGAATATATATAATGAGTTGAAATAAATATAAATAAACAAAATACTGAAGAATTTCGGTTTTGATCAATCATCTCCTCAACGAACACCTATGATAACCAATCAGGTGGCGAATAGGAAGAGAAGACAGTGTGAAGAAATGGATAAAGTAAGTGTAAAAACTAATGACAGAAAGAAAAAGTAATCAACCCTATCGTGAAGCAGTTGGCATATTATTCCCTGCTAAAAAAAATCAGGTGATTTATCTTGGCAAAACATCATGTAACGATTTTTTTGATTTTTACACCTTTCAAACCGTGCTTATAAGGAGAGTATTTGACCTCTAGGGAACGGATTTGGCTAAAACTGCAGAATATGATTTTTTTATTAAAACAATGAACCCGTGTTTTTTTCTTTTGTGCTAATAGGCGCTATAGACGGAGATGTAGACATTTCTTCGAAAATGTAGTGAAAAGAAGTCTTTATAAGAACTTGAATAACTAAACAATTAAAACTCTCACAGAAAATCGTATGGGAAATAAAAGAAAATACAGGTTAAGAGAAGGTCACGTATCTCTGTCCTTTTCTAATCGAAGAAATGATTTTTTCACAAAAACTAATAAGTTTCTAAAAAAATGAAGAGAAAGCCGCATCTTGTATCAAAAAAAGCAATATTTTCTTTGATAAGAAAAAATTAATTTTATTGCTTCGTTTTCAAGAAAACCTTGAAAAACCAAATTGTCCACCCTAACCTCTATGAGTAGTATATGGGGGAATATAGGTAAAAATGGCGGCCATGAAATTCAGGGGGAATATAGGGAAAAGATTGTTGGCGCCTAAGCTCGAGCGTATACGAGGAAAAGCGAAACAACCCGAAGTGGAGGGGGATGCCGTAAGAAAAATTTTTTGGAGTAGCAAGGTAACGGTTATTGTAAAAGTCGGTAAGTTAGGATTCTTTGGTGAAATAAATTTTTTGTATATGAAAAAAAATTTATGACTAATAAAATCGTATATTTTACAAGGATATATATTAAATATATAATGCTAGTAATTTAAAAATGGAATTCAATTTACAAATAGAAAAATTCTTTGTGATATAATTTATTAAATTAGAAGATTTTAGAAATATGAATTTTGAATCTTTTTAAATATTTAATGGAATATTTTTAGGAAAAGGATTTGGTGTTCATGGTTATATATATAAAATAACAAAATATTTTAGCAATAGAAATAAGTGTTTATTATTTTTTCACTTAGTCTAATACAAATAATTACAAATTTTTTAGAAAGTACAAAAATTTTTATAATAATGAATATATAATTTCAAGTGTAGCATGATTTTGCTTTACATGTTTGTATGCAACATTTGACATATTTTCGGCGACCATTACCTACAAGGAATTTATTTTTATAATAATTACGTTTATGTTGAATACCACGAATACGTTTATAGAAACGTGCAGCAATATTATCATTTCTTAAGTAATCTGATGAAAATAAATTACAAAATTTGTTAAGTGAGTAGCCTCGATTCATGTAATCTAAAAACATTAAGCAAAATTGCCCACAAACTTTTGAATTTAAACTTTGTAGTTGTTTAGTGTTCCATTTATAATGAATAGAATTTTGCTGAAGACATTTTTTATGTTGTAATATTAAAGGAGGTAAACCATAACTGTCGAAAAAAACAGCTCTTCCATACTTGTTAATAAAAACTGCTACCCAATGAGTTCCTGGTTGTGTGTGAATATCTGTATTAAATACACACGCTATCGGTCTCGTCAATACCTTGGGAATCCTGTCTGCTGGAAATACACCGAACGATGGTATTTTTAATGAGTGAAGCGCATCCCGTATCTGCAGAGTATTCATTGCGATGTTTCGCGTTTACAGGTGTGGTCGATTCAGAAGTATAATATCCTGATTCTTCAATGCGGTCGTATACGTTTTCTTTGGTAGGTCCAGGTGTTGGTGGTCTTTTTGGTTCACTTTTTTTCACAAGTCTTTTTGGTTTAGGAGGAGGAGGAGGATTCTGCACTGTATTGTCAGTTGAATCCGAAGGAGAAGAGTATGTAACGTCATCGCTGTCAGAGTCGAATAATGCAGAAATAAACCTATCATTTCTGTTTAACCACTTTTTATATTTAATTACACAGTTTAAAGCACAAATGAAAAATTCATGGTTCTGAGAACCGTGAAAACAACAATAAGTTTTACAGTCTTGTAAATTGTGTACGGAGGGGCAGCCGTGGTTTTCTAAATTTATAACACGCCGCGATATAATACTTTGAATTACTTGCGTTTCTTGAGATCCTCGTACAAAAATCCGTCTTGCAGTGCGTGTTAATGCGCGTAAATTTGAATAAAGTTGTCGATGAGGAACATCCCCTTCAAACCATTCGATTCCATGGTAGTTATTGGTGAGCCAGTTATTGAAAACTTGAGTTCTGATAGGTAAATCGGTAAATGAATAAGGTGGAGATGTTATCCAATGCGAAACGTAATCTTTGTCTAGAGATGCTACAGCTATTTCTTTTATAATTAATTTATTATTAATGTCGCGAAAACCTTGAACGTCAATAATGTAGTCCATAGTTCTCGAGGTCTGTACGTATGTTGACTGTTTGAAAATTGAATAACTTTTAACTGCTTAACCGTGTCTTCAGCTGAATTTATATAAAGAGCCCTACTTTATTTTGTGTTATATTTTACCCTTCCTCCTAATTAGTGATACTTTTCAGTGACGTAATAACCAAAAAGAAAATAGAAAGTTCATTTTGAAATTTAGTGAAAGTATTATTCACCCATTAAATCGGAAAACTTGTCGTGACATGTCTATTTCAAGCATTATTATTTACCCATTAAAATCAATAATAACTTGTCGCGACGCGTCTATTTCAAGTATGTTATCATATTCGGCGTAAACTATGCAATTTACGGAATTCTCTAAAACTTGATCAAAACGTAATTCTAAACGGACTGCACCTGTCTTAACTAAATTCCAATGCGTGTTACAATTTGCTGAAAGATCTGGTGTTAAGTCGAAAGCATATAGACAATAACCATTAGGGTAAGTATCTCTTGAAATAGAGTTTCCTTCATTCATAAAGTGAATACCTGTCCCGCTAAATAAAGTATGATATCCATCAATGAACGTGTCGGGATAATTAGGTTGAATGGGTTTACTAGGAATTTGTATTCCGTCGACATTTAAAGCAAGATAATTAAGATTAAAATGTTGAAAGTTAAATGGATTTTCTTTTCTACTTCCATTAAATGCACTATTTGAAACCAAACCAATTATTATGCGTTTAGGTAATTGTCCAAGAATAATATTATCTAAAGTTTCTCCCGTGACTCCTGTATGTAAAGTAAATGACTTAACCTCTACACGTGTTAATGGATATTTAGCTGTTCCTTTAGATAAGGCTTTTGAATGTGCAAGTAAAATTCCTGGATTAATTTTAGCTCTGCGTACACGTAATGATGCATCTATTATACGTACTTTCACATTTTGAGCCTCATGATCTATCAAGCAAAAAGCGTCTTTTGAGCGGATGAGACGTACTCTCATTTCTACACCATTAAGGAGAAATTTTTCCTGATTAAAAACATCGCAATGTAAGTGACCTAATAGATCTACAATTTTTCCGCCTTTGACAAAAAGATTACGTTTATCAGCACCAATATTTTTCGAAAGTAGATCATTATTATCTTTTCTTTTTAATAATACGGCATCCATTTCACCAGGGGTATCGTTATACCATAATGCAGTAGTCAAATGTGATTTTTTAGCTTCTTGGGAATAATTAAGCAACGTCTCTATATATGCTCGATAAGCGTAAGCATTGCTAGGTGGTGATACAGTCTTTTGGTTAAAGAATATATCGACTTGATTGAACATACTATGTAAAAAGTTGTTTACAGGTGTAACTAATGTATCTTCACCTATAAGATTTTTTCCTTTTTTCGAGACGTACACTAAGACTAAGCATAGTATGAGCTAAATCAATGTAATCATCCGAATTTCCTGGTACAACAAATTCTAAATATGAATCTTCAGAAATGGTGGTCACAGGTTTGTATTCTACCCATTGTGTTGATTCTATAGCTGTTTGAGTGGGTGGGAGAGTAAATAAATCTAATTCTGATTTAGTACATTCCCACGAATGTGTGTGTAAAAATGCCATTTTGAAATTATACAGGTCCAAAAATATCACTTACTGAACGTTTTTTATTTTTCTTGTTAATTTTTCTTTTTTTAATACGTTTGTTTTTATTATTTTTTCTTGTTTTTCTTTTTCTGTTTAAAGATGATGTCAACGATGAGATACGTTTCACGCGACGTTTGGTTCGCGACTGACCCTTACGTCTTCTTACGCGTTTTTTATAACCAGAGCCTTCCATTATTAGACTTTCTATTTTCTCTTCTGCCTTTCTTTTTAAATTTTTACCTGATTCACGTGCTCTAGTGCGTAGTGATTCTCTAAAAGGAATATTATGACTACTGACATCATCGATAATGTTAATTCCAGCTTTAAGAGCTTCTTTTCCGACAGCTCGAGCACCACGTTTTAAAAAAGGAAGTGCTTTACGAAAAAGTCCTCCAAGAAATCGACCTATACCTCCATGTCCTTTTTGATATGGTGATCCAACGTAAATATGTTGAATACCCCCTTGACCAACTTGACTATCATAATGTTCAATATAATGATTCATTTTTATTTTATTTTTGTTATGCAACTTGTCTAAAATGTAGTGTTACAGTCGACGTACCACACTCGAATGGTATGATACGACCGAGATGATCTCTTATATCTATAGTGATTGTTCTGAAACTATTTCTTATGAGGGGTATATAATTTATAGGTGTAAAAATTTGATATTGATTAGAAGCAAATACATAATCCTTGTAGTTTATAGGTACAATACGTAATAAAGTTGTTTGTACGTCACCTACAATACAAGGTTCACATATATCTGAGTAAATAAATAATTGTCTAGGTAATGCGTTAAAAATATTTGCTGGTCGAGTAGCAAGGGAATTTTGTAAATCAATGTTTAAATATCCTTTTATTTCAGCAAAGCCTAAAATATCCCAAACTGCACGGTTCATTTTTATAGAGTGCTCATTGTTACATTTTTCTGAATCACATGTCTTTTCAACGTATACGTAGGTGTTGTTATGTTCTACTGACAATTTAAATGATATATGTGTTTCGCTTAATGCATTATTTATTTTTTCTAAAAATTCCGATATACCGGAATATACACCATAAGGAATTGTAACTCTTTTATATTCTATATCGACAAGTTGGTTTACTGAGTTATCCTTTAAGAGAGACGGTGAAATAGATGAAACTTCAATTTCTCTTTCTTTTTCTCTTAAATGTAAGAATGAGCGTGGAAAATGAATTTCTGTGACACCAACTTCCCAAGACCCTCGTAAATTAATTTCTTGAGGTAATTTTGTAGTATAACAAGATGTAGTGTTGTTAGGAAAAACACTCATACTACTATTACTAGGTAGTATCATATAAAATTGTGTTTTCATGTTTATATATTTTTTATATCTTTAGCTGACACCCAAGAATTAAATTTACTAGGATATCCGACCCAACTTACAAAATATTTTTTTCTATGACCTGAACCACTTGTTTTTATTATTTTATCAATTTTATATTCGGAATTTCTGATATCTTTTAGAATAACGTTAAGTTCTTCTTCGTAAAAAATACCGTCTATAGATTCACCATCGAGATCTTCTATTTCATACACAGGTGGTTTTCTATGTTTTAAGACTCTAGTTATTTTAAAAATTTCTTCTGACCAATTTGCTAAATAACCTTTCTCGAAGGTACCTTTGGTTCGACTCATTCGAACAAAGTCACCTTCTGAGTATTTAGCTTCTCTATCAACTGTTTTATATCTTGAATCCATATTTTTCTTTGCAATATCTGCATTGAATATTGTAACTGCTGCAGGCGCCATCTTTATTGTTGAATGATATGAGTTATTGTAACTATTTACAAGTTGAGGTAAAATATCTATGTAACGTTTAGAATTTTGATGTGTGAAATATCGCCACATTTTTTCCTTTAAGGTACGGTTAAATCTTTCGACAATAGCTGCTTTTACATCGGGATTACGTGCAACACGATGTATAATATTATTTATTTTTAGAAATTTTTGCATTTTTTGACCGACGAATTCTTTTCCCTTGTCAGTTTGAAACATTTTAGGAATTCGTTCATTTTTATTTAAAATAATTTTTTTAAAAGCGTCAGTGACTTGTGAACATGATTTATCCTTCAAGGGTACTACCCATACGTATTTGCTGAGAACATCGATGACAACTAGTAAGTATGAAAATCCATCATTATAAGATTTTAATGATTCTAAGTCAATTAAATCACCTTCCCATACAGAATCCATTTCAGCAACATTGTAATGAAGACGAGGAAATTTTCTATGAACAGGTTTGTGTAAAGTATAAGCATCTTGTGCTTGCAACCACTTGTGTATATTTTTTTACCAACTGTATTTTTAGTCTTATTTACAAGGCGGCGTTCTCCAGCATAACCAGCGGGTTCATTAACATCATAATAAATTTTGTTAAGTAATTGCTTATTAAGATCCATGATTTTTATTTATTTATTCATTTATTTAAAACGAAAAAGTCAACCAGCCACTGCCCTTTTGCTCTGCTACGGTATTTCTTTTAACACGTTTCTTTCTGCTCAGAGTAGTCCATGAATCATCATCTCCGCTGATCATTTCTTTATTAATTACTGTAACATCGTCGTCATATGTATCATTTTCTATTGACAAATTTTTATTTTTATTTTTAGGCATAGGTGTAGAAGTATGTCTTTTTGGTGCATGTAATAATGAATCATTAAAACTTGTATGTGGTGTTGTTAAAGACCTATTACTATGATTTACTGCATGTTCAAATTTTTGTCCTTCTTTGTAAAAAGCTAAATTACCAATACATTCCAATGGTATACCTACATCTCGTAAAAACCACGCAAAATGCTCACGACCTGTAGCCTTTACACCTTTTCTACTACGTACAGCATCGTTTATTAAATCTACTATATTAGAACCTTCGAGAACAGCACCATCTATCGAAACTAAACCGCGGTCATTCCATGTAATTCTTGAAGAAATATTAGGACTTTTTAAAAATTGAACCATCAATTCAGCCTTACGTCTATATGTTACAGGTACAGATGATATTATTATTTCAAAATCTATTCCATTTTCTAACTCTTGTTCATTTTTATTAACATTATTTAAACTTTTTTTCAAGTCGTCTAAAAAATATAAATATCGATGTAAAACTTGTTGATACTTTGACCATTTTGTACGCTCATCAGTTTCTTGTGAGTTTAATATATCACTCATTTCTATGTCTAATCTTGTAAGATGACTGCCTGGTGTTTGAACAGTATTTTTTTTATCAGATTCGACATTTTGCAACGAGACCTCGGGAACGTTTGTATGAAGAAGTTTTTGTATACTGTCTTGAGGCACTAAAACCATTTTACGGGCATGCTGCATTTTTAAATTAAGAACGAGTGGGGATAAGAGCGGATATTATAGTTCCTAATACAGGTGCAAGTAAAGCTGTTAAGAAACCATCACCTTTCTGCACGATTAGACGTTTCTTGCTTTTCCACGATTTAGAGTCCCGATTGCTTAAATTTCTCAGAATTTTTTTATGTTTAACTAACTTTTGTTTTTGAGAAGGTGTTAAATGTACGGTACCTTTTAAAGTATTCAAAGCACACTCACAAATACCTTTAACTATTTTACGATCAGCAAGTTTTAAAATAACTTTGCGTTGTTCTTTATTTAAATGATAAAGGGCGTGTAAAGCATGTGCTATTTTGGGATCGAGCGATTTTTTTTGATCTTACCGTAGCCATTATACACGTAACACTGAAAAATTATCACCCGTGACACCTCTCTTTATATCTCGTGGAACGTACACGTAGTGATATGTATCATCAGGAAATATGTTAGTTCGTACTCTGCAGGTTTCTGCTGTGCTTTGTTTTAAATCTAACAACAAATAACCATGTGCTACACTTGTAGCGTCGTAATAAGCTTCTTGTAAAAACTTTGAATTTTCTGGATAAACTTGACGCGCTAAATGTTGTATTTGTGCACGGTCTCTAGGATTTTTAAAAATTACAATATAGTTTGAATTTAATGAAATATCCCGCTGCTTAGGTCCTTGATGAAACAAATTTTGTGTAATAAAAATTACGCTTATATTTTTATGGTGACTACCTTTTGTAAATAAATCAGCAACTACATTATTAGAAGATTCTCTCATCAGATCGTCGATGACTACTAATTTTGGTCGAGAGTCAGACGCAAAATCTTCATTTTGAGGTAAACCTTCATGAAATTCAACATCTTTACCGTATTCCAAATATCCATCTTGCCATTCGGAATAATATAGCATTTTTCGAGCAAAAGTTGTATCGGACATACTGTCAATAAATCGGAAAAATCTTTTTACAAAGTGCGTCTTACCACAACCTGTTGGACCACAAATCATAGAGGTCCATGGGTGTTGCCATGCTAGTGTCATTTTTTTTTATTTTTTATTATTATTATTTCTTTTTAAAATTAATAAATCAATTTTGCGGTGGGGTCCCGGTCCGCGCTCATGGTACGTACGAAAAAATCAGCTAATACTCGTACGTACACACCGGAAGATTCTAGAATAATGAAAGCGAAAATCTAGATTTTTACCTTTTATAAGCTGATGCACATTTCAGCTGTATGATACATACTAGCTTACAAATTTTATGAGCTATTTTTTAAGTTTTATTTATATTTTTCACTATATTTTGTTTTATATTATATATACATATTTGTGTGTGTGTGTGTGTGTGTGTGTGTGTGTTTTCGTGTGTGTGTTTTCGTGTGCGTGTTTTCGTGTGCGTGTATATAATTTAAATATTACATTCTTTCTTTGAAATGTTTCAAAACTGGAGAAGAAAAAAAAAAGGAAGGTAGGATAAATAAAGGTTTATTATGTATATAACTTCATAATTATTTATTTATTTTGAAAATCAAATCAAATCTTATTTAGTATAAATCTTATTTAAAAATGTAAAATTGTTGATGAAGTATTGGTCATACGTCCACTTATATACATGTACGGAGTGTCGTCGATATGAAGTGGACAATTTGGATTTTCGGAGTGACGATGATGTTCGCGCATATTAGATATTGTAAAGTGTAAATATTGTACATTTTTCGATTCAATTTGTATCAACAAATCTCCAAGGCTGATATTCCGAAATGTCATAACTTCTTGAAATTCTATTATCTCAATGTTCCTGGGGCAATCCTCAGCATCGCACCATATATTTTCACAAATTGTGCATGATTTACTAGTCATTAAATGCCAAATTTGTACATTTAATGAAATGAAAAATCTTTTAGAATAAAATTTTAAATCATGTAACAATTTGTCAAAATTATTTTGATCGTTATTTTTTTTAAAATTTACCAAATTGTGTAATGCTCTGTGTAAAGCTAAACCCTGTAGAGTACATTTGTATTCAGGGTAAAATCTACAAGTTGGAACATTACAATTAGTGCAGCATTTTTCTGAAGGTTCTGGATGATGTGTACAAACTGAAAAAAAAAAAAATGAAAATTTACAACAAAAATTTTTAATATTTATTCATTTTATTATTATATTTTTCAAAATTCATACAAAATACAAAGAATAAATACTTTTGGTTGAAATATTATAATTTAAATAAATTTCTAATTTTATATTTAAAACTTTTTTTAGATTTCGAAATACGTTTATTGTCACATTACGATATCAAGATTTTTGAAAACATTGACTCTCGCATACCTTTTTACACTAAATATTACAATATTTTACAATTTTTTTTTTACAATAATTTACAATATCTTACAGTACTTTACAATATTACATTAGTATTTTTTTTTTAAATTTTACACTATTTTTATATATACATATACATACGCATTTTTTATTCACAACGAGGTTTCTTATATCCATACGGGTAAGATGTGCATTCATCTAAATGCTTTCGTTTAATACTATTTACGCGGCAAGTTTTTGTTTCTTGCTTTGTAATTACATCGTGATACTTTGTGCGTCTAATAGCACTAAACGAATGCACTATTTCTTCATTTTTTTTAAAAACTAAAGACTTGACACTGTTATAATTCAAAATATCTTTTGTTGAATTATTCAATGTCACGCCTTTAACTTTACAAACTTCATGTAGAGTTCCGTCGTTACTTTTTACAATATACGAATAAAATTTAGGACCTGCGCTTACAAATGATGTTATATAACTATCTCTACCATAACATTCTAATTCGTCAGTCATGTCACCCAAAAGCCTACCTGTCGGAACTCTATATTCATTTTCTACATTTTTACACAAATAGATACAAGAATCTGTATCATAATATAATACACGCTGATCTAATTGTTCTAAATAACTATACAGCTTAAGCCTTGCTTGTGCTGTAGTATAAGCAGCAATAACCACGTTTGTCATTGGCGATGGATCATATGAATTTTCATTGTATTTCCAGTGAATATAAAAAGTGTTTTGGTTAACCGGTAAAACATCAACTAAAATTTTATCTTCGCTTTCTAAAATTTGGAAAAACTGCGGACCGTCTCTAATAATTTCCGTAGTACCCATATTTTCCCTCTGACCGAATTTTCCCCAAAAAGAATTTAAGCATAACTTAGCTAAAAAACGCAACCCCGGATTTTTTCCTATTTTTTCTTTTTCTAAAACTATACCTTCTTCACGTGCATATTCTTGAATATATTCCTCGCATAAATTTTCGCTTGTGCAATTTACCGGCCACCCGCTAGCTTGTTGCTTAATTTTTAAAAACGCGTTAATATAATCCGAAAATAACCCACCTTTTTTAATTTCTTGATTATACTGACAAATCTTGTATTGCCATATCTCGTAAATGGCTGTAATCTGATACCCCATTATAACGGCCTTTTTTAACTCCTCTGATACCCATGTACCTGTAAACTCCCTGTCACTAATGTTTTCGTGCGTACATTCGCTTTCATTCAAATTCTCACAACATGTACGACATAACGGAAACATTAAGCGATTGTGCATTCGCACAGGGAGTACAGGTAAAAATAAAGATCGCGGTGGTAATACGCGACATTTGACTATACCTTCTACTTTTTCTAAATTATATTCGCTACCTGTTAAAATACGGCATTTATCTCCTATAAAAATTTCCGGATGACCTATAGGGAATTTTTCCGGTTTTACATACGTAAGGATATAAGGAGCAAATATCTACATAATTGATTTTTTCCCTTTTTGTACCTCTACGAGAGAAACAGTATTCTCGGTTCTACCTCCGTAAAAACTATCACGTGGGTTTAATGTATCGCTCATCAACAAAGGATGATTAATTAAATACTGCTCTACTTCTGCATTTTCCCGTTTGAAATTTTTAAACTCGCATTCCCAAATTTCCGCTAAAACGTACCCATGAGATTTAATTAACTCCGATGTTTCTAAGGTTTTTTCAAAACGCTGTTCTAAACTATCCCCGTAGATTTCAGATATTTTGAAACGGTCTTCGCCCTTAAAACATTTTTTACACCCATGCCAAAAACAACCGTGATATTGGTAGACATATTTCGAACCATCAGATGATTCGAAATATCCATCAACTAAAATATTTTCCGGAAGTCGGAATTCTGAACTTTTCGCAGCGTGAATAATATTATGGCCCGATTCTTTTCTTTTTAAAATAAGCCACTCAATTGAGCCTCGCGAATGAGTGCTTTTTTTCCTATAACCACCGGTAGGTATAATGCCAATACTATTAGTTTTTAAAAATTTTTTTCTAAAAATTCTTGAGCAAGCGCTCGCTATTGTTGTAGCTTCGGCAAACGGACACGTATCTCCTACTTCTATAAAACTTTTTCTAAAAGCTGAGCAAGCTTTTCTCAATATATCGACATCCGTTTTGCAATATTTTACGATTTCGTTTTGAAAATCAAAAGATAATTCTTAGAAATCATGTCTTCATACCATTGAGAAAACTTTTCCCTCTCTGATACGGACATTTTTTCCAAAGAATAAAACTTTTGAGGTGGCATAGGACCGACATAATTTTGATTTGCTAAAATATTAAATAAATGCGGAAAAGTACCCTTAACCACATCGCAGGAAAATCCGAAAGCTTCCGGTAATTTATCTAGTTTCATGTGGAAGTAATTCAAACTGTCTATAAATTTAATACGATTTCCTAATGTCATTAGTATAATACTAGTACCGTTCATAGTCACCTTCGGTACTATGTTTGTTTCTTCAACTAAATATTTAAGAATAAATTGCCCGTCGTAGCTTTTGCTATTATGGGCGATACAAATAAGTGATTTTATATTTTTAGCACACGATGTTTTTTCAAAATTTAAAATAAATTCTACAAAATTTTTATGACATTATTTTTAAAAATTAAAGTTTTACCACCCCCGCAAAAAGAGCATTCTGAATCCATTGCCGAATCTATACATTTAGAACAACATAACTGAGCTACAGCTAAATTTATTTCGTGGTAAACAATTTTATTATTATCATCTACGTGTTTTTTTCTTGTCGTGCTTCGAAATCATAAAATAAAAACGCGTTTTCTATATTTTTATCGTTATTTTTAATTATTGGCATAAAACATTGGTGGTTATAGGAACGCTGACACCCGCAAGTTTTACAATAATAATTACCGCAAGTATGGTTACCGTTTTCTACAGAAATTATTTTTTTACATTTTTCACATTTCTTTATGGCATCGCATACGGTAACATTTTTTTTAAAAGAATTTAATTTTAAATGATTTTGTAAGCACGTATCCCCGTAAAAATCCATAGAACATCTAGAACATTTTATTTGCGTAACTTCTTTATCACACATACCACGACATTTACACTTATCGCAACTAAATGGACATTTGTGCATACTTAACCGTTTAGTTCCTTTATTACAAAAATGACAAAAATTATCACACATTGCAACACCTGTCATACTCGTAATGACATCGTAATGTTGCTCGGCCGGTGTGTATAATATATTTAAAATTAGTCTAATTTCTATGTTACTTTTATTTAAAATTTTAAACCCATTATACAATGACGAATCGCCTTTACCTATCTTGTCTTTTTCGTAAACCATTACAGCTATACCGTCATTTTTGAAATAATTTTGGAACTTTTGTATTTCACGAAGACCACAACCTTGATCATTATCTATATTGACTCCCGCTTTTTCCAACAAATCGTTGGCTAGTTCTAATTGCGCCTTATTTTGGCTTTTACGCACATTCTCCCAGCGATTTTTTAATTCTGCAGGACAATTATCGCCATGCATCATTTTTTTCGCGTGGACAAGTGCTACGGCTAAAGCACGCGGTAAACATTTTGTGTCATTATTATTAATCCGTATAATAGACTTTGACTTAACAATATCAAACTGTAATGGTTTATTACGCCCTCTGCCCATCGGTACACGAACGTTCAATATTTGTATCCGAAAACTCTCGTCAATTTTAAATTCACGAGCGCTTTGGGATATCAGTTCGATTGTTTTCCATAAATCTTTAAAATTATAATCCTTTAAATATTTGAAACTTGTAATAGGACCGATGGGCAAAGTATTACTTAATATATTGATTTTAATGTAATCGCTGGGTTCGTATTCGTGCGTTATATAGTTAAATAATTTTTTATACCCTCCTCTAAATTTATGCCATTGTCTTTAAATTTTATTTCTATTTCGCGCGCATTAGTACCAAACCGTTCATAATAATCGTTCGTTTCCCATATAATGCTGAAACACTCACCAGCTTGATTCGATCCTGAATCCTGGGGTTCGTTACTACGGCTGTCGTTTCTACTAGGACCCGGGATGGGTGCGTTGATTGGTTGTTGTTGCTGATCTTCTTCATCAACGGCAATAGCGTCGTCTCTAGAAGAAAATTCGTCATTACCCGATCCATTTTGAATAATTTGACTGGATACTTCTTCTGTAATGCTGCATTGCGAAAAATCAAAAAGATCACCTTCCTCGAAGTCGTCAATTTGCATAACCTCGTTGATGTTTTGATAATTTTCTAAAAGAAGAACAAAAAAGTTTGTTATTAATTTACCAATGTTGAAAAAATAAGAAATTATAATTACAAACAAAGAAAAAGATTGAAAAATAATAATCATAAAAAAAGTTTTCAAAATGTTTAAAACTTACCATTGCATGTGGCTTCCTCACTATCATTTTTACTCGTTGAAGCAACGACTCTATCTACTTTTGGTTCAACTATTACTTGCTGATTTTCTGAAAAAGAACAAAAATTTATCATGAATAATTTTTGTTTTAAATAATAAAAAATTTTCAAACTTATTTTTATTTTATTTTTTTTTAAATTGAAAAAAATTAATTTTACTTTGTGGAAATTACAATTTACATATTATTGATATTTGTTAATTATAAAATTTTGAAAAACAATAAAATCATTATATATATTAATTTATTTATTTATATGAAATTCGATTATTCTATTATTTATATAAAAAATTAAATTTTATTTGATAAAAAATTTAATATATTTTTGTACATCATATTTATTTATTTAGTTTTAAAAATAAACAAGTAAAAATTGAATATTTATATGTGATACTTTTTATTTACGAGGTTCGTAATATTTATTATTATTTAAATACTAAGTATTCATATATGTATATATATATATATAACTAAAGGTGCGTATCTTTCTCTCATATCTCTCTCTCTCTCTCTCTCTCTCTCTCTCTCTTTCTCTCTCTTTCTCTCCCTAAATAATCAAAGATTCCAATTCTTATTTTCTTTAATGATTTGTAACTTTTTTAAAAGGAAAAATTAAAATAAGTTTGAAAAAATTTAAATATAATGCTGAATAAAACATGCATATGTATATCTATACAAATAAATAAATCTAATAACCTAAATATCTTACCTTCTATCATTTCGTTGTATGTCAATAGTATAACCTGCACATCAGGGTCCTCTTGGGCTCGTCTTCTTTTTATTTCTTCCACTAAAATAGTTATCGCTCTTAAGTCATCATGAAAATCTCCTCGGCGGAATGATTTACATAAAAACGATAAACTTTGAGATCTTATAAACTTAGTAAATATATCTACTGCACTAGTTATGAATTTTCTACGCTCATTCGCAATTCTTCTGCGGTTAGCATTAAGATTACAAAAAGTTTTAAACAGACTATTTAATCTTCTTAATTGACAACTTTCACGACTAACCAGCATTTTTACACTCACGATTTCTGGATTGTCTTCCAATAAACGCTCTAATACAGCAGTGTAAATTTTAAAAATTATAGAGCCTGTTAAATCCATTTTTTAGTTTTATAATTATCAAAAACTGAGAACACCGTAATAATATTAGAGTTAAAAATGTTTTTTCAAATCTACAAAATACACGTTTTTACTACTTCGTTGAAATAATTGTAAATATTTTATTAGATTATTAATAACTGAAATATTCAACTTTTTGGAGTTAAACAGTGTATTAGAAATAACACAGAAAAAATATTTCACTGCGTTGATGTCTAAACTAGAAATGATAGCGTTTCTTTGTACTATTTGTTATTATACCTACTTTTTCATTTTCAAATTTTCTTTTTCCTACTACTGTAACTATTATATCATAATTTTCATATACAATACTCTGCTTTAAAATTTTCATTACTAAAAATAAAAGAAATTTCTATTGTCTTTAGTTTTTCAAAATTTACAGTTTTACTTACCTACGCATGCTACCTCAATAACCATTGATACCTTTTCACCCATTAAGGTGGTTCTAATGAATTTTTATTACTCTCTTTTGTTACTCTATAGAACGCTTAATGTGTTTACTCAAAAACAAAAACACTTCATGAATTTGTGTATGGTTTCAAGAATGACTCATAAGATCATTAATGTTTCTATACAAAATAGCATATGATTTTTACCTTATAGAAATCAATAGATTTTACGTATTTTTTCTTTGATTTTCGCTTATTACTCATTCACTTTCACTCTTATTTTCTCATTTTCTTATCCTACTTCTACATACAAAATATAACAGAGCTCAGTATTTAAACGCCTGAAATTCGTATACTGACATCATACAGTTAAAAGCTTATGCACCTAAAACATCATATAGTATTTCATTCAGGCGACCTTTGTAATTATTCTTTAATACATTTCCTGTGCAAAACAAAATTTATTTTTTCTAAAATGAATAGTGAAGTTGCAAATTTTCAAATAACAAAACGTATTAAAATGGCATCGTATAACTCAAGAGAAGAAGCAGGAAGTTATCTATTACATTCAAGTGTTTACCCGTTAAACACATCGTGTACGAAGAAAATTATGATCGGCTTATCACCTCAAAAAGATGAAACATTTGAGTGTGTGATTAAAATAATCAATCAAACATTTTTTGGCATTACATTTACGCTTGAGGCGTGGGAGACTTTTAAAACGCATTTCAAAAGTATAAGTTCTTATTTCAACAACGAGGAATCTATGGTCGAAAATGAGAAAATTACTTTCAATGGAATAACGCTCTCATATACCACAGCATATAATTCCAAAGCAATAATTTTGGATAAAGAAGATATAGAAAACATATCAACATTTTCTGATAATCAAGAAAGTCAAGTTGTGTTACCAAAAAGAAGAAACTATATACACCCGCTATTGTTCTACAAAAAACAAGCTTTGAAGGTATTTTACAATTGTTGGCGTGTATTGAAGAATGTATAAATATTAATAATAATATTGTAACAACAGTTTCGGCGTGTAATAAAACTATTATTGACGAAATATGCGAAATTTTCTCAGAAAATACTATTTTACCAAAAACAGAGGTTTTCGTCAAACATTATATAAATTCACAATCTGAAAAAATAAAAATAAAACATCTGCTGGTCTGGAAAATGACTTCATTAAACATTATTATAATATTATTTATAATGAGTTAACTGCGTTACATTTAAACTTCATATCGACATCTGTTATATCGAAACTTAATTCGTTATAAATATTATACAATTATAAAAATATGTAAAATTTTAAAGACATAATACATCATATATTACGTAAAAATAAAGATATTGTTTCACTTAATTTATTCAACCATTTCTTTAATAACCAAACCCATTTCCTCAATAAATCATATTTATTTAAGCATTTTAAAACATAATTCTCTATTCAGTATAAAGATTATATATATTTAGATTTCTACTTGAATGACTTATTTTAAATTAATAACCTTAAACTTATTTCATTATTTATATTTTTCGTATGTAAAAATATTTTATATTTAATTCTCATAAAAGCATATTTAGTATCTGTTATAATCAGTCATAATAATAGAATTTGCTGTATACAAATTCCTTCTATATTATTATAAATGCGTTCAACCTGACAATTCGAAATTTTTTCATTACCAAACAAGTATTTTAAAAACAACATTCAAATATCTAACACCCTTATAAACCATCTATCAGACGCTTTTGTTTTGCTCAAGAATTGTCTTGGAACTCCGTTCTATATACTCATAAAATCTGGCGTCAGTGATTTTTCCCTCTATACCTTTTCAACGCTTACCTGACAGACACCTTGCATCTCCAAAAATTTTTCTTACGGCGTCCCCCTCCACTTCGGGTTGTTTCGCTTTTCCTCGTATACGCTCGAGCTTAGGCGCCAACAATCTTTTCCCTATATTCCCCCTGAATTTCATGGCCGCCATTTTTACCTATATTCCCCCATATACTACTTCTATGATTTAAGTTTTTCAAGGTTTTCTTGAAAACGAAGCAATAAAATTAATTCTTTCTTATCAAAGAAAATATTGCTTTTTTTTATTACGAGATGCGGCTTTCTCTTCATTTTTTGCTAAAGTTATTAGTTTCTGTAAAAAACTCAATTCTTTGATTAGAAAAGGACAGAGATACGTGACATCCTCTTAAAAACTTTAATTTAAGCCTTATAGCATTAAAAAATCTCATATGGTTCAAAAGTTACGGGAGATTAAAATATGCTAATGAAACAGGGTAAAAATTTGATCGTATGTTTCATGCTAAAAATATTAATAAATATGTAGTAATTTTCAATTAGGCCTATTCCACTCCCTTAGGTAACAATGTATTATTTCACTTTTTTGTTTGAAAGATCATATGAAATTTGTTCCAAGAAAATGTAAAGTATGCCCAATAAGAGATAGTATTGATTAGAAAGTGATTTCTTTGACAGGAGAAGATTTATATGAAGAAATAACCTACGGTGTTTGGGAAAAATCAGATTTACTGAATAAAACTAACACAATTGAAGATTTTTTAATTGGATTAAGAGAGCGTACTTCCACTGTAAGCGCTTATAAAATGGTTGAAGAAATTCAACATGTTGCAATTCAAGAGGTAAAAATTTCAGCAAAATAAAGTTAATCCCAATTAGTTATTTATGTCGATTTTGCAGAAAATTGGACAGTCATACTTTAAAATGAAATTCAAAGCTACAAATGGAGTAAAAACCAAACAGAAACAAATAAAAAAAAAATTTGTTGCTAAATAGACGACACAATAGTTGAAACGATGGCATGATGGGCCACGGTATCAATGCTTCAAAATCGATAATATAAGAAAATGTTTAAAAATCTATTTAACAAAAATAATGGAAAATTGTATTCTCCTACATGTCCGAAAAGTTATTATTTCCCATGTATGAAAACATATCCAAAATACAAAAAAAAATACAGTTCTTGAGAAAATCGCCTACGGTTTGAAATAAATTGCCTTCTTTCGGTTTTTCGTGAACAACTCAGATTACAAAAATTGGGACAGCATTTAAAACTAAATTGAATTTTACATATTTCTGTTAAAACAACTAAGGTAAAAAATTAACGGAGCTACGGCAATTGAAAAATTCAGGTTCATTTTCAATTTTTTAGTTTTCATTTTTGCATTCAACTCTAAATGCGCTGTAGAAAGAAAAAAAAATTTTGGAATGTTCTACGAAGTAAAATATATTTTTATATACATATTAGAAGGTATTTTAGTTACTTGAAAGGAAAAAAAAATTATCATTGACGGTCTGCATAAATCTGAATGGAATCAGTCTCATATACTTGTTCATATAAAAAAAAATTAAAAAAAAGGAAAATCAAAAGTGGTTTATCAAAAGACATATCGGCATAAAAAGAAAAAAATATATAATTTTAGAGGGTACGCGACAATTCTCTGTGGTATAAGATGATAATACAATCTGATTTACCTTAATCTGAGTCATCCATATCTCTATTTTTATCTTTCTTTCTCCTCCTCTTATTGGCCCACTCTCTCACTTTTTCTTTCTTACCTTTCTTTCTCTTTTTCAAAAAATTATTTTGTTGACTTATAAATAATATATTACTTTTCTGCCTACTCTAAATTAATTTTTTCACTTTGTATAATTACTGCTAGAGATGTTACCCCTTTATTTCATTTTTATCATACTTACGTCAAATTAACGTTTCACTTTCGATTCATTTTAGGTCTTTAACAACCCTTGGATTAGTTATTTCTAAACTAGCAGATCAAAGTTCAACTACGAAAAACCGGGATAAATTTGTACCATATAGAGATTCAGTGTTAACTTGGCTTTTAAAGGTATGTTTGAAATTATTTATGTGCATTATTTTTTTTGTAATTCTTAATTTTATTAATTATGTATAAAATATACTTTTTAATGTATAAATTTATTTAATACATTGTCTGTTTTTTATGTATCAGTATTAACCAATTTACTTATGTTTTGCATATCTTTAGTAAGTCTTCTATGAAAAGGAACTTTTAATTACCACAGATTTTGTTGGGATTTATTTGGGTCATTTCTTTTGTTTGATCTCTACAGAAACATGTATGACACTGAAAGAGATACGTGAATTGAAATTTTTTCAATCTTGAAACCTTGTTCCTAATAGATATATAAATGAATACCCCGAGATTAAAGTAAATTTCAATTTACAAATAGTTCAAACTTTTTAAAAGGTTCATCTAGAACTATAATAAGCTTAATCAGTTATTTTTTGAATTAATACACATCTCACACGTGCAAGGAGCTAATATATTATTTTAAAAATTCTAATCACTTTTTTACGTTTACTGACCGGCATAAGTTTCTGTCATAATAATTTTTATTAACACTGTATTTTGATTCCTGAGGATTCTCAAGATTTATTTCTTGATAAATGTAAAAAAATTAATACAAGGAGAGAAAATCAAGATAAAATTAATATACAAAATTACTATTGGTAATGTTTCGTCAATATGTTTCATCAACATGTTACTCTGACCTTTTGAGAATAAAAAATTTTATTAATATAAGATCGTAAATACAAAATAAGCGAATCAAAAATAAACATAACACGCTTAGAATTCAACTAAATATAAACATGAGGACGAGAATCACTTAGTAATGTTAATAAAATTTTTAAATAGCCTTGATTCATACTCTGGATCTACTACTTATACAATTAATAATTTGTCTATATTTATATTCGACAATGCTAACGTATCTGTTTTTAAATCGATTGTGTTACTAAGCTATTATAACGGTTCAGATTATTTATTTATTTTTCTGGTGAAATTTGTAAGATAATTCATTTTTCTAACAAAATTATAATAAATTCAAATAAGAATCATATTGAGATGATCGTTCATTCAATAATGTATAAAAAAGTATAGATCGATAGTTATCTATAGAGTTTGGATCAAGTAGGAAGCGTTAATACAAACAAAGATCTAAAGACAGATACAATAATATCGATATAGGATTGGAATGTTGTATTTTTCAGTCAATAATTATTCCTAATAATAAATTATTAAATGTATTTTAAAACATTTATGAAATTATAAATATATACAGTCCCTTCCAAAAGTTCCGGGCCACTTGAATAACTTTAGAACGGATTGAGATATCGAATTGAAATTTTTAAGGGTTCCATAGGGCTACAAAATCTATGATTTAACAGAAAAAGTACTCACTCCCCACCCCAAGGGGTCGAGTAGGGGCTCTTACGAAAGAGCATTTCAAGACGAATAAAACGCAAGGTCACATAGGTCTCTACGATTTTTTTTCGTCGAATTATGATATTTTAAACATGTAAATTCTATGAAAGCAAGGTCCATGACAACAACTGTGGTAAAGTCGGACAATAATATGGGCACTAGTGTTCTTATGTATTTATGTGAAGGCTTATTTAGATTTATCAAACGTTCCGATTAGATGAATAATACTACTTTTGGCGTTACCCAGAATCAACAACGTTGACGTAGTAGTTGTTGTTTCCTTTGGGGTGCTTTATTAATGTGAGTCCCCTTGCCTCTCACATGTGCAAGTGTGCATTTCTGGTTGTGTGTTTATGTGCATGTGTGTGTATGAGTGTATATGAAGGAATAATAACACTATTTCAATAAATGTTCAAATTGATGTCTTTCAACAACTTGACAGTGTCCTTAGGGACCGTAAAACGTTTCAATGACATTAGTTAAGAAATTGCGTGTGATGAAATTTGAAACGTTTGTCATTCTTCCATGCAACTCTTCTAAATTTTCGGACCTAATTTCATAAACTTTTGATTTTAAGTACCCCCAGTAACAGAAGTCTAAAGGAGTTAAATCTCGCTGGCCATTCTATTGTGCCTCTTCTAATAATCCATCGATCAGTGAAAACATTATTTAGGATAGTTCAAACTTGTAGTGAAAAATGAGCCAGTGCCCCATCATGCTGAAGCCAGACATTGTCAAAAGCTTCTCCAATATCTCGTATAGCCGGTATTACTTGATTTCTCAACAAATTGCAGTAATTTTCAGAATTTATGTTTCCTTCAATAAAAAATGCCCCGATAATATGATTAAGTTAATCCCAGCCCAAACGTTAAGCTTCATAGGATACTGCGTATGAGTATCTCTCATCCAATATGGATTCACACCGGACCAATATCTCATATTCTGTCGATTTACAGAACCATTCAACTCAAATTTTGCTCCATCAGAAAAGCAGATCCAGTTGAAAAATTGATGATTTTCAGAAAATCGGGTCATCATCCAATTTTGTCATAATCGTCTTCAAATAACTCCTGAACTAGATATATTTTGTAAGGATGATAATGATGTTTTTTTAAAATTCGATGGACTGATGTTGAGCTTATATCATTTTCTTGAGCTGCTTTTGAGATTGATGTGTGGACGTTGTCCCGTCCACTTAATAAAATATCTAAAACTTTTTTGTTATTAGTCGCAGTCTTAGGCCTCCCAAATCTAGGAGCATCTTTGATTCCACCAGTTGTTTGAAAACAAGCAACAGTGATTTCAACAGTAGACTTTGAAATTGGTGCACGATCAGAATATGTAACATTAACAAAGTAGATACACGCTATAGAAGGATTCTTCTGGGACATATCTACATTAACAAAGTAAATACACGTTATAGAAGGATTCTTCTGGGTTACATTTTTCGTCCAAAAGCCTGGGTAACACTTTAACATTGTTTGTATATCTATGCATATGAAAAATATGCTATGTATATAATATATATATATATATATATATATATATATATAGATATAAAAATACATGGGATTTAGTGGCGCCCCCAAGTAGCTGGGTAACAGAACTAACTCATTTTTGGCAGAAATTTTCCATTTAGAAGTACGCTTCTATAAGCGTCTATATTCGTTGGCATTAAATAAATTTGCTACTTCTCGGTAGGACCTTATTCTATCGCCATATCCTCTCATTATCAGTACAGTGATCCTTTCTGTATCAGTTGAATGCATTTTGAAAAATGCAATAAACAAAAAATATAAAAGCAGATATTAAAGTAATCTAGTACTATCTCGAATTCCTAATCAAGGAAATTAAATAATGATTTCGTTAGTCAGGAATTCCTGAGCAAATGTCAATTAAAGAATTTAATATCTGAAATAAGCCGCCAAGAAGCAAGTATTAATATTTAAGTTCAAACAAAAAATAAATTTGGTAAATTTTTCAGTTCAACCAAAAATCATTTTTAGTTAATTTTAAATCATCTCATTAAAAAAAAGTATGATTGTTGTGATCCTCAAAAAGTACATCTAATTCTGATTCACACACCCACGCTCGCATACACGTACCACGCACTCACGCAACCACGCGCACACACGCACTCACACGCACACATGTGCACACACGCACATACAAGAACGCTAGTGCCCATGCTAATGTCCGACTTTACCACAGTTGTTGTCATGGACCTTGATTTCACAGAAACTACATATTTAAAAGATCATAACTCGGCGAAAAAAACGCAGATACCTTTACGATCTTTTGAAAGAGCTCCACTCGACCTCCCATCTCATTTAAGATTTTTTACCTCCTCCCCCTGTCCCCACTCCTTGGGGGGGGGGGTACTTTTTCTGTTAAATAACAGATTTTGTAACTCTGTTGAACCTCTGAAAATTTCAATTCGATATCTCAATCCGTTCTAAAGTTATTCTAGTGGCTCAGAACTTTTGGAAGGTACTGTATAAAGTAATAGAATATTCAAATTCTTTCAGACATATAATTTGTTACAATCAACTAACGATAAAATTATTAGAAAACTGTAGTTTTATTTAAGCTTTGTATTGATAATAGATAAATAGAAAAAATAAATAGTTGGATTTAAATAAAAAAAGTTAAGTAAAGTGAAATATTAAAGAAATCGAATGTTCCTTTTTTGATATGCTGACTTAGAAAAAATGTTATTTCTCAATTTCAAGTTGAATAGTTATATGTTTGTTCATTCTCTTTCCTGGATGGAAATGGAAAAGCGCGGAAGGTTTTCCAAAGCTTGTATAAAAGACAGCGTGAGCGCCTCAAGTAATCATTCCTAATTCGGGCCAACTTTGTTGAGAATGTAAAATCTATTCATTTTTTTTTACTCTTAAACCGTCTAACATCTAAAAGCTTGTGACAGACGTGTTTGTTGAGATCCATGGCCACCATTAATAAATTTTTCACCCACATTAGTCACATAATTAATACAGCATGATGCATTAAAATACAAGAATCGACGATCTCATCTAGATGCTGTACTATCAGAGATACGATAATTTCTATTTTATAATTGAGACAAAGAAACCTAATTGGCGCCAGATGCTTTATTCTTGGAGGTGCGATATAATACTTTTATTATAAATGCAATTTATGAAAGTACAATAATCTACGACCTTCATTAGATTTTTATTATTTAATGTGCAATAATGTGCACTTTGAAAATAAGTTGTTAATAATTACCTTCATCATCTGAAACTATTAAAAAGCAGATATAATTAAATAAATTTTGATTCCTTTTTTATACATTTCAATATTTTTTAAAAGATTCGGGAAGCTTCCAATGAAAGATTCAAGAAAGATTCCAATGTAAGCTTCCAACAAACTAACCAGAAGCTAGGTAAAAGTCTCAGTAAGATTTGTTTGAAATCTCCCACGGAAACTTCACGGAAGATTTAGGAAAGCTTATGCAGAATATTCCGATAGCACTGAATGGAACATCACAAAGAAGCTTCCAGTAAGTTTCCAGAAAGCTTAAATAAAATATTACGGGGGTGGTTTTAAGAAGATTACTTTATATCTCGCAGAAAGCTTCCAGTAACATTTTGTGAAAGATTGAATCTAAACTTCCTGCAGCCTTCCATAGAATATTACCGTAAGGATTAATATATTAATGTTCATGGAAAGTTAATTTGTTTGAAAAATTCCTTGCAGGCTTTTCGTAAACGAAATGAAAGTTTCAGAAAGATTACATTGGAATCTTCCATGAAAGCTTCACGGAAGATTAAGGAACGCTCACGCAAAATATTCCAATGGTACTGAATGGAACGTTACAAAGAAGCGTTCAGTAAGCTTTCGATAAGATTGAATAAAATATTACAGAAACGTTTTCAAGAAAATTACTTTATATCTTGCAGGAAGTTTCCGGTAACATTTTGTGAAAGATTCCATCTAAACTTTCTGCAACCTTTTTTAGAATATTATAGTAAGGATATATTAATGTTCATGGAAGGTTACGAGTAAGTTATTTGGAAGATTTCTTGTAAGCTTCACGTAAGCTAAATGGAAGTTTCAGAAGTATTACATTGGCATGTTTCATGGAAGCTTCGTGGAAGATTTGAGAAAGCTTACGCGAAATATTCCGATAGCATCAAATGGAACATTACAAAGAAGCTTCCAGTAAGCTTTCAGAGAGATTAAATCAAACATTAGAAGAATGTTTTGAAGAAGATTACTTTAATTCTTGCCGAAAGCTTCCATGCTAATTAATAACTGAACACAATAGATATTATTATCATGAATATTTTTTAACACTCCTTGCGCGAAGCTCAATTTCACACACAAAGTGACATGTGTGAAAATTAAACTTCTTACACGTCGTGTCAAAAAATAGAGTTCGATACTTGTGCGAGGAAATGATTTCTTCCGCGTGTGACTTTTTTACCCTCGCTTCGCTCGGGCGCAAACCGCCACACAAGTGAAAAATCATTTTCACGCACTAGTATAGAAATATACTATACGCACATGGCAACAAAAGTATATTGCAGTGTTTTTAAAAAAAGTAAAGAATGCATAAATAGTTTAAGCATATTAATAACTATTTTAACTATCTGTAGTCCAGGCAAGGATATATATAGATATACCAGCTTTTAACTGGCTTGTTTTTGGCGATTAATGCATTTATATTAAAGTGTTTTTTTTAATATAATTAATAGTATATTGTTTCTAGTTTTCAAAACCGTTTTAAAAATGTATGTGCGACGTTCTCAATCGGTAATATAAAGAAGGGAAGAATACCGAAAAAAAATTGCAATAGCGTAGAAACTAATTATCTGATGGTACCTGCCTTTGGCATTTTAAAAGTATATATAATTATCTACTACTGTACCAAATTTCAGCTCTTAATATTCATAAACAACAGAATTATGAATTTTTTTAAAAAATGAAAAATTTTCCGATTTTTCCGAATTTCTTTCGGTTCTAATAAACCGATCGGGTCGTTTGACCTCTCGTTTTGTTGATAATTTAATCCTCTGCAACTTTCCCAGTGACATTATAATGATTTGTCAAATAGTTTTCGTTTTATTAGCAAAAAAACAAAAAAAGCGCTTTTTTTGCACTTATTTGTTAATAACTAATTAATAAATCATAGTTGCTAGTCCAAAACATATAAGTAAACATCTACGGACTATCTTTTAAATAATCGCATAGGTCGTTGCCGGTCACTAATTTTGGCAAAATAATACTTTTTTTTGGTCTTTTGACTGGCCTACAGTTAAATTAATACCTCCAAACCTCATCTATAATATTACTTAACCAAGAAAAGTGTTCTTTAAATTACCTAAAATAATTTCTAAGACGCATAGTGAGTCAAAGCAATTACAGCATCAGATTCTGTAAGTTTTAGAAATTAAATATAAACTTTTTGAAGATTTCTGCACTTATTCATTAAATGATCTTGAACCTCATATGATGAAGATTGACCAACTACGTGTTTAGATTAAGTAACGCAAGAAACATATACTCTTAGAAATAAATTCACATTTTCAAAAGCATTGAAAAAGAAATATACAGAATGCTTTGGAATCGAGATTAATTCTTTGAATATCTCTTATGCACCAAACACTATTTGTTGCAGATGCCGCAATATTCTGAAGAGAAAAAAAAAACAGATATTTTCTTCTTCAATGATATGGAGGAATCCATCGCTATTTTTGTTTAACCAATCTTTTTGGATATAACTGTACGAACAAACTATAAATAACTTATCCGCATATAGCGTCTGTAACTTTTCCTTAATTTATTGATGCAACTTCCCATGATGACAACAGTATAAATATAGATATAAATGATTAACCAGTTTTAATTTCGACTAATGCAGAGTATAATATTCATAATTCGGAAATGTTGGATTAATCACTTAACACATCACAAGATTATAAAAGTGAAATAATCATCACATTTTAAAATTGAAGACAATCAAAACGGAGAAAATTTTAATCAAGATGAGTTAAGTGATTTTTGTCGAGATTTGGGTCTTTCAAAAGAAAGTTCTGAACTTTTAGCGTCAAGATTGAAGGAAAAAAATGCTTAGCTCCAGGAACGCACATAAAATATTATCGTTTAAAAGAAAAATCATTCAGAAAATTTTTTACTGAAATGAGTAATTTGGTTCACTGTAATAATATTCAAGGTTTGGTTATGGAATTTGAAAATTAAGCGAATAAAACACATAAGAGAAAAGCAATTCGTTGATCATTTACTAATATTATGAAATGATAATAATAAATGTAAATGTTGTCGAGAGGCTGATCAATATAGCCACTTCAATTTGTTCATTAACGAATTTGATGTCGGTTCATAGCTTACAGGCTTATGGGTTTGGGGTTTTCTAGTTGAGAGTTCATGAGGTTAGGGTTTTTGGGTTTAGAGTTCACGGATTCAGGGACGACGGGTTTAGGGTTCATGGATTCAAGATTTATAGGTTTAGTGTTTGTAGTTTTGTGCTATATGGGTTCGGTCTTCATGGGCTTTAAGTTATTATGGCTATCAATTTGAGGGTTTAGGGTCTACGGCTTCAAGCTTTGTGGATTTAGGTTTTGCGAGCTTGAGGTTTATGGATCAAGGATTTATAAGGTTGAAGAACATGGGTTCGGGGTTTATAAACTTAAGATTAAGGAAATTTGGGGTACATGCGTTAGAAGAACTCATAGTTCATAGGTCGCAGAAATTTGGGACTTGCGACTGATTCTGAATATTCAAGTATGCGATATAAGGAGTAGAAAACTGGGGGATCGACTGCCATCAACACAACTCACATGTGAATTTTCTCAGATTTTTCCTAAGATTATCTCTCTACATCAAATGCCTTAAGACCTTGTATAATGAAGGTTTACCAATTTTGAATTTGAACCTGGTGACCGAAGAAACATGTGTAAATTTTTTCAAATTTTTAAACGGTTTCTCATGGTTAAACTTGAGAGAAAATTGCAACTTCACCTTAAAATGACCTTGAATGACCTCTGAAAGTCTATATGAGGTTGAAAGAACTACAGGATCGTATTCAGCGAACCAAAAACCCATGATATCTCTTGATTTAACATATTTGACCTTCAAATTACTTTGAACCTGACGTGGTAGAGGCTAATCGACCCTCTCATCGTTATTAGCAACCAAAAACCGAAGTTATCCCAGATCATGTCCGGTGTTCCAGAGTAAATCAAATGGTGACCTGTGCTATTAATTAAATGACCCTGAATTAATAATAGGTTTTATTGAGAATTAAATTTTACTTATTAATTATACGTAAGATTAGTCAATAATTAAAGGTAGTAGTTATTGGGGCACCATGGACCGTCACAACAAACCCCCACTCCACCACCCCAAAGGTTATTGACCACTAGGTCAATGACCTCTGAGAAGGCGAAGTAGGGGTTTGTTAGGCATGGTACCCAAACAACTGGAGGGTCACTCACCCCCTCCTAGAAATTTAGAGTGGGGATGAACTGGAGGGTCACTTACCCCCTCCCACAAAATTTAGAGTGGGGATAAAAATATTTTAATCGATATTTCAAAATTATTAATTTAAAATTTTGTAATATAATCCTTTTTAATTATCGAAATAATAAAAACTTGAATTATAAAATATGAATTTAAAAGATTTTTAATTTCCAATTATTATAAATTTTTATATTGAATCAGAAAATACAAAATTTACATATAAATTATTGTGTGTATGAAGGATGAGGAGTTGGTAACAGACAAGGTGATTGAAATACTCATGTTTTAAAGTTTAACAACACATTTATTATTAATAATAAAACATTACAACGTAGCATTCATACAATTAACTAGTGTGTACATATGATAAATAATAAATTCGTGTATGATTATAAACACATCTTCTTTTCCTAAAACTAGATTATTCTTTTTTAATAATTCGATGAGATCATTTACAAAATTATCATTAAAACTAGACATTGTGCTTTTTATATCGCTAGAAGTATAGTATACATATTGAGATTCCTGACTATTTTCTAATACATTTTTCATATTTATAACCATTTCTCGTAATATATAATCAACAGATTTTACAACAGTATTTAAATATCTAATTCTATAATCTATACATTTTGATAAATCTTTTAAACGTTCAAACGTGACACGTTTAAATACTAGTGACCGATTAAATCGACCATATTTTTTCGGCGGTCCACCACACTCCTCTCCTTCTGGTTGTGCGTCATTGGGTACCAATTCAAAAGCTCTCTCGTGAAAACTAATCATAAAACGGATAGTGTATCCAGGAATAGATAGCCGCTGATCCAGCATAGATTCCTCGTTATAGCAAGTGAAAAAATCTTCAATTTTATCAAATTCCTGCTTCAACGCCTCCCAACAGTCCAGTGACAGAGGTAAACCTTGAAAATTGGCTCCACAGAAGCGTACTACGGGTGCAAACTCCTTTTTGCCTTCGCCGCCTATATTCTCCAGGCCTACCTGGATAATTTTTCCAAAAGAGCTGTTCAGCCCGTAGACCATTGGCAGAACCTGCTGCCAATAATTTTTCTTGCTGTTTTGTTTTATTAAATATGCCAAGTCATTACCAAATGTCTGCTCCAGGCTTCTCTTTTGACCAACCATCTTGCTTGAGCTTTGTTGTTACTGCTGCTATCACTGTCGTCAAACTGTGGCTAGACTGAGTGGGTGCCGCTTCTTTTATACTGTAAAAAATTGGTGGGGCGCCGCAAAAAGTTGTTGTGCGACCAATCAGAGACAACCAAATATCATATTACTCGTACGAGATTTTTCCCACAAAATTCTTGACTATAGTATCATTTTTTTGCAAGTTCTGTGAGAAATTTTCCAAGAATTTCTTGAAACCCAATCCGCTAGACATATAATACAGAAACATGATACAATAATGACCACAAACGTTAGAATATTCGTTTTGTAAGCGTTTATTATTCCATCTAAATTTTTACAATTTTGCTGAATACGTCGTAAATGTTGTTGAATTTGTGGTGGTTTACCAAGACTATCAAAGTACACACCTGTGCCATACTTATCAACGTATATGGCAACCCAGTGCGCACCACGCTGGTTATAATTTTGCGTATTAAGTACAAACGCACAAGGTTTCACCCACATCAGAGGAATCCGATCCGCTGGATAAACGCCTACTGCGTGAAACTTGATCCTCATCAGATATCGAACAATCTCTTTTGAATTCATTGCGGAGAATTTCTAAAAATTCTTCCGAAATCAGCGATTTTACGCTGGGGTTAAGTTTCAGTAGCCAATGTTTCAGATTAACAACGTTATTTAGTGCACACACGTAATTTGAATAAGGTGATTTTAAGTAATGATGCACGCACTGTACACTGCTGAAATTTAAATTTCTAAAAGCTGGACAATCTTGTTCTTTTTCTAAATTTTCAATCTTACAGGTGGTGAGCTTGGAAAGTAGTTCAAGCTTTTCTTGACCTCGCACGAAAATTGTACGACAATTCATGCAAATATCTTCCAAATTTTTGTATAATCTTTTTATCGATATATCACCTTCGTACCACTCCAGACCATGATGATTCAGCGTCACCCAATTGTTCTGTCTCAAAGCATTTTTAGGTAAGCGTCTTAAATTACAAGGAGGCGCCACAATCCAATGAGCGATAAAGTTTTTATGAATACCGAGTACAGCCACCTCCTTTGGAATCAAACGATTTTTGTTGTCCTTTAAAAACTGCACATCAATTACCACGTCCATACTGTTTGCAATGAAAGTTGCTCGCCGACTGAGATAATAAAGCTGGCTTTGCTTTACTTAAATAGTGAGAAATATATCCCCACCACTACTTAACCGCTATAATCCACGACAACCTGTCTCGACGAGTCAATTTCGAGCAAATTGTCGTATTCAGCATAAATTATACAATTTACAGCGCCCTCTAGTGGGTCGTCGAATCTAACATCAATTCGTACATTACCATTTTTTATCAAATTCCAATGACTACCATCACTCGCCGATAAATCAGGTGTCAAATCAAAAGCGAATAGGCAGTAACCGTTTGGATAGTCTTCACGGCTAATCGAGTTGCCTGAATTCATAAAGTGAATACCTGTGCCGGAAAAAGTGTATGATAAGCATCAACGTACATTTTGCTTTTTTTGAAATCTGGCTGTAAGGGCTTCGATGGCACTTGCATTCCATCAACGTACAGACACAAAAAATTTATATTAAAATTCTTGAAATTGAATGGGTTAAGACTTTTATCTCCGTTGTAAGCTTTATTTTCAACAAAACCGAGTATAATTCTTTTCGGCAGTTGACCTAATATGACATTGTCGATTGTTTCCCCATGCACACCATTATGTAACGTAACAGCCTTAACTTCTACACGTGTCAGTGGGTATTTTGCAGTAGTCTGTGACAATAGTTTTCGTGTGCTAGCACAAGTGAAGGATTTAATCTTACCCGACGCACAAAAAGCGTAGCCTCGGTAATATTTACCGTGAAAGCACCAGCGGGATCCATGAGACAGAATCCATCACGAGAACGCACAAGCCTCACTCTAACTTCAACACCACCCAGTAATAATTTGTCTTGATTAAAAACATCACAATGTAAATGGCCGAGTAAATCAATCTTCCTGCCAATCATGAGTGCCTTACGTTTATTGAGACCTACATTACCACCTGTGGTATCGTCCATTTTCCCTGCTGTATCATCGTACCACAAACCACTCGTTAAATGAGACTTTTTAGCTGTTGGACCATAATTTAGTAATGTTTCAATGTAAGCTCTGTATGCATAAGCATTGTTTGGCGGTGAAACAGGTTTCTGATTGAATAGCACGTCGACTTGATTAAACAACGAATGCAAAAGATTATTTATTGGTCCAACGCTCGGATCCTTAGGTGGTTCAGCACTAGTGCATGTTACACTTACACTCACACTTAACATTGTGTGAGCCAAGTCTAGATATTCAGTGTTGCCAGGGATTGTAAATTCAATTGGTGATTGGTCGTTGAGTGAAGATATCGGTTTATACTGTACCCAGTAAGAGCCTTCAATTGCAGTCTGTGTCGAGGGTAATTCAAAGAGTGATAATTCCGACTTGATTGACTGACAAGATTCTGTATGCAACAACGCCATCTTGAAATTTTAATTTTCGAAAATATCTCTAGCTACACGTGCTTTCTTATTCTGCTTCTTCTTCTTCTTCTTTTTCGCAACCTTACCACTTTTCGAGCGTTTAGCTGCTGAGGTGTTTGTAGTACCAGCTGCACTCGACGACTGAACTGACGATGTCTCGTTCTTCTTTTTATATTTAGATTCTTCCCCATCTTTTGCACTCGACTCACCCAAGAGCAATTTGTCCAGAACAACGTCAGCTTTTCTTTTGAGATTTTTACCACTCTCGCGAATGCGCTCTTTGGCCGCCTCTTTGACAGGTCTGCCACCTAGAGTGACATCATCTAAGATATTTTTACCCGCTCGGAGAGCCTCTTTTACCGACCACTTTTGCACCTTGCTTGATCTTCGGTATAGCTGCTCGGAAGAGACCTTTCAAAAAACTACCTACTCCTGCACCCGACTGGTGATAACCAAAACAAGGTTTACCAGCTCTAACGCACTTACCCCCACCACCAACCATTTGGTTATTGAAGAAATCTTCAAACTCAGACATTTTATCGGATGCGCTTAAAGTGAAGCGTTACAGTCAACGTACCGTAGTCGAATGGAATGGGAAATCCGTGTTCGTCTCTTATATCTATTTCGATCGACTGAAACGCTGAAGACAGCAGTGGTAGGTACATGGGTGGTGAAAAGTTTTAATTTCAACACCTCCGTAAACGTAATCGCGCAAATGAAGCGAGACTATACGTAGTAAGCTCGTGCGCATGTCACCTGTTACGTAAGGCTGGCAAATGTTGCTGTAAACCATCAGCACGGTTGGCAACCCGTTTACAAGATTTGCTGGATGATTACCGGTAATGTAGTGTTCTTTATTACCTTTGCAAGAGAAAATTGGTACATTTTCCAGACCTAAAATTCTAAGTAATTTTTCCGATAGTGTAAACGTGTGCTTATAAGTTGTACAATCTTCTCCACATCGACATCTAACCCGTACATAGCCACCAGCTTGGATTTCAAAATATAAATGATTTTTCACATTCTCGAGATTATTTATTTCTTCCAAGAGACTTTCAATATCACGATAAACACCAGGTTTTACTCTGGCAAACACCTCGGCCCCCTGTTGAGTCTCTTCTGTTTCTCGCAAAACATTCGCCATTTCACGTTTGGCTGTTTTAACAGAAATAACTCCCTCCCGCTCAACTATTGATATATGCTGAAATGTGAGAGGTATTTGAATTTCCGTGAGTCCTACACACCAGTCGCCATGAAGATAAAAATTTTGTGATAATTGTGTTGTGAAATGTGTCGCCACATTGTGTGGAAAGACAAACTTGCTGCTGTTGCTCGGTAAAACCATGTAAAATTCATCGTTCATTGTAAATTTTTCAAATCTTTAGCCGCTATCCAAGAATTAAATTTTTCTGGATACCCCCTCCAACTGACCAAATATTGTTTTTTCGACCCCCTACCTTTACTCTTCAAAACCTCGTCAACCTCAAACGCTTCGCTATCTAAATCCTTGCGCACTCTGCTCAACTGTTCTTCGTAAAAATATCCGTCAATTTTCTCCCCACCAAGATCTGCCAAAGTATAAACGGGTGGTTGTTGTCTTGTGTCGACTCTTATAATTTTAAACAGCTCCAGAGTCCAGCCACCCTCGTATGCTTTCCTGAAGGCTGTCTTGGCACGACTGACACGAACCAGATCACCAACGCTGTATTTAGCTACTCTAAACGGCTTTTTTCGCTGTAACGCAACGTCAAATTTCGACGTACCACGTGAGCATTATATAAGTTGACCTTGGAAGGGGGCATTTTTATGGCACTGTGCCACGACTCGTTGTAACACGTCACAATTTTTGGCAAAACATCTATATAACGTCTTGTGCGCGAGTGAGTAAAGTATCGCCAGATTCGACCTTTGAGAGTTCGAATAAAGCGTTCGGCAATGGCTGCCTTTATATCAGGGTCTCTGACGACTCGGTAGGTAATGTGTTTCTTTTTTAGCACCTCTTGCACCTCTCGACCGATAAACTCCTTACCTTTATCAGTCTGTAGGTAAATAGGATGTCTATCATTACATCGTGATAAAATTTTCTCCAATGCTACAGCAACGCTTCGGCTCGTTTTGTCGAGAAGAGGCTCTGCCCAGGCAAACTTTGAAAGTGCATCAATGACAATGAGAATATAGCTGTACCCATCATTGTAGGTTTTAAGTGATCTAAAATCTGCCAAGTCAGCTTCCCACACCTCAAAGGGGCTGAAAACGTTGTAATGTCGACGAGGAAAACGATGTCTCACGAGTTTGTGTAAGGTATGTGCATCCTGACTCTCCAGCCACTTGGCGATGGTATTGTTATCAAATTTTTTGGGTTTCGCGTGTTTCAGTAGATGAGCACCAGCGTACGCTGATGGTGCAGAAAGATTATAGTAATAATGCTCAAGACCGTCCGGCTTTGACGTCTCCTTCTTCCTTTTCTCCTTCTTTCTCATTGCTCCTCTTCCTCTTATAAATCAGCTTTCTCTCTTTCTTTTGCTGTCTTTTAAATGTATTTTTAATGCGTTTCAAAAATTTATCAAACGCAATTTTGCTGATCATGCACAAAACAGTAATACCAGCTGCAGTCTTTTCATTACCATCCGCAGTCTCCGAGAGCATGCGTGAAAATGCTCGTTCAGCCAGCAGTCTGTCGGCTTTTATATGATTTGTTATTTTTTTATTTGAATATGAAATATCGTGCTCTAGACAGGCATTGTCAAGAGGGTTTTTTCCTCTCTGACCGCGTCTGAGACGCTCTTCGAGATGTGTGCCAGGGCCGAGAAACTGGTAGCCTGGCAGATGCATTTCAAAGGGTACAACTGAAATCAGATGGTCTATAAAAGTACCAGTTTTCTCCCCCTCCTCCTCCTCCTCCACCCCCTCCATTACTTCCTTCCATGCTTTCACATGCGGTTCCATTTTAACTGTTCGAGACGACTCTTTTTTGCAGGGGTTGATGGTGTAGCTGCCAACTCGCTACCAACTTTTTTACGCTTTTTCGCACTCTCAACTTCTTTCTCCTTTACACTCGTCTGACTAGTAGCTGTTGAAGTATAATAACCTTCGTTTTCTGACGACGATGACGGCGATGAGTCAGCGCTATGAGATGCAATCTTACGCCACAGTTGATCGTTACCAATGAATTCTCGAGGTATACTAACTTGTCGCAAGACGCGTGCAAACTGTTTGTATCCGCGCGGTGGTGGTCTTTTTCTACTTCTCATAGCCTCGTTCACCAAATCGACAATATTAGTACCCTCGACAACAGCGCCATCTAGTTTGATTATACCACGACTGTTCCATTCAATATTACCAGCTTGTCGCAAGTATCTAATGAGATGTCTAGCATTGCTTCGAAATTTCTGCGGTACCGACTCGACAATCTGTTTGTCGTCGATTTCGTCATTATTGCCTCTATCCATTGTCGTTTCCGTTTCTAATAATGCTGTCTCGTGTGGACGTATTATGCCCCCACTCTCATCCTTCTCCTCCTCTCTTAGATGCAAGTAACGCTGCAAGATTTGCTGATATTGCAAAGATTTTTGACGCTCATCACCCGCAGAATGTAAAATTTTACTCATTTCCTCGTCGAGGCGTGTCGTGGCTGTACCAGGTGTCTGGACACTGGATGCTGGTGTTGCATGATTGGTAGTTGCTACGTCATGCTGTTGCTGCTGATGCTGTTGCTCCAAGCACTCTTGCGGTACTAAAATCATTTTTCTTGCGTACTCCATGCCGATAAAACAGGTTTCACAATTAGCCGCAGTAAATATGCTGATTTTACCATCAATTTTCTTTTACCTCCAAACTACCCGGTTTAGCGAGTTTTCGCAACAGAGGTGCGAATTTTCGCAATTGTCTCTTATAATACTTGCTGAGTGGAATATTTCCACGTAAAATGTTCAAAGCACACTCGCAAATGTACGTTATAAGTTTAGAATTTGCTTCGCGTACTATAGCCTTAACTTTATAGAGTTCGCTTTTACACAAAACATGTAGCTGAGTCCAGTACTTTTCTGGAATTGGTCTGCTGCTACGACTACGTCTCACCGGCTCCATTACAATCGCACGACTGGTACATTATTCGAGCGAGCACCAGCTTTTATGGGTGTGCAACGAGCCACATAAACGTACTGATGTTTGTCAAACGGAAATATACAAGTACGAAATCTCACATTTTCAGGCGTACCCTGCTTCAGGTCTATGAACAAATAGCCGTGTGGTTGTGCTGTGGCATCGAGATATGCCTCTTGCAAAAAACGAGGCTCCTCGGGGCAGACTTGGCGCGCCAGATGATTTATTTGCGCTCGATCGCGCGGATTTTTAAATACCACGATGTAATTAGAGTTTAGAGAAATTTCTCGCTGTCCTTGATGAAAGAGATTTTGCGAGATAAAGATGACGCTCAAGTTATTGTGATGACTGCCTTTGGTAAAGAGATTGACTACAGCTCTGCTGGACGATTCTCTCATCAGATCGTCGAGAATCAAGAGTTTTGCTCGTGGATCATTGGCATAGTCTTCGCTCTTTGGTAAACCCTCGTGAAATTCGATTCCCTCACCCAACTCCCTGTAAATTGCCTGCCACTCGGTATAATACAAGAGTATACGCTCGAATTTCGTATCACTCATGCGATCAATGTGATGCAAAAAATTCTTCACGAATACTGTTTTACCACACGAGCTGGGTCCACAAATCATCAAAGTCCACGGATGCACCCACCTGCAAACGTCCATGTTACCGCCGCTGCTAAACTTCTACTACTAACCTCATCACATCCTCGAACCACTCTACATATACGATCAGCAAGAGTGGGGGGGCGGCGGCGGCGGCGGCGGCGGCGCGCGCGTGTGCGAGCAGTATCGTGCTGGCGCTAGCCAATCGTTTAGCTGATTAGCCATATAGCTGGCTGACGCCAGCATTATTCCGCTCTTTAGCTATATGGCTGGAAAAGCTTAACAAGTATTAACCTGTTATTTACTCAAAAGCGCTCGTCACCATCACTACTTGTACCTGCCACCACCACCACCACCACCACCACCACATTTCCAGTATAAAAGTAAAAGCAGCAGCATTTATAGGTTAGTGCTGTACAAGTTTTCGTATCGTGAAAATAAATAAGTTATAGTCAACAAATTTGAGCAAAGGTAATCAAATTTTAACGAAAATTCATTAAAGACTCAAATTTTTAAATTTTGATAAAATTTTATAGAGACTTGTCGTGAGGAAGTGTGGTGATTATCCGTATCTTGAAGAAAAAATAATAATAATAATGAATCAAACAAAAAAGATGCATTTCAAGGAAGGTAAACCGGATATTCACGTGATACGCGTGTGGGATTACGCGAGCCGTGCAGCACGACGTGGAGAGTGGGAGCAAGCGGCTCGTGACAGAGAGAGATTTAAAATGAGAGTGGAAAGAATGAAGATTATTCTGGAACCTATAATTATGAAAAAATTGACGACCACTTAATAAACAGAAAATAAATTTATTATTCTGTTATATTAATTTTAATTTCAATAAATTATGAAATTTATTACAAAATTGTTTTTGTCTTAATTCTATAACCTATATATATATATATATATATATATATATATATATATATATATATATATATATATATATATATATATATATATATATATATTATAATATTTTTACTTCGGTAATAATATATCAACATTTATTTATTATTTAATTAGATTTATAGCCGTATGGATAGCTAATCTCGTTATTTACAAATCGTCTCTTTGAGTACACGGGCTCGCATATTTTACATTCAGGTCGTGTTATAACATCGTGAAACCGTGTGCGTCTAATAGCGTCATAGTTTGCAAAAAGTGGCGGTATTTCACCAGTAATAAGATTTCGTATGGAATCAAAGTTTATTTTCTGACTCACCGACGAATTAAGTCTTATACCCTTGATTTTGCAAACACATCCTTCAACGCCATCTGGTGTCAAATATTTATATCCGTAAAATTTGGGTCCACCAGAGACGAATGATGTGATGCTTGTGCCAAGACCATAACAGGCCAATTCGTCGGTCAAGTCACCCAAGAACGGCCCTGTTTTCGCATCGTACTCACCCACGCGACTTACATACACAATAGAGTCAGTATCGTAATACAATACACGTTTACCCAACGGTTGCAATTCTTCGTAGAGTTTTAAACGCGCCAAGGCTGTGGTATAAGCGGCTACGACAACGTTACATAATGCCGATGGCTCGACAGCCGCTTCTGTGTTGTGCCAGCATACGTAAATTGTCGTATCGTCGATCGGTAAAATTGAGTCAACCTCGCTCTCAGCACTACAGAGTAATTCAAACAACCTCTGTGGATCATCCACCACTTCGGTCTTTGGCATATTTTCTCGTTGGCCAAATTTACCCCACAATGAGTTTAAACAGAGTTTTGCTACAGATCTCAGACCAGCGTTATATTTTATTCGATTTCTGTCTAATTTTATGCCCTCTTGTTGCACAAATTCCTCAATATATCGAGCAATCGCGTTTTCGTCACCGACAGCACATTCCGAAGGGTAACCCGACGCGTACGTTTTCTCAGCGAAAAATTTATCGATATAAGTTGGAAATAGACCACCCTGACCCGTGGCTTTGTTGTACTGAGTAATTTTATAAGACCATATTTCAAATATTTTTCGGATGATATAGCCCATCTGAACAGCTTTTCTCAACTCGTCAGCAACCCACGTACCGATAAAAACACGATCATCAGGATTTTCATGGTCACAATCTGCGGTATACATTAATTCAGCACATGTTCGACACAGTGGAAACAAAAGCTTATTATGCATTTTAACGGGGAGTACAGCATGATATAAATTTCGCGGCGGCAATACTTCACATTTAATAAGACCTTCAACGTGACTTATGTCATTCGTTTGACCCACCAGAGAGCGACACTCATCCTCGTCCACGTAGAGAGTTGGGTGACCAATGGGATATCGACCGTATTTACAGATATATGGATATAATGAACACACGTCCACGTATTTTATTTTCTCATCCTCTTTTGCATCGTAAATTTTGACTGTATTGCCCGTTCGCCCGCCAAAAAATGCTTCTCGAGGATTTAACGGCGCGTGCCATTTTCGTGTCTTATCTTCAATGTACGACCGCATATTCTCGTTTTCCGAGTACTCTCGATCGAAATCACACTCCCACTTTTCGATAAGTTCATAACCATGGGCTCGTATTTTTTCCGATATCCGCGCGGTTCTCTCGAAACGTTCGTCCATATTTTCACCGTTTACGAGCCTCGAGTCTCGGTTTATGGTGTAACACCAGACACAACCATGCCAATAACACCCGTGAAATTGTAAAACGATTTTCTTTCCATTTTCAAGTACACAATATCCGTCCACTAGAGGGCCTTCGGGAAGCCTCTTTTCTCGTGCACGAACGGTATACTGAATTTGTCGATTCAGCACATTTTCCATCCAGCACAACCATCGCATCGCCTTCATAGACTGTTTATTTGCTTGTCTATAACCACCTTGAGGTATAATACCTATTGTATCTTTTTGTAAAAATTTTTTCTATACACACGCATGCAAGAAGATGCGATGGTGGCGCACTCTACAAATGGATCTGTATTACCACATTCGATGAAGGTATTGCGAAAAGCCAGACATGCTAAACGTAAAATTTGTACATCTTGCTTACAGTATTTTATAATTTCATTTCTAAAATTAAATATATAATTTTCAGCTTTTTTTTCGTTATACCACTGCATAAATTCGCGTCGCTCTTCGATCTTCATCGAATCTGGCGAAAAAGTGCATATCGGTGGCATTTCTCCCACGTAATTCTGATTTTCCGGTGTATTAAAAAGATGAGGGAACGTACCTTTCTCGATATTAACAAGACCGTAAGCTTTTGGTAGTGCAGCTAAACCCATATGTAGATAATTCAAACTATCTATGAATTTAACCGATAAAATTTCCATTATGATTATTTTTGACCCGTTTAAAATTACATTTGGCTTATTTCTGAGATCTTTACGTTCTGTTAAATGTTTAAGAATAAATTGTGCATCAAAACCCTGCGCATTGTGTGCTATACAAACGATTTGTTTGAAATTTTTCTTGGTGCCAAGGCCAAATCGACTAGCTGTTTCACGGGGTCAATTTCAAACACATACTCGCGCATCCCACATACTTCGCAAGAATTTGATACATTTTCATCGTTCAAACAGTAACTACACACTTGCTGGACAACACATAAATTTGGTACATGCAGCCTTACTTTTCAGCCTCACAGCCTAAAATGCTCTCTGATTGCTGAGTCTCAAAATCATAAAATAAATAAAGAATTGTTTTTTTATTCATCATGAATCCTTTTTTATCGACAATAGGTTGCATGTAACAAAGATGTTCTATTGGTCTTTTACCATTACATATTTTACAAAATATCGTATTACAATCATGTGGTTCTTTATCGTTGATGCGCACTGTTTTGCTACATACACGACAAATTTTTATACTGTCGCATACCGACCGAGAACTATCGAAAGATTTTGAATTTTTATGATTTTCAAAACAAACGGTGCCGTAAAAATCTCTGCTACATTGAAAGCATTTTATTTTTTCCTGATTTATATCACAAGGAGGCTTCTGTAAACATTTATAGCATTTTTGTTCACATTTATGATTTTTCGTATGACTAAATTTTTTTATTGCAAGGTATACAGTAGCCTCGACTCCCAGCCGCTGCGAGTAAATTTAAAATTGGCTGGTAATGTCTGGAATTTTCATAATACATGATATTTAGAGTATATCTAACGACATTACCAACGTCGTGTACGAAACGTGTGCCATCGTAAAGCGGTCTATATCCACGAGCAAAATTTTGAAATGAATAAACAACGATTGCGACTCCAAAGAGTGCATAATATTCTTGAAATAATTTAATCTCCTCTATACCACAACCCGTCTCGGGTATCGTAACTCTCGCAGCTCTTACAAGTTTCAATGCTTGCACTTTCTGATATTGTGCTGTATGATGTCTTATTTTATTCCATCTGTCATGGAAAATTCCACTACGCATTTGACCACGTATGGCGTATACGTGAGCAGCGACTAGCGAGCGTGGAAGACAAAGACTGTCGCTATTTTCAATATTTAGAATGGATTTCTTAAAAACTGATTCGCTAGTGAGAGATACACGACCCCGGCCCTCTGGTTTAGTCACAGTACTGACTTCAACATTCAAAACATCGTCAATTTCGAAACCATCATTACTCTGTGCTATACTAGCTATCAGTTCTAGTAAATCTACCGGTGAAAAATCACGAAGCAGTCTAAAAGAAATCCATAGAGACCCGTGCACAAAACGTTCAGAGCTTATAGTCATGCCAATATAATCTGATGGTTGTGCATATTCACACACGTGACGATATAAATCGTTTATAGCAGCCTCCAACCAGCCATATACATTTGCATTAGCTGGTGGGGGTAATATCGACACTCTTAATTGTCGCCCTTGAAGCTTAAACTGTTTGTAATATCGTGAAGTTTCTTCATGAATGGTAATGTGTTCCTGAGCAGAAGTACCATCTCCCTGTTGAAGACATTCGTCTACAATACCGAGCAGTAATATATAAGAATTAATATAATTATAAAATTACATACATCTCAATAGTCGAGATCTTCTGTACCTGGTGTCGATATTGCAGATAATGTAGTTTCAGGTGAAACTATTTTATTCGACGTTTGCGCATCCTGGTCATTCCAGTGAGAGCAACCTGGCAACGGTTCATTAAGTCGTGGTGGCGCTGTAGTATCAGCAATTACCCCTCCAACATCGTGTTTGGAGTGCTATGATCATAAATCACGTGATCATCTAACGAATTTATAACTTCTCGTACTTCTTCGGTGGGCGGCAGTAGTGCAGGATCTCTCGAACTAAGCAGCTGTTCTTCTGCTGACAGAAGATTCATCAGTAATTCATCCCCACCACTGTCCTCCATCATGTTTTGCAGGTCTGAAAATTTTTTAATATCATATCTATCAAAGTTACACTATTTTAAACAAAAAAGTCTTATCCCGCGAAATTCTTCGACCATAAATAAAAAATCTATAGATTATTGATCCGATATTGGAAATCGATATTTTTTTGTAAAACATATTTTTGGATTTATCATTGTATTTACAACATAAAAGTATTAGCTTGCAAAATTTTTTGACCGTAAATAAGTAAGTTATCGAGTATTGGTCCGATATTGGGAATCAATATTTTTTTTGTAAAATATATTTTTGGATTTATTATTTTATTTACAACAAAAAAGTCTTATCCGCGAAATTCTCCGACCATAAATAAAAAATCTATAGATTATTGATCCGATATTGGAAATCGGTATTTTTTGTGAAACATATTTTTGGATTTATCATTGTATTTACAACATAAAAGTATTAGCTTGCAAAATTTTTTGACCGTAAATAAGTAAGTTATCGAGTATTGGCCCGATATTGGAAATCAATTTTTTTGTAAAACATATTTTTAGATTTATTATTTTATTTTCAACAAAAAAGTCTTATCCCGCGAAATTCTCCGACCATAAATAAAAAATCTATAGATTATTGATCCGATATTGAAAATCGATATTTTTTGTAAAATATATTTTTGGATTTATCATTGTATTTACAACATAAAAGTATTAGCTTGCAAAATTTTTTGACCGTAAATAAGTAAGTTATCGAGTATTGGTTCGATATTGGCAATCAATATTTTTTAGTAAAACATATTTTTGAATATATTGTTTTATTTACAACATAAAAGTCTTATGCCGCGAAATTCTCCGGTGGTAAATAAAAAAGATATAGATTATTGAACGATTATTGGCTACGATTTCGTGATTTAAAAATACATTTCTAGATTAGTTATTCGATTCATGATAGAAAATATGCATAACTTACCTGTAGTGACACGATGATGTAACATGAGATGTCTGACTTGAGGTGCATCTTGCATTCCTCTGCTCTTAATACAACGACCAACTATATCAAGTATCTGATTATCGGTAAAAATATTTCGCTTAAACATATAGGCTAAAGTACGTAGCCCGCAAAGTCCTATGATGAATTTAATCTTTTTTAACAGCTCATTTATAGAGCAAGTTTTCAAATTTTTGCGCCATGCATAATTACAAAATAGTTTTATTTGTGGTTCACGAAGGAGAGCCACATTTAAAATAGCTATTAAGATATTATATAAGTCTTTTTTATTCATTCTCTTTTTTGTTATTCTTGTTTCAATGTTTAAACTCAGACTCATATCAGAACCATAAATCGTTGTCTATTTATACCGAAAATAAATCATAAATTTTAGGGTGAGCATGCGCGTAAAAATATAATATTTAACTTGTCGAGACCTGTAAAAATAATTTGATATTTAAGCCTCCAACGTAGCAAGAAATACATCAGTTTTGTGGGAACCACTGAGTTGTGAGTACGAAATTCAATATTCTTAATAATCTTTAATAATTATTAACAATTTATTAAAAATCTCATATAAGATATTTAGTTAGCATGTACATAATTAAAACTCGGGTTGCCATTATTTCGCTTATAAGAAGGTGGGACTTTTTTCTTTAAGGCGTGCGTTATGCAATTTCATTCGTCTCTCGTGTCGCGTTATCAAACTTGGGCTGATCCTGTTACAACGAATGACTTGAGTGCATCTCTTAAGAACACCCATTCTACATCGGCCTAGTAATGGCTATTATACTTCTTAAATCTTTGTGCTTTACATACTTTATACATACACTAAATTTGCATATGCACCTAATTTGCATACGTACTTAAACTATTAATAAATATCGATATTAGGTAATATCCTTAATATATAAATTGTGAATTCTTTTATTACATACACATCTACTGTCAAAATAACAGATGGTATACCTCTTTCTTTTTATAATAGCCTGATACTTTTTATTATTTTTATCATAAATTATCGATATTCATTGCGTAATGATTGATAATTCATGAATAATAATTTATAATAAATATCTTCCAATATAATATATTCGATTTTGATAAATATTTATATTTACATATGATTTGCATATGTATATATATATATATATATATATATATATATATACAGTTGTTCTAAGTTATATACGCAACTTGGGCGTATTTACAATGAATGTCAAAAACAACTAATCGCAAGAGGTAGAATAGTTTTTATAATAGCCTGATACTTTTTTCTTATTTTTATCATGAATTGTCGATATCTATTGCGTTATGATTGATAATTTATGAATAATAATTTTTAAATATTAAATATCTTTTAATATAATATATTCGATTTTGATAAATATTTATATTTACATATGATTTGCATATGTATGTATGTATGTGTGTATATATATATATATATATATATATACACAGTTGTTCTTAGTTATATACGCAACTTGGGCGTATTTACAATGAATGTCAAAACAACTAATCGCAAGAGGTAGAATAGTTATACTTCTTCTTATGTTTTGGGCTCCTGATACTTTTTATCATTTTTGTATCACTAATTCTCTATATTTATTGATTCGATACCTTGGTAATGTAATGTAATGGAAATAAATATATATTAAATTTAAAATATAATAACCAATTCTAATGCATGGCTTATTTGTCCATCATTTGCATATCATCTGCATACGATTTGTGTATATATATATACACGAATGTATATATTTTATACAGATTTTTGTGTACACGTATTATGTATGTATGTATGTATAGACATACATATTAGAAAGATAGAAAGAGAAGAGAGAAGAGAGAGAAAGAGAGAGAGAGAGAGAGAGAGAGAGAGAGAGAGAGAGAGAGAGAAAGGCTTATATAAACGCATATTTTTTATTTATTTTATAATAATAAAATAGGGTAAAGAGAGAAAGAAAGAGAGAGAGAGAGAAAATTTTAAGTTTTACAAAATCAGCACCCGTACATACGTCTTAGAGAGAGATTTCTTACGTTGAAATTTTAAATTTTATAATGTCAGCACCCTAAAATACGTCTTTTTCATAAAATGAATTGCAAAAAGAGTCAGATTAACAATCTTAGCGTGAGAATGGTATGTGATTTTTTATTAATTATGATTATTTTAACTTCATTTTAAAATATGCTTCTCAAAATACACTTATTAATATTTTCTTGCAAAGAGTATCAAGTTGCTATTCGTAGTGTAAGAATGGTATGTAATATTTTTATTTTGCGGTGGGGGGAGTTAGGTTATTAAGGGTGAAGATTCGTCTTAACTATCAGTCTTCATCGAAACTCCGCACAGATAGGTTGTTCTATAATGTGAGTCTAGATCTCGATGTGTTTGCAACGGTGATCAACTGGTAAGCAATCATTATGTGGCACTTTGGACCAAGGTTAAATGTTGTGGTATACAATGTGTGAATGGTTGTGTATGTCTCCAACAGTAGTTAGGTGGTAAGCAATTTTTATGTGGCACTTTGGACCAAGGTTATATGTTGTAGTACACAATGTGTGAATGCCTGTGTATGTATATAATGGGTGTGTTAATGTATGCGTATATTACTCTATCTACAGCTATGTATAATACTTTATTTTTAAGGTCATCGACCTTGAATTAGTATTTTATGTTTTATATATATATATATATATATATATATATATATATATATATATATATATATATATATAAATATATAAATATAAATATATATATAAAATATGGTTTATTTATTTGTGTGTGCATGTGTGCGTGTGAGTGTGTGTGTGCGTGTGCATTTATTTCTTGGGGCACCAATGTTCCGTCTCAACAACCCCTACTTAGCCTTCTCAGAGGTCATTGACCTTCCGGTCAGTAACCTTTGGGGTGGTGGAGTGGGGGTTTGTTTTGACGGTCCATGGTGCCCCAATAACTACTAAAGGTTTAGTTAATATTAAACGACCCGAAATTGATAATTGGTTTTGATTATTTAAATTTTAATTAATTCTTGGCATCTGCACTTTCACTACAAGAAGTAATATATCTTTTGACTTTCCTCTATAACACTAAATGCACTTTGTTGTAGATGATATCTCGTTAACTTGGCTGCTATTCTGTCACTTGGACATTACTGATATTTTTCCATTCTCTGCTCCAACACCAGATACACTTGTAATGGATTATATTTCGTCAAACTTAAGGTTATGCTGAGACCTGGACATTGTCTACATGAAGTAACTCGTGTTTTTCATTTCTGATTAAGAAAATTGCACACATACAAGAGTTAAAAGTTGATATTAATCATTCGAATTAAAAAACGTTAAAAATTTTCGTTTCTAGAATGGATTGAAAAGTTTAAAAGGAATTCTCCTAACCTCTTACAAATTCGTAGCCTCATGCAGATTCTTAACTCCCATCAGATTTTCCTCAATAAATTTGATTTTAAATACTAAAATTGCAAGACAAATACTCTTATAATATGTATTGAAAACATGAGATGCTGTGATGGATTATAGTGAGCAAAACAGAGTCGCTGTCGTTGATAAAACTCATTATTAGTACATTTTATTTACAGGGCAGTAACAATTTTAGAACAGCGCAGTAACATTGTTGGAGAATTAGGCAAATTCTTCATTATTTTTTTTCCAAGTAAAGCATGAGAGACCTCAATTGAATTATAATTCCAATTTAAAAGTATACTTGTATTTTTAATAGAATTTTCACTGTTGATGTATAACTTCGTAATAGCGTACTTAAAACGTTAGAATTGAAAATGAGATTACCGATTTAAAATGTGATTCAATCAATTACGAACTTAGGTGTGACTTTTGGGGTAGCAAATAATTAAACATTACTAGATTTTAAAAAACGCTGCAAAGTGCTTCGGCGCAATGCTTTCTTATAGAGTTCATTGAGTTAGGGTAATTTAATTTAATTTTTGTAAGTGTGAATTTTATGTAAAAAACCTAATTTCTATTCAAGAAAAATTAAGAAGAGGAAGAAAGAGTGAGACTGAGTGTGAGAGAGTGATTAGGAAATAGGAAGAGAGAGAGATAGATGAAAATAGTGTAAAAATGAGTATCAGGGTGAGATAGAAGGAAAGAGAGGAAATGAGAAAGTGAGGAAAAAGAAAAAAGTTGGTGAGAGCGTCAAATCAGAATTCAGAAAAAGTCATTAAAGATCTACGCTAAGAAAATTATTTTTCAAGAGCTTCTTTTATAGAAACAGTAGCGAATAACTTGTAGGGGAAACCCGGGTTAAAACTAACAAGGGTATGAATTAACATTCAATTTACCGCGGTACATACAGTCCTACAGGTTCTGTAGTTGATTTGATACGTTTATCATAATTGCATCTATTATGTAAACATATTTAGTACCTTGCGGTACATCACAAAGGAAAAGCGTGCGACATAGTCATTTTTTTGACAGAAACTAGAAAATTTCCAGCCACTTAAATGCTTGTTTTTTATTTCAATGTAATTAATAGGATTAAAATTATTTTATTTTGTATTAAAATTTTTACATATCATTATGATGAAATCTTATAAATTAAAAACAAGATTTTTAAAATTATAAATTTCTCTTTTGTTAAATTTTTTATGATTATGCTTCGTAATGTCTTGAATTATAATCTATTTGAATAAAAATATATTTAACACACAATTTCCAATAGAAAACCTTTCATACATTTTTTCAAAAACTCAATACTTGTCAAGAAAAAAAATCATAAAACTTATAAGCCGAAAAGGACTATTTTTGAAGTCCCTTTCGACGAATGAAAAATTTTGGAAGTTTTTGGCGCTTAATGGCGCCCAAACTAATTCGTTTTATTCAAATAAATATTAAAGTTATTACTATGTACACCCACCATTAATAATATTTTTCCGAATCTTTTGAAATTGTGAACTTTCATTGGACGATTCCGTTGTTTTCTTTGTTTCCGTTGGAGAATTTCGAAAAATTCGGAAAAATATCATTAACGGTGGGAGTAAATTGCTTCCGTATTTTTTAATATTCAATCATGTTTTTTTAGATATGTTAAAAATTTGTGTGAAAAATTAAAAGATTTTGAAGACGTAGCTTATACATTTAGCAAAGGGCATCAATTACATACGTCAAACCTTTGGAATTCATTTGATTTATTTAAACATGAGCCATCTTTTGAAAACTTAAACGTATAAATTTAAAAAAATTGCAATACTGAGAATCGGATATTTAAAATTTTAATTATCAATAAAACTTTTATATAATTTATAATTAAAATTCAATTATTGATGAAACTTATATATGATTGATAATCAATTATCAGATAATTGAAATCAGTTATCCATTACTCGTTGTTTAATCGATAACTAATATTTTAATTATCAATTTAACTCTTTTATAATTGATAATTATAATTTAATTCTCAAATAGACTTCAGACAATTGACCGATTCCATGTCATTTAATTGATAACTAAACCTTTAACTATCAATTAAACTCTAATATGATTGATAATTGAAATTTAATTCTCAATCAACCTCAAATATTTGAAATTAATTACTGATTCTGTGTCATTTAATCGATAATTAAATCTCTAATTATTAATTAAACTCTCATTCAAATAATAACTCAAATTTAATTCTCAATTAAACCTCAGTTAATTGAAATCAGTTATCAATTCCGTGTCATTTAATTAATAACTAAACCTTTAAATATCAGTTAAACTCTCATTTAATTAATAATTAAAATTTAATTCTCAATCATACCTTAGTTAATTGAAATTAGTTATTAATTCTGTGTAATTTAATTGATAACTAAACCTTCTGTTATCAATTAAACTCTTATTGAATTAATAATTAAAATTTAATCCTTAATTAACCGATCTATAATTAATAATTACACAGGACTACAAAATCTAAAACCCATGCAACATGGACCAGACTAGGTGGGTCTTATGTTTTCGAATTCCCTGAATTGGAATCCGTTGTCCGTTTGACCCCATCACGTCAGGATCAAGGTCAATTCAAGGTCAAATTTACAAAATTTATCGCTATCTTATTAAGTCAGGGTATCTATAGGTTTTCGGGGTCGCTAAATTCAAATCCGTTGCTCGTTTGGCCCCATCAGGTCAGGATTGAGGTCAGTTCAAGGTCAACTTACAAAATTCATTGCTAACCAATTGAATCAAAGTATTAATAGATTTTTAAGGTCGCTGAATTTAAATCTAGTATCTATTTTATTCTATAAGGTCTTAATCGAGATCAATTCAAGGCCCAACCCACAAACCTCAAACTCACACAATTCAAGCCTACAAATCCCGAACCTGTGAACCTCAAGACCACACACCCCGAGTATACTCACCCCAGATCCATGAAACCTGAGCCTACAAACCCCAAATTCTCACCTCAAGCCTACTTACCGCAAACCAACACACTACAAGCTTATAAACCCCAATCTCATGTACCCAAAGCCTACAAACCCTAAGCCTACAAACTCCAAGCTCACACACTCCAGGTATACTCACCCACACACCTCAAACCGACAAACCCTAAGCCCGCATACTTTAAGCCCACGAATCTTGACCCAGAAACCTCGAGCCTACACACCCTAAGCCTACGAACCCCAAGTCCACAGGCCCTAAGCCTACAAACCCCGAGGATAAAAATCTCAAGTCCACAACTTCTAGATCACAAAGTGCAAGTTCAAAAAGCCCAAACCTACAACTTTTAAGCTTACAAATGCCAAACCTCCAAACTCGAATCCCACAAATGTACGACTCATAGAGAAATGATTTTAATTTAGTTGAAGTGGTTTCAGCGTGACCTATTCTGAACCACGTGGAGGTACCACTTCTCTCAGAACTTACCTACATGTTATGTATAAATATGAAAAACGTGAAACTTACCCACGTGTTATTTATAAATATAAATATATGTTATGTATAAATCGTGATGCTGTAGTCAAACAAAGACGTAATGCTTATTTAAAACAATTTGTCTTCTTCTGAAGAACGCGTTTTTTTTTACTCAAATTATCTTCGAATATTCTTACATTTGTGAATGGTCTTCGTATCCCATTTGAGACACCAGTAATAGTCAGACGTCATGTGAGTATCCCATACACCTTGGTATCTTCGCTCCATATCTTTGAAGTCCTGATGAAACCTCTCTTTCTGCTCTTCACTCATATCACCTAAATTTTTAGGAAACCAATCTACATGAGAATTCAAAAAATGGATTTTTAAATTCATCAAACATCTCAACTTTTCAAAATTTTTAATCTAATTAGCAACCATTTCTTTATAGCGAGGATGTTTATGATTTCCTAAAAAGTTGGAACAAACTTCCTTGAAACTTTGTCATGCTTCTTTTTCATCTTTAGTCATTCTTCGCTCAAATTCATAATCTTTTAGCAAAGCTCTAATTTACGGGCCATCAAATATTTCCTCTTTTTATTATTTTCAAATCTCCACAAAGCTGCCATTTGTGGCTATTGTAATTCAATTTATCAAGAAGAAACTCAATAGTTTCGTGTTTTTCACCGAATGTAACAGAGTGTGCAACTGACAGAGATGCATATTTATTACCATTATGCAACAAAATACCTTTGAAACTTCTCGTAGACGAATCTATAAATAGTCGCCATTCGTCAGCATTATAAGGTTTAGGAGAGCGTCACATCTCCAGATCACGCGTTTTGCTCAAACTGCGGGATAAATTTTCAGATGACAAAATATGGAAAAGCCGAAGTTATAGTCACAAACACTCAATATTTCCCTAGATACAGGCAATCAAAGAAAATCACTAAAAACGTTATTAAATTTTCAAACACTTATAGCTCTTGACCATCGCTAGGTAGAAGCTTAAAACTCTTTTTAAATCAAAGCTGAGCTCAAATATTTTTAATGTAGTACCTATAGCATATCAAAATATTATTTTTTCCTAAAGTCATAGCTATCGATGCTCTTAAATGTAGTACCTATAGCATATCAAAATATTATTTTTTCCTAAAGTCATAGCTATCGATGCTCAAGAGCTATAAGTGTTTGAAAATTCAGTAATTTTTTTAGTGATTTTCTTTAATTGCCTGTATCTAGGGAAATATTGAGTGTTTGTGACTATAACTTTGGCTTTTTCCATATTTTGTCATCTGTAAAAATATCCCGAAATTCGAGCAAAATCCGTGATTCGAAGATGTGGCACTCTCCTAGTAAGTCTTTATTAGAAGAAAAAAGTTGTCTGAAAGGTTTATCTCGATTGCGGTAAAAAGTAATCTTAGCGTTAGGTGCTAAACAATTTTTTTCTTTTAGCCTTGATGCTAGTAGTTCTGAGCTTTTTTTAGAAAGACCTGGATCTCAAATTAGATCGCTTAGTTCTTCTTGATTGAAGTATTCTTTTTTTAAAATTTTACAGTCCAATACGAATTCTACCTCTAGATCGTCTTCTCTATCTTCTTGATTTTCTGACTCTTCCATACTCTGTGCATCGTTTTTATTTCCCTGATTCTTATATTGATCTGTTTCCACAAAACTATTTGTTCTAAAGTTGCTAGTAAATACTGGATACGTGACAGCATCAATAACAGGGTAAATTAAAGCATGTAAATTTTTTTAATTGAAACCTTTAGTCCTGCATAAGCAAAAGTAACAATCCGTTTCATGACTTGAAGGTTTACGCCAAATCATAGGCAGAGAGATACGAAGTTTTTGTTTATTGTCTTTACAATGTCTGCTAATATCACTTAGACAAGTTGAACAAATGATATAAGGAATCCAAGAATGATCAGGACTTTCTTTTGAGCCTCTGTAACAATTGACAAACATAATTTTAACAACATCTGTTAGAGACCTATTTTTAGGTAGAATGAATCTACCACATACGACACAAAATGTGTCTCGTCTATCACAAGGTGGCATGGTAAAGAATTAGCAAGGTGGTTTAGAGGTATATTTCTAGAAACTAGAACTGATTAAAATTTATAATAAATATAAACACGCTTATAAATAAAACTTAATTCTAAAAATATTCAATACAAATGATATTTAGCATTCAGACCAATCCAAACTATATACTAACTTAAAAAAAGTTGCTTCGAATGATATATTTTTACCATGAAAAAAGATTTCAACTATAAGTAGCGTACAAAACTCCACCAAAAATATAAAGAAGAATGTCTTTGTAGACGCTTGAAAGAAAGTTTCTTTTCTTAATGTTTAATACCATAAAAAATATCGATGAGAATGTTTTTGGGCATAATTAATATGAAAAACAAAAGAAGTGGAAAAACAATGTTTTTATTAGGTCGTATGTTATTAGGTTATATTAGTTGAGGTTTTACGATCAAAGCTTATTATAAAACAATTTATAATATTTAAATGTCTTAAATTTTATAGAAATCAATTTATTGGTTGCGTTTTTAGAAACGCGTTTTAACTTTTTATCTAAAAACATTGAGGTACTAACCAAATATGTACAGAAAAATACAACTACAGATAAATTAATTGTATATTGTACTAAAACTGGATATCATAATACTTAATCCAAAATCTATAAGCTAAACCCGCGTACCTAAACTCATAACAATCCTCACATCTACAAACTTAAAACCTCCAGTGCGGTTGTGAAACGATTTATGAATTTGTGACGAAGGGATTGTGAGCTTTGGGTTTGTAGGCTCCACATTTAGGGCTTGGGGTTTGTAGACTTGGATTGTGTAAGTTTGAGGTTTGTAGGCTTGAGGTTTGTGGGTTTGGCCTTGAATTGATCTCGATTAAGATAGATTTTATAGAATAAAATAGATACCAGAAGTAAATTTAGTTAAAAACTTTATTTAGTTACCTTAAAAACCTATTAATACTTTGATTCAATTGGTTAGCGATGAATTTTGTAAGTTTGACCTTGAACTGACCTCAATCCTGACCTGATGGGGCCAAAAGAACAATGGATTTAAATTTAGCGACCCCAAATACCTATAGATACTCTGACTTAACTGCATAGCGATTAATTTTGTAAGTTCGACCTTGAATTGACCTTGATCCTGACCTGATGGGGTCAAACGGACAACGGGTCCCAATTCAGGGACCCTGAAAACATAAGACCCACGTAGTTTTAGATTTTGTGGTCTTGTGTTATTTTTAGTTAATCGAAGTTTAATAATTAACTAACTACTTAATTATTAGTTATTTGTCAATTGATAAACGGATTTAATTAACTATGCCCAACTCTGAATATCATTGATATTTTTAAACATTGGACTTTTTTCATCTTTCTTTTATTAAATATCATATTTTTATTATATTATGAATTCTTATTTCCAAAACAAAAAAATTGAGAATTCTCTTTAACGAACGTAACCATTTTCAGTTCTTATTAAACAAAATTTTGACTAAACTTTGAATGGTTTAATTATTTTTGCCCGTCAGGAAGTAACATTTTCTAAACTTATATAGGGGCATTATAACATGCTTTTAAACTAATTTTCTAAAAATAACATTTTATTTTAAGATTTACAAAATATAAAAGACGAAAAATCGCAATTTTTCAAAAATTTCATAAACAGTTTTAAAATTGAGGTTACACAAAGGTTAATTATTTAAGAAAAATTGAAAATTCTTTTAGAAAAATTACTATTTTGCATTCAATCTGACTGCTTGTTCTATTAATTACTTTTTTTATAATGAAATTAGTTTAGAAAATTTAAGATGTCATGTAAATTAGTATTTTAATAATAAAGAGCTGAACGGTTCTTCAACTGAAATTATATGAATTTCAAAAAAACAGTTTATTAAGACCCAAAATTATCACGCTTTAAATACGATTATTTTAAAGAAATGATTGGCAAGGCTATTTGGAAATTGACCGTAATAATATTGTAACGGTTAAGCCTCTTATTGCTAACTTAAACTAACTGTCGGGTGCAATAGGGGGGTCTGAACCTCCTTTGCCGGACGCTTCAGCGAAGCCAGGGTCAGACTAGAGGAGGTGAAAAGGACGGACGGCGGATAAAACGGGAGAGTAAGCCGGGTGTATACTTGTTTTTATGCTAGAGAGCACCGAAGCTTTATTAAACACAAACTTAAACTATTTACAGCGACGAGTAAAAATTATAATGTAACAAACAATTGAATTCACAGAATCAAATAAAGTGTATAAAATGTTATATTAACTGAGTTCGGCGGTATAATTAGATCTTGATTACTCTAGTTAAACGTGTGGCTATATCCAACTCGGTGCGGTAATAGCAAGAATCTGAACGGAGGGTGAACGGTACCTTTAACGCAGTTAATAAAAATAATAATATGTGTGGGTAAACATCACTTTTAGCCTAAGCTAAATCACTTACAGCGGCGGTAACGACGGAGAGGGAGACAGCCCTCTATACGGTGGCCTGGGGAGGAGCGTGGTCCTCTATGTGGTTCAATTGAGAACTTGACAGCTTAATGACCGTATAAGATTATCATAGTATACGGAGCGCTGCATAATACGACAAAATACTGGTACTAACAGTAGTCTGTACTAACATTGGAGCGTTAACTGTAGAGATCCATTGTAGTAGCCTCTACAAAGCTAGTGGTCGTGACCGATCTTTACGGTAGCTAGCATCGACTCATATCTCCTACAGCTCGCTGTAGGAGACATGAGTCGATGCTCGTATAAGGAGCGCTACGGCAGGGTGCCACGTAGCGGATGAGCGTGGTACTTGGCGGCGCACGAGATTCAAACAACTTTAGGTGAGGATATGAATATCCGTTGCACCCCCCTCTTTCTTTGGAGATTGAGCGTAGGTGAACGGAATATAATGGCGTTAGTGTATGGAGTCTAAATCTATCTTATTAACTATGTTAGTAAAGTATAAAAAAAAGATTACAATCAAAAGTATTTTAAAAAAAGAGTATTACAATTGAAAGTATCATACCCATTACCACGGAGGTATATGGACAAAGCGGAGTTCCTTTTTCTTCTTGAAGAAAACCCTGTATGTTCTAGTCTTTAGTTCGGTGGTATTGATCGGCTTATGGGCTTTTGCTATATCTTGAGTCGACAGTTGGTCGTGTAATTTTTGTTAGTATGCCTATGACCTGGATAGCACGGTTGCAACGGATGCTTGTATTTGCTTTTTATTATAGGCGGCTTCGAAAGAGAAGACTGATGTTATCGATAATCTAGATTTCTCAATCGGCGGTGGCAGTGTATCTGGCGGATTTTCAGGTGGATGTACAGGTGTTTCTTTTAGCGGATATACAGACGGTTTAAGTCGAGTCTTGATCGGTTCGGCTGGCTCGCCTAAATTTTGGTGCTGTGCATCCACGAAAGTACTTTCGAGCAATGCTGACCTCATTGATGGTTCAAGCTCCTTACTATTTACTATTAACTTAGTGTTGAGGCGTAAAAGAAGGTCCATCCCCATCAACATGTCAGAGTCAAGGTTTGACATCAGCAGAAATCGATGGGCCAAAGTTGACTCCTTGATTTTGACATTTCTGGTCAAAGCTTTTCTAATACTTATCGCTGTACCATCTGCTAGAGTGGCTATGTAGTCTACTCTAGATAGTTTTCATTCCGCGTTTGAGCATTTGCTCTCAAATCGTGGATGGATATACGATACTACTGCACTTGGATCTAGTAGTGCCATGAGGCCTAATTTGCCTACACTTCTGTAAAGTAGCGTGGATCTTCTTCGGCAGGATTCTTCGGTCGGTGACAGGAAAAATCCTTTGTGAGTATATTTTCTTTGCCACAACAGGAGAAAAAGGTGTGTTTTGGGTTTTTGCATCCAAAACGATTTTGACCTTCTTGCTTGCAATTCCAGCAGCAAGTTTTTCTGTTGTAACTGCCCATGACGAGAATGGAGTTACTATCGGATGCGGGTGCTAGTTCTTGCGCGCGTTCGAGGAAATCATAAGGATCTTTTCTGTCCAGTTCCACTTTCGCATCTTATCAACGACACACGTCTCATTTTGTACGGATAATGTTTCTCGTTAGAAGCATGATTGATTGTTGTTTTCTTTAGTATTCATTATTGGAACTTTTTTGATGACGAATATAAGTTTCATCAGCAATTAAAACGACATTATTTTCTATTTTATGAAGTTTTTTTCATAACATTAGTCAAATGATTTCTATTAGGTCTTCTCTGTTTACAGTTTGTAATACAAATCGTGTTGGAATAATATTATTTTCAAAAGCTTGCAAAATTGAAGCAGAAAAGCTATAATCTTTTCTTGGCTGATCTAGTCTAAGTATTGCTGCAATCACCTCATTTGAATTACCAGTGAGCAATGTCATTAAAAATACTATTAACGCCTGAGTGACGTTTTGGTTGGAAGAGTTCCTTAACGAAGTCATCATCCTATGAAATTCTATAATATTTTCCCAAGTGATACCGGTGAATGCACGTAGACAGTCTGCTGGTAAACTAAAATCTTCCATAACATCAATAATCTCCCTATCACAGGAAATACTCAAAGATGAAAACACTTTTGTCAAGTCATTCAATTCTAGTGAACGAGTTGTAGACATTGCATTTGCTTTAGCAATCTCTTCATAAAAAAGTGATTTTCAATTAAATGGTCTTTACAGCAACGGTTACCTTTCAGGATAATTATATTCTTCGCAACAAAAATCTGTTTTCTTGCTTCGATTGGAACTGTAACAATATTTCTTGTTTCTCTACACAAAAAAATAGTATTTGTGTATTGACACAGTCCTTTTGAAAGACATTCAAATAAATTCTTTCTCATTTGACGGACATGATGTTACATTAAAGGTGGAATCTGATTCTGATGATTGAGAAGAAAACTGCGGCAGTTGTGAAAATTGATCAGATAGTTCTGAAACATCTAAATTCTAGCTTGTAGATTGAACAGCTGCAGATTCCTGTTCCTTTTCTTCTTTTTTCCTTTTTGCTTGTCTAAATCTAAAGTTACTGTACAAGTTCTGACATAAAAAATTGTTGGTTCCAATAGTTTTATAAGATAACTTGTTAATCTGGTAACTAAATCATCTGAATCTATTATCTGTTTAGTTTCAGTTACTTTTTTACAAGATGTGTTACAATATATGCAATTTTTCCCTGAAGACATGATTGAACGTGATCTGAAAATTCATTCATACAAATTGTTTTAATCGAGTTTAGACAAACAAGGGTTCTTAAAAAATTCAACAACAAAGTGTATTTTTGTTGATATTGGAAATAAAAGTAATTTAAGTTTAAATCATTGTTTCATTCCTATAATGACTTCATTTAAAGTTCATTAAAACAGACAGACAGTAAATGTGTTCATAAGAAGAAACACTTACTTCGTGCAGCAGATGCTTGATTTCAAAAGAATAAAAATAGTACAACAATATAGTTACGATAAGATGAAAATTTGAAAAAGGTTATTAGGTGATATATGAATTATGAAAATATTTTTGCGTATAAATAAACACTATATTTACAACTAAAACAATTATTTTATTATTAATTCTACTGATAGTATTAAGTTTTAATATATTACGAGTTTATATATATGATAACTGTGGAGTTTAAGTAATTTCCAAATATTTTCAATTTATTGGTGACTAAAAAGTTAACTTTTCTCAATCTTGAACAATTTTTTATTAAAAAATTATTATGTTTGCGGAAAAAATAGATACTTTTTTCTATTCTTTCCCATATAAAATTAGAGAGTATTTTTTTATTTCTCTATGTCTTTCAGTTAGGTTGATAAAAGTAAAATCAATCGAAGAACAGATATACCCTATATAGTCAAAATCTTATATAAAATTATTCAAATATTCTTTCAATATAAAAGAATCTTGCATCATTCGAAAAAAATTTCATAATGCTTACATTCATAAATTAATTTTTTTTATAGTAAATAGTTCTATTGAAACTCCAAAGAATTATTTTTATTATTAAAAATTAATAAAATTAAATGAGTAAATATTTAAAAGAGGCAATTTAGAATTTTAAGCAAAAACATATATTTTTAAATAAATATATTAAGGCGACTTCGGATTTTAGGTTAGGTTTTATTTCTGAGTTTACAAATTACTCTTTCAATATATAAAATTTTCCAGATTTTTTAATTTTTCACCATTCTACGGATTATAATAAATGGTGGAAAATTAAAAAATTCAAAAAATTTTAGAAACTGAAAGAGTAATTTGTAAACTACAAAATGAAATCGAACCGAACTTCCGTAGTCGCCTTAACCACTAATATCGTGATCACATTCGTATTCAAAACTGTTATTTATTAAAAAAATAAAGCAACTATTCTAACAGAGTAGTTTACTAGTTTACTTTAATTGTACAGCACTTATGAATTTCATTCATGCAATAAACTAATAACCATTTACATAAGATTTAATAATTTAAGAACTAGACATTTGATATTGTCACTTTTGTATTGATAAAGTGTATTGAAAGTACAGAATTAAAAGATTCTACTTTTATGAAGTAGAGAAATAGATATAACACTTTCACCAATTTTTGCTTTACTATATTAAACGATATTCTTTTTTAGATTTTTATGGAATAGAAAGTCATTGTTATGCCTTCTATTAAACGCATAATAGAATTCAGAAAATGATATTAAAATAATATCAAAATAATATTGTTAGCATTGACTTCTATGGTAGATTAATTCTTTATATCGATTCTTTACAGTGTTCAATATGTTTAACAAATCATTTTGACAACATTTTAATTTTTAGATTGATTTATTTTGAATGATATAAAATATTACTTGCTAAAAAATATGATATTGGAAAAAATATTGTACAACGTTGTTCTTACAAATTTTTAAAGAAAGCCCTCTGATATTTTAAATGAAATATAAACCTCTCGTAATATTAACAAATAAACTGTTAATAATTTATTTAAAAAAAGATGTTCATATAAACAATAAATTATTTGTACACGTATATGAGAAATACACATGTGCGATAAATGTTATGAATTGATTATGATATAGTTCAATTATAGAATTCATAGATTATATGAATTACAATAACTCTTAAGGGCACAAAACACCTTTTCCCCCTGCTAGTAAAAAAGATATGTATTAATTAGATTTAATTAAATTCTTTGTAAATGGAAATAATATTTAAAGAAGACTAAAATACCTTTATTTTAAGCTTTTATAGGCTCATTTTGCTTTAGCTGTAGTCTCATAATCATTCGATGAATTCTTGTTCTTATAATGGCTCCACCGTAAGATTTGAGCTGAACCGCTGGATGAATCTGACTTTTCCAAACTGATTTAACTTCAGTATTAGCATCATTTTTGCATGAATGAGGGAATTCCTGAAACACAAAAAATTTTTTACTTTTCAACAAAAAATATTAATTTATTAAATAAATTTTAATTTTTTTATCTTATTTTTGGATTTTTTAACAACTTCTTGTCATTCGATTTCAAAACCCTCCATTCACGTGAAAATAATGCTAATACTGAAGTTAAATCAGTTTGGAAAAGTCAAATCCATCCAACGGTTCAGCTCAAATCTTACGGGGCAACACCTAAAATTTTAAAAATTCATTATTTGAGAAAAACAGCTTTAAAGTTTTTAATTATTATATTTTAAAATTATCAATGCTATACTTATCTTTCATAAAATAATTCTTTCCTGGTATTTCTTATTTATATTAGCTAACAATATAAAAAAGATATACCAGATAAGAGAACCTTGTTATCGACTGGATAAAGCTGGAATGCAAAAAGATATGTTATTAAAATAATCAATAAAAATAATCTTTCTTATTATATGATATTTTGTCAGTACTCACCCTTATTTACCAATGAAACTATGTATTTGTTGTAAGAATCAACAAATACATAGTTACTTGTTACTCTGATGTTTGTTAGAATCACTCATACTAACCTTGAATCAGCTGGAAACTAAGAAATAATATTTAATATGAAGCGTGTAGCTGCAAAGGTGGCTATCTCCATTTTTTCCGAATTCATTTTTATTGCATTTTCGTATACAGAACATTAAAATTTATCATGAAAAAATCATATGGGACCAAAATATATGTATAGTCTTTTTTTATGAAATGAAAAAAATATGGTGTATTGCAAAATACACTGACTTTTAAGTATAAGTACAGCAGAAAATGTTATTTCTTGAAAAAAATTTTTTTGGAGATAACTACTTTTGCAGCTATATGCTTCATATCATTTTATATTTTATAATTCAAATTCAAAATTAAGAAATAAAATCTAGATTTAAAATTTATATTTTGATTAATATTAAAATTTATAAATAGAATTTACATCTAAATATGTAATAATAATTAGAATTATACACTTACATGAATTTAATATGCACCCGGTGTATAGAAATCCATCACACCTATTCGTACTTTTCTTTTCAGAGTATGTGCTTCTTTGGAATGAGACTAACTTGATCACTCTACATTGAATTATCTTCTATCATTGAAAGTCCTGACCCACTCGACAGATACATTTCCAAGTTCGATGTTTACTTTCTCCAACATCTTGAGAAAGTTATATCAAGATCAGCACTATTTGGGGAAGTCGATTCAAGTTATTTTTTAACAGCTTTAGATGTAGAACCTTTTGCCACTTGTTCGTATTTAACAACTTATAGCACTGAACTCTGACTGGGCAACTGGCTTTGTTAAATCTATTAAACTACAAAAACTAGACAAACTTACAAGTCCATGGCCAAGTACACGAACAGCAAGAACATTATATCTGTTAACTTTATACGTATTGTCCATAGCACTTTCTCTCTTGTTAGAGTTTACAGTTGCTTATTTATCACAAAAATCACCAATCATATTAATTTTGAATCCTTATCCTCCAACAGAGGTTTCAAAAAATTTTATCTTATGATGGCACACACTGCAACATAATTTTTCTAACATAGAAGATAGAACGTTGGTATTAACATTTCTATTTTTTTCTCTGGAACTTGAAAATTCTATTCTTTTCAGTTTAGAAAAAGAAGTACACTGAAAAAAAAATAAGAAGCTTCTGCTTTGTACCTAAGTAGATGTTGCTTGATAGACTTAAGTAATGCAGTTTTACAAATTTATTTACTTTAATTTGATTTGTTTAACAGACACAAACCATAATTTTTATTGTTAAATTAAAAGAAATAATACTAATATAACAATAAATGAATTTTTATGTCGAAACTATTTCCAATTTTTAATACTTATTGATTTAAAGAATCATAACCTCACTTTCATCGCATCAATTATAAAAACTTTTAGTTTTAAATAATTTCAATTTGAAATTGATTAATACTTTTCAGATGAGAGCGCGGTGGTGTAATGGATAGAGCTCTTGCCTTCAACGCGGAGGGCATGGGTTCGAATCCTGGCCAGGTACCTCTAACTTTTTTTTCGAAAGAAAATAAGTGTATGTGCCATTTATATCGCGACTCTTTAAAAAATCCGACCTCATTGGGTATCGGTTGATTGTTGGTTACAAAAGTGGCTGACCATCCATCGGTAGTCAAAGTTTTCGGTATGGTGGGTCTGACAGTCCTAGCCTGATGTAATGTGTTAAACAGATGCCGGGCGGGGGACTTCCTCGACTTCACCATATATAAAAGGTTAATCATATAGAGGACAATATCCTTTATATATTAATCTTTTTTTTTTAAATAAAAAAAGAAAAAAAAATACTTTTCAGATGTCTTTATTATAATGATATAATGTCAATTTAACTAAAAAAGAATTATTATTTATGTTTTAGCTATTAAAAATAGCTAAATACACTTATAAAAATTCGTTACTTGAGTCTACCAAGCAGCATCTACTTATTTTTTTTTCAGTGTAGAGGGTCTACTTCTCTTAGCTTCAGAAACATTTTTTTCACTCTTACTAAGAAATTTCCTTGGCCTCTTTTTAGATCTTCCTGTAGATCGTTTTCTATCTTGATGTTGGTTATGAAATCTGCCTCTGGTATTTCTTTCATTATTTGACATTTTTGAGGTTCGTATTCTTAATGTTAATTTAAGCTTTTTACACTTCAAATACACTTTCTATTTAGATAAACGTAGAATTTCAGGCGCACATAAAAAAATATGAAATAACTCGCGAACGTGTAATTAATTAAAAATTAATAATTTTTCGTAAATTAGACCACAAAACCTACTAATAATTTTTAAAATGCACTTTAAGTAAACAAACTTACTGCAAACTAACCAAACAATCTGCTGAGACTGACTGTCATGTAGCGAAATGATACGAGCAGAAAGCGCGAATTCGCGAAATTTAAATTGATAAAAAATTGCACGAATAACTATGTGCCACTCGTTTCCTTACAAAATCAAAACGGAATAAAATATGTATGTAAAACTTTTTAGAACTCAAATCAAGATAAATATTTTGTTAAAATTAAAAAAATAAACTCTTTTTTTCCAATTAAACCTAAAAAAAAATCAATAAAAATTAAAAAAATTCAATTGAAAATAATTCTTAACATTTTTTTAATTTGTAAAAATTATATCATTATAGACTTAATAAATAAAAACAAAATTAAATCTCTTAAAAAAAACTTTTTGGAGATTAATTAATGATTAATGAATTATTGAATCAAGTGATAAAAAAATAAGTTCTCATAGTGTTCTAATAAGATTAGCTAAAAATTTAAGAAAAATCTCAAAATAGCAAAATTAACAAAAAAATCAATTAATAGTTTATTCTACTAATTTCTTCATAAAAACGAAACTAAATGAGATGGAATAAAAAAACTTGTTGGAGCTTATTCTATAGTAAATTTCCTATAAAAAAAGCAATAAACCCAAATTCGATGGTGGGACCGAAAAAAAGGTGTTTTATGCCCAAAGATAAATAAATACATACCAAGTATTAAACAGGTTAACCCGTTCAATAACAAACTTCCATTAAAAATAACAAGATGTTCATACTCTAAAATTATTCAAAACTAATTGATAATATGTATATATATATATATATATATATATATATATATCAATTAATGATACTATTTCATCAATCGTTATTATCAAGTATTCAGACTGGAATTCATAGACCCAACTCAAGTAAAGATTGTTAGTCAAACTTCATTCCGTCTTTGTCTCTCCCACGATAAGAAAAAAAGAACAGATGATATAACCGTTACTTGAATTGGGATTATGAAATCAAGCCTCAATGTTTACTTTTCACATTGATTTTATGGACTACCGTGGTATGTAAAAAAAACAGTATTTAAAAAAAACCTAGGTTTTTTAGCTATTTTAGATACGTTATACCACGGTCGCATATTCAGGTACGGTAACTGGGGTGCAGGGGTGCAGGACAGGTTTTCGTAGCCTATCGAGGTACAGAGCTCTGCCAAGGTTTTATGTATTTTTACCTGATTACCGTATTCTTTGATCAATTTTGAGCAAAAGCAGTTATACAACTTTTTCGTGAAATGTTTAATTTTGTTGAATAAAGTTGTCAAAGTTCAAGAAAATCAGTTTTTTACGATTTTTGATCGCGTATCACTCAATTGTTTATGTATTATTTTTAACTTAACAAAGCTTAAAAAATATTGTATTCTTTAAATATTGTTCAAATATTGCACTTTAAGGAGGTTGGTCACCAGTTACATCATAAGAAATTCATTATGTTAAGAATGCTTTAAAATTTTTATCACAATTTAAAAACAACATCATAAATAAGTGATCAAAATTTCAAAACGATTCACTGTTTCTAAATTGAGATGGACAACTTCAAATTTGCAATTATGACGTAAATTTCTTCAAAATTGTAATTTTATAGTTCTATATCTCAATTTAGAAACAGTGAATCGTTTTGAAATTTTTACCACTTATTTATGATGTTTTTAAATTGTGATAAAAATTTTGAAGCATTCTTAACATAATGAATTTCTTATGATGTAACTGGTGACCAATCTCCTTAATTTTACTAAAAGGGTTTTCCTATTTTGAATGGCTAGTTTTTGAGTATATAAGCCGCGAACATTGCGTATTTTTAGCGAGCGAAAATAATTTATATATATATTGTTCAATTGTTTATGCATTATTTTTAACTTGACAAAGTTTAATAAATTCTTCAAATATTGCACTTCGATTTTACTAAAAAAGTTTTTTTTTATTTTGGATAGCTAGTTTTGGAGTATACAAGCCGCGAACATTGCGTATTTTAGCGAGCGAAAATCCTTTCGTTCCTGCACCAGCCAAGCCTTTAAGCTCGCTTAAAGCACGCAATGTTCGCTGCTCATATACTCAAAAACTAGCCATCCACAATAATAACACCATTTTAGTGAAATCATAGTACAATATTTGAAAAATTTTTCAAACTCTGTCAAGTTAAAAATTATGCATAAACGATTGAGCAATATGCGATAAAAAATCTTAAAAAACTGATTTTTTTGTCCTCAGGCCGCAAAATGAATTTTTGTGTCCTGTATACGGGGCACAAAATAGTGTATTCTTGTTCTAGGCCGCAAAATAAAAATGTGTATATTCAATGTATTATTTTAATAAAAGTTCGCAGAAAAATGTTCTCGACGCTGCTGATTCTTGGAATTGAACTGAATGAACTGCTTGCTTTCCTAAATATCGCTATCCTTTTCTTATATATACTATACTGGGTATGCGTTAAGGAATAACATAGATTCAATACATGTATATTATGAAAGAAAAGGATAGATAGATAGATAATTAATTCTATTAATGTACAGTATGTTGTACAACAAAAATAAAGTTTACAATAGATTGTAACAATAATAGCCAATAAAAATAAAAATAAAATACAAATAAAAATAATAATAATAAACTACAAAAATAAAAAATACAAGCAAAATAAAAAAGCAAAGAAAATCTAAGCTGGGAGCAGAGGTCCAAACTCTTGGGAGAGGAAGTGCGCATGTGAGGTCGACTTGAAAGATGAGAGTGAAGATGAAGTCCTAAGCGACGATGGAAGTTCATTCCATAGTCGGGAGGATGAAACAGTGAATGAGCGTTGATGGTATTCGGTGGAAGAATGAGGAATGGTCAATGGCCTCACATCCCCCCTCAGAGCCCTAACAGGCCGGTTCCACTGATATCTAGAAAATAGATATAAAGGTGAACATGATAAAAACATTTTGAAAAGAAAAGTAGAGGCAAAGTAGTTCCTTCTACCTGCAGTAGATAACCAACCCACAGAGAGCCTATAAGGAGAGATGTGCTCACGCCTACCTACACCATAGATGTAACGAATACCAGCGTTGATAAGGTGATTGCTGGATGCCCAATCTGCGACCAATGAAGCATGTTCACTCATTAGTGAAGTATAATGATCAAGTTCAGCAATCGGAAAGTGCACATATAGCTGCAAATCATCAGCATATAAGAGGTGCTGAACATTCAGATGGAAGGCAGAAGAGATGTCATTGATATAGATAGATAACAGCAGAGGACCCAGAACAGAGCCCTGAGGAACACCAGTGTTAAGACAAACAAAATCTGATGACCTACCAACAGTATCAATGACAGCTTGACGATAATCAGAGAGATAAGAGCCGATCCACCTGATAACGGTGTGCGAAATATCGAGTGAATGTAGTTTCCGAAGTAAGGTGACATGGCACACCGTATCGAATGCCTTGCTGAAGTCGAATAACAGGAGCATCGTAACGTACCGTCTGTCCATATTAAGTCTAATGTCCTCTGTCAATTTAAGTAGAGCAGTCTGAGTGCTGTGGCCAGCTCTAAAACCAGTCTGATAAGCGTCTAGTAACTGTCTAGTTGTCAAGTAATTATACAACTGATCATAAACAAGGCGCTCAAGAACCTTGGACATAAAAGACAACAAAGAGATGGGTCGTATATCACCCATGGTGCGCGGGGAAGAGACCTTGTTGATCGTAGTGACCAGCGAGGTCTTCCAACAAGAAGGAAAAACGCACTCACGCAGCGAATCATTATAAATGCGACAGAGCTGAGGGCCGATGACAGGAAAAGCAGATTTTATGATAGATTGGGGGATAGCGTCAAATCCTCTAGCCTGAGAATCAGAACGTCTAATAGCCATTTGTTCGTTTTTAATTCTAACGCTTTAAGTATGCTATTAAAATGTACTATTAAATGAGTTTTATCAACGTCAGCTACTCTCTGTTTCGCTTACTATTATCTATCACAGCACCTCATGATTTCAATATAAAACATTATAATTACAAAAGTATTTTACTTGCAATTTTAGAATTTAAAATCAAATCTTTGGAGGACAGTCTGATAGGAGTTAGGAATCTGCATGAGGTTACGAATTTATAAAAGGTTAGGGCAATTTATTTTAAACTTATTAATCCATTCTACAAACGGAAATTTGGTATGTTTTTTATTTTGAATAATTATTATCTACTTCTAACTCTTGTATGTAAGCAATTTTCTTAATCATAAATAAAAAGCACGAGTGATTTTCTGTGGATAATGTCCAGGTCTCAGGATGACCTTAACTTAGACGAAATATAATCCATTGCAAGTGTATCTGGTGCTAGAGCCAAGAATCGAAAAACATTAGTAATCTATCGAAGGTGATGTCCAAGTGACAGGATGACATCTAAGTTAACGAGATATCATCTACAACGAAATGCATTTAGTGTTATAAAGGGAAGTCGAAGAATATGTCATTTGTAGAGCATGTGTAGATGCTAAGAATTTAATTGAAGTTTGAATAATCAAAAGCAATTATCAATTACGGGTCATTTAATTAATAACTAAACCTTCAATTATTAATTAATCTCACGTATAATTAATAATTAAAATTTAATTCTCAATTTAACTTCAGATAATTGAAATTAATTATCAATGACGGGTCATTTAATTGATAACTAAACCTTCAATTATTATCAATTAAACTCTCGATAATTGATGATTGAATTTTATTCTTATTTAAATCTCAGATAATTGAAACAGTTATTAATTACGAGTCATTTATTTAATAATTAAACTTTGAATTATCAATTTAACTCTCATTCAATTAATAATTAAAATTTGATCCTTAATTAAACCTCAGATAGTTAAAATGGTTATTAATCACGTGTCATTTACTTTATATTTATACCTTTAATTAGCAATTAAACTCTTATTTAATTAATAGTTGAAATCTAACCCTCAATTGAACTTTAGATAATTGAAACTAGTAACCAGTTTCGTGTCATTTAATTGATAAATTAAAAGTTTAATTATTCAGGCACACAAAAAAAAGTTATCTGAGTTTGAGACAAGACCCATATACTTATAGGTTTTTGGGTGCGCTGAATCCAAATCCGAGGTCAGATTTAGTCTATCACCCTCAGGTTTTCCCCTAGCTAGGGATAAACCCTAGGTAATTGCGTAATCCACATTTACTTTTATGATCTCGGAGAACCAGGCACTCAGACGTTGCCCAACTCAGGGGCTTACACTTGGTTCATGTAAAATAAGATATACTTATCATAAATAACACTAGGAACATAATCTCAAAACGAAAAAACCCCTAGGATGTCCAAGAATTTATTAATTCTTCTATTCTGGACGCAACCCTAGTCTTCAAGTTTTTGAGTGCGTTGAATCGGAACCTGAGGTCAGATTAAGTCCATTGCCCTCAGGTTTACTGCTAGATAAAGAAGAACCTTGCTAATAACATGAATAAGTTATTCCCATGGCTCTGAGGTTGCCTCATCTCTAAACCAGATCCCAGACAATAAGAAAATTCCAGATTCTATTGCAGTGGTCTCATATTATATGAGGCTGTGGAGTACTTCCATTCGAAACTTTTACAGTTTGGAATAGGTATACTTCTCATCAAACAAAATGAAAATCCGGAAATTCCTGCTACCATGGCATTTTATGGGGACGATGACAATTGCTCCAATGGAGATGTGTAGAATGATTTGCTCCCCAGAATGTTATGGTAGCGAAGCCAGCGAAGGCACGCTGCGGGCGTTTGGGTGCGAGGATGATGCTGTAGTGTGTCCGACGACGAGTTGACATTGTCCTCGTCAAAGTCGGAAAGCCCTCATATTTAGCCCTGGAGAGGTATGAGGGTTAACACCTCCAGGACGGTGGACTCATCTGTGATTGGGCCAGGATCCCAAACGTGCGGGGCTCTTTACAAATTTATGACTACTTTAACTCACAAAAACCAACCTCCAAAAACTACAAATCAACTACTTTACAATTGCCCCAGTGACTCTAATGTCTTCTGCTATGTCTGTGGAAAATTCGATGTCCATAAAAATCGGTTTCCCATCTCTGAAGAGATAAGAAAAATCTATAAAGATTGTTTTGCAAGAAATGTAATTGACTTGAATCATAGTTAGGTTCCATCGTTGACATATAAGGCTTGTAATAACATTTTCACACGCTGGAAGGTTGCAAAAGAGCAAAGAGAAGAGATTCAACTCAAAATTAAACAATCGACTCGCTGGAGAGAGCCTCAAGATGAAAGGCAATGTTATTTTTGTAATACAAAAGTATTTGGGTTCAACGTAAAAAATAAAAGTAAAATAGTATACGCGGATGTTTCATCAGTTACGAGAGCGATTGAATCCCATCCAATTAATAGGAAACAGAATGAAAATGTACCCTCCCCAGTGAGTCAATCAAAAACTGATGACAGGGGTGATAATTTGAGTGAACAGCAAGATAGATGCAACGAATCAGATATATCTGACAACGAAGATGAACCCAAAGACGAAGAGGAATCTGAGGATGAAGATGGATCTGAGGACGAACACGGAGACTTTAAACCATCCAATGATAAAAAGAAGCCTATTATATTGTATACACAAAAAGCATCGAATGACTTGATAAGAAATATAGGACTCCCTAAAGACGTGGTAGAATATTCAGCTTCAGATCTGAAGAGGGGTATGCTGGAACATGGTGTTAAATCAATTATCTACAGAGATAGAGAAAAGGACTTCCGCGAATACTTCGTTGAAGAACAGACTGAAAAAGGTAAGCTAGTCTACTGTAACAACGTTAAAGGACTCATTAATACACTGAAGCCTGATATATACAAGTCTGAGGATTGGAGGCTCTTTATTGACTCGTTAACATGGAGCTTAAAAGCAGTGCTGCTCAATAATAAGAATGTATTCGCACCGATGCCGATCACTTACTCAACCCAGTTGAAAGAGAAATACATGAATTTGAAATTACTTTTGGAAAAAACCCATTATACCACAACTGGTTTGTATGTGGTGATCTCAAAATCTTATCCATGATTTTGGGACAACAATCGGGATTCACCAAGACACCCTGCTATCTCTGTTTATGGGATAGTAGGGATCGCGAAAACCACTTTAAAAAATCAAAATGGGATCCAAGACTGACATTTCAAACAGGAACACACAACATCATCGCTAAGCCACTCGTAGAACCTTCAAAAATTTCGATTTTCTCACTTCACATGAAGCTTGGACTGATAAAACAATTCGTCAAGGCACTCGATAAAAATGGAAATTGCTTCCAATATTTATGTCGAAAATTCCCTCAAATTTCAGATGCCAAGTTGAAAGAAGGGATTTTTGATGGACCTCAGATACGAAAAATATTGAGGGATCCTCAATTCGTTAGAACAATAACAAAAATCTGCTTGGCAAAGTTTCCAACAAGTTGTCGAAAATTTTCTAGATAATATTAAGAGACATGATTACAAAAAGATAGTTGCAAAACTTGTTATAAACTATGGTAAGTTGGGGTGTAATCTGAATTACAAACTTCATTTTATCGATTCTTATTTAGATGAATTTCCAGAGAATTGTAGAGATTTCAGTGAGGAGCAAGGAGAGACGTTTCATCAAGATATAAAGGAGATGGAGAGGAGATATCAAGGCCGTTGGGATATCAATATGTTAGCTGACTACTGCTGGACCTTGCTAAGAGAGGATCAAGTAAAAAAAAGAAAGAGACGGAACCCCCTTCACAGGTCGTTTGAAGACAAGAGAACAAAGTATCATCGAAAAACCATACCGTAATCTGTTTTCCGAGAACAGATAGTTACAATTTTTATTCATACAAATTTCTGATTTCAGGTTCATATTGATAAGAAAGTCATCATTTTGGATACTGAACAGTGGTGGAGACGAAGAGAGAAAGATGCAAGATAAATGGAATGATATTGACAGGATCCATTGTCATGAAGGATTTTCCTCGTTTTGAGGTTATGTTCCTAGTGTTATTCATGATAAGTATATCTCATTTTACATGAAGTCAGTGTAAGCCCCTGAGTTAGGCAACGTCTAAGTACCTGTTTCTCTGAGATCATGAGAGTAAATGTAGATTGCGCAATTACCTAGGGTTCGTCCCTAGCTAGAGGAAAACCTGAGGGTGATGGCCTAAATCTGACCTCAGATTCGGATTCAGCGCACCCAAAAACCTATTATTATATGGGTCTTGTCTCAAACTCAGATAACTTTTTTTTTGTGTGCCTGTGTTATTAGTTATGAATGGATAATTGAAGCGTATAGCTGCAAAAGTAGTTATCTCCAAAAAAGTTTTTTTCTAGAAATAACATTTTTTGCTGTACTTATACTTAAAAGTCAGTGTATTTTGCAATACGCCATATTTTTTTCATTTCATAAAAAAAGACTATACCTATATTTTGGTCCCATATGATTTTTTCATGATAAATTTTAATGTTCTGTATACGAAAATGCAATAAAAATGAATTCGGAAAAAATGGAGATAGCCACCTTTGCAGCTACACGCTTCAATTAGCCATTGTCCATCCCTGGTTATATAGCCATGTAATATTGACATTAAAACTCTTCCCATCCCTATTTGTTAATATATTTTTTTATATTTTTGAAAAAAAATAAGATTTAATAGGTGTTAAATAAATTCCTAATTTTATTTTTTTCGCTATAAAAATTAATTATATAAATATAATATTTAAGAGCAGGCCGGATTCGTTGTCATTGTTTAATCAAGTTTTTGTTATCTACTCAAGTATTAAGCAATATATCTGCAAATTGAAGGTTGAGCGCAATAGATATTATTATTATGAATATTTATGCACAAGAACAAAAAATTCTACCGCATTGATTTTGAGAAAAGTAAGGAACGCAAAAATATTATAGACATAACCTTTAACTTCAGCGTTGCTTACTTTTTTCAAAATCATTGCGGTAGAATTTTTTGTTCTTGTGCATAAATATTCATAATAATAATATATATTGCGCTCAACCTTCGATTTGCAGATAAATTGATTAATACTTGAGTGAATAACAAAAAACTCAATTAGACAAGGACAGCGAATTCGTCCTGCTCTTAAAAAGAAGAAAAAGGTGAAATATCCCGTTTTAACCTGATAAAATGAGAATTAGAGTTGAGGTACCTAAAAACTTAATGACCACATCCACCGGTTACATTAATCGAATAGGGTAAAAAGTAACATATGTTTATCGTCTCCTATTATTATTCGTTTCATAACGTTAACAATTTTCATTATGAAAAATATATTTATGTTTGAAATAGAAATATGTAATCATCCAACAAATTTTCAGGACGGTTAATCACATTCAAATGAAGGTATAACGTAACGCCGCGAAAACGAGCTAGGCACGCTTGCCATAAGTTTACTCACGTCACTGTAAATCATGTGTATCCTGTGTTTGTCTCTTTCCGCGTGTAGATGTGGAGAGGCTTTGCGTGTATAGTAACAGAAACGCCGCAAGGATCGTCATGATCGAATACGTCATGTTTCAATAAAACGGCATTGGCAATGTCTACTAATCTCTGGTTATATCGAATGCTCGTGGCTTTGTTCATAATTTTATGTGCAAACATATCTCCAAATTATAACAAGGTTCTTGATCTAAAGAAGTGATGCTCTCTTTGTTAGACATACGAGAACTCATTTACAATACAGACGATAAAGCTCCGGGACTCGATACCTATTGACATACATTTAAAGACATCCAAGTCGTTCCATAAGCGATGTCTGATTTCTTATCAAAAATATAATTATTAATAGTATGTAATCGATATTGACATTAGCTAGTCTTATAATGTATATTTTTATTTTATTGCTTTTAATTATATGTTTAATAGAGAGAAGACCAAGGATTTGTGTATAAATTGATATCATTATTATTTGAAAATTCTTTTGTACTGACGTTAAATTGTTGCTATTTGTTGTATTTAAAATATGTATTCTATATTCATTGTTTTGTCATTTGTTCAATGTCGACCTTGGCATAATATATATGTTATCAATCAATGAACCATTTTCGCTTACACTCTCACTTTTAATCTTTCTCTCTTGTTGACGCTTATTTTCTCTCTTGTTCTTTTTTTCTCTTATCCTCTCTTTGATTTATTTTCTTTACTCTAGTATAAATCTACTTTCATTTTTATAATATTATCAATTCATACTGAAATAAAGTTTAAATTTTAGCACTTCCGGCGTAGCGTCACATGACGTTTTATCTTCTGACGTCACAAATTCTCTCTTACTATAAAGAGATAAAGACACTGTATTATTTAAAAGCTGCAATTTGATGATAGTTTCACTGTTTATAATAGTAGTATTTATTAATTCGAAATCCAGTCCATTTTATTGAATTTTATAATCATTGCCTATCAGCTTATCTAATCATTACAAAGGTGACAGCTTATTTACGAGTGTATATGCTTCCACTTACGCAATAAAAAAAATATAGACACAAATTTACCAATTTTTATTACAAGTAATGATTAAAAATAATAATTATTGTTACTTGAGGCGATATCCTCATTATTTATTATTTCTTTCGTATTAATAAATTTAATATAAAAGCATTTTCTGCTTTATTATAGAAAAAATGATTTTCATATTTTCTTTCTCATCTACATCTTATTTTGATGAAAGTTGCGTCAAATTATTTTATATAATAAACGAATAGTCTATTTTATTCACGTGTAAAAGGTAGATGATTCATGCGCTTATAGACCCAAATACCCACGAACCCATAAATCCATGCACTCATACACCCATATACCCAAGAAACAATATACTCATAAGTTCATATACCCATAAACCTACATACTCATAAACCCATAAACCCTTGAACCCATATACCCATAAACCCATATACCCATCAACTTATATACCCATGAACCCATATACTCATAAATCCATATACCCATACACCCATAACCCCCACACCCATAAACTCATATACCCATAAACCCGTGAACCCATATACCCATAAACCCATAAATCTATATATCCATACACCCATAACTTCATATACCCATACAACCATAAATCCATATACTTATAAACCCATATATCGATACCCATACATGGGTTTATGGGTACACGAGTTCATGAGTATATGGATTTGTGGGTATATAGGTTTATGGGTTTATGGACGTATAGGTTTATGTGTTTATTGGTATGTGGGTATATGGGTTTATGGTTGTATAGGTATATGGGTTTATGATTGTATAGGTATATGGGTTTATAGGTGTATGGGTTCAACAGTATAGTCACTCAAATTATCTTATTAAGTGTACTATTTTTAGAGAAGAATAAAAAAAAGTTATTATTTCACGGTCAAAATTGTTGCATGGTTGCAATTTTTTCCAAGATTTTCCACTGTGTGACGATCGTCTACGTCACATAGTTTTATCTATAGCTTTTTTTGACAATTTTGCGATACTTACCTAGGGATATCGTCGTACAATGTAAAATTTATCGCTTTGTTATGGCGAGTAAAGCACAAAGAGTTAAGAGAAGCTTCTTCCATTTTCTTGCGTGCCCAAAGTAATTTAATTTGTACATTGCGTGTGCTAAGTAGTTCATTTTGCACACGCCGTGTATGAATCAATCACTTAGCAATAGTAAAACAATTTTTATTATTTAAAATAATTTTTTTTGTTTAACATGTACCATTGAATAGCTAAAAAAGAAATTCGCCAACATTAAAGATTTTAAAACTTGCTAATTCTTATATTATGTTTGCATAGGATAATCTCGGAGGTAATAGTAAAACCGTTATGGTGGCGACGATATCACCAGCAGCAGATAATTATGAAGAAACTCTTTCAACACTACGATATGCAGATAGAGCTAAAAGAATCGTCAATCATGCCATTGTTAATGAAGATCCAAATGCAAGGATTATTAGAGAACTTCGACAAGAAGTTGAGACATTGAAAGAAATGTTGCTTCATGCTACAGTAAGCGTAACTTATTGAACTATATTAATCTAAACCTCAGAGAATCCGAGTCCCTAATTTAGTTGAAAGGAGAACTATCATTTAAATATATTACAGAAATATTATTTCGGAAAAATATAATTAATTTCATAAAACTAATATTATTTTTACGGTCAATTATGAATAAAATGTATAAGACCCGATTTCATGCATCCCAAATCCTGAATTATAAATTAAAAATATAATTTTTCCCTGGTTGCCACGCCTCTGTAGAATCACATACTAGCCCACTAGAGAAGATTTCTCCCCAGCGACCAAATCTGTTATAAAAAATAAACTGCAGGATATTTAAACTTAAAATTTTTTAGTAAATAATCAAAGCTTTTTTTGAAAAATCGTGCAATTCATGGATTACGGACGCTTGGCCGAATTCCACTTGGCCGAATCCTATTTGGCCGAAGTTATTTGGCCGAAAGCCATTTGATCGAAAGGGTTATTTGGTTGAATGGGACATTTGGCTGAGAGCTATTCGGCCGAAAGTTATTTGACGAAAAGGGTCATTTGATAGAAGGAATATTTGCTCGAATACATAATAATCACTGTTAAATGCACAATATACTTCAGCATTTAGCAGTATGGTATTATTTAATACTCCACAATATTCAAGCACAATAAAGTGAAGTTTTTATTTATTTGAAAAAATGCATTGAAATTATTATACACGGATCTTGCTGGTTATCAGGCGCACGTCGAGGTTGGTTATTGACAGTATATATTACAAATAACACGTTAATCACAAGAAATGTATGTAGAAATTGTTATACATAAAACTTGCTGGTTATCCGGCACACATCGCGGTTGGTTATTGACAGTACACATTACAAATAACACGTTAATCACAAGAAATGTATGTAGAAATTGTTATACATAGAACTTGCTGGTTATTCAACGCAAATCGCAAATGTCCCTTTCGGCCAATGTCCTATTCGGCCAAATAACCCTTTCGATCAAATAGCTTTCGGCCAAATGGCCCATTCGGTCAAATAACTTTTGGTCAAATAACTTCGGCCGAATAGGATTCGGTCAAGTGGAATTCGACGGAGTGTCCTGTTACCCAATTAATATACCATGAAATCAAATTCAAGTACTGACAGATAACATTCAGATTTATGCAGGTCGTCACTGATCAAATTTTTTTTGTCTTCAAAGTGATAAAAATACCTTGAAATATGTATATAAAGATAAAATTTACTTCGTAAAACGCTCGAAAATGTTTTTTTCTCTCTACAGTGTATTCAGTGTTAGGTGTAAAAATCAAAATTGAAAAATTGTAAATGAATCTCAATTTTTAAATTGCTGTAGCTCCTTAAATTTTTCACCTTTTTGGATGTTTTTTTAATGAAAATGTGAAAAATTTAATTAGTTTCAAATGCCGTATCGATTATTGCGATACAAGTTAATCTCTCTGAGTTATTCATAAAGAATAAAAAAAAACTATTTTTTTAAAACGCAATTTTCTCAAAAACTATATATTTTTTTTCAATTTTACATGTTTTTGTACATAAAAAATACTAACTTCCAGAATAGGTGAGAATATGCGATTTCGCCTGATTTTTGTTAGGAGATTTTTTAACGTTTCTTTTATATTTTTCATTTTAAGCCATTGATGCCATGGCGTATCATGCCATTTTTCCGTAAGATCCAGATCTCACGAATTCAAGATTCGGATTCTACGGAAATAGTTTTGATTACTAAATTAGTAATATCGAATCGCATTATTTTCAAATAAGGTATTATCGAATCTCATTATTTTCAAATAAGGTATTATTTGAAAATAATGAGATTTGATATTACTAATTTAGTAATCAAAACTATTTCCGTAGGATCCGAATCTTGGATTCGTGAGATCCGTATCTTACGGAAAAATGGCATGATACGCCATGGCGTCAATGGCTTAAAATGAAAAATATAAAAGAAACGTTAAAAAATCTCCTAACAAAAATCAGACGAAATCGAACTACAATAATAGAGTAGTTTTATTGTAGTTTGAATGAATAGATGACGTATATAAAGACATAGCTTTAGGGAGAATAAATCCACAAAAGTACGTTGACTTAGAAATTTCACCTTGTAAATCAAAAATCAATTCTACTTCGTATATGTCATCACGTTTACGGAAAGAGGTTGAGAGAACAAATAAATGGTTAAGGTTAATAGTAAAGAATAGTAAAAATTTTTTCATTTTCAAGGTCAGAATTGTTCGGAATTCCGAGAAATTTCAATGCCAAATTGCAACAATGTTATTTGAAGTAAAAATTTATTTTTATGATTGATTGATAAACTATAGATAGTTTTTTGTTTTTTTGCTTTCTCATAGAGAAAGCATTGTATCGGTAAAAAAAATTTTTTTCTATTTTTTTATTAATTTGTACATATTTAGACTCAGGGAGTCGAAAAAAGTGGTTTCCAAAAAATGTCTGTATGTATGTGTGTGTGTGTGTGTGTGTGTGTGTGTGTGTGTATGTATGTATTCAGTACGCCAATAAGATCTCGAGAACTACTCGATGGATTGGCTTCAAATTTTGCATGCAATTTATATTTTTGTCTAACTGGGGGGGAAGCTATTGAAAATTGATCTTCTTAGCTCAGTTTTTTTTTTAGAGCCATTTTAAGAATTTAAAAAAAATTTTGATTTTTCATTTTTTTGATATTTTACGTAAACTACTCGAAGAATTTTCTTGAAAATTTGTATGAACATTATTTGCGACTGCCAAAAGAAGAAAAACTTTTACCAACTGATTTTCTTAGCGCACTTTTAATTTTAGAGCATTTTGAAAATTTTGGAAAAATTTTTTTTTTTTCATTTATTTATTATTTTACGACAACCATTCGATAGATTTGCTTCTAAATTTGTATGCAAGTTATTCGCTATTGTCTTAAGAAAACAAGCTTTGGAACACTTATTTTCTTAGCGTAGTTAATTTAGAGCATTTTGAAAATTTTGGAAAAAATCTCTATTTTTCATTTTTTTTCTATTACACAAAAACCATTCGATAGATTTGCTCGAAAATTTTTATGGAAATAATTTGCAATGGCCTAAATAAAACAAGCTTTAAAAAACTTATTTTCTCAGTGCAGTTTTAATTTTAGAGCATTTTGAAAATTTTGAATAAAATTTTTCTAATTTTTTTTATATTTTACGTAAACTACTCGATGAAAGAGCTTCAAATTATGTATGGGAATTATTTATGATTGTCAAAATAAAATGAACTTTTGAAAACTAGTTTTCTTCAATTTTCTTAGCGCACATTTAATTTTAGAGCATTTTGAAAATTTTGAAAAAATTTTTTATTTTTAATTTCTTTTCTATTGCACAAAAATCACTCGATAAACTTGCTCAAAAATTTGCATGCAAATTATTCACTATTATCTGAATAAATCAAGCTTTGGAAAACTTATTTTCTTAGCGCAGTTTTAATTTTAGAGCATTTTGAAAATTTTGGAAAAAATGTTCATATTTCATTTTTTTTCTATTACACAAAAGCCATTCGATAAATTTGCTCAAAAATTTTCATACAAATTATTTGTTACTGCCTAATTAAATCAAGCTTGGAAAAACTTATTTTCGTAGCGCAGTTTTAATTTTAGAGCATTTTGTAAATTTTGAATAGAATTTCACTTATTTTTTGGTATTTTACGTAAACTACTCGATGAAGTAGCTTAAAATTATGTATAGAAATTATTTACAATTGCCTAAATAAAATGAACTTTTGAAAACTAATTTTCTTCAATTTTCTTAGCGCACATTTAATTTTAGAGCATTTTGAAAATTTTGAAAAAATTTTTTATTTTTAATTTCTTTTCTATTGCACAAAAAACACTCGATAAACTTGCTCAAAAATTTGTATGCAAATTATTCACTATTATCTGAATAAATCAAGCTTTGGAAAACTTATTTTCTTAGCGCAGTTTTAATTTTAGAGCATTTTGAAAATTTTGAATAAAATTTATCTAATTTTTTTTATATTTTACGTAAACTACTCGATGAAAGAGCTTCAAATTATGTATGGGAATTATTTATGATTGTCAAAATAAAATGAACTTTTGAAAACTAATTTTCTTCAATTTTCTTAGCGCACATTTAATTTTAGAGCATTTTGAAAATTTTGAAAAAATTTTTTATTTTTAATTTCTTTTCTATTGCACAAAAATCACTCGATAAACTTGCTCAAAAATTTGCATGCAAATTATTCACTATTATCTGAATAAATCAAGCTTTGGAAAACTTATTTTCTTAGCGCAGTTTTAATTTTAGAGCATTTTGAAAATTTTGGAAAAAATGTTCATATTTCATTTTTTTTCTATTACACAAAAGCCATTCGATAAATTTGCTCAAAAATTTTCATACAAATTATTTGTTATTGCCTAATTAAATCAAGCTTGGAAAAACTTATTTTCTTAGCGCAGTTTTAATTTTAGAGCATTTTGTAAATTTTGAATAGAATTTCACTTATTTTTTGGTATTTTACGTAAACTACTCGATGAAGTAGCTTAAAATTATGTATAGAAATTATTTACGATTGCCTAAATAAAATGAACTTTTGAAAACTGGTTTTCTTAGCGTAGTTGTAACGTTAAAGCGTTTTGAAAATTTTAAAACAATGTTTATTTTTCAATTATTTGGTATTTTTTGTAAACTATTCGATGAAAATGTTCCAAAATTTGTATGCAAGTTATTGGTTATAGTGTTAAGAAGACAAGCTCGGGAAAATTAATTTTATAAACGCATTTTTAATTTTAGAGCATCATAAAATCACATTATGCAAATGGCAAAATTAAGAAAGAGTAAAATTCATATAGTTTTCGTAGGTATTACGACAGCCTTCAATACAGAGGATAGGGACATTTATATTAAAATCGTATTTAAAAAAATAAAATCAAATCACTCTAACTCAATGTGCTCTATGAGAAAGCATTGCGCCAAAGCACTTGGCAGCGTTTTTTTATTTGGTGAATCAGATAGGATTGACGTCAATGATATGTATTTTCATTGTTAAAAATTCTTCAAAAACTTTATCAAAGAAACAGAGCTTTGGATTTTAAAACGAACATTTTGAAATTGAAATTTTCATTTAAATTATTTTCTTTTAAAATTGAAGAATTATAAACTTTCAAAAAAGAATGAATATTTAAAAATCATTAATATTATCTTAAATAATAATGTAAAAATTTTTTTATTGCTAAAATTTTAAATTATAATAACAATATTGGTGATAATAAAAATCTGGATGCTATGAAAATAGATGAAAATTAAAAAATCTAATATCTCAACAGGAAACGTTCTAGGAAAATATTGCAAGACAAGGAATCAGATTGCATAAATTTAAAAATATGTTGAGTTCAAAATTTATAGACAATGATTATAGAGAGGCAAAGTATGCAGCTAATTATATTAATACAGTATTTTATAGGGTAAAAATAAATATTAAAATAAGGTTTTTCATGTGGAAACTAAATAAATATATATTATTACACATCAAATTGAGTCTTCAAAATTTAGACTAGAAATAGATTCTATTATTAATTTAACTCATAAGAAAAATAATAATAACATTCATTTGATTTAATGTTTGAAATACAGAGAAACACAAATTTTCAATCCAATATCAATGATTCGAAATTTTTCCAATGTGTAATAAACTCAATATTTTATTGGATAAATTATTGTCTTAAAACAAACGAGGAAAGAATTATTAGATTAATCCGAAATTTGATTACTATCGCCTTACTTGGAATAACAAAATAAATAATAAGAATAAATAATAGCGACAACAAAATATATCAATAAATATATAACAAAGAAATAAATAACAAATAATAATAAATAAATAACAACAAAAAATAAATAACAATTAATAAAAATAAATAAATAACAACAAAAAATAAATAACAATGACAACATATATAAATGAATAAATAAACAGGAAATAATTAATACATTAATAAAGAGAAAATATAGAACAAACAATAGAAATAAATAATTCCAATAAGAAAATACATAAAAATGATAAAAATGAATAATAACAAACAAAAAAACAATATAATTAATAATATTTAATTTAAAAATTTTCTATTTTGATATAAAAGGATTAATTTATCTACATTTCCTGAATTTAAACTAGTTCTCTTATTTGTTACTATATTTCCTGCAGTAGAAAATACTCGTTCAGATGTCGCTGAAGTTGCAGGTATTGCCAAATATTTTCTTACTAGTGGAATAAGTCTTGAATATTTCTCTGCATGATTTTTCCACCAATCAAAAGGACTAAGATTGTAAGAAATATTTGGCTCTCTAAGTTATCTCTCGAATTGATTGGATGCACTTTCACTCTGAGTTGTAGCAGGTTTTTTAAAAAGTATGTCTAAAGCACTTTGTTTGGGTTGTACATCGTCGGAAGAAAGTAGTGATGCTATATCCAAAATCTTTCGCAAGGCCATATCCCTTACAAGCAGTTTAATGGCAGGTTCTTCAGCATCAAGATCCTTATAACGAGGATCTAAAAATGAAGCTATGTGTCTTGCAGAAACATTTTTGGAATTTATATGAAATCGAGTTCTTAAACTGTTCCTTATTTTGTCTCTTAATTCATCTATGATATTTTGTTCTTTCGAAGTCTGCAAATGATTATCTATTAATGTACGAATCAAAGGACGAACTATGGAAATGGGCGATGATTCTGTGCACAATACAGTAGTTGTAAGCTCTAAAGGCTTAAGTGTTTCGGCTATATCCTCTAAATACTTCCATTCCATTTCGCATATATCTAGTTTTGTTGCTACTTGTACCTTCGTTATTCGACGATCTGCCAAAAAGCTTGTATGGTCGATCTGTTTTTTATCAATCTAGAAATCATAATATTTTTCTAATTAATTCGTATAACTAAAATCATTAATTCGAGTAAATAAGTTAATTTTATTTTAACAAACCTTTCTATCATAAAATATGTAGAATTCTAACGAGTAGGGCAGTTTTGAATGAGTTTTAATTTTTTTAGTCCTAATTGTTGTTGTTTCACTTCTAAAGCATAGCTGGCAACATTAGAGTGCTTGAAATGCTCAACCATTTTACTAGCTTTAGAACACAAATTTTTTATTTCATCTTGTTTTAAGCCGTCGTTTACGGCTAATTGTAATGTATGGGCCGCACATTGTACGTCAATTGTTTCACTGATGAATTCCATTAATTCTACAGAATTAACAGCATTTGCTGCATTATCAGTTACAATCGTCGTGACTTTATCTTGTAACTCGTACTCATTGATGATCTCGGTCATCCAGGTGCATAAATTTTCAGCACAATGCCGCTCATCAGCTTCCTGAGTAGCTAAACAGACGCATTTGGGATCCCAATCCTTACTTATATAGTGAGCCGATACCGTCAAGTAAGCATCTTGTACTCTTGAACTCCAGCAGTCAGATACGGCAACAACAGAAGATGCAGTTTCTAATTCTTTTTTAAATTTTTCCTTTTATGAATAAAAAAAAATAAATATATGTATACGTAACTGCACTTATATGATATAAAAAATTTTTATAGTACTGTGGGACCTAAATCCGCATTTAGGTAATGCTCCTCCGTTACCTAGGTGGCACTTTTTTACACAGTATAAATAATGAATTTACTTATAGGTAACGTACTTATAATAAAAAATAATTTGATATATAGATTATTTTTTAAAATATTTTCATAAACAACAATGAGTTGTAGTATATTAAAACTTTTTTCTATTAACATTTTTCAAATTAAATAACAATTATGAGTAAGTACGGGCAAAACTAAAGTTAATAATAGCGTAACATGTAAAGAATCAAAATTTTGATTCGAAGCAAAAAATCAAAATTTTTGAAAGAATATCACATAATTTCAATGATATTTATAACAATTAATTTTTACACATTTTAAGTATATTTTTAAAATTATAGGTTTTTTTTCTTTTTCGATTTATCATTTATGAAGTGTTTAGTTTTAGTTCCTCGCTTCGCTCGGGCGATAACTCGTGCCGTGTAATAAAGTGTCACTTAGGTCACATGTATCGTAATGCACTATTAATGCTTAATTACTTAACAATATATTTCTGCTTTATAACAGTGTAAGACAATGAAGAAGGTCAATTCTTTTCATGACAGTTTCTTTACATGGAACTTTGTATCCTGGTTCCACCATATTCATTACTATCAGTCTCGAAAGTGCTTGATCAATATTTTCCTCCTTAATTTTGTTGCATGGAGGTGGAATCACTTTAGTTTGCTTTGTCTATATTGAAAAAGAAGTACAAAAAATAAAATGAAAATCATCAGAAATCGACATTAGAAATCATAATTGCAATAACAAAAATAGATTAAAAATAAAAATAAAGAAACTTATTTCTTTTCATATCATAAAATTTAATTTAAAATCTATAAACTTAGTAAAATATTCTTCCTACCTTCATTATGCGACGAGAGCGAGACGCAGATGTTGGCATCTGAAAACTACTCGTGGATGGCATCTCAAGTGAATTTTCAGATGTATTTAATAGCACTTCACAAGTCGTGTCACTTAAATTATCAGAATACGCGCTTTCAAAACTATCTTCTAATACACACTAAATTATTGCTATAAAAATTTAATACGAAATCATTATAGTTTTAATAGGAATATACATATAATATTGTAAATAAAAATTTTTAGTAATAATTTGATTATAACTAGCAAAAAATACCTCGCTCCTAACGTCGCTCGGTTGAATTTTCATATATTATATTATTATGTATAAATTAGCCAATTTTAAAATAAAAAAGAATCGACGCAACTTATGAATTGTGATATTGTAGCTTTGTACTAAATTAAATTTTTCTATTTTTATAAAAAAGATTAATTAAAGTTTCAATGTGCATAAAAATTGTTTAAATACAAATTATATCATGATGAATTAAGAATTTGTTCTACTAAATTGCATTTGAATCAATGAAAAAATATAATAGGAATGTTTTCTTTTTAATCACGTGTTTCAATCACAAACCATGAAATAATCAAAAACAGTATTTGACGTTTACTAGAACTAACAACAGCACGAAGAAAAGAAAGTATTGTTAAAATAGGTTCTAAATCAAGTATATCTAATTTATGTATTAAGGTACTTGAAAAAAGAGTGACGATATAATTTCAATTAGTACTATAGCTTGAATTTTAGGGACCAATGTTGGTACTATTATATTATAAAGTAAGAGCATAAATTTGCGATGCTTACTGCCTTTTTTTTGGTATTAAGACTGATCTTTCACCTACTCGATTCAAGGGCAATATTCCGCAGAAAATGCAATTATTAACCTCTTTTCGTGCGGCTTTTCCTGTTACTAAAATTGAAAATTATTAAATATAGAATTATTTATATAATATATAACTCTTTAAAATGACTAATAATTAATATTTAAATTCGTGATATTCAAGGATTAAAACGATACATGTTTATCTTCCATATTCCGTTTTAAAATAGTTACTTTTGAGTTTTAAATTAATGATTAGAAATTTTAAATTGATATATATATATATATATATATATATATATATATATTATATGATTTACATTATATTTATCAACTGTTGAAAATCGTTACACAATTTATTGGGTTTTACGTTAACAGGTATTAATTATATTGAAGCTTTTCGCTCCTAACGTCGCTTAGTTGAATTTTCTTTTATTATATTATTATGTATAAATGACTAATCTTAAGTAAATAAGAATTAATTAATTTAATTTTGAGTACTGAATAAAATTGAAAATAATTTGATGAAACATAATATAAAAATATATGTACACATGTGCTTAAAGTAAAAAAGCGTATAATTTATTTCAAGTGACTATTTCTCACTCTACTTCCATTAGAGAAACAAAGATAGTACAATATTTGATGTAAATAAACTGAGAACTGGGTACTGAGTTACAACTATAATTTCCAGACCTCAATATATGACCAAGAATTTGAATTATGAAATTAATTTATAAGTGAAACATGCTTAAAAGAAATTCGTGTTGATTTCTAATAAAAATATCTTCACAAATGTATTTTCTATGTATGAAATACGAAATTTAAATAGAAAAAATCATAAGATTAAAATACAACATTTTAGTTAATTTTAATTTCGAATATTTCGGAATAAAAAAATAACTATTTGCAATTACTTAAGAGAAGGTCACGTATCTCTGTCCTTTTCTAATCAAAGAATTGAGTTTTTTACAGAAACTATTAACTTTAGCAAAAAATGAAGAGAAAGCCGCATCTTGTAATAAAAAAAGCAATATTTTCTTTGATTAGAAAGAATTAATTTTATTGCTTCGTTTTCAAGAAAACCTTGAAAAACTTAAATCATAGAGGTTAGGGTGGACAATTTGGTTTTTCAAGGTCTTCTGAACAACGAAGCAATAAAATTAATTTTTTCTTATCAAAGAAAATATTGCTTTTTTTGATACAAGATGCGGCTTTCTCTTCATTTTTTTATAAAGTTATTAGTTTTTGTAAAAAAATCATTTCTTTGATTAAAAAAGGACAGAGATACGTGACCTCCTCTTAACAATCCTTTTTGCATCTAATATAAACATTTAATGAGATACAAATATTACAAAGTGTATGTATCACAAGTAAGGTTTGCATATCATAAATATTATAATTTTTAGAAAATTCTTGATATTAATAGATTATTAATTTGGAAAATTAAATATTTTTTTATTGATGACAAGTAACTTTTTAAAAATAGTTAAAATAATACTGTAAATATCAATCAAATAACATTTATATCAAAATAAATTTCAACGCTATAATTATTAAAATAAACATTTATTTAACTACAATCTATTGTAATAATTATTTTTTCAATATATATGTATTAAAAAAGTAATATTTTTATTTGATGAACAGTTATATAAATATTATATATTTATAATTGTATAACTAAATTTATTAAATTAAAATTGTATTCAGTTATCATTCAGAGAATGAGGTATTTAAATTAGTTTTCATGAAAATATATTATTTAAAAAGTTACTTGTTAACAATTTTTTATAAATAACATACATTTACCCTTAATTACATTTTCATTTATACACGTGTTTATATTTAAATGAATTGTGATTTATATAAAAATTGTTAGCAATTCATTTCATTGAAGCAATAATATTTTTAATAAGAGAAACATTAATTTTTAAAAAATATCAAATTACCTCATTTGAAAAATTATAATTACATGATATAAGAATATTTTTTTCAATATCGTTTGAACATAAATTTTATAAAATACAATTTAAAAAAATTATTCATTAGATATTAAATTTTTTTAATAGTCAATTATAAAGATAGGACAATATATAAAATATGAATAAATGTTTCTGATTATGTCTATAATTATGCGTTTATATGTATGAACTGTCTAGATAGAAGTAGAATTCCCCCTAAAAAAGTAAACATTTCAAAAGAAAATTTACTTATTATTTGCGAAACATTCATTATGAATGTGGAAAAAAATAATATTCTGTAATATCACTCTATAATTTGTATTAAATATGATACAAATCATTGAAAGTACAATTATTTCATTATGTTAAATTTGTTGTCAAAGTTTGATTATATTTTACTATAAGAAGATAAAAAAATTAACTGTTTTTCCATTCTATTGCTGAATTTCCATAAAAGGAATGTATTAACTTGTAGTATGTCTCGTGATGATTATTTATTTGGATTCTTAAATTATTCCAATCATTAGTTTTCAAGATATTTAAATTTCTGATTCTAAATGGAAAAATATTGGTAAATAATATTGGAACTCAAACTTCTCAATAATTAATGAATAGATTCATGTAAAAATTTAACTGAATAATCTTCGTGATACATACTGTATGTTAATGCATCTATTTATTCAAAATTTTAAAATACAATGGAAATATAATCAATATTTATGGGTGGAAGTGTGCTGTCCATTTTACATCTCCTTAAATAATTTATATTTATAAAATTCACATAATATCATATAAAAACTATTAAAATGAGAATCATGTATTCAATATAATTGTCAACTATGAATAAAAAGTTTAAAAAATTAAGTGATAACTTATAAATAGTTATATTATTTTATTGAATACATTTCCAACCTAAATAATTAACTTCATGTTAAAACTAAATTTAATTAGCATTCAATACCACAAGTTATTTAAAAAATTTACCATTATTCAAAATTATTAAAAAGTTATTTATAAAAAGTATTCCCATATCAAAATTTCAAAATTATACCAATTTAATTTTTTATTCTTTACATTAGAGAATTAGTTTTGGTGTTGAAATTTTTTTGTGAATTGAAACATATATATATATATATATATATATATATATATATATATATATATGGGACGTTTCACGTCAACTCACCTAACAAAAAAATAGAATTCGTCAAAAATCTGTGAAAATGTTCTATTTGTACCGAATTATGCAAAAAAAATTTGAGAGGTCCAGGTCAAAGGGGTCTGGGTTCAAATTCAAAATTCATTAAAATATTTATTTAGCAAAAAATTTGGAAAATTCGAAAAATTCCATCACGTTTGAATCCTGACCCCTTTGACCTCGACCTCTAAAATTTTTTTCGTATATTTTGGGTATCAAATAGAACATTTTCACAGATTTTCGACGAATTCTATCTTTTTGTTAGGTGAGTTGACGTGAAACGTCCCATATATATATATATATCTTATAGTAAAATATTTTATCACCTTGTGTGAAAATTATTTTGTAAAAGTAGAATAATGCTGCGAATAAACAAATGATTATAAGAAAATATTGATAACTGTAAATAACAATAGAAAAGCGTTAGGCTAGAAATAAATAATGGTTCTCACATAGCATGGAAGATTTCACTGAAATATTTCGAATTATTCCACTGGAATATTTTAATAGAACCTTTCATGCAGATTATTGAAAGTCTTAACGGAATATTTCAGAATATTCCACTGGAATCTTCCATTGAAAGCTTCCATAACGGAATATTTCAGGAATATTTCAAACGAATGTTCGAAAACTTTTTCGAAATATTCCATGTAATATTCACGAAAGATTTCTGAAATATTTCATAAAATATTCCATGTAATGTTTATGAATATTCCAGTAAAATATTTCATGAAAGATTCCAGAAAGATTCCATAAACATTTCGCTGCAAGATTCCGATAAACTTTAAAATCGTACAGCGGATAATTACATAAATCTTTCAGAACTAGTCGACTAAATATTCCACAGAAAGATTTGAGTAATCTTCCAGTGGAATATTTCATGAAAGATTTGAGTAATCTTCTAGTGGAATATTTCATGAAAGATTTCAGAAAGATTCCATAAACATTTCACTGGAAGATCTCAAAAAACTTTAAAATCGTACGGCGAAATATTAGATAAATCTTCTATAAATATTCCACGAAACATTTTACAGGAAGATTAAAGTAATCTTCCGATGAAATATTTCATGAAAGATTTCAGGAAGATTTCGATAAACATTAAAATCGTTTAGCGGAATATTACATAAATCTTCCATAGATATTCCACGAAATGTTCCACAGAAATATGTAAGTAACCTTCCAGTGGAATATTTTATGAAAGATTTCAGAAAGATTCCATAATTATTTCACTGGAAGATTCCAAAAAACTTTTAAATCATACAGCGAAATATTACATAAATCTTCCGTAAATATTCCACGAAATATTTTACGCAAAGATTACAGTAATCTTCCAGTGGAAAATTGCTTTAAAGATTCTAGAATGATTCCATGAAGTTTTCGTTGGAAGGTTGCGCGGAACGTTACGGGAGGTTTCCAGTGACGCCGATAAGGGGATGTTTGTTAAATGGGAGTTTTATCCCCGAACGGTTTAGAGATACCTCACTTACTATAAAAGCGAAAGTGTATCAGCACTTTGATGTGCACAGTCGAAGCAAATATTTAAATGCGATTTTATAACTAAATGTTTATGTATGCGTATATGTGCTGATGTATAAGTGCAATGTGTTATTATATAATATATATACCACAGCATTTCACATTTTCCAAAAATCTTCCAGGAACATTTCATGAAAGATGAAAGATTACCTAAACCTTCCAATTTTATATTCTCAAAATCTCTGAAGAGTATTCCATGGATTATTCTATTGTAGGAAGAATCAAGGACATACGAATATTACAGGAATATTTCACAGAAGATACCTGAAATATTTCAAATCTTCCGTGCCAATATTCTGCGAATCTTCCATAAATATTCCACGGAATATTTTACGATAGATTTCTAAAATCTTCCAGAAATATTTCATGGAATATTTCATGAAAAATTCTTTAAATCTTACGTGCATATTCCATGAAAGATTCTTTAGATCTTTCGTTTATATTCCATGAAAGGTTCATAAAATGTTTCAAATCTACCGTTCCCATATTCCGGAAATTTTCAATGAATGTTTCAACGGAATATTTCATGAAATATTCCTGCAAGATTCCTGAAATATTTCAATAAAAGATCTGAGAGGTCCTAGATCTTCCAATGAAATATTCTTAGAATCTTCCAGCAATATTCCATGGAATATTCCAATGTAGAAAGAATCAAGGACATACGAATATTACAGGAATATTCCATGGAAGATTCCTAAAATATTTCAAATCTTCGCTGCTAATGTTCCAGGAAGCTTCCATAAATATTTCATGCTGTGTGGGTTGTTTATTATCATTTTTACATTATTTAAATGTAGATATTGCAAATAACCATAAATAACTGTAAATAAATTGAAGAATACAATTAATAAAAATAATTCAAAATAATTTTGATTTTAGTTCTTTTTACAACAAACTTTTTTTAATGAATATATATATATATATATATATATATATATATATATATATATATATGGAACATTTCAACCCAACTGAAAGAGCAGAAAAATAAAAATCTCTGAAACTCTGGGAATATATCCTGCCTGTTTTCCTCTATTTCACGTGAACTTTAAAATGAATTTCTGATCATGTAAGTCAGAGCCATCAGTAAGGAGTTAAAACAGTTTAAAATATATATTATCATGTATGATTAATTTTTATATTGAAAATATATATTTTAAACTGTTATAACTCCTTATTGGTGGCTCTTTCTTACATGATCAAAAATTTATTTTTAAGTTGATAAAAAATAGAAGGAAATAAGCCCTCAAAAAGCAATTTCTGAAGTAGCAGACAATGAGTAATTTCAATTACCATGTAATATATGTAAGAACCAATAGAAAACTCCAAAATTTAGCTCTGTAAAAAATAATGCTAACTCTCCTCTTTATCTAGAACAAGAAGAATTCTTATGAATTTCTCTCTAAAACATCAAGATTTCCAGAAAAAAAATCATAAAGTTGGTACTTTTCCAAAAATTTTGAAAATTTCCAAATTTGAAGGATCTATGGCTCTTGATCCTTCAAATCTAAATCCTTGAATATTTTTTTACACATTTTGAGTAACAGACAGAATATATTCTCAGAGTTTCACCAATTTTCATTTTTTTGCTCTTCCAGTTGGTGTAAGATGTCCCATATATACACGGTGGGCCATTTTAATCTTCGCACTCAATTTTCTCCGAACCTACTGCAGCTACAAAAAAAGGTCTAATGCAAAATTGACCGTGACAGAAGGGGCCATTTGAATGCGCCCTTGGTTTTGACCTTAAGGTCCAATTTCAAGGTCGTTTGAAGGTCAAGACCATTTTTGTAACTAGGAATACCTATGTTTAAATGCGGATTTGAAAAGAGCGGGAAATTCTAAGATAAGTTTGTCCCAGGTCAAAATTTATTTGGTGGCCTTTTCAAGGACAAAAATCGAGGTCAAATGTCTAAAAACCGATTAAATGCCCTTTTTCTGCATTATCTTGGTTTGCTGATAAATGCAAATGATCTAAGTAGTGTTAAATGGTCATCTCAGTTCCAAGGTAAAAGGATCTTGACCATCTTGACCTTAAGGTCAAATTTCAAGGTCATTTTAATATCAATAATTTTTTTTCGGTAATAGAAATTCCTATTTTAGACTAGGAATTTAAAAATATTAGTTAATTTTACGCTAAGATTATCTTAGGGGAAAGTTGATTTTATGACCTTGGAATGGTCCAAAATCAAGGTCAAATATTGAAAAACTTATCGAATCCTCTTTATCTGAAATACACTGGTTTCCTAAGACTTTTTGTGTATCGGTATGAAAGAAAAGTTTAGAAAAAATTTGTGCATGGCGAAGGGGGCCTCGCCATGCACAACTTTTGTCTAGACTTTTTGGTGTGATTGATTTTAACCTTGAACTTCAGTTTCAAGGTCATTTTAAGGTCGACTTAAAAGAGCGTAAAATTTTACGTCGGAAACAGTATTTTAAAATATTTCTCATGACATTTGGAAGGTTATGTCAAGGTCAAATCCCGAAATACCTAGTATGATGCCTTCTGTCTGGAGAACGTTCAGCGTAAAGTCTCAGTGCAGCACGAAAATATTAGAACACACCTCTAAAACCATTTTTATATCAACAATTCTATTTAAAGGTTATACAAAAGTGGAAAATTAAAATAGCACTATTCAGTTATAATTAATATTTTAAGAGCAATAAACAAAAATAAAAATAGTTTTGATAATATTATTAAGACTCAAGAAGTAGTAATAGCAATAAATGAATTTAAACGCGGATTAAATATTAGAATATTCTTTTTAGACTATTTTTGATTAAAAAATAATGTTTTACGAAGAATGATGGATAAATTTTCATATTGAATTTTGCCCCTACTCATTATTCAGTTTTATCTTATAACTGAATTTTTTTAAAGCGTTCTTCGTAGTAATTGAAGAAATATGTAGTGTCATGTTTGTGTTAAATAAATTATTTTTGATTTAAAAATAATCTTTTACAAAAATATTAAAGTATCTAATTCGTGCTAGACGAAAGTTATCATTTACTACTATTACTACTTCTTCGCTTTTTTTTATTACTATCAAAAATTTTATGTTTGTTGGACTACACTTAGAATATAAATTACAACTTTACAGTGTTATTTAAATTTAAAAACTGTTGTAATGGCTAACTATCCTCCAAATGAGATTGTTGATATGATAATGGTTTTAGGGGAATGTCGTAATAATTATCGTGTTGCAGCAAGACTTTACGCTGAACGCTTTCCAGATAGAAGACATCTCAGTGATAGGTCAATACAAAGTTTAACTGACAGAGCTCGTTGAGGACGTCTAGCTCGCCAACGCAGGCGTCATGAGTACATCGAAGATGATGCTCGTGTTATAACTATTCTTGCGATTATTCATCTTAATCCTCATGTCAGCAGTCGTCAAATAGAAATGGAAGTTGGTATTACAAGACGAACATTTTTGAGAATTTTAAATAGGCTTAATTACCATGCTTACCATATCACACTCGTACAGGAACTGACAAGGAATCATATGTAAATGAGGACTGAATTTTGCCGATGGGCCTTACACATTGTAGAAAATTATTTTTTCAAATATGTACTTTTTTGACTTTTTTCTGACGAAGCTAAATTTTATAGCGATGGACAATTAAATAGGCACAATCGTCATTATTGGTCAAATGAAAATCCTCATTGGCACAGAGCTGTAGATCATCAGCATCGCTGGAGCCTTATGGTATGGTGTGGGATTGTAAATGGATATTTGATTGGCCCTTACTTTTTTGAGCGGAATGTTAATGGAGACAGCTATTCGCAGTTAATAAGAGACCACTTGCCAGGATTAATGGAAGATGTTGATTTAGAAACTAGACGAAGAATGTGGTTTCAGCAGGATGGTGCACCACCACACTTTGCACGAATTGTCCGAGAATTTTTGAATCAAAATTATCATGAAAGATGGATCGGTAGAGCAGGGCCAGTTAATTGGCCTTCTAACTCACCTGATTTAATATTTCCAGATTTTTATTTGTGGGGATTCCTAGAAAATGTTATTTTCAAAGAGCGGCCTACAACTAGAGAAAACATGCAAAATCGCATTCGTCAAGCATGTGCGGGAATTCCGAGACAAACTCTACTGAAGACTGTACGTAATTTTCGAAGGCGCTTAACTTTGTGTCTACAAGTAAATGGAAGTAACTTTGAACATTTGCTTCGTGGTTAAAACAGTGAGAGGCAAGAGGACCTACGATAATCCAGCACCCCAACGTGAGAGGCAAGGGGACTCACGATAATCCAGCACCCCGACGTGAGAGGCAAGGGAACTCACGATAATCCAGCACCCCGACGTGAGAGGCAAGGGGACTCACGATAATCCAGCACCCTGACGTAAGAAGCAAGGAGGCTCACAATAATCCAGCACCCCGACGTGAGAGGCAAAGGAACTCACGATAATCCAGCACCCTAAAGGGAACACGATCCTATTACGTCCACGTCGTTGTTCCTGGGTAACGCTAAAGATGAGGTAAGCATATTATGTTATTTAATCTTGAATTGACCTTCTTCAGATCCATTCACGACATAACAAACTCAAAATATCACTTCAAGTGTCACTTTTTTTAACTGCAGTGTCAAAAATAGGCCAAGACCCCTTCGCCATGCACAAATTTTTCTAAACTTTTCTTTCATACCGATACACCAAAAGTCTTAGGAAACCAGTGTAATTCAGATAAAGAGCATTCGATGAGTTTTTCAATATTTGACCTTGATTTTGGACCATTCCAAGGTCATAAAATCAACTTTCCCGTAGAATAATCTTAGCGTAAAATTAACTAATATTTTTAAATTCGTAGTCTAAAATAGGAATTTCTATTACCGAAAAAAAATTATTGATCTTGAAACGACCTTGAAATTTGACCTTAACGGCATATCAGAGCTGCAGCAATCGAGTTTTGCTTTTTTTATTTTATCAATATCATTTTAAATTCTTAAATTAAACGAATATAATGACTTGTCCGCACTAAAGCTATATTTATACAATAATTTTTGTTAAAATAAAAAATCATTTGGACTTGTTATTTTTTATGAGCTTGGATTGGAAATTAGATATCAAACTCGACAAACCTAACCTTAAAATACGACATATTGAAAGTTTTTATTATAACTTTGTATGTATAATATTTTGGTGGATTTCTTGAGTCGTCCGCACTAGAGTTTAATCTTACAAATTTTTTCTTTGTAGCAAAGAAACTCGATTAAACGCATCGTTTATTCATAAGTTAAGATTGGAAATATTATTAGAAGGCGGACAGCTTCGTCATGCTCTTAAGGTCAAGATGGTCAAGATCCTTTTACCTTGGAACTGAGATGACCATTTAACACTACTTAGATCATTTGCATTTATCAGCAAACCAAGATAATGCAGAAAAAGGGCATTTAATCGGTTTTTAGACATTTGACCTCGATTTTCGTACTTGAAAAGGCCACCAAATAAATATTGACCTGGGACAAACTTATCTTAGACCTTGGTCTTGACCTTCAAATGACCTTGAAATTGGACCTCAAGGTCAAAACTAAGGGCGCATTTAAATGGCCTCTTCTGTCGCGGTCAATTTTGCAATGGACCTTTTTTTTTGTAGCTGCAGTAGGTTCGGAGAAAATTGAGTGCGAAGATTGAAATGGCCCACCGTGTATATATATATATATATATATATATATATATATATATATATATATATATATATATATATATACATGGGACATTTCGGGTCAACTCGTACGTACTCATGATCACAGGCTTCTCTATATATATGGAACATTTCATGACAACTCTCACATACCTATCCGAGTTCCTTCAGGTTCGCATATATGGGACGTTTCATGTCAATTTTCATTCATGCACACACACGTTAATATACATGGGATTTTTTATGTAAATTTCAACGTACACACATACAGGTTTATATATATATGACATTTCATGCCAATGCACACGCACACATACACACACACAGCATTATATATATATATATATATGGGACATTTCATGTCAACTTGTACATACTCATAATCACAGGCTTATCTATATATATGGAACATTTCATGACAACTCTCACACACCTATCCGAGTTCTCAGGTTTTCATACATGGGACGTTTCGTGTCAATTTTCATTCATGCACACACACGTTGATATACATGGGATTTTTTTGTGAAATTTCAACGCACGCACATACAGATTTATATATATGGGACATTTCATGCGAATGCGCATGCACACACACAGGATTATATATATATATATATATATATATATATATATATATATGGGACATTTCATGTCAACTCGTATGTACTCATAATCACAGGCTTTTCTATATATATGGAACATTTCATGACAACTCTCACACACCTATCCGAGTTCCTTCAGGTTTACATATATGCGACGTTTCATGTCAATTTGCATTCATGCATACACGCTTTTATATACATGCGACTCTTCATGTCAACTCATGTGCGACCTTACTGACAGGTTTTTGCATATGTATATATGGTCCATTTCATATCAAATTGCTCACGTTCACCCGCAATTTTTTTGTTTCTATATATATATATATATATATATATATATATATATATATGGGACGTTTCATGTCAACTTGCACGTACTCGCAAGCACAGGTTTTTCTATATATATATGGGACATTTCATGACAATTTGTACACACCTATCTAAGTACCCTTAGGTTTATATATATGAAACGTTTCATGTCAATTCGCATGCATGCACACATGCGTTCATGTACGTTGGACTTTTCATGTCGACTTACAAGCATGATATAAACATATATATATATATACATGAGGGACATTTCATGTAGAATCGCACGTACACACACAGGTTTATTCAAGTTTATATGGAACATTTAATTTCAACTCATACGCACACGCACACGCTCACACATACAAACACATATTTAACTTTATATATATATATATATATATATATATATATATATATGTATATATATATATATATATATATATACATACTTTACCTTATCGATGTGGACAATATTTAAAAAATAGTTATTTATTATGCTGTGGTACCCACGATCGCCGTCTTTGGATACCTAGGTGTTAATGACAACTTAAACATCATCTACAGCTAAAACTTTTGAAATTCAACTTATAGTTTAATAACTACTTTGAAGTTGTTTCAAATGTTATCTAGCCAAACATGGATTTTCCGAGTAAGATAAACATTGTCTACAAGAATATCTTTTGAAATTTAGCCATTATTTATTAATAACATGTACGTTTCCCGAGATGACATCTCACAATATCCAGGTGATCCTGGCTACCTGGAAATCGTCTATATGAATAAATTTTAAAATTTTCCATACCGATTATGAAGTTTACAGATATTTGCAGGGACTACATCAAATGAAACTTGGAGATTCTTTTAGATTTCGATTCTAAGGTTGTTTGATTAGGTCGGAGAATACTTGGAAATAAAAAGATTTAAAAAAACAATTGTTTAAGATTCATGCAAGTTCCATGAAATATGTTGATTTACTCGTAGTCGATACCCATATATAAAGATCATTCATACAAATCATCTCGCATATAAATTTGCGGTAGTATCCCTACTAATTTATGAATTTTTCGTTCGAATAATGCCAGCGAAATTTAACTTCGAGAAAGCATATTACTATTGTAATTAGTGAATAATTTTAACATTTTTTCATCAAACATCATTCCGATATACAGGTAATAAGCGCTATTATTTAAAAAATTTAAAAAAAGTTAATTTATTTATTTTATACTTTTTAGTCTATTTATTCAATTATTGTATTTTATTTTTAAAGCATGTTTTTAAAATTTTGTATTTTCTATTTTTAAGTTAAAATTGTTTTTATTATCATTTAGAGATACATTGCAACCAGACTTTTCGAAGATTACACTTAGGTACATCCGTTATCGGCGACTTGGTACTCCAGTTCGACCTCTTCATCCTAAATCATTATTATGCATTATAGATTCACTTTTAAACCTTGAATTAGGTTTTAGCAGCCCCGAAATCCCCGGGAACCCACCTCGACCCAGAGAAAGCCTCCCCACTTGTACTTCCTCGGAGACGACGTCCATGCGTATTCTGGACAACGTGCATCACTTTGTGGCAATTGTTTGATCTCAAATTCGGTTTTAGCAACCCTGAAAACCCCCGAGAAACTCGCCTTGACCCAAAGAAAGCCTCCCCATTTATACTTCCTCGGAGATGACTTTTCACACCCATTATCATCGACCTGCATGTCCAGGTACCAAAATGACAACTGATTATTGTATTGTCATCCAAGACCAAAGTCTATGCCAATTGTCAGAATTTATATCTGTCAAAAAGTGCCTGAAATCGAGCGCGCAAGATTTGATTACAGACAGACAAACATGCAAACAGACATGAAGGCGAATATAAGAAAAGCGTATATAAAAAAATAATATTTACCTACGTTAAGTCTGCTTTGAGACTAATTAACTTTCGTTTTTATGACAAAAACAAGTAAATTGAATTTGAGAAAATTTCTATAAGTTACTTAAATTTATGAAAAAGTCAATATAAATCGTCATTTTTGCAGAATTATGAAGATTATGATTATTTTCGCGGAAATTATAATGTTATGGAAATTATTTATGGAAACGTTTCCGATTGGAAAATTTGTGATTATTGCAGTTGAATTTTGTTACATCATCATCAGTTATATCCTCGTTAAAATGACCCGAAAATTTCTAAGAGAATCGGAACAAATATTTTTCCGGTCTTTAAAGAATGTTTAAGAACTATTATGAAATGAAAATTGATAAATGTTTCAAGTTTTCCGAATCGTTCCGTCATTGAAATTTCAATTATAAGCCGTTACTCATAAAATTTGGAAAAGTCTATTGTATGCAACTATTTTTCCACTGATTCAGTTGTAATTTATAAAATTGTGAATTTGGGTGATTCATTATGTTTCTTTCCGTAATATTTATCTGATGTTGGAGCTACAGCAATCAAGTTTTGCTTTTTTTATTTCATTAATATCATTTTAAATTCGTAAATTAATAGTATATTGTGTAACGAGTAAGGTTTAGTTGACTATTGCGCACGAGGGCAAGTTGGCGCACGAGCGTAGCGAATAGCGCCATTGCCCGAGACTCTCTCTCTCTCTCATATCTGCCGTACGACTGACTCGCAATAGTATATTTCAATACTTTTTGGTACTATTATTTGTAATTAAATTACATACTTTTAGTTCACCAATTTCACGTTTATACGGAAGAATTACGATTTCGTTAATGTAAAAATAATACAAGAATAGATGATACGATTTACTTTGTCACAGGTTAAAGCGAGATAGAGTATAAAATTCATCATATGGTCGATGAGATACAGTATGAGGGCGCTGCGCTTGTATAAACCTTTGCGATTTTACATTAATTAACGCTTTTGCGTGACATTATTTTACAGAATGTAACGTATTTACGTGATTTAATACAAAATAATATTATACATAGCTGTGAAACACACGCCCTCAAAAAACAACACACGCAGCGCGCGCTATTAGCTACTTACTATCCCGAAAACGCATGCGCTATAGGCCGCTTACTCAGCACGGATGAGAAAAACAAATATAATGACTTGTCCGCACTAAAGCTATGTTAATACAATAATTTTTGTTAAAATAAAAAATCATTTAAACTTGTAAATTTTTTATGAACTTGGATTGGAAATTATATCAAGCTCGACAAACCTAATCTTAAAATACGTTACATTGAAAGTTTGTATTATTACTTTTTATGTAGTATTTTCGTGGGTTTCTTGAGTTGTCCGCACTCGAGTTGAATCTTACAAATTTTTTCTTTGTCGCAAAAAAATGTTATTAAACGCATTGTTTATTCATAACTTGGGATTGGAAATATTATTAGAAGACTGGAAGCTTCGTCATGCTCTTAAAAATAAAAATAATGTTATCTAATTTTAAAAATAATATTAATCTGAATAATATATCCTCATCAGATAAGTTATTGTAATTTATATATTTTTAGAACCTTTCCAATTTCATGTGTACCACTATGGTATTATATGGGGATATCCATCCAACTTTAAATTCTCTAGTAACAGGTCATTATTTAAACTAGGTTATAATCTTTTGTGCTATCCTGTAACTCTATTTCTGATGTATTTTGTAAATTTACACATAAGATAAATTACGGTAATTTTTATGTGTAAAAATGAATGTTTCATAGAAATATCTACTGCGCCGTTTGTTAAACATTTACAAAATACATCAAAAATAGAGTTACAGGATAGCACAAAAGATTTGAACCTAGTTTAAACAATGTGCATCATGCGGTAACCCAGTAACAGCTGTAATAAGACCTGTTACTGTACAATTAAAAGTTTTGTGGATATCCCCATATATAAAAAAATATGATTATGACTTCTTCAGATTCTTTATGAATTTCTAATATATTGAATAGTGATTTTTGAAGGGCATATCATAGTATTAATTAAATTAAATTATTAATAAACTGAAAAATTGCCTAGTATTAATAAATTAGTGCGATTTATTGTATTTATTCACAAAAAAATTTATAGCTTAGTCGTGTAAAATGGCTTTATTTCCACTATCAAACAATTCCATGGTATGCTTAACTATTTCAAGAGTTAAAAAAATTTAATAATATGTATATTTTTTTATAACTTCAAGATCGTTACTGAGAATCATAAATAATTTTCACGGTATTTTATTAATAGCAGGTCGTACATCTCTATCCTTTTATAATAAAAAAAATTCAATTTTCTGCAAAACCTTATGATTGTAGCAAAAAATAAGAAGAAAGCCCCATCTCGTATACTAAAAGCAATATTTTCTCTTATGAGAAAAAATTATTTTTATTGCTTCATTTCAAAGAAAACTTTGAAAAACTGAATTGTCCATCCAAACCTCGATATTTTATGTTTTTCAAGGTTTTTTTCAAAAGAAATCGATAGAAAAATTTTTTTCTAATCAAAGAAAATATTGCTTTTTATGATACAAGATGGGGCTTTCTCTTTATTTTTTGCTAAAATTATTAGTTTTTGTAAAAAAATCAATTTTTTGATTACAATAGGACATATATACTCGACCTCCTCTTAAGGATCTTTAATAGCTATTAAACTCTTTTACAAGATTGTAATAATTCATCTCGATTTACTTCCACAGAGTTCGTGAAGTTTCATTAACCTTTCAATCAATATACAGAAAATATAAATATTCATCCGTATTCTTAAATGATCTCATAGGAGTCGGTCTGTGGCTCATTCGGTAGAGCGTTGGATTCGTAATCTCGAGGTTCCGAGTTCGAATCCCGCTCTCGGCCGATTGATACAAGCACCACTGTACGTTACATGTGCTTTGTTCACAAACACACTTACGAGCTCCGTCGCTGATTAGCATAGCAATAATAGCATAGCATAAATATAGCGACGTTAAAAAAAAAAAATGATCTCATAGATTTATAATCATTTATTTACCAATAATTTAATAAATATATTCATACGATGATAAAACGTGAAAAATATTTCTGAAGAATTTTTTAAAATACAATCTAGAAGGATTCTCCTGAAAACTTTACAGTGCTGTTCAATTCTAAAGCGATCTTAATTGTTCATTAATTGTGAATACGATAAAATTAAGGTTACTATTCCTTAGTAAAACTTAATGAATCAAAAAAGTTCAGAAGGTATCAACGAAAATCATGACAATTTTTTTCATAAGAGTTCACAAAGTTGTATTATGGACTGGTACCAAAAACCGCAAAAAAATTAGAAAGGTTCTTTTACATCAGAATCTTTCCAAACCTTAATGTACATGTTCACCGGGGTATTTCACCTGAATACGGAGGACATTTATAACTAATATAGGTAGCTAGGAGAGTTTCCGTAGCCGATGGAGATCCACGGCTCCACCAAAGTTTTTTCTATGTATTTTGGTGCCTTGAACACGAATTTCGAGGGTGGATAGCTGGAAAATAGTTAGGAAAATCTCTAAAGTAAATTTTCTGGTTGTTAATTCTTCGCAGAAAAACATAATTTTTCGTGTTTTTCATCAAATATTAAGTCGAAAATATTCTTATCAATTTTGCCGTACATTGCACCATTTCTCTGTAAAAACATCATAAATATAAAAAAAAACTCATTTTGCCATTTTTAATGATTTTTTTTATTTTATTGCACTAATCATTGGTGACCAATATAATTAAGAATTTTTACATTTTAATTAGCTAAAATTATTCTTTAATCCACCAACTGTTGATAAAAAAAGAATGGTTTAGGCTGGTTGCGGTCTTCCTTTAATTTTTCACGAATAATTGAACCGCTTATTCAGAAAGTACCGCGCAACGGTGCTCACATGAAAAAGTCAGGTCGGAAAATAGGGAGATTGCTATAGTAACATTAAAGTCCACGGTTCCAAAAATTTTTTTATATATTTTGTCACTAAACATTAATTTAAAGGGGGTGAAGTTGGAAAATGTCCAGGAAAATTTGTATGATATAATTTCCAAAAATTTGAAAAGTCTATTTTTCAAATAAAAAACATTTTGTCGCTTATTTCATGCAATTTTCATGCCAAAGTTATAAAAAAGAATAAGTTTTATAATTTTTTTCAATTTTTCATATTAGAATGAGACTATTGTTACAGTGCAGCAGAGATTAGAATAGGATTTCCTAAAATTTTATTTCATTTGCTAAATTTATGTTATAATTTATAAATACGTTTAATTAATTGTTATTTGTATTTTAATCTTATTACATTTTTTACATGTAGAATTTTTGCTACAAAAACAATATGTACAGTACGCTATTCATTATTTTATGAAGTTTAAAAAACTTGTGTTTTTATAATTTATAAAATTTTTAACGAAGTACAATTTTTTTCTGTGAACTACTCTTTTACTGTTACATATTTTGTAAAAATATATCTTTTTAATAAAAAAATAGGTATATGATTGATTGAAAATATTAATTTTAATTAATTTAATTTATGTATAACCCTGTTGAAAAAACTCACTGACATGGTAACATTTTTTTTTAACTATTAATAATTAAATTTATTGATTTGTTGATTGTAATTCTTTAATCATTTATTTTATTTCCGCAATTCAATCCAAAATATCCTTAATTTATAATCCTTCAGTTGAAAATTGAGGCAGCACACTAATTATAACACATCCAAAATAATTTATAGCAGCATCATCAGTGTCACAACCAAATTTTAAAATTGCTAAGCATAAACTTTTAAAACGAATGTCAGAAAAAAGTAATTAACATTGTAAAAGAATTTTTTTATTACAGATAACTATTATGGGAAAAACTTTTTTGAAAATAAAATCATATAATCAAATTATCCATCAAAAAGTAAAACTATTCCTTAAAAATCTTTAAGATTTTTATCAGTATTAATATTAGCATTTTTTCCTAAATTAGAATTTTTTTATTTCAAGTAACATAGAAAAAATAACCTGTTTGTGTAACTGATTAAAAACTGCTCACTTGTTTAAAAAAAAATCTGGTGGCACTCATATATATATATATATATATATATATATATATATATATATATATATACCTGTGTGTGTGTGTGTGTGCGCATGTGAATTGACATAAAATATCCCATGTATATGTATATACATATATTCATGAGCCCATGTGTGTGCGTGCATATGCCTTGACAGGAACAGCCCCATATATATATATATATATATAAAGAAAAATATATACAAACTCAAGTACGTGTGTCATGCATGTAAATTGACATGAAACGTCCCGTGTATATAAACCTGTGTGTATGTGCGCGCGTGTGAATTAACATTAAATATCCCATGTATATGTGTACACAGATATACACACATATATATGTGTATATATATATATATATATATATATATATATATATATATATATATATATACATATATATATATTTATAAGCCCATGTGTGTGCGTACATGCGAATGGACAGAAACGGTCCCATATATATAAACACAAATTTCAAATACATGTTTAGATGTGTTTGCGTGTTCGAGTTGACAAGATATGTCAAATATATGAAAACCGGTGCGTGCGTGTTGACATGATACGTCCCATATATGTGAACCTAAGGGCGCTTGGATAGGTGTGTTAGAGTTGTCATGAAATGTCCCATATATATAAACCTGTATAGGCGTGGGTAATAATTGACGTGAAAAATCCTATGTATATTAACGTGTGTGTGCATGCATGCAAATCGATATGAAATGTACCATATGTATAAATCTGTGTGTGTGTGCGTGCGTTCGAATTGACATTAAAAATCCCATGTACATTAACGTGTGTGTGCATGCATGCGCAACGACATGTACTGTCCCATATATATATATATATATATATATATATATATATATATATATATATATATATATATATATATATATATATATATATATATATATATATAAAAACCTGTAAACGACATGAAATATCTCATATATATATACCTGTATGTGCGTACGTTCCAATTGACGTGAAAAATCCAATATTTATTAAAGTATGTGTGCATGCATGCGAATTGACATGAAATGTCCCATATATATGTAAACCTGTGTGTGTGCGTTCGAATTGACGTGAAAAATCCTATATATATTAACGTGCGTGTGCATGCATGCGAATCGACATGAAATGTCCCATATATATATACATAAACCTAAGATTAGTAGGATGGGTGTGTGCGTGTTGTCATAAAATGTCCCACATATATAAAAAAGCCTGGCATTATGAGTATGTACGAGTTGACATGAAATGTCCCATATATAATCCTGTGTGTGTGTGTGTGTGTGTGTGTGTGTGTGTGTGCGTGCGCATTGGCATGAAATGTCCCATATATCTAAACCTGTAAGTGCGTGCGTTCCAATTGACGTGAAAAATCCCATGTTTATTAAAGTCTGTGTGCATGCATGCGAATAGACATGAAATGTCCCATATATATAAACCTGTGTGTGTGCTTTCGAATTAACGTGAAAAATCCTATGTTTATTAACGTGCGTGTGCATGCATGCGAATCGACATGAAATGTCCCATATATGTAAATCTAAGGGTACACGAATGGGTGTGTGCGTGTTGTCATGAAATGTACCACATATAAAGAAAACCTGTACTTATGAGTACGTGCTAACCGACATGAAATATTCCATGTATGTATGTATGTATATATATATACATATATATAAACCAAAATATATACGGGTCGACGGGTGCAAGTTGACATGAAACGGACCATGTATATATATATATATATATCAACTTGTCCGTATGTGTGCGTGTGGGTCGACATGAAATGTTGCATATATATGAGCCTAGGTGCGTATGTATGTGCGCGTCCACATATGTTTTTCTATATACATATATATGATACAAATTCCTTAGTACGTTTAATTAAAAAGGAATTGTAGAATTTTTAATTAAAGCCCTCGAATTCACAAATCATAATCATAACTGACGCTCTTTTAATTCACGATTACATTTTGATTTCTTAATTGAAATTTATTTAATTAAGGATTCCTTTTGATTTCGGAATTAAAGCCCTTTCAATTCACGATTAAATTTTGATTTCTTAATTGAAATTTATTTAATTAAGAATTCCTTTTGATTTTGGAATTAAAGCCCTTTCAATTCACGATTACATTTTGATTTCTTAATTGAAATTTATTTAATTAAGGATTCCTTTTGATTTTGGAATTAAAGCCCTTTCAATTCACGATTAAATTTTGATTTCTTAATTGAAATTTATTTAATTAAGAATTCCTTTTGATTTTGTAATTAAAGCCCTTTCAATTCACGATTACATTTTGATTTCTTAATTGAAATTTATTTAAGTGAGAATTCCTTTTGATTTTTTAATTAAAGCCTTTTCAATTCACGATTAGATTTTCATTTGTTAATTAAAATATTTTTAATTATTAATTTAAAAGGAATTGTTAATTAAATAAAACTTTAATTACAAATTCAAAAATGATTCGTGATTCAAATAATTTTTAATTACTTTTTCGCAACCTTGGTCCATTATGATTTTCCAGCAACATGGGCTAGTACAAAGTATCATAAAATGATTCTAATTATGTAGATGTATATGTATGTACAGATAAAATATACATAGTTTTTACTAAAGTAATGTACAGTGAATTATTACATTCGCAGACTGCCCTTAATAATTCATCTGCGTAATGGGAATCATTTTACGATACTTTGTATTAGCCCACGTTGTAGAAAAATGAAAATGGATCGCCTTCATAGCCTGTTCGCTGTAAAAACCTAGGCCTCGATTTATTTAATACGATCTTTCATACAGCAAAAGTAAACATTGTTAGAGGTTTTTTTTCGGATTTCGACCGTGTAAGTTGTGGTTTAGGATATCTACGTTTTGTGAACATTACAACGTTTGGTATCTTAAACCACAACTTACACGATCAAAATTTGAAAGTACCCTCTAACAATGACTAACATTCACCGTGAAAGCTTTGAATTCAAACATGGAAATTGTTCTTGTGGTGTTACTAAAATACGAAAAATACATGCAGTGTTCTTATAGAATATTAATACACAGTATTTTCTAATTACAATTAATTCAAATGACGTCATTGAATAATTTAAAACACGTATCATTTCTCATAGTTTTTATAACTATAATATTTTACAAAAAAATCTTAATTTTAACGTTACGCTTACATTGTTACATAGCTTCAGTTTTTTCTGAATATATTTACAATAATATTTGCTTGAAATGTATAAATAATTTATAACTCTATTCGAAAACGGCATTCTAGAAATTGAGCTCATAAATCATGAATGAAAAAATGTTCATAAAAAACATACACTCGGCACAACAATTAGAGAATCACCTAAAATTTTCAAAAAAATTTGCATTTTTCAAACAGTTTTAACTCCGTCAATTTTTATCTAAATTATTCCTTTTTTTTTAAATTCAAGGTCAAAAGTTCAACTTTTTGACTATCGCATTAAAAATATTATTTAATCAGAACAAATGGCGCTGTTGTCAATCGTTTAAACTTATCAAATTTTGCAACAAAAAAAATTTAACTTTAAACCATTGAATCAGCTTTACAATTGTTAGTTCACTATGTTTTTGAAATAGAATTTGAAAATTTGAGATCTCCTAAAAAATTTAAAAAAAAAACATTGAAATGCAATGATTATTCACAAGCTTATGGGCATTTAAAAAAAAAGAGGTTTTTTTAGTTTTTCGATCATAACTCTGACTGTATTGGTCGAAATTGTTTTTTTTTTATTAAAGCTGGAAACTTTAGCTTTTCGAATCTGTTATTTAAAAGCCTTTTCAGCAATATTGATAAAAAATAAACGCATGAATAAACAACACGAATAAACGTGGAAAACTGCTATACATTGAACAAACTTACGCACTCATGCATAAAAGTGTTATTGTATTGTTTGACACTTGTCAACGCATAGCAAATTTATAAGAAATTATTACAAAAACTTATCTAAGTCTTAACAAAATTAAACTTTAGATTCATACTGATTGCATCACCGCCGGCATTAGCATAACCCAGGATGTACCGAATGGAGGCTGCCCGGTCGGAATTATATCCCTTAATTTTTGTTTTTTTTCAGTTTTGTTTTTTTTGCTAAAGAGGGTTTTAAATAACAGATTCAAAAAGCTAAAGTTTTCAGCTTTAATTAAAAAAAAGAACCATAGTCAGAGTTATGATTGAAAAACTGAAAAAACCTCTTTTTTTTAAATGCCCATAACCTTGTGAAAAATCATTGCATTTTGATGTTTTTTTTCAAATTTTTCAGGAGATTCCAAATTTTCAAATTCTGTTGTAAAAACATCCTGAACTAACAATCGTAAAGCCGATTCAATGGTTTAAAGTTGAATTTTTTTTTTGCAATATTTGATAAGTTTAAACAATTGACAACAGCGCCATCTGTTCTGATTAAATAATATTTTCAATGCAATAATCAAAAAGTTGAACTTTCGACCTTGAATTTAAAAAGAAAGGAATAATTCGGATGAGAATTGACAGAATTATGACTGTTTAAGAAATGCAAATTTTTTAGAAAATTTTTGGTGACCCGCTAATTGTTTTACCGAGTGTATATAAAAAATAAAATTTGAATAAATAAAAAGTGCTCATTCCTCCATTTTGGTTTTTGTTGGAACTCGATCCTAAATGTGTCTAGAATCATATCCAAAAGGAAAATCTGAGGTGCAAAAACATCACGGTCAAAATTATTCGAGGACCACCATGAATAGCATTATAGAAGAAATCTCTTTTGTCTTTTGTCTTCTTCAGACAACGATTTAACTTTTTACTATTTCTTCAATTCTGTCTGTAAAATTAACTGCCTTTTTTTTGCTGGATTATACTGTACGTTGTACAATTTTTTTTTCTGCATACTAGATAGAGTTACATCTATTTCGCTTAAATTAATTTCTTTTAATCGTGTACAATAATTCAACTGAATCTTTAATTTCTATAAGTCTAGCATAATAGTCTTTATCTATTCCATTTATTAAAATATCATGAATTTTATATCAATATTTTTTTTTCTTTTTATACCGTTAGATAAACTTCCATTTGCTACAATAGTACTATCTACAACATACAGTAAGTTCATCAAACTTAATTCAGACATAAAATAATCCAAAAAGTTTTCAAATTTAGTTTGAGTCGTTAATTTATAATTTATAATCGTTTTTTACTGGTCCGTCTTTTCCAGTGAGTCTGGCTTTAATAATTTCTGTCAACTGTTTAGAAACGTTTAAAATACTGTCTTTTTCTTTATTAAGTCTTTTATCGACCTCTATTTGTATTAAACGCGATATTTTTCCAATTTATTTACCGGCCCTAGGAGTTCGTCCAAGACTGTCGACTTTTCCAAACCTTCTGCTTTGAGTTTATAATTTTTAAAACAATGTTTACCTTACATATCGTTTTGCTGTCTTTGGATTTATCTGTTCTTTCTGCCTCGTTACCTGTAGTCATTTTTTGTTTAAATTCCTTCCTTATCGTGTCCAGAAATTGGTTGTTAAAGATTTGCATGGTGTTTCTTTCTTTTATTATAAAAGTCATCAAATCGTCATCTTTTTTCTGCTTTATTATTCTTCTCTTTTCTTCGCCTCTCTTGCTCTTTGCCATTTCTGCCTTAACTGGATTGAGCTTATCTATTAGCTTGTCAAATTCGTCAGATATTTCTGAATCAAAATTATCATAATAATCATGCTAAATCTTACTCTAGTCGTCAATTTTTCTGTCATAATTTTCTATTTGTTTTATTAACAAAACAACAAAATCTTTATTTACAAATATTATTTTTTTTACTTTTTCATTTGATTTTACTATTACTTGTTTATCTGTTGATTTTGCTTTAGTCGTTTCATTTATACTGTTTTCTGTCTCTGTCTTTTTTTTGCCTTTTCAGTCGTATTGTGATGTCCATCTGTCTCTTCTCTGTCTTTAGCTTCGTCTTTGCTCTTATTTTCATCTATTTATCCCATTGTATACATATTGTTCCAATTCATTATTCAATTTTGCTGTCAAACCTTTTATTTGTTTTTGTCTTTCCTTATCTGTTGCTATTAGACCTACGGCAGTTACTTTAACTACAGTTTTCACAGAGCCGTCTTCAAAACAGTCACTTTATTTTGCCTTCTGTTCTGTCTCGACATATAGTCCCTCCGTCTTTTCGGTCTCATTGTTATCGTTAATTCTGTCTTTCCTTTCTTTCTTATCAGTCATGTGGCCACCTGCCGTACAATAAGGCATATATAATCTGTTTTCATTTCTGTAATTGTCCTTATCACCAGGTCAGATTCTTCACTCGTAACGTACTTCTCAACTATGAAGAAATAGTAAACCAATATAAATAAAATTCAAATAATTTTGCCGAACACAAGCAAAACTAGATAATTTACGTTAGAGTCAATTATATATATTATGAGCTTAATAGACCGAACACAAGCCCTTTAAGCTCAATATATCCATCAAAATAAAGAGATACAACCAAGTATGCCGAACACAAGCAATATTAGGTCATTCATATTTACGACAATTAAAGAAAATCATTCTAACATGCCGGACAGAAGTAATGTTAAATGACTCAAATTTGTCAGTTATTTATGTATATTTTTATATCTTATTACTACTTTTATTATATTAAAGTGAAGAATTAAGACTTTTTTTTCTTACGTGAATACCTTTTGCATTCTTGTCACATACATACATACACATACACACGTGCAGCATTAACATGTTCATACACACACATACACATACACATAAATACATACACATACACATAAATACATACACTTACACATACACACATATAAACATATCCAAACACAAACTCATATACACACTCACACATACACAATATTTGTCACTTCATCCCTCCATCTGAGTCTCTATGTCTCTGACTGTGTCCGATTCCCTGTCTCCGTCTCTTTGTCTCCGTTTTTTCATCTTTGTCTTTTCGTTTTCGTTCCTTCGTCTCCGTATCTCCGTCTCTCCGTCTTTGTTTTTCCGTCTCCGTTTCTATGTCTCCGTCTCCGTCTCTCCATCTCCGTCTCTATATCTCCGTCTCTCCGCCTCCGTGCCTCCATCTCCGTTTCTTCGTCCCTCCGTCTCCCTCTCCATCTTCATCTCTTCATCTTCATCTCGCCTTGACCCAAAGAAAGCCTCCCCATTTATACTTCCTCGGAGATGACTTTTCACACCCATTATCATCGACCTGCATGTCCAGGTACCAAAATGACAACTGATTATTGTATTGTCATCCAAGACCAAAGTCTATGCCAATTGTCAGAATTTATATCTGTCAAAAAGTGCCTGAAATCGAGCGCGCAAGATTTGATTACAGACAGACAAACATGCAAACAGACATGAAGGCGAATATAAGAAAAGCGTATATAAAAAAATAATATTTACCTACGTTAAGTCTGCTTTGAGACTAATTAACTTTCGTTTTTATGACAAAAACAAGTAAATTGAATTTGAGAAAATTTCTATAAGTTACTTAAATTTATGAAAAAGTCAATATAAATCGTCATTTTTGCAGAATTATGAAGATTATGATTATTTTCGCGGAAATTATAATGTTATGGAAATTATTTATGGAAACGTTTCCGATTGGAAAATTTGTGATTATTGCAGTTGAATTTTGTTACATCATCATCAGTTATATCCTCGTTAAAATGACCCGAAAATTTCTAAGAGAATCGGAACAAATATTTTTCCGGTCTTTAAAGAATGTTTAAGAACTATTATGAAATGAAAATTGATAAATGTTTCAAGTTTTCCGAATCGTTCCGTCATTGAAATTTCAATTATAAGCCGTTACTCATAAAATTTGGAAAAGTCTATTGTATGCAACTATTTTTCCACTGATTCAGTTGTAATTTATAAAATTGTGAATTTGGGTGATTCATTATGTTTCTTTCCGTAATATTTATCTGATGTTGGAGCTACAGCAATCAAGTTTTGCTTTTTTTATTTCATTAATATCATTTTAAATTCGTAAATTAATAGTATATTGTGTAACGAGTAAGGTTTAGTTGACTATTGCGCACGAGGGCAAGTTGGCGCACGAGCGTAGCGAATAGCGCCATTGCCCGAGACTCTCTCTCTCTCTCATATCTGCCGTACGACTGACTCGCAATAGTATATTTCAATACTTTTTGGTACTATTATTTGTAATTAAATTACATACTTTTAGTTCACCAATTTCACGTTTATACGGAAGAATTACGATTTCGTTAATGTAAAAATAATACAAGAATAGATGATACGATTTACTTTGTCACAGGTTAAAGCGAGATAGAGTATAAAATTCATCATATGGTCGATGAGATACAGTATGAGGGCGCTGCGCTTGTATAAACCTTTGCGATTTTACATTAATTAACGCTTTTGCGTGACATTATTTTACAGAATGTAACGTATTTACGTGATTTAATACAAAATAATATTATACATAGCTGTGAAACACACGCCCTCAAAAAACAACACACGCAGCGCGCGCTATTAGCTACTTACTATCCCGAAAACGCATGCGCTATAGGCCGCTTACTCAGCACGGATGAGAAAAACAAATATAATGACTTGTCCGCACTAAAGCTATGTTAATACAATAATTTTTGTTAAAATAAAAAATCATTTAAACTTGTAAATTTTTTATGAACTTGGATTGGAAATTATATCAAGCTCGACAAACCTAATCTTAAAATACGTTACATTGAAAGTTTGTATTATTACTTTTTATGTAGTATTTTCGTGGGTTTCTTGAGTTGTCCGCACTCGAGTTGAATCTTACAAATTTTTTCTTTGTCGCAAAAAAATGTTATTAAACGCATTGTTTATTCATAACTTGGGATTGGAAATATTATTAGAAGACTGGAAGCTTCGTCATGCTCTTAAAAATAAAAATAATGTTATCTAATTTTAAAAATAATATTAATCTGAATAATATATCCTCATCAGATAAGTTATTGTAATTTATATATTTTTAGAACCTTTCCAATTTCATGTGTACCACTATGGTATTATATGGGGATATCCATCCAACTTTAAATTCTCTAGTAACAGGTCATTATTTAAACTAGGTTATAATCTTTTGTGCTATCCTGTAACTCTATTTCTGATGTATTTTGTAAATTTACACATAAGATAAATTACGGTAATTTTTTATGTGTAAAATGAATGTTTCATAGAAATATCTACTGCGCCGTTTGTTAAACATTTACAAAATACATCAAAAATAGAGTTACAGGATAGCACAAAAGATTTGAACCTAGTTTAAACAATGTGCATCATGCGGTAACCCAGTAACAGCTGTAATAAGACCTGTTACTGTACAATTAAAAGTTTTGTGGATATCCCCATATATAAAAAAATATGATTATGACTTCTTCAGATTCTTTATGAATTTCTAATATATTGAATAGTGATTTTTGAAGGGCATATCATAGTATTAATTAAATTAACTTATTAATAAACTGAAAAATTGCCTAGTATTAATAAATTAGTGCGATTTATTGTATTTATTCACAAAAAAATTTATAGCTTAGTCGTGTAAAATGGCTTTATTTCCACTATCAAACAATTCCATGGTATGCTTAACTATTTCAAGAGTTAAAAAATTTAATAATATGTATATTTTTTTATAACTTCAAGATCGTTACTGAGAATCATAAATAATTTTCACGGTATTTTATTAATAGCAGGTCGTACATCTCTATCCTTTTATAATAAAAAAAATTCAATTTTCTGCAAAACCTTATGATTGTAGCAAAAATAAGAAGAAAGCCCCATCTCGTATACTAAAAAGCAATATTTTCTCTTATGAGAAAAAAATTATTTTTATTGCTTCATTTCAAAGAAAACTTTGAAAAACTGAATTGTCCATCCAAACCTCGATATTTTATGTTTTTCAAGGTTTTTTCAAAAGAAATCGATAGAAAAATTTTTTTTCTAATCAAAGAAAATATTGCTTTTATGATACAAGATGGGGCTTTCTCTTTATTTTTTGCTAAAATTATTAGTTTTGTAAAAAAATCAATTTTTTGATTACAATAGGACATATATACTCGACCTCCTCTTAAGGATCTTTAATAGCTATTAAACTCTTTACAAGATTGTAATAATTCATCTCGATTTACTTCCACAGAGTTCGTGAAGTTTCATTAACCTTTCAATCAATATACAGAAAATATAAATATTCATCCGTATTCTTAAATGATCTCATAGGAGTCGGTCTGTGGCTCATTCGGTAGAGCGTTGGATTCGTAATCTCGAGGTTCCGAGTTCGAATCCCGCTCTCGGCCGATTGATACAAGCACCACTGTACGTTACATGTGCTTTGTTCACAAACACACTTACGAGCTCCGTCGCTGATTAGCATAGCAATAATAGCATAGCATAAATATAGCGACGTTAAAAAAAAAAAATGATCACATAGATTTATAATCATTTATTTACCAATAATTTAATAAATATATTCATACGATGATAAAACGTGAAAAATATTTCTGAAGAATTTTTTAAAATACAATCTAGAAGGATTCTCCTGAAAACTTTACAGTGCTGTTCAATTCTAAAGCGATCTTAATTGTTCATTAATTGTGAATACGATAAAATTAAGGTTACTATTCCTTAGTAAAACTTAATGAATCAAAAAAGTTCAGAAGGTATCAACGAAAATCATGACAATTTTTTTCATAAGAGTTCACAAAGTTGTATTATGGACTGGTACCAAAAACCGCAAAAAATTAGAAAGGTTCTTTTACATCAGAATCTTTCCAAACCTTAATGTACATGTTCACCGGGGTATTTCACCTGAATACGGAGGACATTTATAACTAATATAGGTAGCTAGGAGAGTTTCCGTAGCCGATGGAGATCCACGGCTCCACCAAAGTTTTTTCTATGTATTTTGGTGCCTTGAACACGAATTTCGAGGGTGGATAGCTGGAAAATAGTTAGGAAAATCTCTAAAGTAAATTTTCTGGTTGTTAATTCTTCGCAGAAAAACATAATTTTTCGTGTTTTTCATCAAATATTAAGTCGAAAATATTCTTATCAATTTTGCCGTACATTGCACCATTTCTCTGTAAAAACATCATAAATATAAAAAAAAACTCATTTTGCCATTTTTAATGATTTTTTTATTTTATTGCACTAATCATTGGTGACCAATATAATTAAGAATTTTTACATTTTAATTAGCTAAAATTATTCTTTAATCCACCAACTGTTGATAAAAAAAGAATGGTTTAGGCTGGTTGCGGTCTTCCTTTAATTTTTCACGAATAATTGAACCGCTTATTCAGAAAGTACCGCGCAACGGTGCTCACATGAAAAAGTCAGGTCGGAAAATAGGGGAGATTGCTATAGTAACATTAAAGTCCACGGTTCCAAAAATTTTTTTTATATATTTTGTCACTAAACATTAATTTAAAGGGGGTGAAGTTGGAAAATGTCCAGGAAAATTTGTATGATATAATTTCCAAAAATTTGAAAAGTCTATTTTTCAAATAAAAAACATTTTGTCGCTTATTTCATGCAATTTTCATGCCAAAGTTATAAAAAAGAATAAGTTTTATAATTTTTTTCAATTTTTCATATTAGAATGAGACTATTGTTACAGTGCAGCAGAGATTAGAATAGGATTTCCTAAAATTTTATTTCATTTGCTAAATTTATGTTATAATTTATAAATACGTTTAATTAATTGTTATTTGTATTTTAATCTTATTACATTTTTTACATGTAGAATTTTTGCTACAAAAACAATATGTACAGTACGCTATTCATTATTTTATGAAGTTTAAAAAACTTGTGTTTTTATAATTTATAAAATTTTTTAACGAAGTACAATTTTTTTCTGTGAACTACTCTTTTACTGTTACATATTTTGTAAAAATATATCTTTTAATAAAAAAAATAGGTATATGATTGATTGAAAATATTAATTTTAATTAATTTAATTTATGTATAACCCTGTTGAAAAAACTCACTGACATGGTAACATTTTTTTTTAACTATTAATAATTAAATTTATTGATTTGTTGATTGTAATTCTTTAATCATTTATTTTATTTCCGCAATTCAATCCAAAATATCCTTAATTTATAATCCTTCAGTTGAAAATTGAGGCAGCACACTAATTATAACACATCCAAAATAATTTATAGCAGCATCATCAGTGTCACAACCAAATTTTAAAATTGCTAAGCATAAACTTTTAAAACGAATGTCAGAAAAAAGTAATTAACATTGTAAAAGAATTTTTTTATTACAGATAACTATTATGGGAAAAACTTTTTTGAAAATAAAATCATATAATCAAATTATCCATCAAAAAGTAAAACTATTCCTTAAAAATCTTTAAGATTTTTATCAGTATTAATATTAGCATTTTTTCCTAAATTAGAATTTTTTTTATTTCAAGTAACATAGAAAAAATAACCTGTTTGTGTAACTGATTAAAAACTGCTCACTTGTTTAAAAAAAATCTGGTGGCACTCATATATATATATATATATATATATATATATATATATATATATATATACCTGTGTGTGTGTGTGTGTGCATGTGCATGAATTGACATAAAATATCCCATGTATATGTATATACATATATTCATGAGCCCATGTGTGTGCGTGCATATGCCTTGACAGGAACAGCCCCATATATATATATATATATATAAAGAAAAATATATACAAACTCAAGTACGTGTGTCATGCATGTAAATTGACATGAAACGTCCCGTGTATATAAACCTGTGTGTATGTGCGCTGTGTGGAATTAACATTAAATATCCCATGTATATGTGTACACAGATATACACACATATATATGTGTATATATATATATATATATATATATATATATATATATATATATATATACATATATATATTTATAAGCCCATGTGTGTGCGTACATGCGAATGGACAGAAACGGTCCCATATATATAAACACAAATTTCAAATACATGTTTAGATGTGTTTGCGTGTTCGAGTTGACAAGATATGTCAAATATATGAAAACCGGTGCGTGCGTGTTGACATGATACGTCCCATATATGTGAACCTAAGGGCGCTTGGATAGGTGTGTTAGAGTTGTCATGAAATGTCCCATATATATAAACCTGTATAGGCGTGGGTAATAATTGACGTGAAAAATCCTATGTATATTAACGTGTGTGTGCATGCATGCAAATCGATATGAAATGTACCATATGTATAAACCTGTGTGTGTGTGCGTGCGTTCGAATTGACATTAAAAATCCCATGTACATTAACGTGTGTGTGCATGCATGCGCAACGACATGTACTGTCCCATATATATATATATATATATATATATATATATATATATATATATATATATATATATATAAAAACCTGTAAACGACATGAAATATCTCATATATATATACCTGTATGTGCGTACGTTCCAATTGACGTGAAAAATCCAATATTTATTAAAGTATGTGTGCATGCATGCGAATTGACATGAAATGTCCCATATATATGTAAACCTGTGTGTGTGCGTTCGAATTGACGTGAAAAATCCTATATATATTAACGTGCGTGTGCATGCATGCGAATCGACATGAAATGTCCCATATATATATACATAAACCTAAGATTAGTAGGATGGGTGTGTGCGTGTTGTCATAAAATGTCCCACATATATAAAAAAGCCTGGCATTATGAGTATGTACGAGTTGACATGAAATGTCCCATATATAATCCTGTGTGTGTGTGTGTGTGTGTGTGTGTGTGTGTGTGCGTGCGCATTGGCATGAAATGTCCCATATATCTAAACCTGTAAGTGCGTGCGTTCCAATTGACGTGAAAAATCCCATGTTTATTAAAGTCTGTGTGCATGCATGCGAATAGACATGAAATGTCCCATATATATAAACCTGTGTGTGTGCTTTCGAATTAACGTGAAAAATCCTATGTTTATTAACGTGCGTGTGCATGCATGCGAATCGACATGAAATGTCCCATATATGTAAATCTAAGGGTACACGAATGGGTGTGTGCGTGTTGTCATGAAATGTACCACATATAAAGAAAACCTGTACTTATGAGTACGTGCTAACCGACATGAAATATTCCATGTATGTATGTATGTATATATATATACATATATATAAACCAAAATATATACGGGTCGACGGGTGCAAGTTGACATGAAACGGAGCATGTATATATATATATATATATCAACTTGTCCGTATGTGTGCGTGTGGGTCGACATGAAATGTTGCATATATATGAGCCTAGGTGCGTATGTATGTGCGCGTCCACATATGTTTTTCTATATACATATATATGATACAAATTCCTTAGTACGTTTAATTAAAAAGGAATTGTAGAATTTTTAATTAAAGCCCTCGAATTCACAAATCATAATCATAACTGACGCTCTTTTAATTCACGATTACATTTTGATTTCTTAATTGAAATTTATTTAATTAAGGATTCCTTTTGATTTCGGAATTAAAGCCCTTTCAATTCACGATTAAATTTTGATTTCTTAATTGAAATTTATTTAATTAAGAATTCCTTTTGATTTTGGAATTAAAGCCCTTTCAATTCACGATTACATTTTGATTTCTTAATTGAAATTTATTTAATTAAGGATTCCTTTTGATTTTGGAATTAAAGCCCTTTCAATTCACGATTAAATTTTGATTTCTTAATTGAAATTTATTTAATTAAGAATTCCTTTTGATTTTGTAATTAAAGCCCTTTCAATTCACGATTACATTTTGATTTCTTAATTGAAATTTATTTAAGTGAGAATTCCTTTTGATTTTTTAATTAAAGCCTTTTCAATTCACGATTAGATTTTCATTTGTTAATTAAAATATTTTTAATTATTAATTTAAAAGGAATTGTTAATTAAATAAAACTTTAATTACAAATTCAAAAATGATTCGTGATTCAAATAATTTTTAATTACTTTTTTCGCAACCTTGGTCCATTATGATTTTCCAGCAACATGGGCTAGTACAAAGTATCATAAAATGATTCTAATTATGTAGATGTATATGTATGTACAGATAAAATATACATAGTTTTTACTAAAGTAATGTACAGTGAATTATTACATTCGCAGACTGCCCTTAATAATTCATCTGCGTAATGGGAATCATTTTACGATACTTTGTATTAGCCCACGTTGTAGAAAAATGAAAATGGATCGCCTTCATAGCCTGTTCGCTGTAAAAACCTAGGCCTCGATTTATTTAATACGATCTTTCATACAGCAAAAGTAAACATTGTTAGAGGTTTTTTTTCGGATTTCGACCGTGTAAGTTGTGGTTTAGGATATCTACGTTTTGTGAACATTACAACGTTTGGTATCTTAAACCACAACTTACACGATCAAAATTTGAAAGTACCCTCTAACAATGACTAACATTCACCGTGAAAGCTTTGAATTCAAACATGGAAATTGTTCTTGTGGTGTTACTAAAATACGAAAAATACATGCAGTGTTCTTATAGAATATTAATACACAGTATTTTCTAATTACAATTAATTCAAATGACGTCATTGAATAATTTAAAACACGTATCATTTCTCATAGTTTTTATAACTATAATATTTTACAAAAAATCTTAATTTTAACGTTACGCTTACATTGTTACATAGCTTCAGTTTTTTCTGAATATATTTACAATAATATTTGCTTGAAATGTATAAATAATTTATAACTCTATTCGAAAACGGCATTCTAGAAATTGAGCTCATAAATCATGAATGAAAAAATGTTCATAAAAAACATACACTCGGCACAACAATTAGAGAATCACCTAAAATTTTCAAAAAAATTTGCATTTTTCAAACAGTTTTAACTCCGTCAATTTTTATCTAAATTATTCCTTTTTTTTAAATTCAAGGTCAAAAGTTCAACTTTTTGACTATCGCATTAAAAATATTATTTAATCAGAACAAATGGCGCTGTTGTCAATCGTTTAAACTTATCAAATTTTGCAACAAAAAAAATTTAACTTTAAACCATTGAATCAGCTTTACAATTGTTAGTTCACTATGTTTTTGAAATAGAATTTGAAAATTTGAGATCTCCTAAAAAATTTAAAAAAAAAACATTGAAATGCAATGATTATTCACAAGCTTATGGGCATTTAAAAAAAAAGAGGTTTTTTTAGTTTTTCGATCATAACTCTGACTGTATTGGTCGAAATTGTTTTTTTTTTATTAAAGCTGGAAACTTTAGCTTTTCGAATCTGTTATTTAAAAGCCTTTTCAGCAATATTGATAAAAAATAAACGCATGAATAAACAACACGAATAAACGTGGAAAACTGCTATACATTGAACAAACTTACGCACTCATGCATAAAAGTGTTATTGTATTGTTTGACACTTGTCAACGCATAGCAAATTTATAAGAAATTATTACAAAAACTTATCTAAGTCTTAACAAAATTAAACTTTAGATTCATACTGATTGCATCACCGCCGGCATTAGCATAACCCAGGATGTACCGAATGGAGGCTGCCCGGTCGGAATTATATCCCTTAATTTTTGTTTTTTTTCAGTTTTGTTTTTTTTGCTAAAGAGGGTTTTAAATAACAGATTCAAAAAGCTAAAGTTTTCAGCTTTAATTAAAAAAAAGAACCATAGTCAGAGTTATGATTGAAAAACTGAAAAAACCTCTTTTTTTTAAATGCCCATAACCTTGTGAAAAATCATTGCATTTTGATGTTTTTTTTCAAATTTTTCAGGAGATTCCAAATTTTCAAATTCTGTTGTAAAAACATCCTGAACTAACAATCGTAAAGCCGATTCAATGGTTTAAAGTTGAATTTTTTTTTTGCAATATTTGATAAGTTTAAACAATTGACAACAGCGCCATCTGTTCTGATTAAATAATATTTTCAATGCAATAATCAAAAAGTTGAACTTTCGACCTTGAATTTAAAAAGAAAGGAATAATTCGGATGAGAATTGACAGAATTATGACTGTTTAAGAAATGCAAATTTTTTAGAAAATTTTTGGTGACCCGCTAATTGTTTTACCGAGTGTATATAAAAAATAAAATTTGAATAAATAAAAAAGTGCTCATTCCTCCATTTTGGTTTTTGTTGGAACTCGATCCTAAATGTGTCTAGAATCATATCCAAAAGGAAAATCTGAGGTGCAAAAACATCACGGTCAAAATTATTCGAGGACCACCATGAATAGCATTATAGAAGAAATCTCTTTTGTCTTTTGTCTTCTTCAGACAACGATTTAACTTTTTACTATTTCTTCAATTCTGTCTGTAAAATTAACTGCCTTTTTTTTGCTGGATTATACTGTACGTTGTACAATTTTTTTTTCTGCATACTAGATAGAGTTACATCTATTTCGCTTAAATTAATTTCTTTTAATCGTGTACAATAATTCAACTGAATCTTTAATTTCTATAAGTCTAGCATAATAGTCTTTATCTATTCCATTTATTAAAATATCATGAATTTTATATCAATATTTTTTTTTCTTTTTATACTGTTAGATAAACTTCCATTTGCTACAATAGTACTATCTACAACATACAGTAAGTTCATCAAACTTAATTCAGACATAAAATAATCCAAAAAGTTTTCAAATTTAGTTTGAGTCGTTAATTTATAATTTATAATCGTTTTTACTGGTCCGTCTTTTCCAGTGAGTCTGGCTTTAATAATTTCTGTCAACTGTTTAGAAACGTTTAAAATACTGTCTTTTTCTTTATTAAGTCTTTTATCGACCTCTATTTGTATTAAACGCGATATTTTTCCAATTTATTTACCGGCCCTAGGAGTTCGTCCAAGACTGTCGACTTTTCCAAACCTTCTGCTTTGAGTTTATAATTTTTAAAACAATGTTTACCTTACATATCGTTTTGCTGTCTTTGGATTTATCTGTTCTTTCTGCCTCGTTACCTGTAGTCATTTTTTGTTTAAATTCCTTCCTTATCGTGTCCAGAAATTGGTTGTTAAAGATTTGCATGGTGTTTCTTTCTTTTATTATAAAAGTCATCAAATCGTCATCTTTTTTCTGCTTTATTATTCTTCTCTTTTCTTCGCCTCTCTTGCTCTTTGCCATTTCTGCCTTAACTGGATTGAGCTTATCTATTAGCTTGTCAAATTCGTCAGATATTTCTGAATCAAAATTATCATAATAATCATGCTAAATCTTACTCTAGTCGTCAATTTTTCTGTCATAATTTTCTATTTGTTTTATTAACAAAACAACAAAATCTTTATTTACAAATATTATTTTTTTTACTTTTTCATTTGATTTTACTATTACTTGTTTATCTGTTGATTTTGCTTTAGTCGTTTCATTTATACTGTTTTCTGTCTCTGTCTTTTTTTTGCCTTTTCAGTCGTATTGTGATGTCCATCTGTCTCTTCTCTGTCTTTAGCTTCGTCTTTGCTCTTATTTTCATCTATTTATCCCATTGTATACATATTGTTCCAATTCATTATTCAATTTTGCTGTCAAACCTTTTATTTGTTTTTGTCTTTCCTTATCTGTTGCTATTAGACCTACGGCAGTTACTTTAACTACAGTTTTCACAGAGCCGTCTTCAAAACAGTCACTTTATTTTGCCTTCTGTTCTGTCTCGACATATAGTCCCTCCGTCTTTTCGGTCTCATTGTTATCGTTAATTCTGTCTTTCCTTTCTTTCTTATCAGTCATGTGGCCACCTGCCGTACAATAAGGCATATATAATCTGTTTTCATTTCTGTAATTGTCCTTATCACCAGGTCAGATTCTTCACTCGTAACGTACTTCTCAACTATGAAGAAATAGTAAACCAATATAAATAAAATTCAAATAATTTTGCCGAACACAAGCAAAACTAGATAATTTACGTTAGAGTCAATTATATATATTATGAGCTTAATAGACCGAACACAAGCCCTTTAAGCTCAATATATCCATCAAAATAAAGAGATACAACCAAGTATGCCGAACACAAGCAATATTAGGTCATTCATATTTACGACAATTAAAGAAAATCATTCTAACATGCCGGACAGAAGTAATGTTAAATGACTCAAATTTGTCAGTTATTTATGTATATTTTTATATCTTATTACTACTTTTATTATATTAAAGTGAAGAATTAAGACTTTTTTTTCTTACGTGAATACCTTTTGCATTCTTGTCACATACATACATACACATACACACGTGCAGCATTAACATGTTCATACACACACATACACATACACATAAATACATACACATACACATAAATACATACACTTACACATACACACATATAAACATATCCAAACACAAACTCATATACACACTCACACATACACAATATTTGTCACTTCATCCCTCCATCTGAGTCTCTATGTCTCTGACTGTGTCCGATTCCCTGTCTCCGTCTCTTTGTCTCCGTTTTTTCATCTTTGTCTTTTCGTTTTCGTTCCTTCGTCTCCGTATCTCCGTCTCTCCGTCTTTGTTTTTCCGTCTCCGTTTCTATGTCTCCGTCTCCGTCTCTCCATCTCCGTCTCTATATCTCCGTCTCTCCGCCTCCGTGCCTCCATCTCCGTTTCTTCGTCCCTCCGTCTCCCTCTCCATCTTCATCTCTTCATCTTCATCTCTCCGTCTCCCTCTCCGTCTCCGTTTCTCTGTCTCCGTCTTTCTGTCACCGTCTCTTCGTCTTCGTCTTCGTTCTTCCGTCTTCTTCTCTTTCTTTCCGTTTTTCCGTCTTTGTCTCTTTGTCTCCGTTTTTTCGTGTTTGTCTATTTGTCTCTATTTCCCTGTCTTCGTCTCTTTGCCTCTGTTTATCTGTCTTTGTCTCTTTGCTTCCGTTTCTGTCTCTTTGTCAGTTTCTCCATCCCTCCGTCTATGTCTCTCCGTCTCCATTCTTCCGTTTTCGCCTCTCCATCTCCTTCTTTCCATCTCTCTGTCTCCGTTTGTTCGTCTTCGTTCCTCTGTTCTGTGTCCCATTTTCTCGTCTCTGTTTTTTTGTCTGCGTGTCCATCTTTCTATTTTCCTTTTCATGATATCGTTCCATGACTCCGATGCCGCCCTTTGACTCTGTTTCTTTGCTTCTGTTTTTACACACGTACGTCTACCCATTGATGCTGATGTTTTCGTTGATGATGATGATGATGATTATGATGATGATCATGATATGTTTATTGTTTAATGAATTTCAAATTTCACGTTCCGTCCCAGATCTGTTTATAGGACTCATCAGTAAAGCTTTGTGAGAGAAGGCAATCTAAATAAATAGCCATTATTATAGTTTATTCTGATTGAAAAAAAGTTTTCAGCTCAATATTTTCACTTCTGAACTTATATTTGTAAATAATTAGAAACATTTTGAAAAATCATCAACTAAAGCTTTTATTGAGGCCGCATTGAGGTTCGATTCTCTAGCGATTATTTTTAATTATATTTTCTTGTATTATTTGATTTATTTAGATTGTCTTCTTTATTATAACAGATTCTGCTTTATACGTTACTTCATATAATAATTTCAGTACTTTTTTGCTTAGCGGTAAGATTAATATTCGCGTTCCTTCAATTACCCAGCGCTTACAATAGCAGTCGTGTTATTTTTAGTATACAACGTTTACAATAAAAGTCTCGTTTTATGAATAACACCGTGCTTACATTGGCGGTCGAGATCCTTTAATTAAACAACGTTCAAAATAGCAGCCGTGAATATTTAATTACACAGCGCTTACAATAGCAGACACGTATTTTTAACCACACAGCACTCAAAATAGCAGCCACGAATTTGTAACTACACAGCGCTCACAATAGCAACCGTGAATTTTTAATTACATAGCGCTTACAAAAGCAGCCGCAATCTGTTATTACACAGCGTTTACAACAGTTGTTGTTTTTTAACTACACAGCATTTACAATTGCAGCCGCGTTTTTTTAACAACACAGCGCTCGAAATAGCTGCCGCGAATTTTTAATTACACAGCGCTTACAATTGTTGTTGCGTTTTTCATCTTTAGCTCTTCAAATAGTAGCTGCATTTTTTAAACCAAATAGTGCTCTGCAAATCAGTCGCGAATTTCTAATTACACAGCGCTTACAGAAGTTTTAGCGTTTTTCCCCATCACAGCACTTAAAATAACGACCAAGTTTTTTTCAACCACACAGCATTTTAAAAAGCAATCGCGTTTTTCCAATGGCACAGAACTAGCTATAGCAGCCGTGATTTTTAACCACACAGCGCTAAACTCAACTACATAATTTTTAATTTTTTTATATTTAATGTTATATTAGAGTTTCAAATATGTTTGATTTTATTTTCTTATTCATTATATTTAATTTTTGTATTCTGGTTTTATAATATTTCTTTGTAAACAATGTTAGTATGGACCATTTTATCTTTAACTTTTCTTGATTTTTCTGTTAAAATTTTCAATTTTTTTCTATTAGTTGTCTTTAGAAGAGCCACGTATAACTGCCCATGACTAAAAATTGGTAATGGTAAATACACTCCTACTTTTTAAAATGATTGTCCTTGCGACTTATTAATAGTCATTGCATAAGCAAGTTTTACAGAAAATTGTTTTCTGGTTAACTGGAATGGCTGTTCATCATTTGCTGATAAGGTCATACGTGGTAAGAAAATAGTGCTCCTTTTTTCACTCCCTGTTAATATTTGCGCAATAATAGTAAATTGTTTTAATTTCCTTATTACTAATCGGGTTTCGTTACAAAGTCCTTCATTTAAATTAACATTCCTTAGAAGCATTACTATAGCTCCTTTTTTTAAATATAATCTATGTAGAGGTAAATCGTTGGGCGTTAAAGATTTTCAAAATCCTGTTGGCAAAATTACTTCTAAACTTCCGTCACTTACATATTTTGACCGTAAATTTTATCAATTAGATTGCCCTTTCACAATATTTCTTTTGGAATTTGTATAACTTCATTTCCGTTTTTATATTTTAAGTGAAAGTTACCATTTCCTATATTGAGTAACCAATTTTAAAATTTATCATCTGATTCCGATAAACGTTTATTTTCTTTTAACCTTTTAAGGACGGGACTGGTCGATATTTTAACCACTCAAGTATCATAATATTTTCGAGTTATTTTGGAGATAATATAATTTTTTGGATATAAAAAATATTATGATGATTGAGTAGTCGAAATATCGAACAGTCCCGTCCTTAAAAGGTTAAAGACATACATTAAAAATGTTACCATAAATAGCTTTTTTTACCCAATTTTCTACTATCTGTGTTCTATTTTCATGTTTTACTATTCGCAATGTTTGTCTAAAATAACCTGATATGATGAATGTTTTCTCTTTAAACGAATAATTACTATCACATACATCTTTAAACATGCGATTGACGGCTTCAAAAGCGTATTTTGATGTCATTGTGATTTCATCTCAGATAACAATTGATACATTTTTCATTTTCATACCTATTTCGCTGTTTGCACTAATATCACATATTGTGTCTTCAGATATGTTCAACGGTAATTTAAATGCGGTATGTACTGTCACACCGTCTTGTAATAAATTAGCCACTATACCTGTCCATGATACAACTAAATAGTTAATTCCATGAATTTTTTGATGAGTTATAATTGTATTTAGTACAGAGCTTTTACCACTTCCACCTGGACCGTCTAGATATATATACTTTTTAGTGCAGTTTGTATTTAATGAATTCATTACTGTATTAAAAATAGTCCTTTAAGCATATGTTAGAGTATTAATAATTGACCCAATAATATTAATATTATTTACTGTACTATATTCAATTTCGTTATTTTCAATATAGTATTCTGAAGTAGGTAAATCAAAGTCACTGAATTGGAATCCATTATTAGTTAAAATATTATTATTTATGCTTAATGCATATTCTTCACCTTTTTATTTATTTATTTTTGGAGGATAAAATTTGGAGGATTTTATATTTTTCATATAATTCTCGAGCATTAACTGGATTGTGAAATGTACAAATATAACCGAATGATTGACGAAGAGCTTCTGGAAATTGGAATTTACATGATTCTTTTAAACATTTATCCCATTCAGCATCGATTTTAATTAAATTATTTTAATTTCTTGCTTTTGCGACTTCAAAGAATGTTGGGTATGTAATTCCATCAAAAGTTTTTCAGCTTTCAAAAGATGTTGGCGCTTTAAAGTGAAGCAGAAGTAATCTTAAAAGGAATCTTTCTCTTTGCTTTGAATTAACTAAGTACATTCTGGTTTGAATAGGTTTCATAGTTTTTATTCTTTTCGTCCATGTTTTATGTATTTGATTAAGAACATAATTTTGCGGTATATCAGAACGAAGTAATTATGTACCTCTGGGTCACTTTTATTAAGTTCAAACCACGCTGTTAGTGTTGTATTAACATTTTTCTAATCAATTTCGTGTTCGGATCCTTCTTTAAAATGCACATATTGTTCATTTTTATTATGAACGACTAATCTATAAATTGCATGTGAAAGTTCACTAATATTATATTCCAATATCCTATGCATAGCTTCTGGCGGGCAAACGTATCTTGTGTTTATATATTGCTTAATTTCATCATAAAACATATAAATCATTCGTTTCATCCGTTTCATCGTTAGTATTACTTTCAGTATTTATTTCACTTGTTTTCATTCCTATAAATGCACAATGTTTTCCTTCAAAGCAGTATTTAAATAAGTATTTTATAGCTCCTATTGTTGAACATGATTCAATATCAATATGAAAGTTAAACTTTAGTAATCAATACGGGTTATAAGAAACCACAAATCTATTGTCTGTCCACTTGTTTTTTTGTGTATAATATCTTATTTTTATTATTTCTTTGTCGATAAATAGAATAACCATTTGTCATTATTGAAGTTTCATTAAATAGATTCTCTATCCATACAAGGTGAGTTTTTAATTCGACCTTCACAAGGGCCATGGATCATAAATTGTTTAACTATTTCATATAATCTGGAATTCTCATTTTTATTCGAAATTTCAGCCACTATAAATTTATCAACGTCATCACTACTGTAAATTTTATTATCTTTACTTAAAAATATTAGCATATAAGCATGCGGTAATCCTCTTGTTTTAAATTCTACTACGTATGAATATGCAATGCATTTTCCCAAAATAAGTTTTTTAGAAATTTGTTCTATTAATAGTTTTAATTTTTGATAAAATACTTCAACAACAATATCTGGTTTATCTGTTACTTCTTCAATTTGTCCTATATTATTTGTAATTTCTTCCCTTTTCGGATTGCATGTCATAGTAATGAGAAAATCTGGTTTTTCAATTCTTCGTACTAATGTCATGGGATCAAGAAAATTTTGATTTAAGGAACGCGGACTTCCCGTAAAAGTTGATGGTAATATAAATATTTTTCTCATACTATAAATGTCAATAATAATTATTAATACATATCAACCAATTTAATATTAATAAAAAAGTGTTTGCTTTTCAATCCCGGAACATAAAACCTCTATTCCCAACATGTTCAATGAAGAACTCAACTAGTAAACTTGCTAGATGGGCATTGGAACTTCAAGCTCATAGCTTTGAGGTTGAACACAGGAAAGGCAGCCTCAACCTCGTGCCAGACGCATCATTTCTTTGAAACATGAGACTTTTAAATTAAAAAATAAGTGGTCACTAAGCGCAAACCCCGTTCCTCGAGATCTCCAGGCACGAGCTCTAACTACTGAGCCAGTGCCGCACTGTTATTTACACGCTAAAATCATACATATAACGGCTTTCGTCCGTATCGTTGGTATCTTTATGGAATAATAACATGTGGATGAAAATCCACCAAGTTACAATCCTCCCACCACACGAAAGCACGCGGTGGAGCCGATACTTTCGTAATACGCACTGGAAGTTAGGCTCCTAAAGTGGATGGATACTGGAAGGTCGTTACAAGTGGCGTATTTACACTGCTGCTGCTGCTTTTTCTTCTCTAATGCGGCTTTCCTGTTCCGCTACTTCGGCTACTTCTATTTGCTTAATGCGGCTTTCCCGTTCCCCTACTTAGGCAACTTCTATTCACCTCGCTCTGCTAATTCTATTGGTAACAACTTAATACTAAACACTTAACACTAACACTTAAAATGTTATATGTTTGCTCCTGTGAGTTATTACGTTGGGCGCCATGAAAACATAAGACTTGTGAATTGAAAAACAAGCGGACACCGAGCGCGAGTCCCGTTCCTTGAGATCTCCAGGCATGAGCTCTAATCGCTGAGCCAGTGCCACACTGCAATTTACACGCTTAAATCATACATATAACGACCTTCGTCAGTATTGTAGGTATCTTTATGAAATAATAACATGTAGATGAAAATCCACCATGTCACACTGTATGTATGAGGATGATGAAACATCCGTGGAATCAATAACTTGGTCATCAGGGACAGAAAACCCTTCACAATTGTCCTCGAGTAAATTTGATCATGAAGTTTTTGCACCTCAAATTTATTTATTCTCATCTTTCAAGATCTGTTTACAAGATAGATAGAATGCATTCTAATTAGGCAGGCAAATGCCAAAAATATAATAAAAGTGTTGAGAGAAAGATCTTGACGCGATTTGGATCAGCAGAAGTATTCCTTTCAGACAATGGGTCTGAATTTAAGAACAAGTTTGTAGATAAGTTTTTAATAATCGCAAGGGTGTATCATTGAACTACACCGCCGTATCGTTCCCAGGAATACCCTATGGAGGGGGTAAATAGGACAACAAAAACAATGATAGTGTGTTACATCCGCGAAAAGCATAGTTTGTGGGCTGAAACTGTGCCAGAGATCGTGTTTACATTGAATACGGCGACACAAAGCTCCACAGGCATAAGTCCCGCTATGTTGAACTATGACAGGCAATCTTAGTCACCTGGTTCGGTTCAAAGACAACAATAGCTGGCAGCAGCAGAGAAAATGACCAATGAAGTGAGACAAGCGTGGAAAAAAGAATGGGAAATCTACCACGTTTGTTTGAATATGCTGCTGACTGTGCCAAAGCCCAACAAGCCAGCCAGGCTCGATATCATGATGCAAAAAAAAAGATCTTGTACTTCTAAAGTAGGAGATTTCGTTTAGAAGAGGAGCAAGGTCCTTTCTTCCGCAGCACAAGAAATTGCTGCAAAATTATCATCAAAATACGCTGGATCATACGTATTTACCGAAGCTGAAGGTTTGAACGTTCACAACATGTTAAATGTTGAGGGTGTAATCGATGAAAATATCCACTTTAAACATTTAAAGGAATACGTTCCAGGTAAACACGCAAAAGATGACGAGAAAAGTCCACAACCAACGATTGAGGAACAAGTGACGGGCGACCCACCCAGCGTCAATGATGCGGCTGTAAGCGGGGAGCAAGCGAGTGTGGGCACACCGTCGATGCCACAGTGTGCACGAGCAAAAAACATGAGAGTTTGCGCGCAAAAAAGAAAAGGGGTAGGCCAAGGATGGCAGTCTATTTGGTAAAGAGACCGAACATAAGATATAAGCTTCAACTCTTGGTTAATTCCACAAAAACCCCGGCGCAGCAAAAGCGTGGTTAACCGAATGGGTCAACGAAGAAAGAACATACCAACCGAAGCGTCTACTCACCGCGAAGAACGCGTGGCAAATCGAAAAGAGACTAGCTAGTACCAAATGTGATCCAAACCCCTTTTGTTTATTTCAGATGAAGACTTCGATCGTGACTTTCTCATCAAAAGATATTTTGGGACTCGAGGACCTGTTTATGCAGGATGAACCGTTCGATTATGCCGACAGTAAATAGTTGATTATCAATGCCTTCCACGCCATGGAGACATATATGGCAAATGAGCAAGAGCTTGAAGGGGCAGTTAAAGCAGAGCGAGTGAACGGGCCTCAGCAGACCATCGAAGAAATAATAGAGGCCAACGCTGGGAGAATGGACTGGAGCCCTAGGCAACATCAAGAGCCGATCTAATTCCGCTGCCAACATCAGGTGAATCCGATGGTCAGTAGGTTCCTGGACCTATAGTAACGCAACAGTCTGACCAAAGCCAGAAAATGGAGGAGTTGCAGCCAGTATCTTCTCTGCGACGACCTAGCCAAAGTCAGAGCACTACCAGTTCGCAACCACCATAAGAGTCACCGACCGCAACAACATTGGAGGAAGAGTTGGTTGACGCGAAATGATACAAGGCTAAGTCAGTCCTCATAAGTGTCCGCCGAACGCGAACGTGATGAAGCGTTTTCTATATGGAACAGTCTCTACAAACAATACCCCGACGCCACCATATATTCAAGAAAGTTTCAAGAACGAAAGGCGCCGTGTAAACAAGAAGTGTTTTATGTGACAGAGTGGAGGGTTCAACGTACGGCACGCCGTAAACGCGAAGCCGAAGAGAGACAAAGCACTGAGGAACTTTGACGAGAATTTGGTCGTGCTCGTTGTGAGAAAGAGGCAAAGGAGCGTAAAACTCGAGAAGCGGCCGCTCACTTCGAGGATTTGAAGAAGCTGGGGAATCTGCTGATGACCCGCCACGATCGTCACATCGCTCAACATCAAAGGATAGGTCCAGGAAACGGTCAAGGTTACGATCATCAACAGGCAACATCAGCACCGCAGAAGATCCTTGACCGGCAGAACCAAGGCAAAATCGGTTCTGATACTGGCGCGAAGAGAGTCAGGGATGATTTCTTGGGGCTTATTTTTAATCCATACATAGCCTTTTTCAATTTACATACCGTTTTACTTTTTATTTCATTATTTACCTCTAATCCTTCTGGTATCTCCATATATATTTCTTCCTCTAATTCTCCATTCAAAAATGCTGTCTTTACATCTAGCTGACATGCATATAAATGATGTTTGTTTATTATGGTCAATATTGATCGAACAATTGACAATCTTGAAAATCGAGTGTATGTTTCTTTAAGATCATATACATTTTTATCCTTGAAACCTCTAATAACCAACCTTGCTTTACGTGGCTTTGATCCATCTACCTCTAATTTTGTTTTAAAAACCCATTTTGAATCTATTATATTAGCCTTTTTACTATCTAACATTGTTTCTGGTCTCCTTACTAATTCCCATACTTTATTATTATTCATGGATTCTAATTCTTTTTTTATTGCTCTTAGCTATTCTTCTTTTTCTTTAGTCATCATTGAATATTTGAATGATAATGGATCTTTATGTAGAGAAGATAAAAGAATGTGTCCCAAATCGTCTTCATGGATTTGTTTTTCAATTTTATTTAAACTTTTGTTGATTGGCTTGGTCATAAACTCGTTCGTGTGATTAAAATCATTAACAAAACTTATATCTTCAATTGGCCTTTTAGTAGAAATATTTTCATTTTTTAAATGATCTAATTTTTTCTTAGCTTTACTTCTAGTTATGGGGCCTTTATTTTATTTATACTCAGCAATTTGTTTTTGTATCTGTTGTTTAATTATTTGTTTTTTCGGTCTTCCTCTTTTCTTTGGCATTTCCTCTTTAATTAACTCTACCACTTTATCTGGCTCGATATCATCTTCAATTTCTTTTAACCATTCCTAATTATTTGTTTCTACCTGACTTCTTTTATAAACATCTTTGTAAACCATTTTTTTATTAAACTTCACATGTCGAGATTCCATAAACTTTCTTGCACGTGGATGCCAAAGTATGTAACTCGTAGGTTTATATCCAACTAATACAGCTTTGATGGCTCATTAAGTCAAGTTTCGTATTTGGTTTAGGAATTTTAATATATGCGATACAGCCAAATCTTCATAATTGGTCAAAATGACAATTTTTATTTGGTGCAAATTTATTTAAATGGATTGCATAATTTATCGTCTTATGTGGAGTTCTATTGTAGGCATGAACAGCGACATCCAGTGCTAATTCCGACATGCTTTTGGGTAATTCTGAATCAAACATGTATGCTCTTATTTTTCTTCGGATCTTTCGGCTAATCCATTATGTGTATGGTGGGGAGAATTCTGCTTCTATCTTTTCTTTAATCATAATTTCTTGAAATTTTCCTCCTGTAAACTCTGTTTCTTGATCTGCTTTGATGTAGCAGACTTTTTCGTCTTTACTTAATAGATTTCTAACAAAGATCAAATAATTTGCTAAGGCTTCTCCTGATTCATCTCTTGTTTTCAATGCATATGTTTTAGCTAATCTAGAATAATCATCTATAAAAGTAATTATAAATCTCTTAAGAGGCGGTCGGAACCAAATCTGTGACTTGCGGTATATATCAAGTCGGCATTTTTCGCTTTACGATAATATTTTGTATATTTTTATGGCTTAAACTATTTCAAATTATTCTTTATATACATGACTAGAGGAAATAACTATATTTTTACCATATGAATAAGTAAATAAATTATTATAAGCATTTATTACAAATATCTAACTGACTTGACATATACCGCATGCAAAAAACTGTCGTGTCGATTGTTAGGTGGCATTTTTCGCTTTATAACAATATTTTGTATATTTTTGTGGCTTTAACTATTTTAAATTATTCTTTATATACATGACTAGAGGAAATGACTATATTTTTACCATATTAATAAATAAATAAATTATTATAAGCATTTATTACAAGCACCGAACTAAGTCACCGATTTGGTTCCGACCGCCTCTTAAGTCCTGGATATGATGTAGGTTTTATTGGACCCATGATGTCCGTATGTATAACTTGCAATGGCCTTTGCGCTTTATCTCTAGTTTCTTTAAAAGGCAGTTTATCTATTTTAGCCATTTTACAGATTTCGCAATCTTGAATAGATGGGTTGTTGAAATTAACTTTTTCTAATCTATTATCTATTTTCTGTAATTTTTCCAGGTAATTAATAAATGCATGTCCTAGTCGAATGTGCCATAACATTGCCTCATTTTGCTTTATAAACTTTCGTGTATTCTTCAAGTGGACTTCTCATAAACAGTTCTTCTATATCTTCAAACGTTTTTAAATCATCTGTTTGAATCACGTATTTATTCACTGGACTATTATCTGTACTTATATTTTCATTGTTCGCAATCATGATTTCCTCTTGATTCTTCCTCCCAATCGCAGAACTGATATTATTTAACTCTTTATTTACTCCCTCCGAAACTAATACCTCGTTATCATCAGCTTCTATCTGCGATTGATGTGGAAATTCATGATGCAAAATTACTCTTGCCTTGCAACTATGATTTTTATATAAAAATTCTTTACCATCATCAAACTTATTCTTTTTCACTTCAAAACGTATAATCCAGTTAGACTTGTTGTACGACCCGTCAAATATTGTTTTATCTGTCTATTCATTATATAGTCTAAGAATTTTTTCATCCATATAAATGCTCAGACCTGCTTCTGCTAGTCATCTTAGTGATAATAGATTTTCAGAAACATCTTTAGCTGCAATTACATCATTTAACTTAATGACTTTCTTATCAGGTGCAACTGTTTGTAATAGAAGATCACCTTTTCCATCTATAACTATGTCGGCAAATTCATTTTTATTTGCACTTCTAATAATGCCATTCTCACACTTCTTAAAATCAGTTAAAATTAAAGATTTACTTATTACATGAACGGTTGCTCCTGAATCAGCTATGAAATTTATATATTCTTTTGAATCATATGAATTTTTAATGTACTCACTCTTACCTTTTATATTTTTCGGTTGCTTGAACTTCCCTTGGTTTATTTTTGATAAGTTGCTTGATACTGCTGCTCATCTTAATTTTTAATTAAAATTTTTATTTTCTCTTTTGGTTATTTTTCCTCTATTATTTATTTTGTTAAAAATCCTTTGTTGAGGTTGAAAGCTGTTATTCTTCCTGATTGCAGATCCATTCAAACTTCTATTTTCTTGATTAGATTTAAGATACCTTCTATTTCTGTGTCATTTATTTTGATCATTATCTATATTATCTTGAGAATTGACATAGGAACAATCTTAGCTTTTATGGTTTTTTATGTCTCGACATTTATAACAATACCATCTATTACTTGTTTTTGAATAACAGTCATTTGCCCAATGACCGATTTTATTGCAACGATGACATCTTTTATTTTTATTGTATTGCGTAATTACTCTTTGAGCTATATGTTCCTCTTTGTCTTCGAATTAAATCTGCACTTCTTAGCTCGGGTGTTATTGGCGAAACGGCTTGATAGAATGCTGCTCTTATTTCTTGATCTGTCAGTGGTATAGAGTCTTCAAAAGTTTCATATACTCTTATAATTGATTCAAAGCGTTCACAAAAATCATCAAATTTTTCATCCTCTCTCATTTTTATTTGGTATAGCTGGGCTCTGACTGAAGTGTGCGTGACGTTTGTTTCAGTCTTTTTATATCCTCTTAACTTTTTGAAGATTTCTGCAGGTTCTTTTAAATTAACTATCCTCTTATAATAAGTTTCATTCAGATGATTGATGATTATATCTCTAACCAGATTTTTCCTCTTGTCTGCTTGAATCCCTGATAAATTTTCAGGAGTTTTTACATTAGGATCAATTAAATCCATTAAATCATTGCTAATTAACTCCGAACTTAAATAATCCATCCAAAGATCGAAATTTGATTTTTGAGAAAGTTTGTAATCCCTTTTGATAATTATTTTTGATTTGTAAATATCATCTTCTAATTTTTTAGATAATTTTGCAGTTGCTCCAATGTTGTTTTTTGTATTAACATTTTCTTGATTATTTTGGGTTATAGAATCTTCTAAACTGTTTTGAATTATAGGATTTTCAGAATTATTTTTAGAAACTTTGCTTGTTGTCTCTAATAGTTGAATTTTCAATCTTTTTGTTTCTAAATTAGCTTCAGACTCTCGCTATTTGGCTCATCATATTTGTTAGTTGACTCATGACTTCTTTTGTTAATTCTAATATCTCTTATTGCATCCTTGCAGTTGACTCTATACTGTTAGCAGACACAACGAATTTATCCACAATCATTTGTAATTTTGAGGCTATCTCAACCTGCCCATCTCCATTCATTTTTTCTATATTTGTAGTAACTGGTTTCATTATTGCTTTTGTGTTTTAAACACTTACAGCATTCGTATTATAAATTGAAGAGCCTCTGACCTCACTCTTATTATTTGATGAATCTGTGAAATTAAATTCTAAATTATTACCTGAATTTTAATCAAATATTATGTCAGGCCCGACCATCTAACTCTTTATTCTTTTCGAGTTAATTCTAAATAATTAAATTATATAACTATAAAAATTATAACTCTCTATTCTTTCGGAGTTAATTGTACACAATTAAATTATATAACTTCAAAAATTCTAAATCTTTATTTCACAAAATTCAGTCAAAATTCTCAAAATTTATTTAATAATAAATTTTTTCTTATTATTTTAAAATATTTAAATGTTTATTCGACAGAGTGGAGGTATGTGTAACATATGTGCGGGTACGGCTGTGAAAAGAAAGAGCTTGCCTATGCGTCATAGACAAAACAAATAGTTTCACTTCTTTGGTGCTTAATCTTTCATTCTAAATATTCTTTCACTCATTGTATTCTAAAATATTATTAATTAATTTTTTCTTTTTTTTTCTCTCATCAACAATGACCATCCTTTTTTTTCTCCTCTTTGATGATTTTTATTTCAATTGAATACATTCAATCGAATCTTTATTAAAAACGGCCGCATATTTTTTTATTAAGAAAACTTAAGATATTTTATTTTTTCAATTAATTAATAATCTTTATTGAATCACCTCTAAAATATATGCCTTATTAGTATTTTGTAGTTTTTACTCTTAGTTTTTAAAACAGTACAGATTGTGTATCTTCCACCCGTTATTTGGAAAACTTGTGGCGCAATGGAAGCGTGCCCTGAATAACCTGATGGATATATGTGGGTTATGAAATAACTATACACAAACACTGTTACTGTTACTCTTAATAATCAATATATTGTCCAGCAATGATTAACACTCAAAATACTCTTTGAATTCTCAAGAACTCAGTTTACTCAATAAAGGCTACAGAGAGAATGACCATAGGGCTTATGACGCCTATAACTCATAGTATCAGAAAAAAGACAAAAGGGTGGGGAGAGTAATAAGGCAAAGCAAACTTTACAATTGGGTATAAAAATAAAATTTAAAAAATTGAAAATGAATCTCAATTTTTAAATTGTTGTAACTCCGTCAATTTTATACCTTTTTGGACGTTTTTTTAATGAAAATGTGCGAAATCCAGTTAGTTTCAAATGCCATTTCGATGTTTGTGATACAAGTAAATCTTTCTAAGTTATTCATGAAGAACAAGTCAAAGCGATTTTTTCCAAATGAAATTTTCTCAAAAACTATATTTTTTTTTAATTTGTATATGTTTTTATACATAAAAAATACTTACTTTTTAGGATAGGTGAGAATATGCAATTTTGCCTTATTGATTTTATATTTTCCATTTTAAATCATTGATACCATGGCGCATCATGCCATTTTTTTCACGCTTTTTTTAAGCTCGCTTTCACGTCTGTTTGTCTGTCTGACTGTAATTAAATCTTGCACGCTCGATTTGAGGCACTTTTTGTCGATGGAAATTTCTGAAATTTGGTAAAGACGTTGGTCTCTGATGACAATACAATAATCCGTTGTCTAGGTCGATGATGACGGGTGTGCAAAGTCATCTCCGAGGAAGTAAAAATGGAAAGGCTTTCTCTGGGTCGAGGCGAGTTTAACGGGAATTTGAGAGAGAGTGAGAGAGAGAGGGAGGGAGAAAGAGAAATGGATAGAGGAATGGAAGGGAGAGAAGGTGTTAGCAGCGGGGTATAGGGGGTTAGGGAGAGAGGGGGTTCTAAAGAGGGAATAGAGAGAGGAGGGAGAAAGAGAAATGGATAGAGGAATGGAAGGGAGAGAAGGTGTTAGCAGCGGGGTATAGGGGGTTAGGGAGAGAGGGGGTTCTAAAGAGGGAATAGGTATTAGGGGAGGGGATGTGTTGGGGACAGAAGGTAGGGGAATGGACTAGCGGGGAATAAGGGATAGGAGAGTGAGTGTAGAAAAGGTATTAGAAATAGAGGATGGGGGAATTTATTTCATAAATTATTTGGAAATAAAAATTATAAATAAAAATAAGAAATTAATAAGGAAAAGAAAAAAATCACTCATAGAAAATTCAATTTTAACTAAAAGGTAAAAATTAAAAATTATAAAAAAAAACATTTTAAAAACATACTTTTTAAAAGTATAATAATGGAGAAAATTCACTAAAAAGTATAAAATAAATTAATTAACTCCGTTAAAATTACTTTTATATTGTCAATTGCAATAATTAAGAGAAATTCTTACAACAAAAATTAAAAAAAAAAGTGTGGGCGCTGTAATTTTTCCGAAAATCTTCTTTTCAAGAAATTATTAAAGATAGTAATGAAATAATTATTAGATTTACTGAAAATTAACGCCCAAACTTTTCTTTTTAAATTTTCGTTGTAAAATTTTCTCTTAATTATTGCAATGAACTGTATAAAAGTTATTTCAAGGAAGTCAATTGATTTATTTTATACTTTTTAGTGCATTTTCTCCAATATTGTATTTTTGAAAAACATGTTTTTAAAATGTTTTTTTTTTAATTTTTTCCTGCTATTACGTTTTATTACAATTCGATTATGCTTTTATTTAATAATGTATCAAAAATATTAACAAAAATATTTAAAATAAACCTTCAATCAAATTTTTTCATAAATTAGAACCAAAGTTATGACGATTTTGAGTTGATAAAAATAGAAATTTCTTTTCGTTGAAAATTAAAATTTTTTATTCAGTTCGAATTTTGTGCCTACGATTTAAATTCAGTTTGTAGGGAATTGACATATGCTACCGCTAGGTGGCGACGATTTGCTTTTTACATTCTTATTAATGACTTGACGTATTAAAGTATTTAAGACGAGTTAGATGGAAAATAAAATTGCCTAACAAAAAATTTTTGGCTCTGTTGAAGAACTAATTTATAATTATGGTATCATTAGTTGTCAAGACTAAGTGTAAGGATTTCAAAAAAGAGCACAAAAAAGTTGTTTACGATTGCTCCAAAAACTTGTTTAGAAAATTAGGTTATCTAACGGAGTCTTTGAAGCGCTTGTATCCGAACACTTCTTTTTCTAGAGAGCATAAAGTATGTTCTTTGTGTTACATAATATTTTTAAATGAAGTGAAATTTCATCTACTTCAACCAGTCAACAATCTTTGGAAGAAGTTTTTTATAGTGAGGCTTTGGTAGAACAGTTCAATCAAACTTCAAGTAATTTAGAATTAAAAATTTCACCAATCAAAATGCTTTAGAGTATCAATGTAAAGTTGCGAAAATCGTATGCTTTTCGAAAAAAAAACAAATGAACGATGTATTTGATTCACAAATACCAAGTAAAATTATGAAAGCCCACGATATAACGGATTTGCCCACAATAAATGAAAATAATGAATGTGAAATATGATAAATGGCTCGAAAATATTAAAATTGCTTTAGATAATTGTTCAAATTTTCAATATATTAATCATATCTTTCATGCTTCGTAGATGGGTAAAATTCAAAAAGTTGTCAAAATCATGTTTTTTAAAAACTAAAAAAAAAATTCCTAAATTTTACTTGATATTTTTTAATATGTTTATCAATACTATAAATAAGAAGAAAACAATAATGGGCGAGCTGTATTTCAGTTTTGGAAATATAACATGTGTAAATGTAAATAAACTTATAAAGTGTGACACGAGGACATTTTTGTTTATTTTTCTTATTTATTCCGTTAAATTAGTCATTTAATTAAAGTTTCAATGGTTGAACAAGTTGATTAAGATTGTTACTAGCTAACTGTTGGGTTTAGACACGTACATATTATTTACATAAAAAGTTATTATGTATAAACACTTATTTTCAATTTTTTGAATTTCACCCAGATATTCATAATTTTACTTGGTATTTGTGAATCAAATTCATTGTTCATTTGATTTTTTTTCGAAGAGCATAGGATTTTCGCATCTTTGTATTGATACTCTGAGGTATTTTGGTTGGTGAAATTTTTAATTCTAAATTATTTGAAATTTTATTGAACTGTTCTACCACAGCCTGACTATAAAAACTTCTTCTGAAGATTGTTGACTGCTTGAGGTAGATGAAATAGGTGTATTTTACACTTCATCTATAAAAATTCTGTAACATGAAAGACATACTTATACTTTCTAAAAAAAGGAGTGTTTGGATACAAGCGCTTCAAAGACTCCGTTAACTCACCTAATTCTCTAAACGGATTTTTTGAGTAATCGTAAACAACTTTTCTGTGCTCTTCTTTGAAATCTTTGCACTTAGTCTTAAAAACCAGTGATGCCATTATTATTAATTAGTTCTTCGACTGAGTGAAAAAAAAATTTTTTGTAAGGCAATTTTATTTTTGATCTTACTTGTCTTATATACTTAAATACGTCAAGTCTTTAATAAGCAGCAAAAAGCGTATTGTCGTCACCTAACGGTGGCATATGTCAATTTCCTACAAACTTAATTTAAATCGTAGGCACAAAATTCAAATTAAATAAAAAATTTTAATTTTCAACAAAAAAAAATTTCTATTTTCATAAACTTAAAATTAGGGCTGCCAACTGGATCCGGATTTTCGAGTATTTTAAGATTCGGATATCCGAAATTCGGATAGATTCGAATCTCAGATTCGTACAATTCGGATCTCACGGATCCAATATCCAGATCTCACGGATCTTACGGATCTCAGATCCGGATCTTACGGATCTCACGGATCTCACGGATCCAAGATCCGGGTCTTTCGGATCTAAGATCTAAGTCTTTCGGATTCAAGATCTGAGATCCAGATCAGCGTTAGTTAAATCAATGTTTAAGTTATACATACGTTAATAATACAGTCGACGCTCCGACTTTTTAACTTATAAAAATGGATGTGAATGTTTAATGTTTTTGTTTAAAATACATCAAATGTATATTGAAATAAAAGGTAACAAAAAAAATATAATATTGCATAGTTCTCATTTATATTTATTATAAAAAATATAAAAATTAAACTAGATATTGTGACGTCATAAACGTGTTTTAACAAATTACCACGAATGTGATGCACTTATTATTTCGACGGTGGCTACGAAAACAAACACAGATGAAAAAAGGCGCGAAAAAAAACACATCGAAATTGTGCCGCGAAAAAAAACACGTTTCCAAAAGTGCGGCGAAAAAAAACACATCTCCAAAAGTGCGGCGAAGAAAAACACATCTCCAAAAGTGCGGAGAAAAAAAACACATCTTCAAAAGTGCGGCGAAGAAAAACACATCTTCAAAAGTGGCGGCGAAGAAAAACACACCTTCAAAAGTGGTGGCGAAAAAAAACACATCTTCAAAAGTGGTGGCGAAGAAAAACACACCTTCAAAAGTGGCGGCGAAGAAAAACACACCTTCGAAAGTGGCGGCGAAGAAAAACACCTCTTGAAAACACAGTGACAATTTTCAAAAAGGGTGTTTTTCTTCGCCGCACTTTTGAAGGTGTGTTTTTCTTCGACGCCACTTTTGAAGATGTGTTTTTCTTCGCCGCACTTTTGAAGGTGTGTTTTTCTTCGCCGCCACTTTTGAAGATGTGTTTTTCTTCGCCGCACTTTTGAAGGTGTGTTTTTCTTCGCCGCCACTTTTGGAGATGTGTTTTTTTTGCGTTGCACTTTTGGAGATGTGTTTTTTTTGAGTTGCACTTTTGAAATGTTTTTTTTTTGCGTCACACTTTTGGAGATGTGTTTTTTTTGCGTCGCACTTTTGGAGATGTGTTTTTTTTCGTAGTCAATTACTCAGCTGTGATAGTTTTCGTAGCCACCGTCGATTTGTACTATACAAGTACTTTCACTAATCTACCATTTAACGAGCGTTGAATACGAATCGTTCTTTAAAATTCACGATTCAATGACAAACGCCAACAAAATGGCGGATTTAACCATTACAATTCGTCTATTAGGCAGTTTGCTATGCAAGCTCGAAGCAGGTGGCGTTCTGAGCTCTAGCGCTGTCATGGCGGTCACACTACGCCAATCTTGCTGTGTTAACATGTATAAGTGTATTCATGAGTCTATCCGTGTGTATTCAATGACGTCACTAGCGGGGGAAGCCCCTTCTCTAATAGCAGAGCGTTGCGCGTCGTTGCACGCACACAGCTGCACGTATATGCTCATCCATGCACACATACGTGGAGTGTGCCGCCATGACAGCGCTAGAGCTCAGAACGCCACCTACTCTGAGCTTGCATAGCAAACTGCCTAATAGAGTACGATCTTGGTACTCAATAAACAAATCGCTTTTTAAGTGTAAAGTTTTTTTGACAAGCCAGTAAGCTGAGCTAGACCGTACACTACAGAGACGTCTTGCTCTGTAGATTCGGGTCCGTATGCAGCAGCTTACTCATAAATGATTTTAATATTAATTATGACCTGTAAAGGGAAATGAAAGGAAAGGATGCATCAGGTTACTTGGGCCTCTCAATGTAATTCCAGATTGTCTTCGACGAACGCGACAATCTTGTAAGATTTTCTCAAGTTTTGAATTAAATGAAAGTCAATAAAATGATATTATTAAGTATAAATTGACTTAACGTACAATAATTTAAACTCAGAGAAGCTTGTGTGTGTCTTTATTCGGGTTCTACCGAGCAAAGGAATTTATACTTAAGCTAAGCCTAGTAAACAAACCACGTTGAGAAAAGAATTTATAACACATTATATTCCTTTATTATTTCGTGTGATATTATGATGGCTTTAGTAATCGCGAACAGAATATTTTCACCAATAAAGGCACACACAATTTTCGATGAACTCGAAACGAGAATATTCGTTTCACGCAACAAAAACTGAAATTAAGAAACATAGGGGTATCCCTTGTTTCTGTCTCTCTCTTTTCGTGACTTTGAATTTATCTTTAATAATCGCTAGTGTCTACATACGTTAGACTAGCGTTAAACATAAGGCATACGTTGATTAATATTCGTGAATATCTTTTCGTTTCACGATTTGTATTCCTCATTAAACGCACGAAAATCAAATACATTTCATTAATTTATTCCCGATACAAGATAATTTCTTTGTATTCTGGCCGTAGCCAGATGTATTTGTATTAACGTTAAGGCTGTTTAATGCCAAGATTAAGACATCAAACGAACCTCTGTTAACTTTAATTTACGAGGAAAAGTATCGTTTCTTTCATTTATGGAAATAACGAAACTTATGTCCCTTTCGCGCTAATGTCGTTTAAAAAAAGAAAAAGACTTTTAATTAGTTTAAATGAGGAATACTCTCGATTTACGAGCAGATATATACAAAATAACGTGGTGAAGCCACTTACAAAATTAATTTATTATTTAACTCACACGGGCGCAACCACGTGTTTTAAATTTATAACTTATTAGATTTTAATTTATTATGTGTTGTTCTGAATTTAGTGTAAGATTGTATGTACAGAGCTAATCCGTATGTAGCCGATACGTCATGACCGACTACTTCGGGATTACTTGCTCGTGTTGGAAGAAAAAAAGGAAAAGAAAAAATATTGTTTGATATTCTAGTGCCTCTTACTGCCTTTTAAAATTTACTAATTTATTAAACGGCTCAATTTTAATTGACTTGCAAATGTTTAAAGGAGATTTCTCCTATACAAACATTTGCAAGTACACAATTACTTTAACGATGTTTCAGTTTAATCTTAAAATCTTAAGAAAGCACCATTAATTCACCATTTCGCGAACAACTAGATACCGTAATATTAAAATTGAATAAACGGGGACGTAAACCAAACATGTGTCGATTTACTTCGCCGTATTTTATTCAACTTTAAAATAAGACAAGTTATCACTCAGATTTTGTTTTTACAGTTTTATTTAACTGAAGGCAGGCAGAAGAGTGACTCTTCTTTACATTTTTCTTGTTCACGTAGGCTCGCATTCGAGCCGCCGTCGCTCGATTCGCCGCTATTTCTACCCCACACAGCATCAATTCGCTCCCACTTCTCATAATCATACGTGGTGTCGATGCTGTAATATATATTCATATTCTATTATATCAAATATCGCTTTAACTTATTATAAATGTATGTGTGCTTGCGGTGGGCGTAGCCGTGCGCGAGTATAAGAGCGCGTTCGGTACTTTTATTCTACCCCACCTCGCTCTTATTATATTATGCACATAGTGTGTGAATGTGTAACCTCACAATCTATTGAATATTTTTCAATTAAATACTTGCAAGTGCGGTATGATTTTACTTTGCATTTGCAGTGCTTGCTGCTATATTTCTACTCTGCCGCCTCAGAGTAGGGATATTATACATTGCAAAGTATACGCGTTACACTTGATAGTCGCTTGGCTGTCGAAATTAAGGGCGTAGCTGCGCGCTTGTAAACGCGCGTTCGGATCTTTCTTATATTCCCTCTTGCTTAAATCTCTTTAATTTATTAGATAATAAATTAGATACCTCGCGTATTCAGCACTTAGCGCTGACATTCCTCTCTGTCGCAGCAGAATAGAAGTTCAAAACATAAGAAAACTAATATATTTCACATCAGATTCTACGCTTGTGTCACGAACGTGCACGTATGTGTTGCGATTACAGGCGTGTACCTGCGTAAATTATAATACGATAGTTTGTATTATTTAGACATTGAAAAATTTAATAGTTGTGAAAAGTTTTTTCAAATTTTGTGTAAATTTTGGTGAAAGTTCTGTGTAAATTTTGTGATAACAGTGGTTATTTTTAGTAAAGTAAGCTTTGAAATCATTTAAAGAATAGCTATTTAATATAATTCAATATTGATTTTAGATCGCATTTCTTTTTCATTTAGTTAAAAAATTCTTTCATCTATAAATACATATATACGTACATACATACATAGGTATATAATACATATATAGGTTGCGAATCAAAACTATAACCTTACATTGAATTAATGAATATATTCTATTTCTAAAATGAGAATCTTACAAGTAGAGGAAAACATTGCATCGTCTCATTTCAATAATGTCCATGTTTCGTTGACATCGTTCAAATAAAAGTAAACAAAGTTTGTTAATGGGCGACTACGCTAATGTTAATTTATCATTAACATCGTGTGAATATAACATAGTGTTCGTTCGCAATCTACGAGAGATATTTATGAGAAAGTAGTATAGCCAAATGTTTAAAAATATTTTTTTTAAACAGAATAAAAAAGAAATGCAATCTAAAAAAAATATTAAATTATATTTAATTATATGATAAAGATGTCAAGAAAAAGGAGCTGGGTCTAGAACTATTGCTCGAAATCTGATGATGGGTTGAGCGCGATTTGCAATATTTGTAACGAACATTTTTTCGTAAGGGGCTTTACGTTATCTTTAAATAAACATCTTCAAACTGTTCATGAATGTAATGAAAGCGATCCAAAGCGACAAAAAGAACAGATAATCTTATATTATATTATAGTGAAACCACTTTTTTCTCCGTTTCTCCGGTTCTCCGGTTCTCCGGTTCTCTGGTTCTCCGGTTCTCCGCATTTTTTAAATGTGTCTTTCTTGGACCTTATATTTTCTTGGGCCTTATATTTTCTAGGGCCTTTTATTTTCTTGGGCCTTATATTTTCTTGGGCCTCATATTTTCTTGGGCATTATAATTTTCTTGGGTCTTGTAATTTTTCGGACTCAATATTTTTTGGGCCTAATATTTTTTTGGACTCAATATTTTTTTGGGCCCAATATTTTTTCGGTCTCTATATTTTTTGGGCCTTATATTTTTTTGGGCCTTATATTTTATTGAGCCTTATATTTTATTGAGCCTTATATTGTCTTGGGCCTTATAATTTTTTGGACTCAATATTTTTTTGGGCCCGATATTTTTTTGGGCCCAATATTTTTTCGGTCTCTATATTTTTTGGGCCTTATTTTTTTTAAACCTTATATTTTATTGAGCCTTATATTTTCTTGGGCCTTATATTTTTTTGGGCCTTATATCTTATTGAGCCTTATACTTTCTTGAGCCTTATATTTTTTTGGGCCTTCTAATTTTTTGGACTCAATATTTTTTTGGGCCGAATATTTTTTCGGTCTCTATATTTTTTGGGCCTTATATTTTATTGAGCCTTATACTTTCTTGGGCCTTATATTTTTTTTGACCTTATAATTTTTTGGACTCAATATTTTTATGGGCCCAATATTTTTTTGGTCTCTATATTTTTTGGGCCTTATATTTTCTTAGGCCCTAATTTTTTGGGCCCAATATTTTTCCGGTCTCTATATTTTTTGGACCTTATATTTTCTTGGGCCTTAATTTTTTTGGGCCTTATATTTTATTGAACCTAATACTTTCTTGGGCCTTATAATTTTTTGGATTTTATATTTTTTTGATTCCTACATTTTTTGATCAATATGTTTTCTAACGTAGCGTTTTATCCAAGCCTATATACTTTTATATTGGATTTTTCAGTTAAGCGTATTTTTATGATGTTTTATACAGGCTCCGCTCCAGACGCTATAATATTTTTTTTTATTTCAAATGCAATGTTTTAACGTCTCATTCTTACACTAGACATTGCAAATCTAATAGCGCATCTCCATATATAGCTGACTTAACAGCATATCCTCATATGCAGCCGATTAAACAGCGCATCTCAATATGCAGCCGTTTAAACAGCGCATCCCCATATGCAGCCGATTTAACAGCGCATCCCAATATGCAGCCGATTCAACAGCGCATCCCAATATGCAGCCGATTCAACAGCACATCCCAATACGCAGCCGATTCAACAGCGCATCCCAATATGCAGCCGATTCAACAGCGCATCCCAATATGCAGCGGATTCAACAGCGCATCCCAATATGCAGCCGATTCAACAGCGCATCCCAATATGCAGCCGATTCAACAGCGCATCTTCATATGCAGCCGATTCTACAGTGCATCCCTATTTGCAGCCGATTCAACAGCGCATTCCCTAATGTAGTCGATTTAATAGCGTATCCTCGTATGCAGCCGATTCAACAGCACGTTCCCTTATGCAGCCGATTTAACAGCGCGTCCTTTATACAGCTGATTCAACATCATATTAAACTATTTTGAAAGCGTCAGTTGATATTTAATTTTATTAAATATCATATATATATTATTATATTTCGAGTTCAACTATTAACACAATCTAAAACATAAATATAAAATACATATTGACATATTCTTTATAATATCTCTTAACGGGATTTCGTAGTTGTTGGAATCGATTTTTGCTTTTTTTATCTTACTGATATCTTTTTAAATTAACTATTTGGACAAATATAATGACTTGTCCGCGGTAAAACTATATTAATACAATAATTGTTGTTAAATTAAAAATTCAATTCAGCTTCATATTTTTTTATGAACTTTGAATGAAAATTAGATATCAAGCTCAATGAACCTAACCTCAAAATAGTATATATCGAAAGTTTGTTTATAACTTTTTATCTATATTATTTTGGTAAATTTCTTGACTTGTCCGCGCTAAGGATTAATCTTACGAATTTTCTTACTGAAGTGAAAGAATTTGATTCGACGCACTGTTTACTCATGAACTTTGAATAAAAATACTATCAGGAGGAGCAGAACTACAATATCCTCTTAATAAACAATGTTTTTTGTATATTTTGTGTTCTGATCATTTTTATTTTCTCCGTTGACAATAGCATAGTCGACTAAAAATAATTTTAAATTGTTTTTAAATTTCGTCCTTGAAAGAGCAACATATAATTGCCCTTGACTGAAAACTGGTGACGGCAAATAAACACCAACTTTTTTATAAGATTGTCCTTGTGATTTATTAATAGTCATTGCAAATCCTAATCTAATAGGAAACTGTTTTCGTTACATATTGAATGGAATTTCTTCCGTAGATGGAGATAAATTTATTCTTGGAATGAAAACTAATTTACCTTTGTTTTGACCAGTTGCTAATTCCGCTTGAATGGAATATTTAAGCATTTTTTTTACTATCAACCTTGTTCCATTACAAAGTCCCTTATTGACATTTAAATTTCTTAAAAGTATAATGATAGCCCCTACTTTTAAATGTAATTTATGTAGTGGAAGTCCATTAAGAGTTAACTTATTTAAAAATTCTGTAGGTAACATAATATCTAAATTTTCTTTGTTATCATCTTCAGCAGTATCAATACTCAAATATTCAACATGGTTTCCTTCCATTAAATTCAAAACATTATTATTGATTTCAGTAACATCATTATTTTTAGAAGCCAAAATAACTTTTTCCGTTATATTCGTATTGTCTATTTTTATTGTTTTTCCGAATATTTCTTCGACAAGATTTTCTTTAATAATAAAATTATCTGGTATAGCAATTACTTCATTATCATATTCAAAAACATCGCGGCGTTTTCCTTCTCCGATGTCTAATAACCATTGTTTAAAATTATTATCATTATCCGAAACTCGCAGATTTTTATTTAACTTCATTTGCTTAAAATTTTGCCATAACAAGCTAAATTTAACTGAATTTTCAATGATGTTCATACGGCTACCATGTTGTACAATTGGTAATGTTTGCCTGAAATCTCCTGATATAATTATAGTTTTACCACCGAAGGGTTGGTTTACATTGCATAAATTCTGAAAAAGACGATCAACCGCTTCAAAAGCAAATTTCGAAGTCATGGATATTTCATCCCAAATAATTATTTGTGTTTCCTTTAATTGTTTGCCTTCTACAGAATTAGGCTTAACATTACAAGTTGTACAATCTGTTATATTTAACGGTAGTTTAAATGTTGTATGCACGGTTTTTCCATTGACTAATGAATTCCCTGCTATACCTGTCAAAGCTACACATAAATAATGTATGGTATGATATTTAAAATAAGCTATTAAAACGTTAAAAAAATAACTTTTTCCACTTCCACCCGGTCCATCTATAAAAATATATTTTTCTTTACTTTGGTTGTTTAAACATTTTAGTGTAGAGTCGAATATTTGCCTTTGTTTATTATTTAAAGAATTTATTTTTATTTCTAATTCATTAAGAATATAATTATTATGATTTAACATTGTTTCATTATTATCTTCTTCTATAAATATGCTTATGTTAGGTAAATTAAAATCGTTTAATAAAAATCCATTGACTTGTAAATTATTTTCAATAACATTCAATGCAAGATTTTCACCTACATTTTTTTCGTATTAAGGGTGGTAAAATTTATCTTTATATTTTTCATATAAATCTCGTGCACTTATAGGAATATGATAAACGCAAATAAAAGCAAATAATTCACAAAGAGCATGAAGGAATTCTGTTGAAAATGCTTCTTCCAAGCATCTATCCCAATCTTTATCTTCATTAATTAATTGTTTTGCCTTAGCTGCCTCATAAAACGAATTGAACATCACATCATCAACAGTATGCAAAGCTTCAAAAGACGTGGCTCCTTTAACATTTAATAGTAATAACCTAATAAAATAACGTTCTTTATCTTTCGGACTTACTTAGTACATTCTACAAAGTATTGGTTTTCTTTTTTTATCTTTTATTCCACTTTTTCAGTTTTTCATCAAATGTATAAAAATTTGGTATTTCTGAATATAAGTAATTTCGTGCTGAAATCTTCTCTATTCAATTCAAAATATGCTGTTAATGTTATTCCAACATTTTTTTACATGATCATTTCTTCTTTTCCTTCTTTAAAAAATACGTTTTGTTCATTCTCTTCATGAACGCTTAGACGTTTTATAGTATGTGAAATAACATGTAAAGGATATTCTAATAATCTGTGCATTGCTTCAGGTGGACATAAATATCGTGTATTAATGTATTGTTTGATTTCGTCATATTCATATTCAACATTTTCACTATTGTCATTTTCAAAAGTGTCTTTATTTTCTGATCTAAAATCAACATTTACTTGATGTATTTACAAAAATTTTCTTTTAGTCAATATTTGATTAATTTTTACGTAATTACGTCGTTTGACACTCCAACAGACCCCGGTTTCGGATCCAGCATCATGTAAAACTTATAGGTGTCTTAATCTTCTCAAATAATAGAAGATATTCGCGATTTGACCTTCAAATGACCTTGATGGAGACTGGTAGGGTTAAGCGGATATCAGATTTGGATTCAGTGACTCAAGTAACCTATTAGTATCTTCATTTTCTCACTAATTAACGTTTATCAATGATTAATTCAAGAAATAACTATTGTATCGCAATATGACCTTCAGATGATATTGTAAAATTTTTTTACCTTGAGTGCAATACTATATTCTCATTTAATCAAACGCTAAATTGATTTCTGATATAAAAAATATTTAGAATCAGATTTAAATGAATTGAAATGAATTTTTGAAAATTTTCTATGAAATTTTTAGGTTTGAGTCGCCATATTAAGGCCGCCATTTTGGATTTTTTAACATTGCAAAAGAAAGTAGAGTGTAAGAAGAAAATTTTGAGCCCATGCTCGACTTTTTTAGTGATCTACAATTTTGGACAGAGCCATTATCCGTTTGACGTGGATTGACCTATATATATATATATATATATATATATATACATATATATACATATATAATCCTGTGTGTGTGCATGCGCATTGGCATGAAATGTCCCATATATATAAACCTGTCTGTGGGTGCGTTCTAATTGACGTGGAATGTAACACGTATGTATGTATGTATGTATGTATATATACATATATATATCAACTTGTCTGTATGTGTGCGTTTGGGTCGACACGAAATGTTGCATATATATGAGCCCAGGTGCGTATGTATGTGCGCGTCCACATCTGTTTTTCTATATACATATATATGATAAAAATTCCTTTAAAACGTTTAATTAAAAAGGAATTATGGAATTTTTAATTAAAGCCCTAGAATTCACAAATCATAATCATAACTGACGCTCTTTCAATTCACGATTACATTTTGATTTCTTAATTGAAATTTATTTAATTAAGGATTCCTTTTGATTTTGGAATTAAAGCCCTTTCAATTCACGATTAAATTTTGATTTCTTAATTGAAATTTATTCAATTAAGAATTCCTTTTGATTTTGGAATTAAAGCCCTTTCAATTCACGATTACATTTTGATTTCTTAATTGAAATTTATTTAATTAAGGATTCCTTTTGATTTTGGAATTAAAGCCCTTTTAATTCACGATTAAATTTTGATTTCTTAATTGAAATTTATTTGATTAAGAATTTCTTTTGATTTTGTAATTAAAGCCCTTTCAATTCACGATTACATTTTGATTTCTTAATTGAAATTTATTTAATTAAGAATTCCTTTTGATTTTTTAATTAAAGCATTTTCAATTCACGATTAGATTTTGATTTGTTAATTAAAATATTTTTAATTATTAATTTAAAAGGAATTGTTAATTAAATAAAACTCTAATCACGAATTCAAAAAGGATTTGTGAATTAAAATTTATTTAAAGCCCAAAATGATTTAAATATTTGCAACCCTGTAATGGACCGTTTCCAGCTAGTTTGCTGTAAAAACCTAGACCTTGATTTTCTTCAATATAATCTCTTACATGGAAATTGTACTTTTGGTGTTACTGAAATTTCAAAAATACATGCAGTCTTCTTATAGAATATTAATACACAGTATTTTCTAATTAAAATTATTTTAGATGCCGACTTTGAATAATTTAAAAACGTATCATTTGTCATAGTCTTTATCTCTATAATATTTTACAAAAAAATCTTAATTCTAACGTTATGCTTACATTGTTACATGACTTTAGATTTTGCTAAATATATTTACAATAATATTTGCTTAAAATATGTAAATAATTTATAATTCTATTCGAAAACGGTATTCTAGAGATTAAGCTCATAAATTATCAATAAAAAAATTATTGTTTAAAAAGTTGATATAAAAAAAATAAAATTTGAATAAATAAAAAAGTGCTCATTGTTCGATTTTAGTTTCTATTGGAATTCGATCCTAAATATGCCTAGAATCATACCCAGAAGGAAAATCTGAGGTGCAAGAACTTCATGGTCAAATTTACTCGAGGACCATCGTGTATTATAAGCAAATTACATTAAGTAGAAGGATTGAATTTTATGACAGAAAGTGTAACAGTGAAAGGGTTGTTTTTATGATAAACTAAAGTTACTTATTATGCAGGTTGAAAGCCAATAACGACAGACAAACATCCAACGACAGCTATGACGACCTAGTCAGGGGCAATACAGAAAGTGCAATGTTTTGAATGCGACTGTTATGGGGACTATGCCAGCGACTGCCCACGACAATAAACTAGCATAAAAGAGTGTTTCTTCTGTCTGAGATTTACCCGTGATCATGTGATCTCAATATATCCAAAGCATCAGGAACACTTGAGACAGAACGACAGAAAAAGATATGAATGAAAATATTATAATAATAAAAGTAAAAAAAGTACAGGTCGGATAGCATTCAAACGTAAAATAACTAATCCAATTAATAATGACAATCAAAAACGAGCGAAATCTGACAGCAAAAGGAGACAAGAAAATTATGTAAAATCCAACAGAGAAAAATATCAAAAAGGAGGCAGTTCTAACCAATTAAAATCTAGAATGAAGAAGACTAATGAGCAGACTGCTGACAGTGGTGCAACAGAAAATTTGACGAATTCAAAGTTGATTTTCAAGATATTTATTAAACAACTGGACGAAATCCAATGTGCAAATAAAGACAGCAGCACAAATCTTAAATCTGAGGGAGAACGAAGCCTGCAAATAAATACGACTGATAGAAAATTTATTACTTTAGACTGAGTAATTTGCACGGAAAACTTAAATGGAAATCTTTCATCCTTACAATATATAATCAGCCATATTAGTCGATTGAATTTGAATCAGATGCGACAGAAAATAATGTAAAATAAAGACAGGTCCTAGTATACGTAACGATAAATAGAATGAATGTAGAACAGAATATTGAAGAAAATAATCAATTTAATGAAAACAAAGAAAATCAGATAGTCAAAGAAGAGAAATATTTAGATTGCAGACAGAAATATTTATAAATCACATGAGATTGAAGTCAGTGGAGAATCTCAATGTGGGCTTGAAAATACAAAAGCGAAAAGAAAATAAATACAAACAACTATGCTATATTGTGGCATGTTCGAATGGGCCATGAATCAGTTGATTATTTAAGAAAATTACAATTAAAATTTCCTAATATAAAAACTTCAAAAAGGCTGTATTTGATGTTACGTTGAAAGACTGTGAAGCGTGTATGATTGCAAAGTTTAACAAATTTTCATTTAAGACAGTCAGGCATAGAACGATTAAATCTTTGTAAATAATACATTCAGATAAAATGGGTTTTATTGTAAATTATACGAAAGCAGAGATGTACGATTTAACGAAAAATTAGTCTATAAGGACAGATAAGCAGCAACTGATAACAAAACTGAAAACAGAGAAGAAGGCAGAGAAAATGAGACACGAATGCAATATCAGAGGGAAAGAAAGTTAAAAGATCAGTTGGACGGACAAGAAACGAAAATAATAAGACTGATAGAAAGGAACAAGGACCGGAGAGAGAGAAGGTAAAAAAAAATCGTTAGGACAACCGACAAAAGTTAAGAAAAATGCTGAATATGAAGTGCAAGAATCAGAGGGAGAGAAAACAAAACGACAGATTGAATTACCAATGGAAACACAAACAGGTACAAAAAATAAGATGGATGAAGAAACTCATGTTTTATTAGCTGAAATAAATAGTGACCCGAGTATATACTTGTGTGGCGATTCGAATTAATATATCGAACGCACTAATGTTGTGTTTTGTTATTGTAAATAGGTTATATATGTAAACAAATCAATAAATAAAAGTCAGTCTGTTTTGTTACCTCTAGCTGTCAACTTATAAATAAATATTTATACTTAAATATTATATTGGACTAATTTATTTCCAAACTGGTGACCCCGACGAACAAAAAGGATTTACTAAAAATTATTGATTATAAATCATTTTTATTGTGATATTCGTTTAATTATGGTGCTTCCTCGTGATGACGATGTGCGTCAGTTTGCGGCTATTCAAGAGGAAAATCGACGACTTGCTCAACAGCTTGCAGAAATTCAACAACAACAGCAGCAGCAACAAGAACAACAGCAGCAGCAACAACAACAACAACAACAACAAAATGAAAATATTTATCGTCCAGCAGTAAATCGAGTTGCGGTTAAGTTGCCACCTTTTTGGGCTGATAGGCCAAGCTTATGGTTTTCACAAGCCGATTCTCAGTTCATTATTTCTGAGATTACTAATGAGGTAACTAAATTCCATTATGTTGTTTCACAATTGGATACTCGTGTCGCTGTAGAAGTCGAAGACATAATTACTAACCCTCCAGCATTAAATCCTTATACTCAATTACGCACTAAATTAATTGAACGTTTATCTGCTTCTGAGGAACAGCGCGTGCGTCAATTGATCAGCGAGGAAGAGCTGGGTGATATGAAGCCCTCGCAGTTTCTTCGACATCTACGTTCTTTAGTTGGCACGACAGCGGTTCAGGATAACCTCTTACGACAGCTGTGGCTTCGACGTCTTCCCTCACATGCCCAAGCAATTCTCGCAACTCAAGCCGAACTTACGCTTGATAAAATCTCCGAGCTGGCTGATAAAATTGTAGAGGTATCTCCTATCAATTCTAACCTTGCTGTTCATGCTGTTGACAAAGGTAATAATAATGACTTATTAAGTGCGATCGAAAACCTTACAAAGCAAGTTGCTGAACTCTCTGCAAACAGAGAATCAAGAAATCGCCGCTCACGCTCAAAGAGTCTTGGCCATCCGCGTTACGATCGTGAGAAAAGTCAAGGAAATTCTGAAAGATTGTGCTGGTACCATGCTAAATTTCAGAAGAATGCAAAAAAATGTATCCAGCCTTGTAGCTTTCAGGAAAATTAAAAAGGCAGTTTGTTTCGGCGGCGTCTGACTGCCTGTCTCCTGGAAGCCGCCTTTTTGCAACGGATCAATTAACAAAATGTCAATTTCTTGTGGATACAGGATCGGATCTATCATGTTTTCTTCGTTGTTTACTAAAGGAACGTCGTGCTGTAACGAATTTCGTGCTTAGCGCTGCCAATGATAGTGACATTAAAACATATGGTTTTTACACGCTGAATCTTAATTTGAAGCTTCGCCGTAATTTCATTTGGAGATTTATTGTTGCAGATGTGAGTGTACCTATATTAGGTTCGGATTTTTTGGCACACTATCATTTATTACCTGATTGTCATTCAAAACGTTTGCTTGATGCAAGCACCGGGCTCTTTGCTATTGGCCACCTTCGGAACATCACACAATGCAGTGTTAAAACTATTGTCAACAAATCTCCTTGGTCTGAACTTCTCATGCAGTTTCCTGATATTACTCGTCCACCTGGTGTACCTCGTGACATTAAGCATGAAACTGTTCATCACATTCGGACAACACCTGGACCTCCAATTTCTTGTCGTCCTCGGCGTTTGGCTCTTGAAAAGCTTAATATTGCGAAAAAGGAATTTTCAGATATGTTGCATGCTGGTACTGCTCGCCCATCTGAAAGTGCTTGGTCATCACCATTACATTTAGCACCAAAAGGTAGAAATGAATGGCGTCCCTGTGGTGATTACCGTGCATTAAATGCTCGAACCATTCCTGATCGATATCCAGTACGTCATATTCACGATTTTGCAAACAATCTTGATGGTTGTTCAATTTTCTCAACCATTGATTTAGTCAAAGCTTATCAACAGATTCCTGTTCATCCAGAAGACATTTCTAAAACAGCTATTACGACACCTTTTGGACTTTTTGAATTTCCATTCATGACATTTGGACTTCGAAATGCAGGTCAAACCTTTCAACGTTTTATTGATGAAGTGATTCGTGGATTAGACTTCTGTTATGCTTATATCGACGATATTTTAGTTTTCTCAACGTCACCTGAGCAGCATAAAGAGCACCTTAAAATTCTTTTTCAACGTTTATCTGTCTATGGAATGGTCATCAACGTATCGAAATGCATTTTTGGCGTATCTGAGGTAAAATTTCTTGGATATTTGGTCTCTGATTCTGGAATTCGTCCTCCTCAAGAACGTATCCAAGCTCTTCAGGAATTTCCATTACCAAAGACAGCTCAAGGTTTGAGACGTTTCTTAGGAATGGTAGATTTCTACAGGCGTTTCATTCCTCATGCATCTGAATTTGAAGCACCTTTACATGATGCTATTAGCAAACCTATGTTGAAAGGCTCTCAACTAGTGCAATGGTCAGCTGAACTAGAACAAGCTTTTAATGCTCTTAAAGATTGTCTTGCTTCCGCCACATTACTTGTTCACCCTCGGTTGGGTGTACCCCTTGGTTTATTCACTGATGCATCAAATCATTCTGTTGGTGCATGTCTGCAGCAATTTGTAGATAAATCTTGGCAACCATTGGCATTTTTCTCTAAAAAGATGTCTGTTAGGGAACGTAATTGGCCTACTTATCATCGTGAACTTCTAGCGATATATGAAGCAGTTCAACACTTTCGCCACTTTTTAGAAGGGCAATCTTTTACAATTTTCACTGATCATAAACCATTAATTTATGCCTTTCAACAACGTCGCGATAAACTATCGACGGTTCAACTTAATCAGTTGTCTTTCATTTCCGAATTTTCTACTGACATTCAACATATTGATGGATCAAGAAATATTGTTGCTGATACTTTTTCACGTGTTGAAGGAATTTCTTCGCAATTGGACTATCAGGCTTTGGCTGATTCACAGATTGATGACGAGGAAATTAAACATTTTATTGAAGAAAATTCCTCTTTAAATCTTAAAAAGATAATCATTCCTGGTACAAATATATCAGTATATTGCGATGTATCTACTGGAAAAACAAGACCATTTGTCACACTACCTTTTCGACGACGTGTTTTTGAGCAGCTTCATAGTTTAAGCCATCCTGGTGTCAAAGCATCAGCTAAACTTTTGGCTGATCGTTTTGTGTGGCCATCTATACGAAAAGATTGTCGTATGTGGGCTCGTGCATGCTTATCATGCCAACGTTCAAAAATCACTCGTCACGTGAAATCACCTTTAAGTACGTTTGAAACTCCTACGCAGAGATTTTCACATGTGCACATTGATATTATCGGTCCTTTACCTCCTGTTAAATCATACAGATATTGTTTAACAATTATCGATCGATATAGCCGTTGGCCTGAAGTATGTCCTTTAGAATGTATTACTGCTGAATCTGTCACGCAAGCATTCTTAGATTGCTGGATTTCGCGATTTGGATGTCCTCAGAAATTAACATCTGATAGAGGTTCTCAATTTACATCTCATATTTTCAAGAGTTTTGAAGAAAGGTTTGGTATTGCACCTCATTTTACTACTAGTTGGCATCCTGCGGCTAATGGAATGATTGTGCGTTTTCATCGTCAATTGAAAGCAGCTATTATGGCTCATACAGAAATTAATTGGATTGAGGCTCTCCCTTTTGTTTTACTGGGCATTCGATCAGCTTTCAAAGAAGATATTAAGGCCACTGCGGCAGAATTGGTTTATGGTGAGCCACTTCGTCTCCCTTCTGAAATGTTTTGTCCAAAATCAAATGAAGAACGTTTGAAAGATTCTTCAACTTTTCTCCAAAATTTAAGGGAGCACATATCTCGTGTACGTCCTACACCTGCATCGAGACATACTCAACCCGGTACGTTTGTGTTTAAGGAGTTATCTAACTGCACACATGCATTTTTACGTGAAGGTCCAGCCTTAAAAGCTCTTCAATGCCCTTATTTCGGACCATTTCAGATTATTGATCGAGATAATAAAACAATTACTTTGAAAATAAATAATAAGCATAATAGAGTTTCAATAGATCGCGTCAAACCAGCTTTTATTTGTCAAGATCAAGAATTGTCTACCTCTGGAAATTCAAGATGCAAGCCAATAAATTCACCGTCACCAATTTCCTTTTCAAAATTACCACCTGCAAAAGTTGAGCAAAAAACGCGCTCAGGAAGAATTGTTCGTTTTCCTAAAATATTCGAACCTTAGACATTTTTACTTCGTGGGGGGGGGGTAGTGTGGCGATTCGAATTAATATATCGAACGCACTAATGTTGTGTTTTGTTATTGTAAATAGGTTATATATATAAACAAATCAATAAATAAAAGTCAGTCTGTTTTGTTACCTCTAGCTGTCAACTTATAAATAAATATTTATACTTAAATATTATATTGGACTAATTTATTTCCAAACTTGGAACCCATAAAGTCAAAAAATAAACGGAAAAAATGGACTAAAACTACTAATTAAGAGTTAGAATCTATGTATAATAATAATGTATAAACATTAGTTGACAGATCAACTGTTACGAATGAAGGAAAAAATCAAACATTAAAAATTCAAGATGGGTATTTAAAAGAAAGAGAGGAGACAGTAAAATAAGATATAAAGCCAGACTTGTAATTTAAAGTTTCAAAGATAGAAATGAGTATGATCTGCAAGAAACATATGCACTGGTTTTACGATTACCTTTAATCAGATCTATACTGGCAATGGAAAACAAACTGAATTCAGAAATATGTCAGATGTACGTGAAGATAAACTTTCTGAATGGATAATTAAACAGTGAGGTATACATGAAGGGATGACTGTTTCTGAAAGGATTAAAAAAAATAAGATTTCTAAATTAGAAAAGGTTTTATACGATTTGAGATTCAGTCCAAACTGTTGGAATGAAAGATTCAAAGAGGCTTTTTTCTTTTTGAAAAAAAGAGGGATTTCTTTTCTTTTACACCATTTACAGTTGTGTTTGTAAACAAAAAATACTGCAAGTGTTGTTTATTAAACTTCTTTGACACTGATCTACTGTTCTCGCATAAAAATTTAAGAATATTGCTGATCCATCTTTTAAAATTTTTATATTGACCTACTATTATTGGAAATACATAAAAGAGTATCTCGAGAATGTTTCTCTGAAATCGTATTTTTATGAGTTCAATACACTTGTAATATTTTGATGACAAAAGTTTACTTTATTTTAAATGTAGTCTGTTTATTTGTTATCTTTAAGCCGAACATTATAGGAGATTTTCAGTGACGTTGATAGGGGGATATTCGTGAGTTTCACCCGTAAGCGGTTTGAAGATACCTTACTTACTATTGAAGTGAAAGGGTCGGTAATGTTTATTTCTGTGTATATGTTGTAATCTGTCTTATGAAAAATATAAATTCAAATAGTAGTAATGTTAAAAGCGAAAGAGAATAAGATCAAAATTGTATCTTTTTCTATTTTGCGCGTCGGCGCGGTGTAACAATTAAACGTTATACCGCCGCGCAAGGTAGAAATTAATATAAGATATGTACGCGCTTGTATGTGTGCTGATAAACGCCTATATGATGACGTATTCCCGGCACACATGCAAGCGCACCTGTATCATAATACGTAAAAGAAATAAGAAATTTCTTCCCTCTTTTAGACAATACACGGGATTTGAGGAGGAGAGATTCAGCGTGCGAAGCGTCGTATGGAGACGCTGGACTCACGCAGAGCGCGAGTTAAAATTAGCGCGATATTTCCCCCGCAATAAAGATACTGTTAAGAGGAGAAAAATAGCGGCGACGGCGGCTCAAGCGAGAGCGATCTAGTCGTCGTGAGAAATTTCGTAAGGCACTCTTTGGCCGACTCTCTCTCAATAAAGTTAAATTTAAAGTTAATACTTGTTACTTTTGTTCTTATTTTTCGATTATTTTGCAGGTCCACGAGGAGCTGGATAAACACCAGCTCCGTACCGGTAGCAGTAATAACGAAATACTATTTTAATTAAAAATCATAGTTTAATTTGGTAGAGTTGATTAAAGATTACTTTTACTCATATTTCTTTTGTGAATTTATTAAAGTGTTCAATTTCAAGTTACATATTAATTCACTTTGTGATCAATGAAAAAATAATTAAATGCTGCATTTACTTATATATTATTTAGTGAATGTATATTAAAATATTTAAATTTAAGTTACATATCACTTATTTGAAATTTACTTGTGTATAGTGGTATTAGTAATAAATAAGCAATTTAAATTTGAGTAAATCCAAATTGGAGTTTCGTGGCTTATACTTAATATAACAAACATATAAGCAAAGAGACCCCGGACTAGTGGTAGCATGACGCCTACGCTAAAAATGGGTCGGGCTTAAAAAACCTTTCTTTCTTATCCTTTTCCTTACATATGAGCACTTAGTGCTATCTTTTTTCAGGGTTAGGGGTATTAGAGAGGTTATAATGTATTGATGTATGTATACTATATGTTATTATGTAATATATATACTACTTCTTACAGCATTTCACAACCCTTCATGAAATATTCCAGAAATATTTCGTGGTAGATCTAAAACTCTGAAACTTTCATCAAAATCTTCTAAAAATCTTTCATGAACATTTCATGAAAGACGTGAAATTATCTAAAGCTTCTATTGAAATATTCTTAAAATCTTTCAAGAATATGCCATGGAATATTTTAATGTAAGAAGAATCAAGGACGTACGTACATTAGAGAAATATTTTATGGAAGATTTCTGAAATATTTTAAATCTACCGTGCGAATATTCTACAAATCTTCCATAATTATTCTATGAAATATTTTTCCATAGATTTCTAAAATCTTCCAAAAATATTTTATGGAATATTTCATGAAAGATTCCTCAAATGTTTCATGCGAATTCTATGAAAGGTTTCAAATCTTTTGTTTTAATATTCCAGAAACCTTCCATGAATGTTCCAACGGAATGTTTCATGAAATATTCTTGCAAGATTCTTAAAATATTTTAATAAATGATCTGAGATGACCCAAATCTTTCAAAGAAATCTTGGAATCTTCCAACAATATCACATGTAATATTCTAATGTAAGAAGAATCAATGACATACGAATATTACAGAATTTACGAATATTACTTAAACTTACTAATGTTCTGATTCAGTCACGAATCCTGCCGCCACTTCCAGTACTCGCACTTTCGTCTGTCCATTGGCATAAAATCTTATTAAATTCAAAAACTTTCTCTTACAATTTCATAAATAACAAGAGATCTCTTATATCTGTACAGAATAGTAAAGAAAAATTAATCTACTCACTCATTCAAATTTAAAAAATTTTATTTTACTCGCTCACTTGGATATTATTTTATTTTAATTTATACGTATATATTTTATGATAATTTTTACTTTAGCATTCATTTTTATAAAGGACCCTGCAGAATCCTTATGGGAAATGGCTCTCGGCCAATTTTTCTGAAATTTTGTAGAATGATAGTTCAAAACACGTAGAACAAAAGTCTCCATGGCCACAAATCACGAAACTTCACCGTTCGCGAGATACAAGCGGTCAAAGTCGAACATTATAATCGATACCTTTAATAACGTAAATACAGTAAAAGTGTTCTTATTAGACCTTTATTTGTATATATAAATATATATATATATATATATATATATATATATATATATATATATATATATAACCTCGTATTTATGTATAGAGTATAGTCCGAGCATTTGTTTATATATATATATATAGAGAGAGAGAGAGAGAGAACGTTCTGTTGAAAATGACGTTCGGTTATCTTTATTTTATGCTTTCCCAGTTAACCTAAGATCCCAAAGTGATATATATATATATATATATATATATATATATGATTTTTATGCTGTTGATTGTTCTCTTAAAATTATTCGTTGAGTATTTCCACTCCATGATTGTCACCATTTCTATTGGTAGCATCCAGGGTGATATAAAGTAATGTTTCATCAGGGTATATTATAGTTTCTTGGTGTCTGGTATATCCTGAAAACCACAAGACGCTAGCGATGTATGCACATGTACCCAAAAGTATGTGTTTTACTTTGGCAGGTACAATAATTCAATAACCCAATGACCTAACTAATCAAGAATTAGTGAGTCAATCCATGGGGTGCTTGCGAGTTACTGGAGTGATCTGTGTCACAGTCTTTTTTTAGGATAGTGGAATAGAATATTCAGCTTCAGCTTGCGAGTTTTTCTTCTGACTTGTGCGATAGTCCTTTTCAGGATAATCAGCGAGTCAATCCATCGGGTGCTTGCGAGTTTCTGGAGTGATCTGTGTCACAGTCTTTTTTTAGGATAGTGGAATAGAATATTCAGCTTCAGCTTGCGAGTTTTTCTTCTGACTTGTGCGATAGTCCTTTTCAGGATAATCAGCGAGTCAATCCATCGGGTGCTTGCGAGTTTCTGGAGTGATCTGTGTCACAGTCTTTTTTTAGGATAGTGGAATAGAATATTCAGCTTCAGCTTGCGAGTTTTTCTTCTGACTTGTGCGATAGTCCTTTTCAGGATAATCAGCGAGTCAATCCATCGGGTGCTTGCGAGTTACTGGAGTGATCTGTGTCACAGTCTTTTTTTAGGATAGTGGAATAGAATATTCAGCTTCAGCTTGCGAGTTTTTCTTCTGACTTGTGCGATAGTCCTTTTCAGGATAATCAGCGAGTCAATCCATCGGGTGCTTGCGAGTTTCTGGAGTGATCTGTGTCACAGTCTTTTTTTAGGATAGTGGAATAGAATATTCAGCTTCAGCTTGCGAGTTTTTCTTCTGACTTGTGCGATAGTCCTTTTCAGGATAATCAGCGAGTCAATCCATCGGGTGCTTGCGAGTTTCTGGAGTGATCTGTGTCACAGTCTTTTTTTAGGATAGTGGAATAGAATATTCAGCTTCAGCTTGCGAGTTTTTCTTCTGACTTGTGCGATAGTCCTTTTCAGGATAATCAGCGAGTCAATCCATCGGGTGCTTGCGAGTTTCTGGAGTGATCTGTGTCACAGTCTTTTTTTAGGATAGTGGAATAGAATATTCAGCTTCAGCTTGCGAGTTTTTCTTCTGACTTGTGCGATAGTCCTTTTCAGGATAATCAGCGAGTCAATCCATCGGGTGCTTGCGAGTTTCTGGAGTGATCTGTGTCACAGTCTTTTTTTAGGATAGTGGAATAGAATATTCAGCTTCAGCTTGCGAGTTTTTCTTCTGACTTGTGCGATAGTCCTTTTCAGGATAATCAGCGAGTCAATCCATCGGGTGCTTGCGAGTTTCTGGAGTGATCTGTGTCACAGTCTTTTTTTAGGATAGTGGAATAGAATATTCAGCTTCAGCTTGCGAGTTTTTCTTCTGACTTGTGCGATAGTCCTTTTCAGGATAATCAGCGAGTCAATCCATCGGGTGCTTGCGAGTTTCTGGAGTGATCTGTGTCACAGTCTTTTTTTAGGATAGTGGAATAGAATATTCAGCTTCAGCTTGCGAGTTTTTCTTCTGACTTGTGCGATAGTCCTTTTCAGAATAATCAGCGAGTCAATCCATCGGGTGCTTGCGAGTTTCTGGAGTGATCTGTGTCACAGTCTTTTTTTAGGATAGTGGAATAGAATATTCAGCTTCAGCTTGCGAGTTTTTCTTCTGACTTGTGCGATAGTCCTTTTCAGGATAATCAGCGAGTCAATCCATCGGGTGCTTGCGAGTTTCTGGAGTGATCTGTGTCACAGTCTTTTTTTAGGATAGTGGAATAGAATATTCAGCTTCAGCTTGCGAGTTTTTCTTCTGACTTGTGCGATAGTCCTTTTCAGGATAATCAGCGAGTCAATCCATCGGGTGCTTGCGAGTTACTGGAGTGATCTGTGTCACAGTCTTTTTTTAGGATAGTGGAACAGAATATTCAGCGACAGCTTGCGGGTTTCTATTTTCAAAGGTAGTTAGTATATATTTTATTGCTTCCTATATTTGTTTGACAATATCTTTGGTGAAATATAATCTTAGAATAAGATGCCTTGTTACGTGTGTAATAGACAGGCAAATCCACAACAGTTGGCATTCATGAATGGAGATGAAAATATCAATAAACGACAAATAGCAATTACAAGACGCGATGAGCACAATCATCCACCTCTTCTTCTAGATGAGAACAGTAGGATATGTCTTAATTGCAATCGTTTAATAATGAATGAAATAGCTTTGATGAATGAAGATCCAGCATGCATGCATTTGGACGTTGTTACACAAACGGCATCTCGCACATGCATTATTTGTAATGAGCCGGATGATGTCCATAGGTTATCATTGCAATGCAGAGTACATGTATTTATAAAACGAAATATTTATATACCGGACTATGTTCGTAGTTGTGCCCATCATTTAAATGAAAATGGTTTTTTCTTCAATGTGCTCTTGCTAGGTTTGCGATCTATTAACAGACCTTATGTGATCAGAGGTCAGCAATTACAAGTTTTTCTCCAAGAGATGAGAAACGTGGCATTAAACAGGGGTACAGGTATTGATTTTGAAAACCTGACTGATGAAGAGTTCTTCTGTCTATCCCCGATTAATAAAGTGCAGTTTGACGATCTTCTTACTTTCTGTGATCCTGTACTATAAAATGGAAGATTGAGATACGTAGATAGAGAAGATTTATTGATTTTTTTGTGCAAGATGAGACAGGGATTAAGTGATGACTTTTTGAGAGTTATTTTTGGTAAGCCTAGTCGGCAAACTGTTAGTTCTATTATTGATTATGTCAAATCATCATTACAGCTAAGATTTGTTCCAGGCAATATCGGACCTGCATCGATACCTAGAGAGCAATTCATAAATGAACACGTTACTGAGTTTTCAAATGAACTCTACAACCCTCGACCCGCTCAAAGAAGAGCTATAGCTGTGATTGATAGTACATACTCCTATATACACAAAAGTTCAAACTTCCGTGTTTTGCGACAGTCTTACTCTCTTCATAAAAATCGACATCTCCTCAAACCAACTCTTATAGTAGCGCCAGACGGTTATATCCTTGACATTTTTGGCCCATATTTTTCCGATGCCCGAAATAACGATGCTGAAATTCTTCGTGAAGAATTTGAAAGGGATGCTGGTGCTTTATCAAATTGGTTTCAGAACGATGATATAGTATTAGTGGATAGAGGATATCGGGACGCTATACCTTTACTTCAACATCTTGGCATTGATCATAGAATGCCTGCTTTTCTAGAACCTGGGCAAAGACAGCTCCGAACAGAAGATGCAAATTATTCACGCATAGTAACCAAAAATCGCTGGGTCATCGAAGCAAGAAATGGACATCTCAGATCTGTTTTCAAGTTTCTGTCACAAACAATAAACTTGCAGCACGCAAAACACCTCAGAGCTTTCTATCGTATAGCAGGGGCGATTTTAAACAGGTATCGTCCTGTGATTATCATGCAAGGTACAAATGCAGAATATGCAAGAGAAATAATTGAAAGGTCAAGGATGCCAAATGTTATGCAAGCAAGAGTAGAGGTAGATAACTTGACACGAAGAAACGCACAATGGATTCGTCTGAATAATGAAGCCGTTCCAGATTTTCCTGTACTCGATTTGGACTATTTAAGAGATCTAACTATCGGAACTTACCAAGTCCGTCTTTCACCTTCATATGTGCAGGATAAAATAGTGAGAGATAATGATGAGCATTTTCAGCTTGATACCAATATCAATGAACCTGGATTTTTAAGAGTACGATTATATTCAAGGTTCCGCAATGTCACTAGACATCAATCTTTTATTGCATACACAGCCATTGATGAGGAGGATAACAATGATGAAGATCCTATCACAGGCTACTATTGTACCTGCCAAAGTGGAACACGCACTTTGGGTACATGTGCACACATCGCTAGCGTCTTGTGGTTTCTAGGATATGCCAGACACCAAGAAACTGTAAGATACCCTGATGAAACATTACTTTATACCACCCTGGATGCTGCTAATCGAAATGGTGACAATCATGGAGTGGAAATAGTCAACGAGTAATTCTAAAAGAACAATCAACAGCATAGAAATTATATATATATATATGTATATATATATATATAAATCACGTTGGAATCTTAGGTTAACTGGGAAAGCATAAAATAAAGATAACCGAACGTCATTTTCAACAAACCGCTCTCTCTCCCTATCTCTCTCTCTCTCTCTCTCTCTATATATATATATATATATATATATATATATATATATATATACACACAAATGCTCGGACTACACTCTATACGTAAATACGAGGCTATATATATATATATATACATACAAATAAAGGTCTAATAAGAACACTTTTACTGTATTTACGTTATTAAAGGTATCGATTATAATGTTCGACTTTGACCGCTTGTATCTCGCGAACGGTGAAGTTTCGTGATTTGTGGCCATGGAGACTTTTGTTCTACGTGTTTTGAACTATCATTCTACAACATTTCAGAAAAATTGGCCGAGAGCCATTTCCCATAAGGATTCTGCAGGGTCCTTTCAAGTTAAATTATAATTTGTTTTTTTAAAACTATATATTTTATAATTCCAATCATCAAAACGTATATATATTAGTATATACATAACTTGGGTGTACGAAGGATGAATATGGATGAGGCTTATATTTGTCGATTGAGGAGTAGTCTACTGCTCAATTGACAAATATTAGCCTCGTCAATATTCATCCATCGTACGCCCAAGTTATGTAGATAATTTTATGTTGTTGTAGGCCAAATGAGGGACTATGACAAAATTGATTTAAAATAATAACAAAACACACACGACACACTACACATTAAATCCAACATATTAATGCGTTCAATTGAATAATTTCAATCGAATCGTGACAACATTTTTATTTTGCGTAACACTTTTTTTTCATAAATTTGATTCATTTTCATGTTTTCAACATCAATAAATAATATATTAATGTTTCTTTAGAATTTTTGATAATATTTAAAAATCAGTTGCTGTCACTCTTTTATTTGTTTTTCGTTTGTAAACATGAATCTTCAATTTTTTTGCATCGTCGTTCGCATAGTCTAAAATTTTTTATGGTTAAGAAAATGTCAAAGTCAGCTGTAAGCATAGGCGCACTCGCGTCATACGATCTACCTAAGTTTACTAGTCTGAACACATATATAATCCATATGACTCCAGGTTCGTATGGAAAGCTTGTATACGTCACTAAAAACGTGTAGAAACATTTAAACATAGTTGAGAGCCAACACGTACGCGACATCAATACAAATTTAGCTGGGTCTATGGATATTGAGCCAAATTTGGCCTACGATGACATAAATATGTATACACAGCCGGCTTATTTAATGTACGCTACACCGCGTTCAGTAATACCACCTTTGTTTAGTATCCAGGGCACGTCGCGGGTGTATGTCAGTCTCATATTATTACCCCATTCCTTATATTGCCGCATATGTTACAAAAATTTGGCTTTTTGAATGCGCATTCTATAAGCCGGGTCAGCGCATAAATATAACGAGAGTCGATAGTAGCAAATTGTCACGTGCATTCAATAAGACTTATGAATATACATTCATACACATACATATACATACGCTCAACCATTCGTATTTTGTAGCACTATATGAATTTACAGTCGTTCCATTCTTTCTGCCCCTTTCTATTGCTTTGTTATAGGCTAGATCGAAGCTGACTGACAAACATGGCGTCAGCTTTGCTGTAAGCAAGCTCCTTATCGAATAGAAGCCGTATTCTGTAAGCAAACCGCTGTCGTTATACTAACTTTAACGCTGTCACGCATGCGCAGAAACCAATTTTCTTACCTAATGACTTAAATAACGCTACGTTAAAGTTACAGAATAAGGTGGATCTGTTGAATGCTGCTAAAGCAACGCATGCAATAACACATCTGGCCTACTGCACTTTACCAGCTTAAGCTGTGTGTCTTGGCCAAGGCAAGGGACAAGGAAAATGGTTTTAATACTTTTGTAAGAAATGGTCGCATCTTCGTCTGCAGGAAGAAGAGCAACACGATCACTTTTATTACATCTGATGAGGATTCGAAGTATTTTTTAATGAAGCTTACAGCCACCTTTACTGCCAGGACTCCTCCTCCTCTACGATTGCTGATGGGGTAAGTCCACTCTCTACTTTATCCTTCTCACTTTCAACTGCTCACTCCGCTCATCCTACTCATTCTGGTCTTCCTGCATCTTCCATTCATCCCCCTAATTCTCACATCACCAACACTCATAGTCTTATTGTCACCAAGGATGGCCTGCGTGTCTGCTATTTTAATGCTTACTCTATTAGAGCTCACATTGAAAGGATTACACTTTTTCTTGCGTCTCGTTCTTTCTTTCATGTGATTGCTGTAACTGAGACCAAACTTGGTCAAGTGGTTGACGACTTGCTTGTGGCTCTTGATGACTACGTTATCTACAGACGTGATCGCAACACTAGAGGTGAAGGTGTCGCTCTTTATATTCATCATTCACTTTCTTCTAAAGTTTTATGCTCTTTTTCAGGTAGTTGGTCAGGTAAGCCTGGCTTGCCTGAGTACCCTTTTTGCGAAGTTTCTTCTAACTCTATGCCTGCTCCCATCTTTGTTGGTGTTGTTTACAGACCACCTCATGCTTCATTTTTGGCATACAGTGACTTTATTTCTGACTTAACGACCTACCTTCACAATTATAGCACAAAGGTTCTGATGGGTGATTTTAATGCTGATCAGTTGAGTGATTCAGATAATGCTTTATTTCTTAAATCCTTAATCTTGGATAATTCCTTATATTCTGTGCCCTATGGTTCTACGCATCATACAGCTTCCTCTGATACTTGGTTCGATCTATGTGTAGTTGATGCCAATGAGTTTCTGACTGATTACTGGAAGACTGACATGCCTTTTATAGATGTTCATGACCTCCTGAGGCCTATTCTGAATGACTTTACATTTCAAAATTTCGAATCAGTTAATCAACCTGCTTTATTATCCTACCTTCGTTCTATTGAATATCCTTTGTGTGCTGGCTCGTTCTCTTTGGAGGATCGCCTTTGGTGCCTTTATTCTCATCTTAATGAAGCTACTTCTCTTTTTTTGCCAGTCAAAGTGGTTTGACAGGGGAAACGACGTCGCCCTTGGATCACTCCTGATCTTATTTAGCTTATTCTTCAGAGAGACAAGCTCTACAGACGTTTCAGACGTACTAGAATTCGCTCAGACTTACAGGATTATATGACTGCACGTGACTTTGCTTATGAACAGGTTGAGACTGCTAAACCGATGTACTTTCATAACAGACTATTACGACTTACTGACTCGAGACAAATCTGGAAGGAGCTCAGGAACCGTGGCATTTGCTCTGGACGTACTAGTTCTTGTAACTGTTTCTTTCCTGATGAACTTAACGACCACTTTAGCAATGTTGCTCTTGATGTCAATATGCCTTTAATTGAGGATTTTTTGTGTGACTTAACTGTCGATAACAGTTCTAGGCCGTTATTTTATTTCAGGGAGGACTCAGTGGACGATGTCTTTCTGCAGTCTCTTATTCTTCTTCACAAGCAGTGGACTTTGATGGTATTCCGCAATCGTTTAGTTTGGCTTCTTTTACGGCTGTTGGACTTATCTTGTCAGATTTATTCAATGAATCTCTTAAGTCTTTTGTCTTTTCCACTGTTTGAAACAAATCACTGGTCTCAGCTAGTAATAAGATTCCTTCTCCTTCGTCGGTAAATGACACGCGACCCATCTCTCTTTTGTCCTTTATGTCTAAGGTTCTTGAGCGCCTTGTTCATCAGCAATTTTATGTCTACCTTAATACTCGACAGTTACTTGACCCTTTACAGACTGGTTTCAGGACATCGCATAGTACGCAGACTGCACTTTTAAAACTGACTGATGATATTCGACAGGCTATGGATCGACGCCTTGTCACCTTGCTCTTGTTGTTTGATTTCAGCAAGACCTTTGACACTGTTTGTCACGTTACTTTCCTTAGAAAACTGCTCAATATTGGCTGTTCCTTGGGGGTGGTTAGATGGTTTGCGTCTTATCTATCTGATAAGAATCAGGCTGACTTAAGTTGTGGAGATTCTAGATCTAAGTTCCGTTACCTTAACACGGGAGTTATACAAGGGTCTGTTCTAGGCCCTCTTCTATTTTCTGTATACATTATTAATGTTGTTAAGGATTTGGATCTCAGTGTTCCCTATATTATTTATGCTGATGACGTACAGATCTATGTTCACTTTCCTCCGGCAGAGCTTTCTCATTTTTTTTTCATTGATGGGTGCTCAGGCGGATGTGATCTCTAATTGGGCTGATGTGAATTATTTGCGTCTTAATGTATCTAAAACCAAGGCCATTATAATTGGTTCCTATTTTTATATTAATAAGCCTTTAACGAGTGTGCCATTTAAGGGTACCCTTATTCTTTTTAAATCTAGTGTGCGGAATTTGGGTGTCTGAATCATAAATTGAACTGGAAGGAACATGTCTCTCACATCTGCAGAAAGGCAAACTCCGATCTTTATCGTTAAAACTACTCTCGTCTGAGTACCAACTTTTAGTTACGTTAACATCTTGTCCAGGCTCTCATTTTTCCTTATATCGACTATTGCTGTTTGATATACAGTTATCTTTCTGGGGAACTTGATCTCAAACTTCAGCGTGTCTTTAACTCTGGTGTGCGTTATGTCTGTGGCGTGAGAAAGTCTGAGCATATTACTCCGTATAGGCTCTCTCTCGGTTGACTCTCCACTTCTTCAAGAAGAAATTATTTTACAGTATCTTTATTATATTCCGTTTTTCACTCTTAATCTCCTTCCTATCTTTTTGATAAGTAAATTTGGAACCTGCCGTGGCGACCTCAGAGGGGTGCAGTGAAGCCGCTAGTCATCCCGTATTCTTTAACTGAATTTTACTATGAATCATTCACCGTCTCATCTTCTCGTTTCTGGAATTACCTTTCCTTTATCATTAGATTCTCTATCTCTCCTACTCCCTTTAAATCTTCTTCATTCAGCTTCTTCCTTTCTTCTGAAAGTGGACTGATTCCTCTTTTGAGGCCTCATCTTTAAACTGTTTATTTTTTTCTTTATATTTTTCTTTTTTATTTTTCACTTATATAATTATTATTGCTTAAATTTAATATTAGTTCTTTATTTTATATGTACAATATAATGTATAATAAAAATTATTATCAAATCCAATGTCTCTCTTGCTCTTTTATATTTTGAATTGTCTTACGCTTCGTACACGCTTTTCTCTAAATGATCGATGTAGAGGATTTTTGACACGTTTTTGTCCCTTTTTTGAAGATGTTTCTCTCTTCACCATCCAGTAGTAATCTGCTAGCATGTTTATACCCCAGTTTTCTGGAAATCTACTTTCAAAGTCTTTCGAATCTTGGTAAAATCGTTCACCATGCTTTTCACTAAAATTTCCGTTATTTTCTGGAAACTGGTCAACATGTGAGTCAAGAAAATAAAGTCTTAAGCTCATTAGACAACCCAATCTTTTTTTATTACGTACCATTCTTTTCACAATATCTTTATGCTCGGTGTGGCTATCTCGTGTGGACAAGTCGGTCATGCGCATTAACCGCTTGCCGCTTATTCGCTGAGACTTGCGCGCGCCTTTTGAAAGAGTTGAAAATAAATCAAAATTATATTGATTTATTTTAAACTTTTGAAAAAATTATCAAATATAATTAATAAATGAAATTTTAAATAAAATTAATTTAAAAATGATAAAAATAATTAGTTCAATATATATTTTTAAATTTTATATTTGATAAAATTAATAAATATTATTAAACATAATCTTTCTTTGTATTGTGAAGATTTTAATTATATTAAATATTTCGAAAGTTTAATAAAATGATATTATTTCATTTAGAATGGCTAAAAACATTTTTTAAGTAATAAATAAAAAATAATGGTGGGGGCTGATAAACATAAGCTACATCCTAATCTATGGTTATTGATGCCTCAGTAGCGTAAGCGTCTAAGGCGTCGGGCGTGTAAAATTTTGTCCGGAGGTTCAATTTCCGGCCACACATATCTTTTTTTTTTCTTACATTCTTATTTAAAATCTTATATTAAATAAATTTTTATATTTATACATATTTTTCTAGTTCATTAAAACTTAACCATGCCACTTTCTCGACATCGTTAATAGTTTTGTCAATGTTTTTATCTCTAAATAAAGTACTATCAAAAATACCTTTACTTTTTTAAGTTAATACTTTTTTTGGCGTGCCTTGTAAATTTGCTGGGCATTGAAATCCAAGATGCCGTCACGTTACATTTCAATATGTGTTGTGTACGTGTGACCCTATCTGTGCGCGCATACAAAACTAAACACATAGAGAACACTATACTAAACCAAGCAATGTATATTCAAGCCTAGTTTAGAGAGATTGATTGATTGATTGATACTTTTATTTCAGGCCATGGGGTTCAACCCCGTAATTACAAATTATATACACAATATGTAAAAGATTATAAGATAAGCATATTAGATATTTATTTTATATGACTCGATATAAACCGAAATAGAAATTATTCTATAATTAGATTACTATTATAAGTAGACAATTAAGTTTATCACATAAAGATGAAAGTAAAGTAATTAAATTTGAAATAAAGGTCAACAATAAATCTATGTAACATTTTTACCATTGTCACTTTCGTATCAGCACAAAAAGCAACCATTAAGGACTACATTTTAAAACTGTAGTAGAGCATAGCTTGTATATATAGACAACGCTCTTCAAGCATCCAACGTGCCATGCCACTCAGTGCGCTCATCATTAAGGAACTTGCTCATTAGTCTCGTTTTAACAACCCAGGTCAACCCAGCTCCAAAACCAGGAAATAGATTGACATTATTATTTATGAAGTTAGATGCTATGGAGACAAAAGAATTTAACATCGCAGCAGTGCGTACAACCGGGCAAATGAGCATTCTCGCAGGAAGTCTATTTTATGACCTAACCTCTGTATCTATGTTTGCATGGAGGAACTTGGAAGCTAAATATGGTGGATTTTGATAAGACACAATAGCATGGGCTAGTGCCATTTTAAAGTAGAGCCGCCTATTTTTAACCGATATCCAACCAAGTTCAAGGCGAAAAGGAGTGACCCTATCCTGTCTCCCAATATTACCGAATACGAATCTGACGCACGCATTAAGCGCACAATGAAGTTTAAGATTCAGAATTTGAGGAAGATCATCATAAACCACACAACAGTAGTCAAGAATCGGGAAGATTAACGCCTCAACCAGTTCCTTCCTAACCTTTCTGGATAATGCATGTCTATGAAACTTAAGAGACTGCAGAGTACCAAAGATTCGACCAACTATCGAGTTAACTTGTCTCAGAGAGAGAGAGAGAGAGAGAGAGAGAGAGAGAGAGAGAGAGAGAGAGAGAGAGAGAGAGAGAGAGAGAGAGAGAGAGAGAGAGAGAGAGAGAGAGAGAGAGAGAGAGAGATTTGATTTAATTTATACGTTTATTTAAGACCGTGGGGTTCAACCCCGTATGGCCCATAAGTAATTACAAAATATATACAGTAAAAATAAACTAAAATATGTCATCTTAAAAGCAGTAGTAGAGCAAAATACATTATGTTTAATACATAAGATCATGTTTTGACTTGCAGTAATACAAAAGTTTAAGCTTTGATATAAACAGTATTAAGATGATTCTATATAAAGCAATGGCTATAATTATATCTAAATGCGAACCCTCTTCCAGGCAGACAATATAAAATTATTTGCATGAAAATAAAATTGAAATATTAGATTTTAACTTTATATTTAGAGAGAGAATACGCACTACACAAGCTAAGTATAGGAGGGGAGAGAGAAGGCACATCGGCACATCAGCGTACAAATCGTTGTGTATATGCTGTTTGGGTATTTGGTTACCACATGAGCGTTCAGTATGAATAAAGCGCGACTCTGAATTTTTTCTTGTAAATTTCTGATGGTAGACTGAGGTCAGTTGTTAGTAGGAAAACGTACACGGAGAGAAAAACCATGTTATTTTCACATGATTAATCTAACACGTTAAAATCATATGATTCTTCATGTAAAATTCTTATGAGATCAAGTTAATTCAACGTGAATAGATTCTAACTTAAAATGCTATAGGTGCCATGATATTATTCCTTGGACACCAGCTATAATCACTAAGAGCGCCGCTTGAATATAACCAGCTAGCGATCCTGTTATTCACTTACCGCTCACGGTATTTTCACGTGGCACTCAAGTAAATTCAATGGTGGCGTGACCAACCGAGTCGCGCGTGCTTTGCAGATAATGGGGAGAGAGAGAGAGAGAGAATAACCAAAATACAATCTTACTATGATGGTAAAACGGCAATATATATATTTTAAAAAAATTAATGAATTTTAAATTATCAATATTACCTTTGAAACTATTAGGAATAAATTTCAAACTCAAAATTTAATTTCTTTAAACAACTAGGGAGCAGATAAGCAGGTATCATTTCGTGCCAGATATATCTTAAAGCAGGTTTAGCCTGGTGCGTAACGTTTGTGCTTTTCTTTTTGGGTGCGTGAGTTTAAGTCTCGGTCAAGACCACTTTTTTCATTATTTTAATATTTTTTATTAATTATTTTAATTATATTTTCTTTTTTTCTAACATTGAAATCTAATTAAATATGCTAATTTTTTTAATTAATATTTTTTTTAAATAAATTATTTCGTATACGTAATAATTAAAAATATTAATGAATGAATAACAATTATATTTAGAATACTTCAGTTAAATTTTGTCTTTATAAATATATATCTATGTGTGTGTGTATTAATGTATAATATAAACTATAACATAAATAAATTAATACTATAGACTAATTCATTTATTATGTCAATTTTATAAATTACATTATAAATAAATTAAACTATAGTATTATAAAATAAATATTACTATTGTTTAGTTATTAATTATTTTAATTATTACGTATAAGAAATAGTTTATTTTTAAAAAATATGAAATCAAAAAATTAGCATATTTAATTAGATTTTAATATTAGAAAAAAGGAAATATAAATTAAATAATTAATGAAAAATTTTAAAATAATAAAAAAAGTGTTCTCGACCGAGAGTTGAACTCGCGCAACCATAAAGAAAAGCGCAAACGATACGCACTAGGCTAAACCTGCTTTGAGATATGTCTGGCGCGAAATGATACATGCTTATCTGCCCCCCAGTTGTTTAAAGAAATTAAATTTTAAGTTTCAAATTTATTCCTAATAGTTTCAAAGGTAATATTGATAATTTAATATTAATTTTTAAAATATATATATATTGCTGTTTTACCATCATAATAAGATTGTATTTTGGTTACTCTCTCTCTCCCCACTACCTGCAAAGCACGCGCTACTTGGTTGGTCACGCCACCATTGAATTTACTTAAGTGCCACGTGAGAATCCCGTGAGTTGCAAGTAATTTAAACATGATGCATCGCCACGTTCATTCTCCTGGCAGCCCACGTAATTTTAAGTTGACCATCAAGAAAAAATGACATCTTTTGTATCTGATTTTAAGATGGACCAATCATGTATTAAAAACGTAGGTATCATCAAAAAATCACTTGTTTCCTCGATATTATTCAGTGAAGAAATATCATGCAATAATCACTTGAAATTTCATGGAATAATAACATGATTTTTCTCTCCGTGTAGGCAAATCGCGAATAATTTGACAAATAAAAGCCATGTAGTCACGCTGCTTAGACCTAAAGTGTAGAATAGTCTTATAGAATATTTTTCATCATTGATTAATTGAAATTGCTGGTAGATATACTGAAAAGCTAAATTCTAATATTTTAACATGCCTACATTAAAATTATTAATTTTCAAATGATTTATATTTAGAGCACGATTCAAAGTTTTAAGAAAAACATAGACTAAACTATAGTTCAGAACTGTAATTATAATTCACATATGCACTGAGCATTTTTTAATATTTTTAAAAAACTATTAAAAACAATATTGATTATATTTTTGGCTATTATTGAGTTAAGTTTTAAATTTGAATAAAGATGATTATTATAATATGCAATTCCCATATTGAATATAATCATTATCATATACTACTATAAGTTTTTATATATACTATGATTATTCTAAATATTTAGTTAAATGTTTAACTATTTTCATTTTTGTTAGTGTTTTTTATATTCATCAAATTAGGCTTTTTATATTTACCGTTTATTATGATGTACAAATATAATGAAAATAATAAATTTTGTTGAAATCAATAAAAGATGCTTATTTTTCAACGTCATAATTTTGATTATTGATTAATAGTTTATTTGCCGACTTAGAAATTTGTTACTTATTCCAAGTAATTGACCCTTGTAGTGTATGTATGATATATGATAGTCATTGTACTACATGAAATAGTTAAGATTTTTTTATGCTTTTAACCTATGATTTGACAACATTATAAAGATTTATATTTGTCATTAGTAATAATCGATTTACCATATTTTTTTATAATAGTTTAAATTTTTGTTACGTAAATCTTTATTTCCCATTTTTTTATAACATAATTAGATATAGCTTTATGAATTTTGAAAACAAATTATTTTGCATCACTTTGTCTAAATAAGTTGTAATTTATTTAGGAAGCCTTCTCTTAACACAAAACTCGCACTCATCTACTTCATGAATTTCAAATTTGTATTCGGTAAACATATATATTTTTTATAAAGTTTTTTTTATTAAATCATTAAAAAATTTAAATAAATTAATGGTTTTTATATTTATTATCATTATATGCTTATTATTTAAACAATTCCTGCATGCTTCTAAGTGATTTAGTAAGTTACAAATGTATTTAGGGGGCCTTCTCTTTACCCAGAACTACCATTATTCTAATTCATGAGTTGATAATTTATTGTGTGTATACATATTTATTCAATATAAAAATATATTTATAAGCGAAGCGTGACGGGAAATTGTCCATCCTATGAGAAGCAAGACTGCCACACCTGGTTTTTTTAAGCACTTTATTTATGGGGAAATACTTTGCTCAAATAGTTAAAGCATTGACCTTCCTTGTCTAAGGCTTTGACTAATTGTTTTATTAATCTAAACTTTATGTGCAGAGTAGGTATAAGAATTTTAGATGGATCAACGAGTGGTTTTTTTATAATATTAAGCTTTCCAGGTACTAAAGATTCTCTTGATCAAAATAATTGGTGAATTTGCTACACATACTTCCCGTTAACGACCCCTAGAAAATGTCTTTTACAAAATCTGACTTCAAATTCATTATCAGCGAACTCAAAAGTTCCTCAGATAGTTTTTATAATGTCTATCAAGTCTCCCAAAGATTTATAATAAAATTTTAATAGTGTTTTAATTAAATTTAAACTGAATTTCGTTTATTCTTGATTTTTTTTATCTTTCCAGCACCGTACGGAGGGTTATAATTACGAGAAAAAAAATATTAAAAATATGGTTTTTGATGTATTTCTTTCCGCGAAATTTGATTTTGAAGTCAAATTAATGGTATCTTCTTTCCTTTTTTTAGCTTTAAAAACCAGAAAAAAACAAAAAAAATCAGGTTTTTGTAGGAAAAACCTCAATTTGTACAGGCAAAGACACAGACACGTACACACGCGCGCGCACACACGCACGCACGCACGCATACACAGACATTTTCTGGAAACCACTTTTTCCGAAAAAAAATTTTTTATTGATACAATGCTTTCTCTATATACGTTAAATTTTCTTCGTGAAACTACTATGTGATAAATTTATAGCCTTATCAACCAAAGAATAGATAATCGTGATTTACTGTTATGTGAATGATGAGAATCATAATTTAAATAACGTCCGGAAAATAAATAGTAAATTTGCTAATATGGATGATATGAATAGTAAAGGCTATAGCGGGATAAGGGGGTAAAATCGCCGCTAATCGGAATCTCTACGACTTGTTGCTTATTCAATAAAGTATGTTAAGAGATGTTTATGTGCAAAATTAGAGTTCAGTGTAGAGTTCAGTGGAGTAGTGGCTAAGGCGCATCGAATCCCCGTCTGTTCGCTTTTTCGCTGTCTCTGCCGTGGGCTGACACCACGTTAAATAATACGTCAAATTGTGTTGTATTGAAAATTAATTTCTATGTGTTAAAAAAGAGCAGTAATGCCCGTGGATATAATAAAAAAAAAAAAAAAAAAAAAAATTTAGCCCACATCTTGTTTTTTATCAAATAATGTAATATAATCTGCGACCGAAAAGTCTAAAAATATGCTAATAGCTTTGTGATTGTATTGAGAATTCCCCACATTCTTTTAAATGGTTAACAGATTTTTTCAACACGAAATCCCCACTTTTAGAGATATTTGAAGTTTCTGATCGTTCCTTAAACTATGAAAATAATATTTGGCTGAAACATAAATGACTATTTTTTGTGTATTTTTCTCGTACTTTCGAACGCTGAGGTCACAGAAATCATTTTCCTATCAGAACATGCCCAAAATCGAAAAAAACAGCTAAAAATGGGGTATTCGCGTTTTCCGTGTTTTTTTTCACCGTAACCTCAAAAACACGTTTATATACCAAGTTATTAGTAAGTTCAATGCATTATCACTTATAACCAAGTTGAATTACACCTGAGCGAGTCATGTAGGCCCTAAAAACTAAGGAAAACACGAATTTTCCGGAGTTAATCCGTTTTTTTTAACCAAGCTTTATAAAATATTCATCAAAAGCTAATAAGTTAATAAAACTTTGCTGATTTACATTCTCTACAATCAGACTGCATATGCCTACTATCCCTGGGAACCGACCGCGCATGTATATAGCCTATAGAGTCTTTCTGTGCAAACCCACAAGCTCTGCATACCATCAACGCAGCCTATAATAAATAAAGAACAACTGCACATAATTACAACCCCTGAAGGAAGGACTGACTGTGTACAGCAACCCACTGTTCATCCTCATATATCGCTTTGACCTTCTGCGCATGCATAAGCCCCCCTTAAATCTCCCTTTATATGTTTATTATATTACAATCGATACCCTACTGCAATATCATTGGAAGACCTCAAATTCATAAAAATTTTTCGACAAGAAAATATATTAAAAAATCTATCTTGAATCCACTTTAATTCAGCTTCGTATGGAAATCCAGTTTCACTACTTTAACAGGGTGCTGCTTCATTATTTAACTTGCTGATTATGTTAATTTTTTCCTATCACATGAGATTTTGGCATAAAATCTTATGTACTCTCTCATGTTATTTATTTTTATGGGTATTCGTTTGTTGTGTTTCATCAACACTGAAGATAGCTATGCTTGGTTACTGGATCTTTGTGACTAGATACTTGACGCAATCCCAAAACTGCGTTAAGAGTTAAAATATATTACATACACGAAGTTCAGTCACGTCTTACTACTGCATCTTAAGGGTCTATGCAGGCTAAAAGAATAACGCGAGAAAATAAGGTGGACATAAGTGTTCTAAGTATAGCTTATTCTCTTTTGTTTTCATTTTTTAGCGTTACTCTTTTAGAGTGCAAAACACGAAACGGTTATTACATGCTATGCAATATGCGCAAGCGTATTAGAACAGAAAACAAATATAAGTAATACATTACTCTTATATCTATATAAATGAGGAACAGCAAGCTGTAGCTAGGAAGAACGCGCTTGTTTCTCATATGTATAGATATAGAAGCAATGTATTTCTTATATCTGTTCCTGCTCTTTTTTTAGCAGGCAATGTGCTTAACACACTACTTTTTTGTATCGCATTGGATGTAGTATCGCATGGATTTAATGAAGTCTACTTTAAATATATATATGGGACATTTTACACTAACTGGAAGAGCAAAAAAATAAAAATCGCTGAAACTCTGAAAATATATTCTGTTTGTTACCCAAAATATGTAAAAAAATTTTCAAGGATCTAAATTGAAAGTATCAAGAGCTATAAATCTTTAAAATTTGAAAATTTTTCCAAATTTTTGGAAAAGTTCCAACTTAATCATTTTTTTTCTGAAAATCCTGATATTTAAGAGAGAAATTCATAAGAATACTTCTTGTTGTAAATGAAGAGGAGAGTTAGCATAATTTTTTACAGACCTGAATTTTGAAGTTTTCTGTTGGTTCTTATATGTATTACATAGTAATTGAAATTACTCATTGTTCGCCACTTCAAAACATCCACGTTCACACATGATCAAAAATTTATTTTAAAGTTCATGCAAAATGAAAGAAAATAAGCCCTCTAAAAGCAATTTCTGAAGTGGCAAACAATGAGTAATTTCAATTACTATGTAATACATATAAGAACAAATAGAAAACTTCAAAATTCAGGTCTGTAAAAAATTATGCTAACTCTCCTCTTCATTTACAACAAGAAGTATTCTTATGAATTTCTCTCTTAAATATCAGGATTTTCAGAAAAAAAATGATTAAGTTGGAACTTTTCCAAAAATTTGGAAAAATTTTTAAATTTTAAAGATTTATAGCTCTTGATACTTTCAATTTAGATCTTTGAAAATTTTTTTTAATATTTTGGGTAACAAACAGAATATATTTTGAGAGTTTCAGCGATTTTTATTTTTTTGCTCTTTTAGTTAATGTGAAATGTCCCAAATATACACATTAAAATCGCGTGCTAGACGTATTACGTACGTACACACGTATGATTTTTTGAAAAGTTGTTACAAAACGTTCCATAATTTTGCAAACTGTTCCGAAATGTAAATAAGATATGTGCAAAATGTGCATCTTTTTAGCTTACATCAAACTATTCAAGGCTTTTATTTTGAAACGTCCCAAAATTAACTGAACGTTTAAAAGTTGGTGGGTACGTACGACTTATGGAATCCGCCCCGCATATCGCATAGTTTGTAATAGCCGTTAAGTGCTTTGCAGGCTTAAAAAATAACGAGAAGGAATGGGAATAAAAGAGAATAAGCTATACTTAAGAACACTTATGCCCACCTTATCTTCTCGCGTTATTCTTATAGCCTGCAAAGGCCCTCAAGTTGCAATAGTAAAACACAACTAAACTTCGTGTATGTACTAAATTTTGACTATAACGCAGTTGTGAGATTGCGCCAACTATCTAGTCACGAAAATTCAGTAACCAAGCAAAGCCTTCTTCAGTGTTAATGAGACACAACGAACGAATACCCACCAAAGAAAAATAACATGAAAAAGTACGTGAGATTTTATGCTGAAATCTGACGTGATGATAGAAAAAAACTAACATGATAAGCAAGTTCAATAATGAAGCAGCACCCTCTTAAAACAGTAAAACTGGATTTTTATATGGAGCTGGATTAAAGTGGATTCTAGGTGGATTTTCAAATAGATTTTCTTGTCAAAAAGTTTAAGTGAATTTGAGGTCTTCCAAGGATATTCTGGTAGGATATCGACAAAAAATAGATAGTATGCAAAATTTGAAGCATATCAAGTAATTTTCGAGATCTAATTGGCTAAATAAATACAATTTTCTTTTTAAAATTTCTTTTTTAGAATTTTCAAAATACTCAAAAATTAAAACTACGTGAGGAAAATCATTTTTCAAAAATTTTCCTTCTTTTGGCAATCGCAAAAAATTTACTTGCAAATTAAGCAAATTCATCGTGTTGTTTGCGCAAAATACGAAAAAAATGAAAAATCGAAATTTTTGTAAAAATTCTTAAACTGGCTAAAAAAAATACGCTAAAAAATCAATTTTTAATAGCCTGCCCCCCCCCCCCCCCAGTTAGACAGAAAACTAAATTGTATGCAAAATTAAAAGGAAATCCATCGAGTACTTTTCAAAATAAAATTGGCGTAACGAAATCCCACACACACACACATACATACAGATATTTTCTGGAAACCACTTTTTTCGACTCCCTGAGTCCAAATATTGTTACGTACAGCATATAAGCTAAATTAGTAATGAATTATTTTTTTAATGAATGACTGAATTTTAGTCATTCATTGACTTTCTTTTGACTTACGCGCGAGCGCTATGTCTCCGGGATTGGAAGTCTGAGAAAGAGACAGCAAGAATAGCTTAAATAAATTAGTAGACTTATACACACATGCAATTTCTAGGGTTATATAAATTTATTTCTTTTTTTTTCATACTCAAGACAAGAAGCTTCGCTTCGTACATTTATTATTCTTTAATTCTTTATTCTCCCTTCTTTTTTTTCTCACTATTTCGCTTCGAGGCGAACTACGCTACCATATGCCAAATTTATTTATTATTACTTTACATTTTGTTTCATTATATTTACCAGATTTTACATGAATTACAACCATAGAACAACTTTGATTTGCGTCTGAGCAATAAGATCAGCTTGTTTCTGCCCCCTTGAAATCTACAATACAAAATTTTGAAAAACTCTCTACCTTTATTTTTCCTGTCTTGATCGCTGCTACCCCACAACGTCCGCTTCAACTCATGTTGCTACAGTTGTCTCTGGAAACTCGTGAATTAAAAGAAAACTTCTTCTTTTTTTCAATGTAAATCTTCTAGGTTCATGGCTTTGCAGATGGGCAGTAGCTGGTTGCTACTGGATCTGGTGATGTTCAGGCTGCTTGGCAAAATCAACGTGACATTGCCAACGAGGGATTGGTCGGGAAAAAGAGTCTAGAAGAGAGCTGTTGCTCCGCTCGCCGTCCGATCTAGAGAGAGAGCTTTTGCTTTGCTGGCTTTTCGATCTCAAAAGAGAGCTTTGCCTACAAGCTCAAAGCTTTTTATACTCTAATTTTTCTATGGGTTTCTTAAACTAAATTTGAGAACCTTCGCTTGTTTCGCTAACGGCAGTATCTTTTTTTTTGCACGTTCGTGTGAGTTTTAGTCGTATGATTGGTTGCCAGTCGGCCCTCTCTGTATGATTCTCTTCTGGAAACTATTATTTCAGCTGAATAGAAAGACGTCAGCTTGAAGTTTATTGATCATTAATTTCTGCCGTTATTATTTCGGCTTCCTGTTTTTGGGACTCCGTCAAAGCTTTTATTTCCAATTTTAGCACTGACTTCGGATGATTCCCATATGGAAATAATTTATGTGAAAAACTGTAAATAATGGTAAATAATTGTAAATAACTGTTAAAAAATGTAGGAATTGAGACATAAATAATAGTTATTTACAGTTATTTACTATTATTTATTATTAATTACTATTATTTACAGTTATTTACAGTTATTAACTGTTATTAACTGTTATTTACAGTTATTTACAATTATTTACAATTATTTACAGTTTTTTATAATTATTTACAATTATTCATAATTATTTACAGTTAGTCATAATTATTTACTGTTATTTACATTTTCAAAAAATTTTGAATTAGTGGATAGTTTAATGTTATTAATAATTATTTATAATTATTCATAGTTATTTACAGTTATTTACAGTTTTTACAGTTATTTACAGTTATTTATAATTATTTACAACTATTTACAATTTTCCATAGTTTTTTACAATTATTTACAGTTATTCACATTTTTAAAAATTTTCGCCTATATATAAAATTATTGAATGAATTTGTGATAATTTTCGAAAATGTAAATAACTGCAAATAATTGTAAAAAACTATAAATAATCGTAAATAACTGTAAATAATTGTGAAAAAAGTGAATAAATGTAAATAACTGTAAATAAATATAAATAACTGCAAATAAGTGTAAATAACAGTTAATAAGTGTAAATAACAGTTAATAACTGTAAATAAGTGTAAATAACAGTAAATAATTGTAAATAATTGTAAATAACTGTTATTTATGTCTCAATTCCCACATTTTTTAACACTTTTCTACAATTATTTACAGTTATTTACATTTATTTACATTTATTTACAGTTATTAACAGTTATTTACAATTATATCCAAAAATTATTTCCATATGGGTTGCTCTACATAAATTGGATTTAATATCCCTCCACATTGTATTTCTCTAGGGACGGCCTTATTTATTTTTATTCTTCACTTTATTACCCTACCGTTTCGCTGAAATTCTTTCATACTCCTCTATGTTAACTTCACAGTTTTCTGTGAAGTCGTTCATCGTTCTCGCTTATTCTAAGCTTGCCGCCTGCCTGCATTTTTTTAGCATCTTATTCAGCTAGTACTTCTCCTTCCTTCGCTGATTCATTCGGCTGCCAAGCCTTGATTTCATTAAGGTCAACTGAATATGTTTGTTATTTGTCTCTTGCATTTGTTTATTTATTATTTTATTATTATTATTTTTACTCTATTATCATTATTATTATTTTAATTTTTATCTTTTTTGAAAAATTTATTGGTAATGAAGTCGGTTTATTACAACATATACAAATTAATGATAAAATAGAAAATTTTATTTGCTAGTACAATGCTGTCTCTATGAGAAAGCAAAATGAATAAATTACATGAAATATAAAACTATCAAAGCTCATTGGGTGCGCCTTTTCCTGTACAATAAGTACTTTTTTTTAATTTTTAATTATTGCTATATTTAATAATTCATTTTAAAAATAATGTAAAGGTTTCTGCAACCTATTATAAAACACAATTTTCTTGATGGCACCCATGTTTTATTCCCTATTATGAAACACACTTCATTTTATAATTAACAGATCATTATTAATATTTAAATTGAAAATCGTTAAAAATCGTTTAGAATTCATTTTAGAAAGGTTTTTATGCCAGATTAAATGTATTTTGGCTATTTTTATAATTTTAGATAACTGTAAAGAGTATCAATATTTTTAGGTAAGAATTTAGATTATGATTCCGCATTTTAAAATGCATACGAATTCCTGTGGTCCATAAATAGAAATATATTAAAAGTTTGAATCCTATCAAGAAACATACGTTTATTTTAAGATCATTGTTATCAAAACAAATGAATCCCGATATTAATTGATTCTATCGTTCTTTGTCTAGAATACAAATAACTGTTTAGGCCAAATTATGATAAAATAGTAATAAAATTAATAAAACAGTTATGAGCTCTATTCGTCCATGATTAGCCAATTAATTATAACCTCACTTAAATAAAATACAAAAAATTAAATGTAATGTTAAGAAAAGTAAGAGAATTTGAGAAAAAATAAGCTAGGAAAAAGAATAAAATAAAAAAGAATTAGTAATAAACTTATTCTCTCTCAAATTTAAACCATTTCGTTAAAACGATAAATAAGTAATTTAAAATACCGTCTCTTTCTATCTTGTGCGTCGGTGTGGCATAGCAGTTAGAAGCCATACCGACGCATAAGGTAGAATTTAATATGATATATGTACGCGCTTGTATGTGTGCTGATACACGCCTATAAGATGAATAATTCAGATTTAGATAACGTAGAACCTATGTCGGTATGAGGATACCCCTTAACATTCATAATAATATCTATTGTAATAATCAATATTTAAGTTAATAAAGAAAAACTCAATTAGACGAAGACGATGAACGCGACCTGCCCTTAAGTTGAATTTAAAGATAAATTTTTTGTAAAACCCAAAGTCTAAAACAATAAGAATATTTAATACATATTTTAAAAGGAATTGATTTTGAGTCAAACGCTTTTCCTAATACGAGTTAAACTATCCTGTACTAAAATAATATATTACAGATCTCGGAAGGTAAAAATTTGTCGGGTCCATAGCATATATGGGTGAAATTCAAAAAGTTGTCAAAATCATGTTTTTAAAAACTAAAAAAAAATTCCTAAATTTTACTTGATATTTTTTAATATGTTTATGAATACTATAAATAAGAAGAAAACAATAATGGGCGATCTGTATTTCAATTTTGGAAATATAACATGTGTAAATATAAATAAACTTATAAAGTGTGACACAAGGATATTTTTTTTCTTTTGTATACATTAAGAGGGGGTCGTAACCATTCGCCGCTCTATACAGGGTGGCGCTGCGGTCAGATGAGAGAAATATAGAAAATATTTTTTATTCAGCGATTTATAATTTATCGAGACAATAATATACTTCTAACGTTGTCAAAGGCACTAGCCATATATATATATAGAATTATTATTGGTGCTAATATTGTTTGAAAAGTCTAAAATATTATCATAAAACGAAAAATGCGGCGCGTAGTAGAACCAATGTAAACATATAGGTATGTTTCCTAAGTGCGACAGAGAAAGTAATAGTAAAGAACGAAGTATACACATGCTCACGCCGGCTCTACTTCGCACTGCATTTTTTGTTTTATAACAATAGCTTAGACTTCTCAAACAAGATTATCATCAATAATTATTCTACATATATATGGCTAGTGCCCTTGACAACGTTAGAAGTATATTATTGTCTCGATAAATTATAAATCGCTGAATAAAAAAAATTTTATATTTTTCTCTCACCTGACCGCAGCGCCGCCAAGCGGCAAATGGTTCCTACCTCCTCTTAATAGTGATTACTTGGCGAGTAATATATATAATAACAAATATATTTCACAGTCAATTTAAAGCTCTTAAAATCTACGTTCTTTTCCCGTAGTCCAAATCCTGATTAGATTTTTTTTTCGTTAAGAAAATTAGCGTTACACGAAGACATTAGAAAAGGTACGTTTTTTTATGGTTTGATTTAAATATATTTTCTCACCATATATAAAACCTTTTACGTTAATAGCTCTTTTAATTACTAAAATACATATTAATTTTTATATTTGACGATATTTAGCTCTAATTATTTGACTTCTTAAATGATTTTCACGATAAACTATTAAAAGTGTGACACGAGGACAAAAAAATTGTCGTAACTTTGACGTCAGTTTTGAATACATTTTATTAAGTTATTATATTTCTACACTCCACCATTAGATTCTTTATTTAAAAATCTTAAAAATTATTACAGTAAAATTTTAATAACTATGTATTTAGATACTTTTTATTTTGAAAACAAAATACTTGTACGCTCCAGACGCGTGACACGAGGACATTTTTGTTTATTTTTTTTATTTATTCCTTTGGATCAGTCATTTAATCAAAGTTTTAATGGTTGAACAAGTTGATTAGAATTGTTACTAGCTAACTGTTGGGTTTAAACACGTACATATTATTTACATAAAAAGTTATTATGTATAAACACCTATTTTCAATTTTTTGAATTTCACCCATATACATTTTATCTCTCGTGGTGTATATACTTTTTTTTTGCTTAGCAAGGCCAAAAATGCAACCTTAGCGATTGAGCATAGTATGCTAAAGTGGCTCTTTCAAGCACGCTAGGCAAGAAAATATTCAGAACTAAAAATTTATACTCATTTTTGCAGTATGAAAAAAAATTTGATATTTAACACAGCTTTATGTTTTTTCATAAATCAATGTATATTTTTGAATATTGTATAATTACTCTTTGTTATTATAGAAAAGAGCATTTTTCAATATTAATTCAACTTGTCGTGTAGTCAATTACAAATAATAATTATTAGAATTCCATTATTTTAAATCTTAATTAAGTTTACTGTAAAATATTTCGCAAAAGTATTCATATCCTAAAAATTTTCATACATTATCACCACTTATTCAATATTATATTTTTACTCTTAAATAATAGGACATTTTATTTTATATAATTCGATATTTATTTTATAAATTAGAGCCAAGGATCCGTATTTGGTCAACAACGAACAGATATTACAGAAAAGATTACTGAATCAGAAAAACTTATGAAAGAAATGTCACAGACTTGGGAGGAGAAACTAGTTAAAACTGAAAAATTACAGCATGAAAGACAACAGGCTTTAGAAAAAATGGGAATAAGTGTTCAAGCTTCAGGTATTCAGGTCCAGAAAAATAAATACTATTTAGTTAATCTAAATGATGATCCCAGTTTAAATGAGTTATTAGTGTATTACTTGAAGGTTAGTAGCATCCGTTATAGTTTATGTTTTATAATAGTAGTTATAGAGGTACATTTTTAATCTTTTTAGGAAAAAACATTAGTTGGCGGGCGATCGTCGAAGACTGAACAGGATATTCAATTACATGGTCTTGGTATTTTACCTGAACACTGTATTATCACAATAGAAGAAAGTGGCCTTTGCATGACACCTCTTTTGGGCGCTCGATGCTTTGTGAACGGTTCACAAGTAAATAAGAAAACTTCATTACGACATGGAGATAGAATTGTTTGGGGTAATCATCACTTTTTTCGAGTAAATTGTCCTAGAAATTTGCAAGCTTTAAATAGTGAACCACAAACTCCCGCACAAAATATTGATTATAATTTTGCTAGAGAAGAATTAATGTTGAACGAACTTTCTAATGATCCTATCCAAAGAGCTATTGCTAAATTAGAAAAACAACATGAAGAGGACAAACAGGTTGGTTATGATTAATATATTTTTAATTATGACATATCTTGCAAAAATTAATAATATTCATAAAATTAAGGTGGCATTAGAAAAGCAGCGATTAGAATACGAACGTCAGTTTCAACAACTTCGTAGTGTACTTTCACCATCAACACCTTTTTCTTCATTTTTACCTTATGACCCTTTACGAAACAATCAAGTTGGTAAATTATTTCCTTGCACGCCAACGACACAAATGAAAGTAGAAAAATGGGCTCACGAACGTGATGAAATGTTTAAACGTAGTTTAGGACAACTCAAGGCAGATATTCTTAAAGCCAATGCTTTTGTTCAAGAGGCAAACTTTTTTGCAGAAGAAATGGCTAAACAAACTAAATTTAGTGTTACCTTACAAATTCCTCCAAATAATCTTAGTCCGAATAGAAAGGTAAATTTTGTTCATTAGTTATCTATTTGTTTGTTTTTATGTTGTATAGAAAGAGTATGACATGACATGTTCTTATTTATAACATCCTTTATTGTAATATCGGACAATCCTTGAATACATTTACAAATTTTTGAAAATATCTGAGTAGCTCTTTTTTAGCTAAAGTATTTACCCAGAATCAGCAATAATTCCTTAAAATATTGCCACTACAATAATTTGAGGAATTATTACATTTTTTATTCTTTAATCTTTCAAGGAATACCCGAAACTATTTACGATAAGATTCACAATTAAAATTCTTTGTATTTTATTTGGGTATCAGTGAATCCAGCTGTGCAATAGTTACGATAAAGAGCTACAGGAACGATGTACTTATATAACCTTTCTAATAAATATCAAATTGATTCCATTCGATTCTAAAAATAAAAGTTCCTGAAAACATTCAAACTAAACATAAATTATTGAGTTTTTGTATTAGCTGCTACTTTTAATTTATTATTAGCATTTAAATTATTCAAATACATTGAAAATTAAAGAAAAATTAATTTATGAATTATAATATAATAAAACACAAAAACTTTATCTCGAAAATCGCGGAACACATTTTATTATTTTGAAATATATGTTTAAAATTTATTGAATAATTCATAATTATGCTGTTAGAACAAAAAAATTGCTAGGTGAATAGGATCTTTTAAAAATTGATTCGTATGTCCCTAATCATAATCTAAATAATACTTGACAAAAAGTCATTGGAAACAAATTGATTGGAATCAATTTACAAAATTTTAAGATATAGTACACTAAGAAAATATTGGTATAACTGCTTACTAGTATAAATGCTTACTAGTACAGCCGAGTATGCAACGAATCGTCGCTTGATTTTGTCATGCTGCTGTTTCAAACAGCGCAGCATGCGTCAAAGTTTTGCATCTATAATAAACGAGAAGCGCCTCTAGTATACAAAAAGAGAAACACAACTGACATATATAAATGAATCCATAGAACCTTAAAAATTTAAAATTAAAAGGAATTTTTTTTTACTTTAGGCACACTTTTAATTGTATATATTTTTTTCATTATTTGTCTAATAAATAACGTGAAAAAACTTGCGTAATCCATATGATGTTAATGTTGTAATTTTATTCGTTAAAAAATTAAAAAACTATTATTGTGTTGCTAAAATATTGATTATTATTATTCCGCATGTTGCTGTCCTTGCAAGTGTCCACCTTCGATGTGGTGGCAAGGCGGAGGCTTAAGCACAATCCACGTATCGCTGACAATTCTTAGATGATGGTCAAGGATACATGGATACCCACGTAGACAACGTACTTAAGCCAAGTAAACGTTTATATCATGTCTAATTTAAACAAAAACCATGTTTAGCCAAAATAATAAAGAAGAGCAGAGAACGCAGACTGATAACTCAATGAAGCCAGGGGTAGAGATCGTCTGCCTGACAGTAGAGGAGAGGTCTCAGAGGATGAACGAGATCTTTATGCTGATGAGACGGGCCTGCAAGTTGATGCCGAGCATTTCTTTAGACGTCGAGAACAATCTTCCAGAGCTCATTGAGCACGTGGATGCTCTCAAGATGAACTATTCTCGCTTGCTTGAGGGGGAAGTTACATAAATGCCTCAGACGAGCACCGTAGCCAAGCGGTCGAGAAAAGAGGACTCGCTCAATTCAGAAAGCAAACCCGAACCGCAAGCTCCTCTTAAAAAGGGCTTAATTGAGGAAGGGGATGAGTCTTTTAAAATTGTCCAAAACCGTAAGGAAGTTAGGGCTGCAAAAAATCAAAAGCAGAAGCTGCAACAACAGTGATCGCAGTAACCTAACATCAAACCACTAACGGCCAGAACATTGGCCAATGACACAGAGCAGTCTGCACAGCAGCTGCCAGAAAAGAAGAAGAAGAGGAGGAAAAAGACAAGGAAGAGGTCTAGCGCTGTCCTTATAAGGCTAGGAAAAGGAAAGTCCTACAGTGACTTTCTGCAAAACATTCGGCAGAAACTCATTGATCAGAGCTTAACGACCAACATCAGAGGGATCAGAGAAACCAGGGTTAGAGATGCCCTGATTGAGTTGGGCTCATCTCAAGGACAGGAGACCTTCAGTGATTTCCTGAAAAGGATGGTTGCCGAAACGGGTAACGTCAAGGAGATGTGCCTCATAGAATCGGTCGAGATCAGAGATATCAACTGCCTAGTCTCAGTAAAAAAAGTAAAAACAGCTGTTAAAGCTATTTTTACCAAGAACAACGAGTAAGTGGGGGAGATTAGCGTCTCGCTCACAAGCCTCTACAGTAGAGCGCTTTGCTTGGCCATTGTGGAGATGGAACAAGACCAAGCAGCGTTCCTGCTCTCAAAAACGAGGATAAAGATTGACTATACCAGCTGCTGTATCAGAAGTTGGAAAAGAGTTCAGCGCTGTCTTGAATGCCTGAACTACGGTTACCAGGCACGCGACTGCCAGGGACCTGATTATAGCAAGATATGCTACAAGTATGGCAAAGACGGTCACAAGGGATCGGCCTGCAAGGCTACTGATGCTCAGTGCATATTATGTACGGAGCGGGAAGTAGACTCTGCAGAGTGGGAACACATCCCTGGTTCAGGTCAGTGGAAAGTCTTTCGCGAGACTCTAAACCGAATCAATGCTAAACCGCTAATGATGGGCTGTATAATGATCCATTAAGCAAACTTACACAGAAGTGACCTAACCAACAGCCTAATGACTCAAATCAAATTTGATACAAAAGCTGATGTGCTCCTTATAAGCGAGCAGTACACAAACTGGGAGGTTAAAACCTGATCTAGAGACAGCAGAGGTAAATACACCATGGAGATGGCTGACAGACTTGGCTTACCAGTCCTAAATATCAGAAATACTGCAACATTTAGACGAGGTGTTAGTGGTACGATTCCAGATGTGTCCTTCGCATCAGAAAAACTTTCACGTAGAGTGTCGGATTGGAAGGTGTTAGAGACATTTAATAGAAGTTACCACCAGTATGTCACTTTTGAAATTAGTGGTGAACTCCAATCACTGCGGCAAAAAATGGCTAAGCCAATCCAATGCAACACTGCCAAGCTAGACATTGAAAAACTTACCCAAGTACTGCAACAAGGTTATGACGATCTACCAGATGCGACACTCGCCACCGAAAGCGCCAGCGCTGCGGGGGCACTTGTAAGCGAGACGATGAGTCTCATTTACAGGGACTGTGATGCGTCAATGCCGCGCAAGGGGTCGCGGCAACATAAGCGTCCTACGTATTGGTGGAATGATGATATCGCTAAGACCAGGTCGGAAGCTTTTAGTCTCAGAGAAAGATCTTCAAGAGCAAGAAAAAAGAAGAAATCAGACGCAGATCTTTTGTCTGCACAATACAAGGACGTGCATAAACAGCTTTGAAAGAAGATCAACCGAAGCAAAGCACAAAGCTGGAAAGATCTGAGTTAAGACGTCAACAGAGAGGTGTGGGGCTTAGCCTACAAGATTATGACCAAGAAGCTTTGCGCTGCCCTCACGTTGCCATTCGAAGAAGAGACCATGGCGAACATCGTAAACCATCTGTTCTTTAGGCATTCACCGTTCGAAAAACAAGACAGCACAGAAGAACTAGGTGAGATCCTGCTCTTTACAAGCGGCGAATTACAGTTAACCACCAGAATGATGCGGAACAAGAAGGCATCTAGCCCTGACGCGATGCCATCTAAGCTCCTCAAGTGCATAGCGGTAAAAGCGCCATCTCTTTTGTTGAACATGTACAACGCTGACCTTCAGACGGGTGTGCTTAGCACCCCCTGGAAGGTAGTGTGCCTTGTACTGATGGACAAAGGGAAGCAAGGTTATCTCTATTTTCCATCGTTTTACAGGCCATTGTGCATGTTGGATGGTGTAGGAAAGCTTTACGAGAGGCTGCTAAAACTGCGATTACAGGAAGCTATGCAGACGGTTGGCGATCTTGCTAACAACCTGTATGGCATCAGGGAAAAGCGGTCCACCGTTAATGCAGTAGAAGAGGTAATGAAGCTGGCAAAAGAAGCATGGACTAGGAACCAGCACTCCCTGTATATTGCAATCCTCGCTCTGCTCGATACTAAAAACGCTTTTAACTCGGCAAGGTGGCCAGTTCTCCTTTTTGTGCAGAGAACGTTTAGAGCACCAGAGTACCTTATAGGAGTGATACATGGCTACCTGAAGAATCATATCCTCCGCTACGAGATAAAACATGGCTGGCGTGAAAAGGACCTTAGCGCAGGTGTGGCACAGGGGTCGATATTTGGTCCAGATTCTTGAAACATCCTGTACAACGCATTACTTAGGCTTAAAATGCCGTAAGAAGTGGTAATCTTTGCGGTCCAAAAGCAAGCAAACAACTTCTCATGTCAGTAATAACGTCCATCTTATTGTAAGGCTCTGAAATATCAATAACTTCCGTTCAAAGAAGAGGGGCTCTCAGAGTCACCAGCGCCTACCGCACTGTCTCGGGTCCAGCGGTGCTTGTCATCACAGGGACTATCCTGATTGAATTACAGGCAATGAAATGCAAGCAAAACTACGTACGCAAGGTGCAGAAAGATCATACTCCAACTATCCAGAAAGAAGTGGGACAGGTCACCACAGCAACCTGGCAACAAATGTGGAATGAAGAATAAAGAGGCCGATGGACAGCCAGATTGATGAAACAGCTGGCTCTATGGGTAGATAGAAGGCATGGCGAGGTGAATTATTACCTCACCCAGTTCCTCAGTAACCACGGGTATTTCTGCTCCTATCTCAGTAAAATGGGAAAGGTTCAGTACCCGGGCTGCATCTTCTGTTTCGCTAATTGCGACGTTGCGTATCATACGTTTTTCGTCTGACATTGGTGGAACGAAAAAAGAAGCCAGGCCAAGGAAATAGTAGGATGACTTACGCCAGAGACTATCGTAAACAAGATGATCTCGGCTGAAGAGGAATGGAATGCTATGACACGTTTTGTCGAAGAAACCGTATTTTGATAGGGAAATCGATCAGAGTACGAATGACACTATGGAAGCCATGCTGACGTTTGCATAACGAAGAGATATTAGCTGGTCCCACAGATTCGGGTTACGAGGGTGACGACAAGGATCCCTCTTAAATGTGTGATGAGGCAGCTAAAGTGCGAGATTTTGCTGTTGTGTGAGTGTCGCGGGTAAATAGCATGCCAGCAGCTTCGCTTCCTTCACATAAATAGTTATATCGCGCGTGTCCGAGTGTGAGCGTGAGTCAGACGCGGTAGATACGCTAGCTCTACGTGGGGCATAAAACCCTTTCTAGTGCTCAAAAAACAAGACTAAAGATATAAAAAGAACTGATTTGACTCCCCTTCACACATCCAGTCCTATTGGCAGATGTTACCTTTCGGATTATGCAATTGACGAAAGTATGAATGTTTGTTGAGACAACAAAGTCGACCCTTGCTTCAGACTCCCAAGAAATCTGTGTCGCGGGGAAGAGTCACCGGACTTCACTTTGAACTGAAGTTTTTCACGCGCACGGCTATGCATGCATGAGAGAATGGAACGCGTTAGATTTATTTTTCATACAATTTTTAGGTCAGGGAAACGAATCTAATCAAATACAATAAAACCAGGAAGAAAAGATCTGAGACGATCAAAAACTCGCGCCACCCTGATGTAATGTGATAAACAGATTTTGGGATGTGTAAACGTCCTAAGTGAGGAGTGAAGTATCCCTTGCGCGTCAAATGACTTTCATTAGTGAGGTAAGTGGAACGCGATTTTGAGAGGGTCGCTAGCGTATTGCTAGCAACCTCTCTCACATCTGGCTTTATTTCCGTCTGTATTTTCTTACAGGCCCAAAAAACTCCCGGCAGTCTGATTTTTGCAATTTTTTGTCATTAAGCCATCCAAAAAAAAAAAAAATTATTACTATTATTATTGTTATTATTATTATTATTTGAAAAAAATCAAAGGTGTTTCGCCTATCTTAAGCCAGGATATCCTTTATGTGCATTCTTTACATCATATCCGACATAAATATCCCTTTCAGTTTTTTTTACCAGAAATCGATTATTCTTAACTAGGCATTTCATGAAACTTTAGTTTTCTAATCTTTCATTTACTCTTTTTTAAAGTGAAACTACTTTTTTCTTATTCCCTGGCGAAAATTACGTCAAAAGACGTCTACTCCGCGAGAGAGAAACAAAGCATTAAACACGTCGGCTCGGAGCACTAGGGATATGCAATCATGTTGACGCTGTTTTTCACGGCAGTTAAGAATAGAGAGGGTTACGTCTATCCTTCGCTGTCCACCTGCTTGAATCATTGACTCTCTTCCTCTCTCTTTCTTTCTCTTATATGTACAATAAAGGTAGCCGCGAATTGAGGGGGCTATGTTTATCCTTATTTATTTGTTGGTTACAACAAACATTAAGAATCTTTTTCTTTATCTTTCTTATAGCAATTTTAAATATTATATTATTAAAATCTTGTTTTATTTTGTAGATTATAAATTGAAGTGTATTATAAATGTGAATAATAAGGTGTGTGAATTATAAAATGTAAGTAAAATATTAATGATTTAATTTAATGTTTTATCATCAGCGGGAGAGGCGCAAAAAAGGATAGAACATATTTGGTCGAAAGCATCAGGTGATTAATCGCGATATTTTTATTTTTATGAATCATCATCAAAAATAAATTATTACGAAGGGTAAGTTGGACGTACTTTTCGCTGAGGATGAGAAAAAATCGTATATTCACCTCGGGAGAAAAGTGGACTATCAATTGTACGCGTATTTGCGTCTCGGGCGAAGCGAGAGACGTTATGCGCAAACATTTAATAGTCAACTTTTCTCCCTAGGTGAATAATATAATATTCTAATGGGGTACAACTCCCTTAAGAGATATGTAAAAGAAATTATATAGGAGTGGATCGATTTTGTAACGATATATGCAATGAAATTAATGAATCAAAAGTGATTATATGTATTTGCTATCAAGACACACACATATATATATATATATATACACGGTGACCCATTTTAATCGCTACACCCGGATTTTTCGGATCCTAACACCGATGGAAAAAAATGTTTAGACAAAAGTTGTAGAGAACGAAAGGGGTCGAACGATAATCCTAACAGCTTTGACCTCGAACTTGACCTTCAAGGTTATGTCGAGGTCAAGTGGTTTTTTTTTAATAGGAACAGATATTTTTGACCTCGGATCCAGAAAGAGCGGGAAATTTTACGTTCAAAATTATATTGAGACTTTTTTTCAAGGTCATTTCAAGGTCAAATGAAAGTCGAACTCCGAAAAATCCATTTTAAATCGTTTTTTCCATGAGTCACAGGCTTAAGTCGTTCAAACTGGTCGTAGGTTTAATAGGGAAACCCACACACCCAAAACTTTCACATCCTAGTAAACAAATATCAAACTTGCACATCCGAACCCCATGTTCTACATAGCCTTACATGCTAAACTGTTACACCAGACATCCCCCAGTTCCACATATATCTACCCCATGTATGATGTTTGTTTAGCGGAATATTCTAGATTATTAAAGCTTCTGTTCTAAATGTGTCAACTTTAACTTTAGCGCTACCCAAAAACAACGACGTTAACGTAGTAAGGATTGTTTCCTTCGGGGTGCTTGATTAAAGTGAGTCCCCTTGCCTCTCACCTTGGAATACCGATTTCCGATTGTCGCACCACGATAATCACTTCAGCTTTCTCCTAAAAGTAACGTCGTGTCAACAATCTTCTTAGGCGGATAGTCAACTATTTAAGAGCCAGTCATTAATTACTATTAAATTTAAATAGTAAAATGGTATCAAAAACATTAATAATTATAATATTCGCCCGTATGGGGTCGCAATTAAAAAAGAAAAACGTTTGTCACACTTTATTAATTGTAGATTTTATAATAAAGTAATAATCAAAACATCATAGGTATTTGATCCAATAAAACATTAATTCTACTTCAAATTGCACATAAATTTTGCCGTTCAAACTTGAAAAATACTAATATTGACATTGTAATCATTGAAGACACACACATTAAGATATTATGTTTCGTCAAAGGTTCTTTTAATAATATCTGAACTGTTGGCCAATTTTAAGATTTTCCGCCCATTTTAAATATTAAGCTTCATTTTTAATTGTTTGGTTCTAAAAGAATAGGTTTGATGCCTCTTGTACAAAACAGAAATGTTGTATCTCTACTCTTTTGAAAGTTATGAGTGAATTAAAGATATGAGCTGTGAAAGAATGTGATTGTTTAAAAAGAAAAGTCATAACTTTCGAAAGAATAATGATGCAACATTTCTTTTTTGTACAAAAAGTATCAAAGCTATTTTTTTAGAATCAAACTAATAAAAATGAAGCTTAATATTAAAAATGTGCGAAAGATATTAAAATCGGTCAGCAGTTCAGATATTATTAAAAGGATCTTTGACGGAACAGAAATTATTTGTAAATGTATCTTCAATGATTAAATTATCAATATTAGTAGTTCTCAAGTTTGAACGGCAATAATTCACAATATTTAAAACAAAAGCAGGTTTTAGTATTATGTGTAGTTAAAATTAGAAATAATTTAATGATTATTACTTTATTATAAAACTTACAATTACAAAAGTGTGACAATCGGAGTACTTTTGGCAAATACACTTACTAGGAGAGTGTCACACCCCCGGATCACGGATTTTGCTCAAACTTTGGGATAAGTTTTCAGATGATAGAATATAAAAAAAACTAAAGTTATAGTCACAAACACTCAATTTTCCCCTAGTTACAGGCAATTAAAGAAAATCACTAAAAAAGTTAATAGATTTTTAATCGCTTATAGTTCCTTAGCATTGATAGCTAGAAGCTTGAAACTCTTTTTAAATTTAAGCTGAGCTCAAATCCTTTCGAAACAGTAGCTACAGCATATCAGAATATTATTTTTTTCCAAAGTTAAAGCGTAATAAAGATTGGACTTAATTTCAGCTTTTATTATTAGTTAATATTTTAAAAAGAAAATTCAGGTCCAATCTTTATTACACTCTAACTTTGGAAAAAAATAATATTTTGATATGCTGTAGCTACTGTTTCGAAAGGATTTAAGCTCAGCTTAAATTTAAAAAGAGTTTCATGCTTCTAGCTATCAATGCTAAGGAACTATATGCGATTAAAAATCTATTAACTTTTTTAGTGATTTTCTTCAATTGCCTGTAACTAGGGGAAAATTGAGTGTTTGTGACTATAACTTTAGTTTTTTTCATATTTCATCATCTGAAAACTTATCCCAAAGTTTGAGCAAAATCCGTGATCCGGAGGTGTGACACTCTCCGAGTTAGTCACATAAAGTTACCGTAATTTGGAAACATTTTTCTTTTTTGGTTGCGACCGTGTACGGGTAAATTATTAATTTTTTTTATACCATTTCACTATCCAAATTTAATAGTAATTAAGAGCTGGCTCTGAAATGGCCGACTATCCGCCCAACGAGATCGTCGACATAATGTTGGCTTCAGGACAAAACCGAAGTAATTATCGTGCTGCGGCAAGAATTTATGCTGATTGCTATCCAGACAGACGACACCCTGACGCTATGGCTATCAGACGTTTAACTCAAAGAGCTCGTGGTGGACATATGGTTCGTCAACGTAGGCGCCATCAATATGATGAAAATGATAATCGGGTTGTGACTATTCTGGCAATAATTCATCTTGACCCACAGATAAGCGCTCGTCGAGCTGAAAGGGAAATTGGTATTCCAAAAAGTACATTTTTAAGAATTATAAAGGTGCTTAAATATCTTGCGTATCATATTACTCTGGTCCAAGAGCTACAGTTTGCTCATTTTCAAGAGCATATTGTGTTTTGCCAATGGGCTTTACAAATGATAGGAAATGATCCAGACTTTTTTAAATTTGTTCTTTTTTCTGATGAGGCAAAATTTCAAAGTGATGGGGAATTGAATAGACATAATTGTCATTACTGGTCTGATGTTAATCCTCATTGGGTCAGAACTGTAAACCATCGAAGACGTTGGAGTATTATGGTATGGTGTGGGATTATAAATGGATGTTTGATTAGCCCTTATTTTTTCAAACAAAATGTTAATCAACACACGTACTTAACGCTAATAAGAGATGAACCACCTGTATTGATGGAAGATGTTGACTTAGAAACGCGACGAAGAATGTGGCTCCAGCAGGACGGCGCAGCACCACATTTTGCTCAAATTGTCAGGATTTTTTTGAATGATCAGTATGGTAACAGATGGATTGGTCGAGGTGGTCTGGTTGAATGGCCTGCTTGCTCATGCGATCTTACATCACCAGATTTTTACTTATGATGGTACTTAAAAAATACCGTTTTTGAGAAAAAGCCCACCTTATGAGTAGACATGATGGACAGAATTCATCGAGCATGCGCTGCCATTCGAAGGTAAACTTTGCTAAAGACCGTTCGCCACTTCCAAAAACGTTTGACTAAGTGCCTGGAAGCAAATGGTCGGAATTTAGAAAATTTTCTTCGAGGTTAGATAAACACATAAGTGTGAGGCAAGGGAACTTACTTTAATCAAGCATCCCGAAGAGTGAGAATGACCTTGAAGGCCAAGTTCGAGGTCAAAGCTGTTAGAATTATCGTTTGGTCCCTTTTGTCCCCTACAACTTTTGATTAAACCATTTTTTTCTATCTGTCTTTGGATCCGAAAAATCCGGGTGTAGCGATTAAAATGGGTCACCGTTTATATGGATCAAAATTTTACTTTTTTGAAAATTGAGTTCTGGAGGTCCTTCAATTATTTTCAAATTTTAGTATGTTGTTATACTTTCAAAACAAAACCTTTTATGCAAAATTTCAGCGCTTTACAGATATTATTTGATGAGATATAGACATTTGAATGGTCAGAAACGCCCTCGTTTTATCTATTTTTTGCCATTTCTCAAACTTCTGCCAAAACTATAATTTTTAATAATTCTAAATTTTTTGGTCTCCAAGACTCTCAAGAATTAGGATGAGGAAGAGTTCCAAGGAAAATAATAATTCCAAGCTGTAATACAGATAATTGCAGTTTATTAATACAACTCCTTATCACAACGCTTGGTTCACATAAGAGTACAAGACAAGACAGTACTTAACTGAATGAGGGTCGAAAATGGTTTTCAATAATGGTTTTGACTGAGAAAGATAAATTGATTGTTAAAGGACAGGGACTGTATAGTGGAATTGCTTTCATATTAACTGATATTTATATATTAGAATTTAATAATATTTTAAACCGGTACACCCTAATTAACATGCAATTAACTTTACCAATTCAAAGACCACAACATATTAAATCAGTACCGATTGATGGAGAATTTATACAGTTATTATTTTCCATAAATTTGGAAAAGTGTCACCAGATTTGTGTGTATTATAATAATAAGGTGATTCATATATATGACAGTTTAAATCTTAAATATCTACCAGATGAGCATAAGATTTATGTAAACAGATTATTTTTAAATAAATCAGAATTGAGCATAGTATTCGAAACAGTACAATTACAAACAGATAATTATGATTGCGGCGTTTTTGCAATTGTTTTTGCTATTGCAATACTTGAGAATTTAGGTCCATGTTGTTTGAAATATGATGTTTCTCCTATGAGATTACGTTTATCAAAAAATTTTAGAACGCAACAAATAAGAATGTTTCCAGTTTTGCAAAATTATAATAATGAAAATATTAATTACGATAATCCACCGGACATCATAAGGAGTTTTTGTCATGAGCAACGTCTGAATTAAATACCATTAAATTTAGATTTCACCGAGCTTGAACTATTAGAAAAAAACTCACAAATGCATTTATTGGCAGAACAAAAAAAGATCATAGAAATGTATCGTAAACAAAAGAATCCGAATCATGAAACAATTCCGATGGAAATTGACGATGACATTTCGTATACAAATTTTAAAAAACCAAATACTGATATAATGGGAATCGATGAAATCCACTTAAATTATAACGATAATAAAATTGGAACAGTTGAGATTAAATTAAATAAAGAAAAAAAAGAATCAAAAGAAATAGATGAAAAAGAAACTTTATTTGTAACAGAACTTAAGAGCTTGACGAAGCGACCCACTTCTAATAATATTTCCAATCCCATCTTATGAATAAACAATGCGTTTAATCAATTTTTTTTGCTACAAAGTAAAAATTTGTAAGATTATACTCTAGTGCGGACAACTCAAGAAATCCACCAAAATATTAGACATATAAAGTTATAATAAAAACTTTCAATGTATCGTATTTTATGGTTGGGTTTATCGAGTTTGATATCTAATTTCCAATCCAAGCTCATAAAAAAATAACAAGTCCAAATGATTTTTTATTTTTACAAAAATGATTGTATCAATATAGCATTAGTGCGGACATTATATTTGTTTAATTTATGAATTAGAAAAGATATTGATGAAATAAAAAAAGCAAAACTCAATTGCTGCAGCTCCGACATCCCGTTAAGAGCACGTCGTATATCTCTGTCCTTTTCTAATCGAAGAATTAATTTTTTTGCAAAAACTAATAATTGTAGCAAAAAATAAGAAGAAAGCCCCATCTTGTATAATAAAAAGCAAGATTTTCTTTGATGAGGAAAAATTATTTTTATCGATTCGTTTTGAGGAAAACCTTAAAAAACTTAAAAAATAGAGGTTAAGATGGACAATTCAGTTTTTTAAGGTTTTATTAAGAACGAAACGATAAAAATAATTTTTTCCTATTAAAGAGAATCTTGCTTTTTATTATACGAGATGGGGCTTTCTTCTTATTTTTTGCTACAATTATTAATTTTTGTGAAAAAATCAATTCTTTGAATAGAAAAGGACAGATATACTCGACCTCCTCTTGATAGGAAAATGATAACAGAACAATCACATAAATATAAAAAAATTTCAGAAAAAGACATTATTATGAAAATGCAAGAAAAAAAAAGTAATGATAAATTAGAACTAAGACGTGTTCAAGAAACTTTACGTAAGAAAAAAGCTTTAATGAACATGAAAAAAGGACAACCAAATAAATATAAACAGAAATTAAAAAATACTAAGATTACAAAATGGCGATTCAAGGAAACAATGAGTACTGATGAATTGGAACAAATACGTTCGGATGAGGCTTTACGCAAGAAAGAAGCTTACATAAAAATTAAAGAAAAACAACCGGAAAAATATGAACAAATATTAAAAAATACTAAGACAACAAAATTGGAATTCAAGGAAACAACGAGTACTGATAAATTAGAACAACTACGTGCAAATGAGGCTTTACTTAAGAAAGAAGCTTTTATAAAAATTGGAGAAAAACAACCAGAAAAATATTGTAATGAACCGACTTCATTACCAAGGAATGTTAAACCAAAAATTTTATTTTAATTAAAATTAAAATGATAAAAATAATAAAAAAAAAAAAATAAGTTGGATCAAGTACTAAATAAACGGACACAAGAAATAAATAGCACGACGCAAGAAATTGAGCAAGCAGTGGCTGAAGGAAACCAAAAAGAAACATAAGCTGAAGTCACAGGGTTCATTATAATTTTTTTAAAACAAAATATAAATAAGAACAACAATATTAATAATAAATAAAAGCAAAAATAATCGCCATGAAATAATAATAAATAAACAAATACGAGGGATAAATAACAACAAATCCAGTTGACCTGAATGAAATCAAGGCTCGGCGGCCGCATAAAACAGCAAAGGAAGGAGGAGTATCAGCTAAATAGCATGCTAAAAGAAGATACGGGCAGGCGGCAAGCTTAGAAAAAGCGATAAGCCTGACAACGATGAACGGCTTTACAGAGAAACACGAAGTTAACTGAGAGGAGTATGAAAAGATTTCAGCAAAGTGGTAGAGGAATAAAGCGCAGTATGAAAACAGATAAGGCCGTCCCTGAAGAAAAGTACAGAGTGGAGGGACATTACAACCAATTTATGGGTGTAATTATACAAGTACTGCAAAACTTAATAGAAAAGCTTTGATGGAATATCAAAAAAACAGGAAACCGAAATGATAACGGCATAAAGTAATTGCCAATAAACTTCGAAATGACCTCTTTCTACACTGAGAATCCATTCAGAGCGTAACCTTCTCAAAGGGACGTAGCGTGGCGCCACTACGAATATGCGAGGCTGGTCTCTCTTTTTTGGCGCTCAGCCGTCCAAAAAGGTGAGAACGCAGCTGAACATTACTATTGTCTGCTGTTATAAGTGCGCAGGCTTCTGTGAGTTGGGCCGCAGCGCCCCAAAACCAAGAAAGCAGTCTTACAATTTTTGATAGCGCCGCGCATCGGCTTTTTGTGTAGGCTACGCTCTTAATGGATTCTCAGTGTAGTCAACTGAAGTTATGGTTTCCAGAAAAAAACCATATAGGGAGGGCTGACTGGCAACCAATCAGAATAGCTGAACATCGTACGAATGGGCAGAAACACAGACCGCCGCTAGCAACAACGAAACTTCTAGAAGCTTGACTTAGAGTATAAAGCTCTAAGCTTGCAGGCGTGGGCCCTCTTTTTTCCTGACCAATTTCTTGCTGACCACGTCAATTTCACCTAGCAGCCAATACGTCATCAGAGCCTGCAGAAGCCAGCCGCCGCCCATCTCTGAGTCATCTCAACCAAGGAGACGCAAGTTGCATGTAAGGAAAGAAGAAGTTTATTCAACTTTCAAGTAACCAGGAACTATATCTACGTGAGAGCAGGGAAAACGCAGGCGGAAGCAGAAATTTACACAAGGAACGACAAAATTAAACAAGGTAGAGAGTCTTTCAATATTTGTTAATTGTAAATTTCAAAAAAAAAGAGAGAGAAAAACATGTCTCGGGAACGCGTTGATTCTATTGCTAATTCGCTGAGTAAATGTTGAGCGTCACGAATTGTTGAAAATTTAAATTTAAATTAGAAAAAGTAAAATTCAGAAAGGAAATGCAAAGAAAATAAAAAGAAAACTTGGTATGGGGTAACACGGTTTGCCATAAAGTGCAACAAATATAATATAAAAAAAAATTTAATTAACTATGTACGCAGCAAGGCTTTTTAGGTAAATTGAAAAGGGAAAAAGAAATAAATTGATAAAATTTTTGCAATGACATCGGTGTTTTTTTTATTGTTCTACCTATCCTTGCTGCATCTTTTTTTTTAATACTTCCAACCCCGGAGACGTAGCGCTCGCGCGTTAGTCAAACGGAAGTCGATGGATGGCTGAAATACAGTCATCCATTACAAAATTGTTTGACTTATATGCTGAACGTAACATATGTTTAGTTTATTATAAGTTAAAAACTGGTGCATTGGCCAGAAAAACAAAAGAAAAGAGAATGCAAGGATGAACAATAAAGTAAAAACTGATGTATCAGCTCATGAAACAAAACAGAAAGAGCAGAGATGAAAAATAAATTAAGAATTTCTTTGCCTTTACTTTTGTGTGAATAAAAATGAAATGTATTTAAATAATATGTAGAAGAAAAAAATTTTTTTTTAAAGAAAAAGAAAATTGTAAAAATGAATATATGGGCATAAGTTAAATAAACTTTTGGGTTAATAAGAACAATTTTTGTAATAATGCTAAAGATGAAGATTTTATTTTTGAGGAATACGTTAGATAAATTCTAGTGTCATATTCAAATACTGGTGACTCGGCACTTGGTAAAGAAAGAAAAGAGGAAGATAAAGTAAAAATTCAATTAAAAATGTTATAAAAGAATTTTTTTTTAGCGTGTGAAGTACAATTTTTTGTTGAATAAATAAATTAAAGCAATTTTAATATCATATTAAGATGGTTCTGCAGTAATTTAAATAATAAATTATAACTTGGTATTATAATTATAAATTATGACATTGTGGGATTAAAATATTTACAGAGTTTTTACAGCAGTTTATTGTGTGAATTATATAGAAATGACTATGAAAATATTATATTGTAACAGAGAATTTGTATGAAAAATTTATGCTGGAAATTAATAAAGTGAACTATGGTGATTTGACGAATATTTAAAAGTTAATAGATTCATAATTTTAATATTTAAGAAAAATTTTTTTTCAACATATATCATTGTGTGAAATATTAAAAGAACAATCTTAAACTATAAAAAGAAGATGAGTGAAATTCTTATTGTAAAAACACCGTATGATTAGATCGTACACTGCAAAATTTTCAAAAACATCTTAAGTGAAACAAAAAAAAAAGAGAAAAAGAATTTTTATTAAATATAAAAGGATAAGACAAAAAGAATATTTTGCAAATTTAAAAAAAAATTTTTTATCATTTTTCTTATGTCTGAGGTGTTGTAAACAAGAAGAATAATATTTTCTTTTACTGATTTTTTATCAAAGACAAATTTTAAAGCATTGAATATGGCAATTTTTATTGAAAATGAATTTGCTTCTTTTTATGTATGGAAACTGCGCTATAGAAAATATAAAAACATACGCATATAACTAACGAGTTACTGCATTATTTAAAGAAAATAAAAGAAAAACATATTAAGAAACCTTTTCAAAGTTTAGAATGGCCCTTTGTCGTAATTGATAATTTTTATTATAAAATACATAACAAATAAATTAACGAAAAATATTCTTTTTCTTTTTCTTACAAGCGTCGAGACGACAAAATAATAAATCATCAAAAATTTGCAGAAGTAAAAGGTTTAAAGATCAAAAGAAAGATATTAAAATGAAATTATATTTCTTTTGCAATATAGTTTCTTTTCATTAATATGAAATAAATAAATCACTCGTAAATTATTTTTCCGAAAGTAAGCAAAAAAAAAGAAGAAAATATTAAAAAGAAAATGTTTAATGAAAATTGACATGAGTTGGGTAGCAATAGCGATGCTTGCATTTACCCTTGGAATATGAAAATTAAGTTAAAATTTAATTTTTGCAATGGTCTGAACTTTTAAATTAATTGTAATCAATTAGTGTGTTACACAACTTCTATCTTTAGTTATAACTTAAATTTCGGTAGCATGAAAGAAATTCCGTCAAGTCTCCATCAATAGAGTCTTTAATAAGCTTCAGCATTGCGAATCTTGATTGAATATAAAATAGATAAGAGAAATCTTTTTTTAATATTTTAACTGCCCAAAAATTTTTTTTTAATACATCGTTCCTATGAGACTGCCCTAAGAATGAATTGTCGTTTTGAAATCTCAAAAAAAAATTAGTTATGTAAAACATTTAAGGTTGGAAGGAGGTAAATTTGTAAATGGTGAAACAATAGTAGAATTATTCGCATGGTACCTCTATATATGCCTGCATGACAATCTTATATTGATGGCAGAAATAGTTTTAAGAATTTTCATTAAATATCAACTATGGATGCGAATCAAACTAAGTAAATTTGCGGAATCATTGATAAATTACTTTGTTAATCGCGAAGAATTTAAAACAATACGAAATGAGCAATAGGAGCGGCGCTTCTGGGGACATGTATGAGGAAGGTATATTTGCAAAAACTTTAATTGAACAATTAAAAAGTAAAAATATAGAAATCACTGAAGCAGTGAAAGAGTCAAAGCACCCGCGCGAAGTAGATAAAAAGATTGAAGAATACCTTACGATAAAAAAAGACTTGACCATTTTCTTACAGAGAAATAATTTAGAAGCAGGGGAATTAGAAGCACTAGGCTGTAGCACACCTTTAAGTACCAAACCTAGTTTTCGATTACCAACAATATTTGAAAAGGGAGATTTATTAGATTTACCCCCAGCAGTCGCGGTAGAACACATTAAAGAACACTTGAACGTAAGTTTTGAGGACGAAGTAATTAATAATTATTTTAAAAGCCCCGAACATATCGAAGAATTAAACAAAAGCATAAATAACGAATTTGGATTTTTCAAAATCATAAATTTAGTAAAGGAGAAAATACAGAAGTTCGTGAAAAACGAACAACATTTCTTGGTGCAGAATAAGAATAACGAGTTAAAGCAAGAAGAGAATAGTTCTGGTAACTTAGTGATTGCGCCTACTCTAGTAAAAGCTGACGGAGAAAAGGGACCTGCAAGTTTAGAGAAAACAACGAATTCTTTTGATTACAAAGATTATTTTTATAATCACGAAAATAAAAAGACGGAAAATAATAAATTGCAGAATTTTCTAGATAACTCAATAAAAATGGCACAATTACAAATTCGTGGGTTATCCCTGAAGGATGCCTTTGATGTCATTCCGCGTTTTAATGGCAAAAATATTCCTATTTCGGAATTTTTAGATGGGTGCATGGAGGCACAAGCGATCTTACCTAGCCATGTAGAAGGAGAATTAGCTAAATTAATTAGAATTAAGCTACATGGGGATGCTTTAAATTGCGTAAGAGGACGCAGCTTCAAAAATTTAATGGAAGTGGTGGAATATTTAGAAAATATTTTTGGATCAGCAAAAACGTATCACGAGTAGACAGGAGATTTAGCAAAAATCAAGCAAAAGACAGGTGAAAACGTGATTGTCTTTTTAAATCGCTTACACGAAATTGAGAAAGAAATATTATTCACGTCAAGAAAAGAAAAGCTAATAAATGATATTGACGATTTTAAACAAGAATTAGAGAAAGATTGTGTAAAGTATTTCCTAAGAGGGTTGCGTCGGGAAATACGGGCTCACATAGGTACTCCTGCAAATTTAGAAGAAGCTAGGGAGAATGCCATAGAGATCGAGCGGGAATTTGCAAATAGTATGCAAGAGAAAGGAGAAGTGCGTAGAGAGGAAAATAAAAGAGGCAATTTTTTAAAGGACGCACGACGCGTGAACATTGTCGAAACAGAGACCAATATAATGATTTGTTCCTTTTGCAATAAAAGGGGACATCCGGCAATGAATTGCTTACTATTGGCCCACCAGATGGGAAGCCGAATAATAATTTTCAGCCAAACCAATGGCAGAGGGGACAAAATTTTTCTAATAGTCGACGGCCAAATGTTGCTTTTGGGGGCTGAACGCGGAGGTAAATCGAAGGACAGAATTTTTACCAAGAGGTACAGAAAACGTAACCAACGCTCCTGGCCGACAGTTAGGGATGAACGCCAGAGAAAATAACTGTGAAAATCAAAATAGAGGGCGAAATAGTTATGCTGCAAATTTTGAAAATAATAGCAGTAACAATCAGAGTAATAACTTTGAGAGACGAGGCCCGTATAATGCGCCAAATCGGAGTGCGAACAATTTTTCGAATTTAACATGTTATTACTGTTGTAAACCAGGCCACACTCACAATCAGTGTTTTAAATTACAGCGAGACACGCGTTTAGAACAAGAGTCGCAGGGAAACGGTTTGAATCTTCCTCAAGTGGGCGCGGAGAGAGAGATAAAGGCTGGCACGCGCTCGACTACGTCACAGGCAGCGAGCGACGGCCCACGCGCGTCGAAACAGTGAACTTGAATCAGGCAAGTACAGCACCAATTATAAGAATAGATGTAGGAGAATTTTAAAGGCCACTTGAGTTCATGTTAGACACTGGAGCCTCTGTAAGTCTAGCAAAGAAATCTGAAGTATCTCCCTATATTCATATCGATATGCAAGAAACGATAAGGTTAAAAGGCATTACGCCTTATTATTTAGAAACAGTAGGAAAAATCTTAGTAAATTTAGAAAATAGAGAAATTGAATTTTATTTAGTGGACGATGAGTTTCCTATAAAGGAAGCAGGAATTTTGGGCACGGATTTCTTTAGACGAACAAAGGCAAAAATTAATTATTTTACGAATAACCTAGAATATGAAGGTAATGTGATACCTTTTGAAGGAGCACAGGATAGTTCCTCAGATGAGATAAGTATAATAAACAATGAAAATAAAGGAAATCAATCACTGCCAGAGAAATATTTTACGTTTGCGAAGAATGAGAGTCATAAACAAAAAACTAACGAAAGCAAAGAAGACCAAGCAGTAGATTTCACGACGGAGGAAGAAGAAGAATATGACAGACTTTTATTAACTATTGGAGATATAGAAACTACAAGTAAAAATATAAACGCCAGTTATAACGAATTTAATTTGGAGAAACAAGAAAGCGTTTCAGAAAGCGGCGATAGTATACAAGAAGAATTTAAAGAAAGATATAAGCAGTTATATGACGAAGATTTCGATAAGGTCGAGCATGGAGAACCAGGAATAAGACATTCACCGCAAGAAGCATCCGATTCAAGCATCGAAAAATCGCGAGACCTAATTGATATTATCCATGACATTGAGAAGATAAACAGAAAACTAAATCAACTAAGTTTAAGTCAAAACAAGGAGAGTAACATAATATTAAATGAAGAGTTAAATAGAATAAATTCATTCATAGAAGCGATGGGGAAAAAATAAATGAAGGTCAAAAAGAAGTAAGTGAGAAAAACGATAAGATACCAGCGAAGTCAAGTATCAGAAACGAACCCAGAAAAGGAGGAAAGAGAAGAGCAGTGACGTTTAATGACGAGATAATTATGATAAAGAAACCGAAGCCAAATAAAGAAATAAACAAGAGACTAATGACGAAGGTTACTAAAATAAGACATAATGAAAATAGAAAGAAAAATGCGGTAGATATTCAAAAATTATATTATAATAAAAGAAAAGAGCCTAATAAATGTGTAAATGGCAAAACCAAGGATGGGCATGCAAATGATGTTATTTTAAATGATGAAAATGAATTATTAAAAGGAGGTAAATATGTGAATCATATAAAAATAAATGATATATTTTATAAAAATGAGGAAAATGTTGTCGATATAAAGAAGGGCAGAGCCAATGAGGGGCATGCAAATGATGTTATTTTAAATGATGAAAAAGACGTTTCAAAAAAAGGGAATTATGTGAATTATAGGAAGATAAATGATAAATTATATGAAAATAATGAAAATATAGAAAAAGATATTATGGATATAAAGAAAGGCGGAGCCAAAGATGGACACGCCGATGATGTTATATTGAAAAATGAAAATGAGTTATTAAAGAAAAACAAAGTTTTTAATGAAGATGATGAAATTATGGAACAGAATAAAGGAGATATGATATATATGAAGACGGACGAGGCTAATGAGGAGCATGTCCATCAAGCTATTGTTAATAATGCAAATAAAGTATTGAAGAACGAAAATTATGTGAATTATATGAAAATAAATGAAGTATTTAATGAGACGAATACAGAAAAAAATAGAATAAAAGTTAATGAAAATAATATTGAAGACTGCGAAGCTCATGTTAATAAAGGTACGTTAAAACAAGAAAATTAGTTGGTTAAAGAAAATGAAAAATTTAAAACAAATGAATTAGTTATTGAAGAAGCTGAGAAAGATATTAATAAAGTTATCTCTGAGAATCAAGATGAACTATATAATGACGTGGACTATGTAAATTATGATGTCAGTTATAAGTATAAATGAAAAATGAATGTTTCAATGATTATGAGAATAAAGATATGTGTCAAGGAGAAAATAAAGATTTACGGAAACAAGGAGAAATTTTTATAGGTAAAAATAATGTAAACTCAAAGAAGGGGAGTCGTGACTTTGAAGAAATATATATTGTTGAAGGTGAAGAGGAAAGAGGAATCTCTCACCACGATTAAAATAAATATTATGTATTGAATAAAAAAGAAGTATTTAATGATATTAAAAATAATAGAAAGAATGATGCTTTCTATTTGAGAAATCTTAAAGTTGGGGATAAAAAGGAGTATTACGACGAAGAAAACATTACTTATGAAAGCACCTCAAGAGAGGAGTGTGAAAATAATGTTAATGAAGCAATGAAAATAGTTGAAACGTATAACGATAAACATAGAAGAAATATTCATATTAAAAAGAAAAATATGCCATTAAAAGAGTTCGATATTGATACAGAGCAACAAGGAGAGTATGAAGAGAACGCGTCATTGAACACAAAAGTGGAAGTTATGATGACTCAGAGAGACGAAGGAGATAACGTACAAGATCAAGTAGCCTTAGAAAAGGAATATATGCTAGGAGAATTCGAACGAAAGAATATTATTTATAAGAAGAAGGAGGAAACGTGGGACGAAGACCCGAATAATACGTTTTCTCGGATGAGAACAGAAAATCAGAAATAGAAAGAGAATAAATTATTTAATAATTACGAAAATGTTCCAAAAATTAAAAACGATTGCAGCCAGGAGAAGGGATTAAAAGTAAAATTATATAATAATGAGAGAAATCTTGTTTATGAGGAGGACGAGAATAAAATTTTAACAAAAGAAAAAGATCTAGTGTTACACGTAAAAAGAAATAATTCACATGAGATAGAGAAAGAAGTAAAGTTACACACAGAGAAAGATACTGTTGTATACGAGACATTCGAGATAAGCCCCAACGATGATATTCTAGAAGAGAGCTAGCGAGAAGGATTGAACTTGAAAACGATAAACGGAGAGATTGAAGAATTTTTACGTAAAGACTTTGAACCCGACGATTACTCTAGCAAGCATGATAGAGAGGGAAATGAATACGACGAAAATGAGTACTACAAATGCGACTTTGATGATTTAAAATACGATTATTTAAGACTCACAAATAAGCCTTGTTTTGACATATTATGCTATGATCTGTACCAAGAGGACAAATTGGATGTAAGAAGTACACGGAACTCACACGCTGTAAGATTAGAAAAATTAATCGAAACATACGCAGACTGTTTTTATCTAAAAGGAGAAACATTGGGTACAACGACGCTAGTCGAACATACTATACCCACGATAAATGATATGCCGATATGCATCAAACCTTATCGCTTCCCGCATGCCCTCAAAGATGAACTTGAAAGACAAATTCAAGAAATGTTGGACTTCGATATTAACGAGCCGTCAAGTTCAAATTACGCGTCACCCGCCTTTTTAGTAAAGAAGTCACCGGATAGCAAGGGCAATAAACGATATCGTGTAGTGGTAGATTATAGACAGTTGAATGAAAAGACGATTAAAGACAAATATCCGTTGCCGAATATTCTTGATATTATTGATCAGGTAGGAGGAGCCGAATATTTTTCTGTTTTTGATTTAGCACAAGGATATTTTCAGATACCCCTCGCCAAAAAAGATAGACACAAAAGTGCATTTTCGTCATGTTTTGGCTTATATCAATTTAAGAGAATGGCTATGGGCTTATTTAATTCACCCATGACTTTTCAACGCTTAGTCGATAGCGTATTTAGAATAAATAAGACGAAAAATTTCAAGAGCGTAACTAATAAAAGAAACATGTTTTTATTTCTTGATGATGCAGTCGTATATGGTAAATCACAAGAAGAGCATAACTATGCAATGGAGGAATTCTTTCAAAAATTGCGGGAAGCGAATCTTAAACTCCAACCGGATAAATGTGAATTTTTAAAGAAAGAAGTGATATATCTAGGTCACTTACTTAGTAAAGAAGGAGTAAGGCCAGACCCTCGAAAACTCGATGCTGTAAGGTATTTTCCCATACCAAAAACGCCGAAAAATATTTGCCAATTTTTAGGACTGGCAGGATATTACCGACGCTTTATTAAAGATTTTTCAGGTTTAGTCAAACTCTGAGGTAATTTATTAAAGAAGGATGCTGCTTTTATATGGGAGAAAGAGCAACAGCAGGCATTCGACATTTCAAAGGAAAAACTGTGCAGTCAACCTGTATTGAAAATTGCAGATTTTTCAGAAGTATTTTTAGTTACGTGTGATGCGAGTGGAGTAGCTATGGGAGGCATTCTCTCACAAGGAGAGATTGGAAAAGATAGATTAATTGCATTTGTTTCCAGGGTTCTCTCAGATACAGAGAGAAAATATGATACATATTCACGAGAAGCGTTAGCAATAATGTATAGCGTTTCGCAATTCAGACCCTATTTACTAGGAAGAAAATTTACGATAATCACGGACCATAAACCGTTGATATGGTTTAAAAATGCGACGGACCTTACCTCAAGAATTATCCGTTGGCGTATTAAATTAAACGCTTATGATTACGATATTGTCTATAAATGCGGAAAGACGAATGTAAACGCCGATGCCTTATCAAGAAATCCGGTAAAGGAGCCGGTGCTGATTGTAACACGCGCCTGTACAGGAAAGGTTAATCGTCCAAACTATCGCGAGAAGCGATTCAAAAGGCCAAATGGACAGCGGCTACTAATAGAAGAAGAGACCAAGAAAGAGCAAAGCAGGGAAACAAAGGAAAAAATAAGTGAGGATGGAAATATGTACGAGGATCCCGATTCATTAGAAAGTACGATACAAGAGGAAAATATAGAGAGACAGATAGGAAACCTAATGGACGAGACATTAAATCATGAGAGTCAAGAAAATGACTCAGTCGAAAAAAGAAAGACACACAGTAAAACCCTTATTGAATGTAAGGAAAAAATTTTTATGCGTAAAAATAATCTAATGTATTTTATCACTACCACGGGAATACCTTGCGACGTGGGAGCGCAGCACCTCGATGAAAGAAAGGAGTTGCCTCGTTTTAGCGGCTTAAGTCCAGGGGAGGTCAAAATTATCGCAAAAGGGAAAATATTACAATTTGCAATGGTACTACGAGGAAACACCTCAGTAAGTACTATGGAAATAATAGCAAATTTATTAGCTTGTTTTCGTGTGTTAAAGGAAATTATAAGTAAAGAAAAGATACGCTCTGTAAGCATGGCAAGGACTGAACGAATCGAAAATGTTCCATGGGAAGAAATAGTGAAAAATCTAAGAAAAGTGTTGAGAGGAACACGTGTAAAAATTATTATATGCTTAGAAAGTATCAAATACGTTGAAGAACAACACCGATATAAAATACTAGAAGAACTTCATGCCTCTGCGGTAGGAGGGCACAAAGGAGTCACCAAAACAATGAAAAGAATAAGACAAAGGTATTATTGGAAGAATATTAAGGAGGATGTACAAAATTTTATACGTAAATGCTTAACTTGTCAACTCAAGAAGCTTGTACGGGTAAAAACTAAGCAACCAATGACTATTACGGACACCCTCCATACAGCTATGGCAAAAATTAGCTTAGATATTTAAGGGCCTTTCCCCGTCTCAAGAAACGGCCATAATAATGTGTTAACCTTACAATGCAATTTTTCTGAGTTTTGCATGGCCATTCCTCTCAAGGATGCAACCGCTGAATCAGTAGCCGACGCTCTTATAAAAAGATTTATCTGCATTTTTGGCGCGCCGTTAATAATTCTTACGGATCAAGGCGCAAATTTTATGAGCGGGTTAATGAAACGAATCGCAAAAAAATTTAAGACTAAACAAGTAAAGACGACAGCGTATCACCCCGCGAGTAACGGAAGTTTGGAGCGCAGTCATCATTCTCTAAGTGAGTATATAAAGGTAATGATTGACCAAACAATGGGTTGGGACGAATACCTTGAATTAGCCACCTTTTGCTACAATACCGTCCCACACGAGGCCCATCAATTTACTCCTTTTGAGTTAGTTTTTGGGAAAATGGCGCGTTTACCTTCAAATGAGCCTTTAGAACTCGAGGATCAATTACCTACTTATAATGATTTCGTAATTGATCTTAGTACTCATTCAAACGAGTTACAGAAAATTGCGAGAGAAAAATTAATAGAGGCTAAATACAGATCCAAGGATTATTATAACAGAAAAATTAACGCACAAGAATTTCGAATTGGGGATAGCATGTGGCTATTAAAATGGTGCAAACAATATAAACTAGCTGACCAATACGAAGGACCATATCTGGTCACCGATATTTTTAATGATAAATGTAATCTTAAAATAAGAATAAATTATCATAAAACTAAGGTAGTTCATGCAAATCGGGTAAGAAAATCTTACTTGGAACCAAAGTAAAAAAAAAAAGAAAGGGAAAGAGAGAGGAGATAAGGAGTAAAATAATATGTTAAACAAATAAATTGAATTAGAATAAGGTAGGAAGGAGTCTCTAACGTTTAAGTGTGACAGTCGTAGAAGTAAATATACACATATACCGCTAAGAAAAAAAAGAAATATATATAATATACACATAAGGATGAAAAGGGGATAGCAATGAATAACGCTACAAGGTTGGTATAAGGATAAGCAAAAAATGTATATAAAAAAAAATAATAAAAATAAAAAGAAAAAGGGGGTAAAGAATGAGAAAAAAATAAATAACTAAATAAAAAGCAAACAAAGAGAGGAGAAAAGAGAGGAACAAAATTTTTGAAACAAAAAAAGAGGAGGGGAAAACTTTTTTATTTAATTAAACAAACAACGAATAAAACCAAATTTTTAATCAACAGACTTCCAGGCGAAATGAATGTGCTAGTACAAATACTAGAGGCCATACAAGTGTTCTATAGAGAGGAAGGTATAGCTGCCCAGGATAAGAGGGAAAACAGAAGCAGCTTAGGGAGGACCAGCTGCAGACAAGTCCAACCGAGAAGGTAGCATGGCAAATTCAGCAAGCCTTCGAGAAATATTATCCGAAGTTGCCAGTTCCATCCTTCACGAACAAGCAGAAGAAATACATAAAAAGGAAAGAACGAGAGGAGTAACTACAGGAGAATCTAGTCCGTCGAATCATGTTGGATGGAATGAGATTCCGTGGACAAATATTGCGAGGATGCTTCTCACCGGGGTATCACGAACCGCCACGAACATCAACGGAGATGAGTACATCCATCTTGTACTATAACAGTGTGGAATTCAGGCTTGCCTTATGGGATTTGCAAATTACATTATCAGAAATCAACCCAAAGAACAACGAGGATCTTCGCACACAAACAAGGGCCCGACAACAAATGATGATGCATGAAAGCGCGGTAGACTATTACGACGAGGTAGAAGATGGTGAATCTCAGGAACTTCTGGGATTGGTATTACTGATGAGGCATGATTATGAAGTCACACATATACAATACTTGCACTTGGAGTATGGAAAGTATGGATTTAGCGATGATCTCTGGTACGGACAGTGCCGGATATGCAAGGACCCGTTACCAGTGTGGCGTCGATGTATTTCATGCGCATATTTCCTTTTTGACAATATGGGCCAAAAAGTTTTCTTAAATGCAATGGAATGTGAGTGCCCACATCATCAACACGATTTACAGTATCAAACTCTGTGTTGGCGTTGCGGAGGACCCCCTCCCTTGGATATAGAGGTGTTCTAAAAAAATTTTTCTGCAAGATTACTTAAGCGTATAGTTGTAATAACAAAGAAAAAAAGGGAGCATACGACCGATTAAACGAAAACAAACAAAAACAGTAGTGGTAAACCAAAGAAAACAAGTAAGAGGAGGGGAGAGAATATATATAAAATGAATATATAATAAATAAAAAAAAAAAAAAAAAAGTAAGAAAGAAAAATATATCTTGTTTTCTTCTTTGTACAGTAGTATCATCGTTTATCGAGAGAGGACAACGGCAGAAAGCAGGCTAAAAGAAAAGACCACTGGCAGAAAATAACTCAGGACGTAAAACGAAAAGAAGGGAAAAGGTGAAAGGATAATACAATACAATATAATTATAAAACTAAAGAAAAGGGAAAAATGTATGAATCAGAAGAAATGAGAAGGAACAGCTTCGTAAATTGGCCCCATCCCCATCTTAAATCTGAGTATTTAGCAGCAGTAGGATTCTATTACACCGGGATAATTGATAAAGTTCGATGCTGTGAATGCCACATGGAATACTGTAGATGGGAGGTAACAGACGACCCTTATCAAATATATAAGAAATGGGAAAGACCTTGCAAGTTTCTAGACACATACCCACCGCCGCCATCTAGGATTGAGTGTACAATATGTTATGCACAGGAAGTACAGATCGCCTTTTTCCCATGTGGACATACATCCACTTGCTACGACTGCGCTATGAGGCTTGTGTCATGTAATATCTGCCGAGCAATAATAGGACTAACATTGCGCGTCTATGTAGGGTGACAAGACAACTGAAAGAAGACAAAAGAAAAAAAGGGGGGGAAAGACTAGCAATAAAGAAGGCTAGAGTAAACATGTAAAACAAAAAGAAATAAATAAAAAAATAAGAAAATAATGAGATTAATGGCGTAGTATATTTTTTTTAATTAATTTCCCCAAAACTCTTCTCAAGTTATAGAAAAACAAGGGGAACATCTTCATAGAAATAAATATAATTTGCCTCAAGCAATAAAGCTAGCAATCTTAATTTTCTCTTTTTCAGAAATGATATACTCATTCCTCGTGATAGTGCTATGTGTCCTAGGGTTGAGCCATGAAGAAAAGAAAAAGGATGCGTACCTTAGCGTACACACACAAAATAACGTAGGAATAATTTTTGATAGATTACAGGATGTAAGATTTATTAAAACTGATTGGACATTAACCGTCATAATAAGCATGCAACCAAATATCAATCAAATACTGAAATATTAAGCAGCCAGCAAAAAATTACAAGCGGAGTGCAAATTAAGCACTAGGAAATGCAACAAGTATGAAGGACAGTTCCAACTGTTACAAAAAGAATTTTTTCACACGGTGGAAAAATATGAAAGCCTGGTACATACCTTAAACAAAACCAATGATAGCCTATCGGAAGATATGTGTAACATCGGGCAATTTTGCCGACTTCTTTTAAACAAAAAAATTCATATTAATATCTTTTCACGAAAATTTCTTTTTTTTGAAAAAACTTTCAATCTGTTTTTCTATAAGACCAACACTTTATTTTTCTGTTAATTATTTTTAAATCATTATTTTTCTATTATTATTTTGTCCGATCTGTATATGTTTCGGTGTGAACTCATTTTCTTTTGAAACAAGTAATTATTGTACCATTCAAATAAAATTAAGTAAAAACTACAGCTGTGTAAACAACTGTAAGGGATACTCTAATCTTGGGTTCCCGAAAACACTACGTAGGAATTTACACGTATATGCGTAAATATTGAAATTATCTGAAAACTTTTACTGTTACAAATTAGAACAACCAGACAGAAACTCATTAAGTTAGGCGCCAAAGAAAAATACCCATAATTACCTAAGAAACTCATAATATTCTCCTTACAAATTAATAAATTTTGTTAATTATAATTTACTCACAATGTTTTTATTTTATATATTAACACACAAATTTTATTATAATAAATAATTTCTTTTCTTCTATAAATAGAATATTTAAAAATTAATAGACATTAAAAAAACAAATTAATATAAAAACAAAATTGTTATTATAAAGAAACAACACAAAAATTAAAGATCATCCCCAAAAGGTTTTAGAATGAGTATCTCTTTGTTTCAAAAATATGATTTCTTTTCGTTATATTTTAAATAAAACCGATATATGTATATAGATATGAAATTATTCGTATCAAAAAATAACTGATTCTTTTTTATGTAAAATTTTTATAAACTTTTATTCTTTTTCTTTCTTAAAAAAAAACAATTAAATATATATATACATATAACATTTTAAATAGTATTTATAAATAATGTTTAATAATAAAAAAATTGCGTATGCATCAAGCCTACACCACGCTTGAAATTAGAGTACTGCGTCTCTTTTGCTTACATTTATTTTATTAAGTAAATTTTAGAAATTAAATTTAGTTTTATTTCTTCAAAAGTGTTAACCAAAAAAATAACAAAACAAAAAAATTTAAATTAATCATAATTTTTATACTTTATAGTACGTTAAGCGTCCTTTTTTTATTGCTAAGCGTCGTTTTTTTTTGTGTGAAGTGTCACCTTTGTTTTTCTTTATTTTCTTCAGCATTTATTTTATTTATAATAATGTAAACTTTAGTTTTAAGTATTGAAAGATTAGTGATATTAATTTTAATTTTTCTTCTAAAAACTTTTTTTACTGTCAAATTTGCGATAGCGTCCTTTTTTTTATTGCGTAATTCTTCTTTTAATTTCTGCGTTATATATATATATATATATATATATATATATATAAATATGAGTAAATATTAATTGATAATGTTTATTTAATTAATATCTATATTATGTTATTCTTTTGTTTTTAACTTTTATATATAAACAAATAATTTAATTTATTAATTAATTAGATTTATTTAAACTAGTTTATTTTATTATAGATATTAGCTGGAAAAACATTATAAATTAAAACTCTAGTTCCTAGTTTATCTTTTTTTTATGCGCAATTTGTTAAATTTTTAATAACAATTAGATTTAAGACAATTTATGTAGCTTACTTTCAAAAAGAAAGAGAAAGAGAGAGAAAAGAGAGAGAAAGAAGAAAATCAACACTAGTACCGCCAAGTGACAGTTTATGGAACTTTTACGGAGACAAAATTGACCAATAGGAAAATTTAAAATTTTGGAAAACTACCCAAGCGGTGGTTAGTCAACGCCCCAATTCTAGGGTATATAATCCCCAACCAGGGCCCAAAATCTTCAGTGCGCCTTTGAGCGTGTCTCATAAACACGCTCTCTACTCTCTTCAAGGCTCAGCAGCAAGCATTAACCGCAACTCTCTTCAAGTATCAAGCATCAAATCGAACGCAACTCTCCAGCAAGCATCAAGCATCAAGCATCAACTCAACCGCAACTTTCTATACATTTCTTCCTCTACTCTATTTTTTTTGAAAGTAAGTAAAATTTATCTCTTCTATTAAATTTAAGATTAAAATCAAAACTTTTTATTTTTATTTTTAATTACCCAAAGAAAAAACAAATTTCTATTTTATTATAATATTTTTTATTTTATATATATACACAAAAAAATTTTATATCTATCTTTCATTAATATATATATATATATATATATATATATATATATATATATATATTTCATATATTTCTTTTAAAATATAACGCGACCCCGAGTTTGAGGACCGTCCTCATCAGACCCCAAGCAGAGCGATAGAGATATGTTGCTTTGCTTGGATAGGGGTTTAAAGTATTAATACTCAATTAAATAAAAATTAAATCGCTACGCGGAAAGGACTCGATATAGGTCCCCGCATTTCAAGGACCAAATTAGACTCTCGTCCCGCGTTAAGTAACACGTGGTCAAACTCGACAACAACCCACTAAAGCGCGACGCTGCATAATATAATTTACGCGTATGCAATGGTGAGTGGTGAATCATCAAATTAATTCATTTCTCGACATTACATATGAAAACACATTATAGATTAGAGGAAGAGCTTGTCGGAACAAACGCAAGGCACATGGTAACCGGCATCCAAGGGCGACACACCGTAGTGGAGAGTCAATTAAACAAAGGGACTAATCAGACACAAGAAACTGTAAGTAAAATAGAACGCTTTTTGGGATACTTTGCAAACAATGCACATAATATGAGTGACTCAATTAAAAGGTATATTTATAAGTCATATTATCAACTCTCATTAAATTATATGCAAGAGGTATTAGTAAACACACAAGGAGAAATCGACCACTCAAGAGAGATGATTAAGGCATGCGAACAAGGAAAAATTGATGAAAATCTAATACATCCTGAAGTATTCGAGGAGGCAGTAAAGGAAATTGAGACAACAAACGAGATACCTATAGGAAGAAAACGATTAAACGCGGGAAAATTAAATGCATTAGAAGGTCTGACAAAGATTAAACTAGTGACGCAGGAAGGCATGTATTTCATAGAAATACGGCTACCTTTAGTAGAACCCAACTGAGCTCAACTCTATTACGTACGGGAGCTGCCAGTTCCACAGAAATATCAGAATAAGACGGTGGGAGCTGCCTGGATTAAACCTATTACACCATATATAATGTTACGAAATAACTCGTACCATAACATGAAGGAAGAAGATTTGGATGCTTGCAAGGAAGGACAAAAATATTTCACATGCCCTCAACCGTGGTATACTTTTAAAAACGAATCAAGCTGCGAATATGCGATATTAAAGGGTACAAAGGAGTATCCATGGCGAAGTTGCAATATTCTATATAGAGATGATTTTCACCCTAAATACATTAAAACAAGTTCCAACAACTGGATTTTTTCGGTGGACGAGCCAACGACCATAACAGCAAAATATGCACGCCAAGATAAACAAAGATATGAAATACAAGGAATAGGAATATTGAACATGAATGCCTCCTGTCTTTTACAAACAAAAGGAATCACCTTAACTGAGCCAGAAGATGCAAGAATAAATAATACTACGACTATTATAGCAAATCAAAAATTAGACATTACTAATTTAACCGACATATTTCAAAATAAGGACTACGCACAATACTTCTTACAAGTTACACGTAAAGGACAGGAAATTTCTTTTTGGAAGTATGAAGAAAAAACTAAGGCAGTTATAGAAGACCTACAGTACCAAGAACAACTACTACTGATCAAGACGGTAACCTTAACATTAGTGGCATGCTTACTTTTACTATTGGGAGGACTGATTGCATTTCTAGGATATGTAAAGATGGTATTTGACGCGGTATCAAATGACTTTGAGATCACCTTTCCCGAAGAACCAAACAAGAATGTGTATAGAATAACGGTAGTATGAGAGGAGACACGACTATGGGATTAAAGAACAGAGTAAGCACACAATGAGATATAATCATTTAAACTAAACTGTACCAAAATTATGAATTAAATAAACAAACAAAAATACATATATATATATATATATATATATATATATATATATATACATATTAATACCGGGTTGTACTAATTATTTAATTAATCTACCTCAACTAAATGCATATACATAAAAATAATAATTTGTATATAGGGAAATTTTTTAAGTATAAAAAAAGAGATTAATTAAAGAAAAAAAGAAATAAACAAAGAGGGAACCGATAAAAGAAAGAAATAATCAAGCTAAAGAGGGAACAGCAAAAAAGGGGAGGAGAATATATTAAACAAAAAGAGAGACTAAAGAAAATGTCTTTTCTTGTTACAGAAAATGAAAAAGGAGGTAATTCAACTCTTAATAATCGTCATCTTGGGACAAACTAGACTATCGTACGGACTATTTGGGTACGATTATAGCGACCATATATCCAATCTAACGACTGTATCCTTATTAGATATAGGAGAATGTGAACGGCAACACCCACCAGTAAATATAACAAAAACGTATGCACAATTATTACAGTTAAACGAGTTTGGAAAGACACAGGTATATAAATGTAGAATTAAAATAACGCGCGTCATTACCTACTGTGGCATGCATTCGCACGCATCCAGGGTGTTAGGGGGAAAAATTAGTTACTATAAAGAAATAGGTAGAGAAGAATGTTCGATATTAGAGCTGACAGGAGCCATTAAAATTGCCGCCACGCAATTATTAGGAATAGCCCGAAATAAAACAACGCATAGAGATATGGTGTTTGCAGGGAGCAGCACAAGAGACTCAACGTGCAAAGGGGGATCATATAGCAACGAGTACGGAAGTTGGGAAGATGTATACGTAGGCGGTTGGGTAGGAATATCAATACAAGATTACTGGGCAGCAGTGAATTTAGAAAGAAATAAGGTAATATTAAGATCAGGTGCAAGATGCATACTAACTGATATGACCTGTACAGATTTCGATGCAGGACAAGCATTCTGGAATTTGATACCAGAAGGACCATGCGGTGAGCAAAAATATTCCGTATTATACGAAGGAACAATAAACAAAGTGTACGAGTAAGGACAAACGCGGGCGATGTATACAGTAGAAGCAGAAGAGATTATTTTTGCACTATTGAGAACAGGAGAAGTGCACATATGTGGATATATGTAGAAAATGTTAAGTCTTCAATCGACTCAATCAGAAAAAAAATGACTCGTGGAAATTAGAACCATGAAACTTTATTGAAAGATTATAACAAAAGTAAAGCCGCGATTATAAGTAACTGAACGAAAAAAAACTGGAACACTAACAATACAAAGAAAAAGGCTCACTTAATTAGAAAGAGAAAGGATTCGCGCGCTACGGGGCACATCCTTCTTCAAGGATCTCCGGAATCATACCATCGCACGGACAGAACATCCTAAGTTATTTATTTTGGAAGAAGCGCAAAACAGTAGTTTCGTAAAGCGTGGTCCCACCGCCACCGAGAATTTGGACGTGTTTGCTTATATAAATTCGATATTTTTTATGTAGAAAAATACATACGCGGGCAAATTCAAGAAATGTATTATAACATAATTTTTCAAAAATGCGAACTAGAAAGAAAGGTCCTCAGGAACGCGTTGTCAATAGCATCAATAGCGCCGGAAGAATTCGGCCTTCGATTAATGGAAGCACAAGGGTACATGGCGGTCGTGGCAGGAGAAGTAGTACACTTATTAAAGTGTCTAGCGGTGGAGGTTCAACATAGAAATACAACAAGATGCTATGAGCAGCTACCAGTGTTTAGAGGTCAGGAAGAATTATTTTTATCTACTCGTTCACGGATATTAGTAAGAAAAGGGCAAGAAGTTCCCTGCGATACACGAATGCCGGTAATGTATAAACTAGGTGAAACATGGTATAGATTCTTACCGTCGATTTGGCGCGACGAGACTCCTGAAATCTTAAAACCATAATCAAAACCAACATGGACATATTTAAGTCCGGAAAATTTAGCGATGGGAGGAATATATGGGGAAAAAGATATAAATTGGCTAAGAGACATGATACTATTTCCAATAGAAAAACCAACGGTATTGAATAACGTGGCTTTAGGAATGAGCGGTAGGAAGATAGATAAGCAGGGAATAACACTAAGTAATTTCTTCGATAAGGAAACCTTAGAAATGTTAGCAAGATCTACATGAGAACGAATTTGGGGAAACTTTTTAACCTTTGGGACGGCAAGTGCAGGGATAATTGGAATATTTATGTTAGGACGCCTAATAAAATTATTGAAGGATACGGTAATACACGGATATGCGATATATAGCTTATATGGGTTTTCAATACACTTGTTGGGAGCAGTATGGAACTCAGTTACACAATTGTTATTACATCTAGGGCAAAACAGGGAAAAGAAAGAAACAGAAAACAAAAAAAAGAGAATAGAAAAAAATGAGGAGGAACGTATATATGATAGTGTAGCGGAGGAAGGAGAATCAACACACGCAAAAATAAATATAAGTAGAAAAAGGGACTCGGTATGAAAGAAAAAATTTTTTTTTAGACAATATATGATCGACTCAAAACCGGGAGCCTATCAATAGTTTTTTTTATTTTTCTTTTAATAATAAAAAAATAATAATAATAATATAACAAATGTAAAACAGAAACAAATACAATAATAATAATAAAGGTAAAAGCTATAAAAAAAAATATAGAAAGGAAAAGAATAAAAGAAGAAAGTAAAAATTAAAAAGGTAATAAAAATAGAAATAATATATAAAAGGATAAAAGAAATAAAAATAAATAAGTAAATAATAGAAGAAACAAGCAAAAAACTGACAAATTTTTCTTTTCTCTCTATTAAGTTCCAGGATTTTCAAAAGAACAAAAAAAGCGTTTACCAAAAAAAGAAAAAATTAACAAAAAGGGAAGAAAAAGTAAAAAAAGAAAGGAAAGAAGGAAGAAAGATCAAACGAAGAAATTATTGAAACAAACAAGATGACCTTTAAACACAAACAAATCATTTGTCAAAATAGAGAAAGTGGGCAACTTGGTTGTCGAAAATGCATAGTAACTAAACCTGGAGAAGACTACGTTCAAGGAATTGCATATATGAATCTAACCGGTAAAGAAAATTGGGAAAAGAAGTGTCCAGAATGTAAAAAAATAGTCTAGTTACGAACTTATCAAGGAGAGAGCAGAAAACAGCAAATCGGAGGTGGAAACAAATGTATGTTGGTAAAGAGGAGCTTATATCCATACAAATTGCAAAGATAATAACAAATAAGGACGTAAAGAGAAAAAAAGAAAAGACAAGCAGTATATTTAAAACTCGAGAAATACCGTTAAGAAAAGCGCTTAGAAACAAAACAATGGGGATACAAGAAAAAGGAGAAGAATCGGAAATTGTAGGAAAACAAGAAAGCCAGCATGAAAGAGTAAAAGGAACAAGTAAAAATCAAGAACAACAATATGAAACAGAAGAAGATTTATATGCTAAAGTTTTACAAGACTTAGAGGAAATAGAAAATGAGCGGAAAGCAAGAGAAGAATATGTCGAGTCATCGCCAAACCAACAGAGAACAATTAAAGAAAACGAGATGAAAATTATAGGGTTCAAGAATAAAGTAACACAAGAAGAAGCAGTAGAGCACATATTTCGAGACATAGAGAACGAGTGTGAGTGGTATAGACAAATGCAAGCCTAAGAACGAAAAATAAATGAGATAGAAAATATGAAGAGAAATAGTTATCTGTGGACAGATGACGAGATTTTAGGAATACTACAAACCTTGGAGGACGAACTGAGAAACACAGAGAGAAAACAAGAAGTAGAGGGAGAAGAGTTGATAATCGAAATAGTAAAGCAAGAAGGATAAGAAATAAAAAGAAAGAAAGAGGAGACATTACAAGCGAAAGAAGACCAAATAAAAAAGTAAATAGCATAAGTACGTCAAAAGAATATACAAGAAGGAAAATAATTTTTATAAAAAAAATAAATAATAAATCTGATAAAGAAGTAAGCGAGAGGAAACAAGAAAACAAGGTCATGTACTGTTTTGTAAAAAAAAAATAAAAATTTTTTATGAAAACTTTATTCCGATGTTCATTCAATTTATTTAAGAAAACAATTAAATTAAAATATTGTAGTTTAATAATGCAGATAAAAGCACTGGAGATAAAATAAAACAAAATTCTTTTTTAAATCACATATTATATAAAAAGAAAAGAAATTAAAGTAACACATTGTAAATAAATAAAAAGAAAAGAAAACATCCAAATTAAAATGGTTACAGAAAATAAATTAAATTGTAAGAGTGCACTTAAATAACTTATAGTTATATTAATAGATTCAAGTTAAAGTCGTATCTTTAAGGAATATAAACAAATAAATGCAAAAACAGGAAACCGAAATGATAACGGCATAAAGTAATTGCCAATAAACTTCGAGTTGACCTCTTTCTAGTCAACTGAAGTTATGGTTTCCAGAAAAAAACCATACAGGGAGAGCTGACTGGCAACCAATCAGAATAGCTGAACATCGTACGAATAGGCAGGAACACAGACCGCCGCTAGCAACAACGAAACTTCTAGAAGCTTGACTTAGAGTATAAAGCTCTAAGCTTGCAGGCGTGGGCCCTCTTTTTTCCCGACCAACTTCTTGCTGACCACGTCAATTTCGCCCAGCAGCCAATACGTCCTCAGAGCCTGCAGCAGCCAGCCGCCGCCCATATCTGAGTCATCTCAACCAAGGAGACGCAAGTTGCATGTAAGGAAAGAAGAAGTTTATTTAACTTTCAAGTAACCAGGAACTATATCTACTCAAGAGCAGGGAGAACGCGGGAGGAAGCAGAGATTTACACAAGGAACGACAAAATTAAACAAGGTAGAGAGTCTTTCAATATTTGTTAATTGTAAATTTCAAAAAAAAAAAAGAAAAACATATCTCGGAAACGCGTTGATTCTATTGCTAATTCGCTGAGTAAATATTGAGCGTCACGAATTGTTGAAAATTTAAATTTAAATTAGAAAAAGAAAAATTCAGAAAGGAAATGCGAAGAAAATAAAAAGAAAACTTGGTATGGGGTAACACGGTTTGCCATGAAGTGCAACAAATATAATATAAAAAAAATTTAATTAACTATGTACGCAGCAAGGCTTTTTAGGTAAATTGAAAAGGGAAAAAGAAATAAATTGATAAAATTTTTGCAATGACATCGGTGTTTTTTTTATTGTTCTACCTATCCTTGCTGCATCTTTTTTTTAAGACTTCCAACCCCGGAGACGTAGCGCTCGCGCGTTAGTCAAACGGAAGTCGATGGATGGAATACAGTCATCCATTACAAAATGGTTCGACTTATATGCTGAACGTAACAATATGAAGAAAAATTAGAAAATATTAAGATAACGAAATTGAAATTCAAGGAAAAAATGACTATTGATAAATTGGAACAAATACGTGTAAATGAGGCTTTACGTAAGAAAGAAGCTTATATAAAAATCAAAGAAAAAATTCTAAATAAATATGAAGAGAAATAAGAAAATACTAAGATAACAAATTTAAAATATAAGGAAAAGATGAGTATTGATAAATTGGAACAAATACGTGCGAATGAGGCTTTACGTAAGAAAGAAGCTTATATAAAAATTAAATAAAAAAAACCAAAATAATATGAAGAAAAATTAGAAAATACTAAGATAACAAAATTTAAATTCAAGGAAAAAATGAGTATTGATTAATTGATACAAATACGTGAGAATGAAGCTTTACGTAGGAAAGAAAATTATATAAAAATTAAAGAAAAACAACCCAATAAATATAAAGAAAAATTAAAAAATACTTGAATAACAAGAATGAAATCAAAGATAAAAAAGGGTACTGATAGAATAAAACAAATACGTACAAATGAAGCTACATGTAAGAAAAAAGCTTGCATAAAAATGAAAGAAGCACAACTAAATGAATATAAAAAAAATGAAAATATTAAGATATAAAAAATAAAATCAATGGAAGATAGAGATACTTATTAATTGAAAAAATTGCATAAAAAAGAAAAATTACGCAAAAAAGATACTTATAGAATAGTTATTAGTGAATAATTTAATGAATATGAGAGAATGGTACAAATTAAAAATCAAAAATTGGAAAATGTTGATATTATTAAGAAAACACAAGTAAAAAATGATTGCTACCAATTAAAAGAATTACGTACAAGGTGTAAACAAATAGAAATTGATGACAATAAACATGTTAATAATGATACTACAATAAATAAACCAATAGATGAAAAAAAGCGAAAATATAAATATGATTCTTATCAATTAAAGATATTATTTATTAAGTGTAAACGATTAAAAATTGAACACAATAATTATAATAAAAATTACAATAATAATAATTATAATAACAATCATAATATTGTATCCCTACTAAAAATTTCATGTTAATTCTGTACTGATTTAACACTGATATCAGTATGTGATTCCTACTGCATTAACGTAAAATCAACATGATATTCACACGGAATTCATACTGAGTGAACTCTGAAAGTAGTCTCAAAACGCAATGCGAATAGAGTACGAAATTCATACTTATGAAGCACAAATACTAATTAAAATACGTATAAAATCAGTACTGAATCTGCGAATGCATATTTAGGTGAATATGAAGTTACACCACTCAGAGCATAATCAGTATAAAATCAGTGTGCCATTTAGACAATTTTTATGCAAAATATGCACCAAATATTATTAAAATAATTAGTAGATTCGTAATGAATCTTGGTGAAATCTGTACCCTACTAGAAAAGTTCGTGTTGATTCTGTACTGATTTTACACTGATATCAGTATGTGATTCGTATTGCATCAACGTAAAATCAACATGGTATTCACACGGAATTCGTACTGAGCGAACTCTGAAAGTAGTCTTAAAACGCAATGCGAATAAAGTACGAAACTCATACTTATAAAGCACAAATACTAATTAAAATACGTATAAAATCAGTATTGAATTTGCGAATGCATATTTAGGTGAATATGAAGTAAACTCACTCAGAGCATAATCAGTATAAAATCAGAGTGCCATTTAGACAATTGTTATGCAAATTATGCACCAAATATTAATAAAATAATGAGTAGATTCATAATGAATCTTGGTGAAATCTGTACAAATATTTAAATCACTGATAAAAATTGAGAATGAAAAAAAATAAACTCAATGCAGTTTGAAAACCAGACGGACTTAATACAAACTGAAAACCAAATGTACACGCAATCTTTTAACAATAAATAATTGATAAATACTGAAATTGCATAGATTTTGTACGTAATTTAAAACTAGGGCTTCAGACTGAATGATTATAGTATCACAATAAGGATTTAGTGCTAAATTTGTACAAAAACAGAACAGAATCAATGCGAAATCTTCTTACAATAAGTGCTGAATCAGTACTAAATCTGAATAAAATGTATACGAGATTTAAAATTCGGAAGAAAATTGTCGAATAATAACATGTACTCAGAACGAATTCAGCATAAAATCCGTACAAACTTATTACAAACTGAAAATCAAATGTAAACGCAATCTTTCAACAATACATAGTTAATCAATACTGTAATTGCATAGATTCTGTACGAATTTTAAAATTGGCTTCAGATGCAATAATTATAGTATCTCAATACGGATTTAGTACGAAATTCGTACAAAAACAGAACAAAATCTATGCGTAATCTTCTTACAATAAGTGCTGAATCCGTACTGAGCTTATTTTATTTTTCGACATTTTTCTTCTGAATTTTAAATCTCGTATATATTTTATTCAGATTTAGTACTAATTCAGCACTTATTGTAAGAAGATTTTGCATTGGTTCTGTTCTGTTTTTGTACAAATTTTGTACTGAATCTGCTAGTTTTAAATTTCGTACAAAATCTAAGCGATTTCAGTATGTATTAATTATTTATTGTTGAAAGATTGCGTGTAAATTTGGTTTTCAGTTTGTATTAAGTCCGTCTCATTTTCGTATTGCATTTGTACTGAGTTTATTTTTTTTTATTCTCAATTTTTATCAGCGATTCAAATATTTGTACAGATTTCACCACGATTTATTACGAATCTACTGATTATTTTAATAATATTTGGTGCATAATAATTGTCTAAATGGCACACTGATTTTATACTGATTATGCTCTGAGTGGTTTTACTTCATACTCACCTAAATATGCATTCGCAGATTCAGTACTGATTTCATATGTATTTTAATTAGTATTTGTGCTTCATAAATATGAATTTCGTACTTTATTCGCATTGTGTTTTGAGACTACTTTTAGAGTTTGCTCAGTACGAATTCCGTGTGAATATCATGTTGATTTTACGTTGATGCAGTAGGAATCACATACTGATATCAGTGTAAAATCAGTACAGAATCAACACGAACTTTTCTAGTAGGGATTGAACAAAGTTATTGATAAAACAATAAAGGACAAAGTTGAAAAATAATTAAGGAAATCAAATGAAAAAATTAATTCGAAACTGATTGGTTGTATAGCGAATATATATTTCGATGAAAATCTCATATCTGAAAATAACATTGGTTCCATGACAAATACATGTGTTTATTATGATGCGAAACATTTTGCTTTCGAATATACTACAAGTAAGGGTTTCTCCAATTGTTGTCATAAAGGTGAAGTAGAATTGTTCGAAAATCCTCTTTATCCAGAACAAGGCAGCTAAGGCAAAACAATTAATTAATGAAGATAAATAATGGGATAGATGTTTGGAAGAAGCATCTTCAACAGAATTCCTTTATATTCTTAATGAATTATTTGCTTTCATTTGCGTTTGTCATAATTCTATAAATTCACGAGATTTAAATGAAAAATACAAAGATAAGTTATACCATCCTAAATACGAAAAAAATATAGGTGAAAATCTTGCATTGAATGTTATTGAAAATAATTTACAAGTCAATAGATTTTCTTTAAATGATTTTAATTTACCTAACAAAAGCACATTTATAGAAGAAGATAATAATCAAACAATTTTAAATCATAATAATAATATTCTTTATGAATTAGAAATGACAATAAATTCTTTAAATGATAAACAAAGGCAAATATTCAACTCTACTATAAAAAGTCCAAACAACCAAAGTAAAGAAAAATATATTTTTATAGATGGACCAGGTGGAAGTGGAAAAAGTTATTCACTTAACGTTTTAATAGTTTATTTTAAATATCATACTATACATTATTTATGTGTAGCTTGGACAGCTATAGCAGCAAATTCATTAGTCGATGGAAAAACCGTGCATACAACATTTAAACTACCGTTAAGAGGCTGCTAAAATAAATTAATTAATTAATAATGAAATTAATTTTGATGCTTCGTTTTAAAAAAAAGTTTGACATACTTACAAAATCATGAGTGAGGCTAGAGAATTAATTTGTTCTCAGTAGAAAAAATATTGTTTTTTGCTGTACGAGTTGCGGACAACTATTGATTTCTAGTAATGACTACTAGTTTTTCCAAAAACCTACATTTTTCGATTAGAAAAGGATAGAGAGATACAACGTCCTCTTAAATATAACAGATTATACAACTTGTAATGTTAAGCCTAATTCTGCAGAAAGCAAACAAAGGGAACACAAATAATTATTTGGGATAAAATATCCATGACTTCAAAATTTGCTTTTGAAGCAGTTGATTGTCTTTTTTAAGATTTATGCGATGTGAACCAACCTTTTGGTGGTAAAACTGTAATTGCATCAGGAGATTTCAGGCAAACATTACCAATTGTACGACATGGAAGCCATATGAACATTATTGAAAATTAAGTTTAATTTAGTTTACTATGGCAGAATTTAGAGCTGAAAATATAGAGCCAAAGTAAATATAAAAATCCAAAAAATATTGGGCTCAAAAAAATATAGAGCCAAGAATACATAAGAATAAAAAAAATAAGATTTAAAGAAATATTGGCCCAAAAAAAATATAGAGCTCAAGAAAATATAAGAATCAAAAAAATATAGAGCTCAAGTAAAATAAGAATAAAAAAAATAAAAGAATCAGACAAATATTAGGCCCAAAAAATATAGAGACCAAGAAAATATAATAATAAAAAAAATATCGCGCCCAAAAAAATATAAGATTAAAAAAAAATGAAAACCCAAAAAAAAGTGACAAAACAATAAGGCCCAGAAAAATAATAGGACCAAAAAAATTTGAGGCCCAACAAAATAAGGCCCAAAAAAAATAAGACTCAAAAAAATGTAGAGCCTAAAAAATATATGGCCCAGAAAAAATAGAACTAAATAAAATATAGGACCCAAAAAAATTATAGAACCCATGAAAATAGAAATTTTAAAAAAATATAGAGCCAGAGAATATATAACAATCGAGAAAATCTTTGACCCAAAAAAATTAGAACCCAAGACAATATAAGGTCCAAAGAAAATAGCACTCAAATAAAAGTAGGGCCTGAAAAGTATAAGGCCCAGGAAAATATAGAACTAAATAAAATATAGGACCCAAAAAAATCATAGAATCCAAGAATATATAAATTTCAAAAAAATATTGGGCCCAAAAATATAGAGCACAGGAATATATAAGAATTGAAAAAATATTAGACCCAAAAAAATATAGAGCCCAAGAATGCATAAAAATCGAAAAAATATTGGGCCCAAAAAATATAGAGCCCATGAAAATATAAAGTCAAAAAAAAATATGGGGCCTAAAAAAAAATTAGGCCCAAAAAAGATGGAGCCCAAAAAACTATAGAGACCAAAAATATTGGGCCCAGAATAATATTGGGCCCAAAAAAATATAGAGCTAAATAAAATATAGGACCCAAAAAATTATAGAACCCAAGAAAATATAAATTTTGAAAAAATATTGGACTTAAAAAAATATGGGGCGCAAGAAAATATAAGGCCCAAAAAAGAGAGCTAAACAAAATATAGTACCCAAAAAAATTATAAAACCCAAGAAAATATTGATTTCGAAAAAATATTGGGCCCAAAAAAATATTGGTCTTAAAAAAATATAAAGCCCAATAATATATAAGAATCGAAAAATATTGGGCCCAAAAAAATATAAGGCCCAGAAAAATATATAGCTAAATCAAATATAGGACATAAAAAAATTATAGAACCCAAGAAAATACAAATTAAAAAAAAATGTTGGGCCCGAAAAAAAATAGGGCCCAAGAAAATATAAGGCCCAAAGAAATATAAAGCCCAAAAAAATATAGAGACCATAAAAATATAGGGTGCAAGAAAATATAAGGCCAAAAAAATATTGGGCCCAAAAAAATATAAGACAAAAAAAAATATGACCCAAAAAGATGCTTATGACTAATGAGAACTAATTATATAGGGCCCAATAAAAAATTGCTACTCTTATTACCAAAAGGTTAAACACATTTAACAAATGCGGAGAATCGGAGAACCGGAGAACCAGAGGAACGGAAAAAAAAGTGTTTTCACTTTAATATAATATAGGATTTTATGCTAGTATACTCTTGAGATAATATAACGAAATTTCTTAAAACTCATATAGATTGTACACTAATCAACAAATAATAAAGCATATTTTTCAATGTTAAAATGAAGCTCATATAATAAGTTTACAAAAAAGCAAAATGTTTGACATACGCCCTTTTTCCATTTAATAGGTTTCTGAATAATGAAAGCAGATCAAAATTCTTTTTTTAATCTATATATATTTTTCAAAACAACTTTATAATATATTTTAACCGATTTTAACACAAAAAATTAATTGCTGCAATAAATATTACTATAAATTGAATACTTCTAAGGAAAAAGGGCGCATCTTCAAAAATCATATTTTGAGTCAATTCAATTTAAAATTTTATGCTAGTATACTATTGAGATAAATTAACGAAATTTCTTAAAACTCATATAGATTCAATGTACACTAATCAACAAATAATACAGCATATTTTTCAATGTTAAAATAAAGCTCATATAATAAGTTTACAAACAAGCAAAATGTTTGACATACGCCCTTTTTCCATTTAATAGGTTTCTGAATAATGAAAGCAGATCACAATTTTTTTTAAAATCCATACAGTGGACTCTCGATACAAGAGATCGCAATATAAGAGAATTCGAGCTATTTCCCCTAAATATGAGCGTGGGCTTAAGTATTCGTGTTCTCCCACCACTATGAAAGTGAGAGGGATAGAATATCAAATAGATATATCAAAATATAAACAAAGAAAATGTTTCGGAACTATGGTTAAATAAAATCAAATCTTTAAATAAAATTTTTCATTTAGGGAAAAATTCTTTATGTTCTAATAAATAAATAAATAAATGAAAAAGGGTGTAACTCGAAAAACGTTCTTTTATCATTCAATCACGTATGGTATAGTATATTATAATACTTCATCTTTCAATATTTACCGTATTATAATACAATAATGTGTCAACATGATTAGTTAACACTAAAGAACATAAATAAATAATAATCGGAAAAAGGGCGTATCTTGAGATACGTGTTCAATTACTAATTTTTGTAAATATTTATTTTCTGATGAAGGTATTTCTGCTGAAATATATTTATCAATATTTTCTGAAGTTAATATTTTATGATTATGATGTAATGTTATAATAATATGCGCGTGAGGTGAACCTCTTTTTTGAAATTTATAATATCATTTAATAACATTTTAAATTTTGTATTAAATAATCTTACTGTGATATTTGGTATGTCATTGGGAGTTGTCCCTTCTGGAAAATTTTTTTAAATTTCTTTCGATTCTTTCCATTTAGTATTACATGTCATTGTTATAAATAAGTCTGGTTTTCCTACTGTTCTCATTATTGCCATGGAATCTTGATATTATTGCTGCATATATCTTGGACTACCAATATATGATGAGGGTTAAATAAAAAAATTTTCAGTTCTTTCTTTGTTTTCAAAATTTCATACTTATAATTTTTTATTTCTTTATAAATTAATAAATTATGATTTATTTTATTTTAGATTAATTTAAATATATATTAGAAACAATAAAATAGGTAAGAAAATCATAATTATTATAGTTATAATTTTAAAGTAAATATATTAAAAATATATTATAAATTTATACAGAATCGTTTTTTAAAAGAATTGAATTTAATTAACTTATTTATTTTAATATAAAAAAAGTAATATCACACTCTTTATATGAAAAATTTATAATTTGTTATATGATTTATATTATAAATAATTGAATATAAACAAACGAAAAAGGATAAAAATAAATTTCTTAAGATATTGAAAATATAAAAAATAAATAAAATAAAAATTATATAACTTCATTTACTTGTTTAAAGAGTTTAAAAGATAAAATTTTATATCAAAAATATAATTTTTATTTTTATTTTTTTATAAATAAATGAATTAATGATTATTATAATTTTGTTCCTTTCAATTAATATAAATATACAATAACATTATCTTTTTTGACATTTGAAAAAATGTTAAAAATTTTTTTAATTTAATATATTTTAAAAGTGGTTACGTAGGGCTACTGGCGAAGAGTACCACTTTTAATATTTAAATTTTCTTTAAAGACAAAAAAAAACCCCACGCACCATTGACAATACCTCATTATACTGATGAAAAAAATAAAAACTTCTGCTTAAGACTTTCACAAGATCATCTCAAAACAAAAACAAGAAAACAAATTCAAGCTAACCTGGAAGAAGAATCTCTTAGACATAGGAAATTTTTTAATAAGTTTTTCTGACCAAGATAATGATTAGCACAAAGTAAAATGTTCTTTACTTTTAGGCAGGTACAGCTTGGACACAAAAGAATTAAGCTTAAATTTTGAAAGTAGAAGTTTCTTATTTTTTTTTCTCAGTATGGGTGGTGTGAAAAGTTGTCTGAGGATCGTAGATATTCGTTAATGGTTAACCTTTAAAGGACGGGGAATTGAGAATTTTAAATTTTTTAGTATTTTTTATTAAAAAAACATAATATGTGTCTCTAATATTGATTAATACTCATATGTGAAGTTTCTATCCATGGTCGAGCCATTATAGTGGCTTTCCCGTTCCCAAACAGTTAAAAAATAATTATATCAACAACGTATAATATTAATGACTATGTATTAAATATATATTCCATTACGTAGCCTTAAGTATTTCATAAATATAAAATTAAAAAAATTTTTGAATTTTTTTCCTAATGGTCTATAAAGAGTGTATGAGGGACATGAGTGGTTATGAGAGGTGACTTATGGAGCGAAGGGATGACTTGTGGAGCGAGGAATGACTTGGGTAGTGAGGGGTGACTGGGGTAGTAAGGGTTCTTGTTGTTATTAAAAAAACAAAAGACATTTAAAGTAATGAAAAACAGATACATTAGTAAAATAAGGTATATTTAGCTGAATTATCTAAGGGGTGTATGAGTAATGTACAAGGGGTAGCAAAAGGAGTGAGTTGGGTAGAGAGGGGTTACTTGGGCAGTGAGGGGTGTCTATTTTTCAAAAGAGATCATTTCTAGGCAGATTTTTACGTTATTTTGAGGGGTGAATTGTAATGTTTTACGCGTACAAAATAGGGGAAGGAATAATAAGGAGTAGGGGAAGAGGTTTTTTTTATATAGCTATATAATATAGGGAGATATATACCCCCTAATATATATATATATATATATATATCCCCTAGTATATGTATATATATATATATATATATATATATATATACTAGGGGGATACCCCTTACTCGCTCTGCTCGCCGAACCCCAGTATTTAAATTAATTTACGTCCAGAAAAAATCATTTATGTTAAAATATATGTAACATGATCCAGAGACACTTTGTTATAATTTTAGGAATAGTAAATTAAAAAAAAATTTTTTCGACTACGTTTAGTAATTTAATTATTTTTAAAGATAATGATTTCCCAGAATGCAAAAGATAAGAAATATATAAAAAAACTATTGATATAATAAATAAATTTATGAACAACAAATAAAACTTAATAACTCAATGAAAGTACCATATAATTCAACATTACTTAAGAAATACAATAATCATATAAATATAGAATATTATGCATTAATAATAAGTATACGATCTCGAATACTAAAATCTCATTAATGTCTCTAGCATTAATAAATAATTTATCATTCAATTAAATCATTAAATCTATGAATTTTTTCATCATAAATATATCTCTATATATTTCTGTATTTTGGAATACCGAGGTATATATGTAGACGTAGGACGCGATTAGTAATTCTAAAAACTATTCTTTGCACTATAATTTTTATAATATTGATGAATTAAGTTAAAAATGTATGTATCAATGAATATTTCATAAAAAGTAAGAACTTCTATTTAATTAAATTTGAATTAACTACCCTTACCACTATATGGGATCACAAACTTATACCATCAGTACTTATACATCTCTTTAGATCAAATCGTATTATCATGCTATCAGAAAATATATTCGCATTAGATCCAGTTTGATGTAAAACTTTGGTCTTTGTTACAGGAAGAATATGTGCTTGATAGAATAATCTATTCAAATTATTACTATCACCACTATTATACCAAAGTAAAGAATTATGACTTTTTTTTCTTACGTGAATATCTTTTGCATTATTGTAACATCCATACATACACATACACACGTGCGACATTAACATACAGAAACACACGTTGACCTTTAACATACACACACACATACACACTCATATACACATGCACGCGCACACACATACATTCACACATACACATACACATACACACATACACATGCACACATACACATACACATACACTTATACACATACACACATACACATACACACATACACATACACACATACACATACACACATACACACACACATATACACACATTTGCCTACACAAATACACACATACACATACACATACATACACACATACACATACGCATACACACATACACATACATACATAAACATACACACATACACATACACACATTCAAATACACACATACACATACCCACATACACTTATACACATGCATACATACACATACACATGCATACATACACATACACCTATACACATATTCACATACACATACACACATAAACATACACACATACACATACATATAAAGACATATATACATAAGCATACACACAGCAACATACACACATACACATATGCGCATACACATACACACATGCACAAATACACATACACATACACACATACACATACACACATACACATACACATACACTAATACACACACTTATACACACAGACACATACACATACACTAATACACATACTCATACACATATATACATACAGATTCACAAATACACATATTCATATACACACATACAAATACATACACACATACACATGCGCATACACACATACACACACATGAACACAGACACAAATACACTTATACACATACACATACACACATACACATACACACATACACGTACACACATACAGAAATCGCATACACACATACACATCGACACATGCACATACACGTACACACATACACATACGCATATACACATACACACATAAACATACACACATACACATACAAACATACACATACACACATACACATACACACATACACACATACACATACACACATACACATTCACACATTCACATACACACAAACACATACACACGTACACGTACAAACATACAGAAATTGCATACACACATACACATACACATATACACATGCACACATAAACATACACACATATACATACACACATACACATACACACATAGACATACATACATAGACATACACACATACACATACACACATACACATACGCACATACACACACAAACAGATACACACATACACATACACACATGCACATACAAATACACGTACACACAGACACATACTAAATACACACATACACATGTACACATACACACATACAGATGCACGCATACAAATACACACAAACACATACACACATAAACATACACACATACACATACACACATGCACATACAAATACACGTACACGCACATACACATATACACATACACATACACGCATACACATGCACACATACATAAACACATACATATACAAATACATACATCAATATACACACACACACACATATACATACACAAGCACACATGCACATAGACACATACAAATACACACATACGCATACATACATACATATACACACATACACATGCGCACATGCACATACTCACATAAACATACACACATACACAAACACACATACACATGCACACATGCACACATGCACAGACACACATACAAATACACACATAAACATAGACACATACACATACACATTCACATACACAGATGGACGTACACACATACACATACATGAATACACACATACATATACGCACATACACATACATATACACATACACATGCGCATATACACATACACACATACACATACACACATACACATACACACATACACATACACACATACATATACACACATACACATACACACATACACATACACACATACACATACAGACATACACATACACACATACACATACACACATACACATACACACATAAACATACACACATACACATTCACACATACACATACACACATACACAATCACACATACACATACGGACATACACATACACACATGAACACATACACAAATACACTTACACACATACACATATACACATACACACAGACACACATACGCAAACACATATATACATACACACATACACGTGCACACATACAGAAATCGCATACACACAAACACATACACACGTGCACATACACGTACACACATGCACACATACACATACACTCATACCCATACACACATTTGTATACACATACACACATTTACATACACACATACACACATACACACATACACACATAAACATACACACATACACATACACACATACACATACACACATACACATACACACATACACATACACACATACACATACACACATAAACATTCACACATACACATACACACATACACAATCACACATACACATACACACATACACATACACACATGAACATATACACAAATACACTTACACACATACACACAGACACACATACACAAACACATATATACATACACACATACACGTGCACACATACAGAAATCGCATACACACAAACCCATACACGCGTGCACATACATGTACACACATGCACACATACACATACACTCATACACATACAAACACAAACATACACACATTTTTCTACACATACACACATTCACATACACACATACACACATACACATACACAAATACACATGCACACATACACATTCACACACACATACACACATTTGCCTACACAAATACACACATACACATACGCATACATACATACACATACACACATAAACATACACACATACACATACACACATACACTTATACACATACACACATATACATACACATACACATGAACATAAACACATACACATATAAACATACACACATACACATGCATACATACACATACACATGCATACATACATATACACTTATACACACATAAACATACACACATACACATACATATAAAGACATTTATACATAAGCATACACACAGCAACATACACACATACACATACGCGCATACACATACACACATGCACATATACACATACACATACACACATACACATACACACATACACATACACATACACTAATACACACACTTATACACACAGACACATACACATACACTAATACACACACTCATACACATATACACATACAGATAGACAAATACACATATACATATACACACATACAAATACATACACACATACACATGCGCATACACACATACACACACATGAACACGGACACAAATACACTTATACACATACACATACACACATACACATATTCAAATACACATATACACATACCCACATACACTTATACACATGCATACATACACATACACATGCATACATACACATACACCTATACACATATTCACATACACATACACACATAAACATACACACATACACATACATATAAACACATATATACATAAGCATACACACATAACATACACACACACATAACATATGCGCATACACATACACACATGCACAAATACACATACACATACACACATACACATACACACATACACATACACATACACTAATACACACACTTATACACACAGACACATACACATACACTAATACACATACTCATACACATATATACATACAGATTCACAAATACACATATACATATACACACATACAAATACATACACACATACACATGCGCATACACACATACACACATATGAACACGGACACAAATACACTTATACACATACACATACACACATACACATACACACATACACGTACACACATACAGAAATCGCATACACACATACACATCGACACATGCACATACACGTACACACATACACATACGCATATACACATACACACATAAACATACACACATACACATACAAACATACACATACACACATACACATACACACATACACATACACATACACATTCACACATTCACATACACACAAACACATACACACGTACACGTACAAACATACAGAAATTGCATACACACATACACATACACATATACACATGCACACATAAACATACACACATATACATACACACATACACATACACACATAGACATACATACATAGACATACACACATACACATACACACATACCAGTATATGGGATCACAAACTTATACCATCAGTACTTATACATCTCTTTAGATCAAATCGTATTATCATGCTATCAGAAAATATATTCGCATTAGATCCAGTTTGATGTAAAACTTTGGTCTTTGTTACAGGAAGAATATGTGCTTGATAGAATAATCTATTCAAATTATTACTATCACCACTATTATACCAAAGTAAAGAATTATGACTTTTTTTTCTTACGTGAATATCTTTTGCATTATTGTAACATCCATACATACACATACACACGTGCGACATTAACATACAGAAACACACGTTGACCTTTAACACATGTACACATACACACATACACATGCACGCATACAAATACACACAAACACATACACACATAAACATACACACATACACATATAAACATGCACATACAAATACACGTACACACACACATACACATATACACATACACGCATATACATGCACACATACATAAACACATACATATACAAATACATACATAAATATACACACATACACACATATACATACACAAGCACACATGCACATAGACACATACAAATACACACATACGCATACATACATACACATACACACTTACACATGCACACATGCACATACACACATAAACATACACACATACACAAACACACATGCACATGCACACATACACACACAAACAGATACACACATACACATGCACATATACCAGTACACACATATACATACATACATACATACACATATACACATACACACATACACATGCACACATGCACAGACACACATACAAATACACATAGACACATACACATACACATTTACATGCACAGATGCACGTACACACATACACATACACGAATACACACATACATATACGCACATACACATACATACACATGCGCATATACACATACACACATACACATACACACATACACACATACACATACACACATACACATACACACATACACATACACACATACACATACACACATACACATTCACACATACACATACACACATACACAATCACACATACACAATCACACATACACATACACACATACACATACACACATACACATACACACATGAACATATACACAAACACATTTACACACATACACACATACACATACACACAGACACACATACACAAACACATATATACATACACACAGACACGTGCACATATACAGAAATCGCATACACACAAACACATACACACGTGCACATACAAGTACACACATGCACACATACACATACACTCATACACATACACACACAAACATACACTTATTTATATACACATACACACATTAACATACACACATACACACATACACACATACACATACACACATACACATACACGAATACACACGCATACATACACATTCACACACACATACACACATTTGCCTACACAAATACACACATACATATACACATACACATACATACACACATACACATACGCATACACACATACACATACACACATAAACACACACACATACCCATCCACATTTACATTCCCACATACACATACACACATACACTTATACACATACACACATATTCATACACATACACATGAACATAAACACATACACATATAAACATACATACATACACATCCATACATACACATACACATGCATACATACACATACACCTATACACATATTCACATGCACATACACACATAAACATACACACATACACATATATATAAAGACATATATACATAAGCATACACACAGCAACATACACACATACACATACGCGCATACACACAGCAACATACACACATACACATACGTGCATACACATACACACATGCACATATACACATACACATACACACATACACATACACACATACACATACACATACACTAATACACACACTTATACACACAGACACATACACATACACTAATACATACACTCATACACATATACACATACAGATACCCAAATACACATTTACATATACACACATACACATACATACACACATACACATGCGCATACACACATACACACATTAACACAGACACAAATACACTTATACAATACACATACTCACATACACATACACATACACACATACACGTACACACATCTAGAAATCGCATACACACATACACAGGGACACATGCACATACACGTACACACATACACTTACGCATATACACATACACACATACACATAAACACATACACACGTACACGTAACCACATACAGAAATCGCATACACACATACACATACACATATACACATACACACATAAACATACACACATATACATACACACATACACATACACACATAGACATACACAGATACACACATACGCATACACACATACACATACACACATAAACATACACACATACACACATACACATACACACATATACATACACACAGACACATACACATACACTAATACACACACTCATACACATATACACATACAGATACACAAATACACATATACATATACACACATACACATACATACACACATACACATGCGCATACACACATACACACATGAACGCAGACACAAATACACTTATACAATACACATACCCACATACACATACACACATACACATACACATACACACATACACGTACACACATCCAGAAATCGCATACACTCATACACATGGACACATGCACATACACGTACACACATACACTTACGCATATACACATACACACATACACACGTACACGTTACCACATACAGAAATCGCATACACACATACACATACACACATACACATACACACATAAACATACACACATATACATACACACATACACATACACACATAGACATACACAGATACACACATACGCATACACACATACACATACACACATAAACATACACACATACACACATACACATACACACATACACATACACACATACACATACACACATACACATACACACATATACATACACACATACACATAAACACATACACATACACACATATACATACACACATACAGATAGACACATACACATACACATACACACATACACATATACACGTACACACATATACATACACAAATGCAAATACACACATACACATACAGACATATACATACACATACACAGATACACATACACACATACACATACACACATATATATTGCCAATTCTCTGTGAATTCAGTGGACAAAAATTTTTTTTTAGCCAAAAATTTGTAAAATGCTTTTTTTTGTATTCTGGACCATTCAGAATTTTTCTAAATATTTTTGGGGACTAGTTTTAGAACTACAAAGCTTCAAAGTTGGGCTTAATTCATATTTTTGACATTTTTGACTATTTTCAGGCTTAAATCACTTATTTGGGTTGCATTTAAGGAATACATTACTAAGAAACTTTTTTGTTTAATGTTTTCTAGATTTTCAGAAAAAAGTTATTCCAATGTGCTAATGTAGCTATCCGCTGAGCTAAAACTATTTAAATCATTGAAATACAAGTTTCGGGTTTTCGAAGCAAGATATCTAGTCAGGGAAGATCATCGGAGTAGGTTATACATGTGCAAATATACCTTACAAATTTCAGAGTGGTGCGGCTTTTTGTTTTTTTTTAAACAATGCAAATCCAACTAAAAATCATGAAAATAGTGTTTTCTAGCTACAGTTACGTATTTAAATGTCAACTTGCACTTACCTGTTGCAGATGTCCTATTGTAAGCATTCATAGAAATAGTTGTAAACCTAACAAATATTTTAAAATACGGAAAAATATCTTCTGAAAGGTTCAGAGTGGACCAAACCTTTGATATATGCCTATAACCTTTTTATATGATGTATCAGTTACACGATCAAAAACTAAAAATGCAGTTCTACTTATATGTCAGAACTTTTTGTGTTGATTCATGAGGATCTTGTTTATTATTAAGTAATTCAAGTCCAACTGATTTCATCCACTGTGATATTGATTTCAAAATTGCACTATACTGATCTTCAACGAACTGATTAAGAGGATATCGTAGTTCTGCTCCTCCTAATAATATTTTTATTCAAAGTTCATGAGTAAACAGTGCGTCTAATCAAATTCTTTCACTTCAGTAAGAAAATTCGTAAGATTAGTCCTTAGCGCGGACAAGTCAAGAAATTTATCAAAATAATATACATAAAAAGTTATAAACAAACTTTCGATATATACTATTTTGAGGTTAGGTTTATCGAGCTTGATATCTAATTTTCATTCAAAGTTCATAAAAAAATATGAAGCTAAATTGAATTTTTAATTTAACAAAAATTATTGTATTAATATAGTTTTAGCGCGGACAAGTCATTATATTTGCCCAAATAGTGAATTTAAAAAGATATCAGTAAGATAAAAAAAGCAAAACTCGATTCCAACAACTACGACATCCCGTTAAGAGAGGCTACAAGCTTTGGGTCTCAGATCCAGCTGGAACTTTATGATAAGTTCTGGTTTGATATAACTAAAAGAAAGCTATAGCCTTAGAGTCTAATGCTGAGCAGTTTCCAAGTTAGAGCACACCACTTATTTCATATCTTTTTAAATTTTCAACCAACTCTCAAACAAAAATTTTTCACTTTGATACTAAAAAGTCTTTGAATGTAATTTATTTTCTTGCTATTGTTCTTCTTATTAATTATTAAGTAACTGTACATGATTGACACAATGATTCATATAACAGCTTAAATGATTTTTACATTGTTTGTTGGCCAATTTTTGTAAAAAATTTGCCAACAGAATTATGTAAAAATCATGCAAGTTATTATATAAATCATTGTGTCATGTTTGTAAAGTTATTTAATAATTTGTCTAGAAAGGAAACTGTCAGGTAACTCGACCATTTTATTAAACTTTCTTGTTTAAAAATTGTGCATGAAATTGAATCTGTTTTTTTATTAATAAATTATGTTGATTTCAGGTATAAGAAGAATAGTAAGAAAATAAATTACATTTAAAGACTTTTTAGTAATAAAGTGAAAAATTTCTGTTGAAGAGTTTGTTAAAAATTTTAAAAAATATAAAATAAGTCATCTGCTCCAACTTGGAAACTAAAACTTATCATAAAGTTCCAGCCAGATCTGAGACCCAAAGCTCGTAGCCTCTTCTGGTGATATACAAAGAGACACGAGTTCAGTTATATATCACTGACAATAAGAAAAATTAAATTAAATAATAATATATATCCATCTCTATCATATGTTGATTGTAAATATTTATTCTAATTAATTCCAAGTTTCTATACACAATTACATTTAATTATTGCTATCATATCATGCGATTCAATGACAAATTGTCTGAAAATGTAAATTATGATAATCAATTTTCATAGAATTTTGTTTTTTACTAATATAAAAATAATAAAACACATTTAAAAAATATAACAAGGATTAGAATTAATGATTTTCTAAAACTAAACTTAATAATATACATCAGTATAGATACTTTAATCTTAACGAATCTCATTGAATGGAATTTAAGTCAGTGTGTGTTATACACTGAATCTATATAAGAATATTATCATTTACCTGTTATATACATCCATATTATAATATTATTCACCTGCATTGTTATAAAAAGAATGCTCGTTCACCCTGGACTTATACTAATTATTACCTGTAATTGAAAAAAAAATTATTACAAAGCATCAGTTTTATTATTTAATGAAATCTTTTTCAATTTGTGAACATGAAATAAAATAAAAACTTATCTGACTCATCGTCTCCATAGTCTGATATCCAATACAGGAACTACTTAGGTAAGGTAAGAATCATAAAATTGAAGATGAAAATGAAATTTTTAATAAACAATATAAGTATAATTATATTGAATAAATATTGTCTATATAATAAAAAATGAACTAAATTCACAAACTTGAACATTTTTCCTTAAGAGCATGACGGAGGTCCCCCCTTCTCAAATAGTCTAGTAATATTTTAATTCCAAGTATACGTGCAAACAGTACCCCATTGAAAATGTATACGTTTTTCCAATACGTTTTTCTACTACGTACCATAATTACATAACAGAATTACGTAACTCCATATGTAGCTAAGTGTTCGAATTTGTGACATAATTCTTATACGTATTTATTTAAAAAATACGTAACTTTGATACATTTTCATTGTAAAAGTACGTTATTTTTAGATCTATATATAGTTAAAATATGTATCCTCTATTAGCATATTTTAAGTGTATATGAATCTAAAAATTACGTACTTTTACAAGAAAAACGTATCAAAGTTAAGTATTTTTTAAATAAATACGTATAAGAATCACGTCACAAATTCGAACACTTAGATACGTATGGAGTTACGTAATTCTATTATGTAATTGAGATACGTAGTAAAAATACGTATTGGAAATACGTATATATTTTTAATAGGGTACGGTAAATCGAATTTTTTCATTACAGTAAGAAAATTTGTGAATTTAAACTTGAGTGCGGAAAACTACAGAAATTTACCAAAATACTAGGAATAAAAAGTTACTTGCAATCTTTTAATAAATAGTATTTTGAGGTGAAGTTTATCGAGTTTTATGTCTAATTTCCATTCGAATCTTATAAAAAAATAAAAAACACAATTGATTTGTTATTTCACTAAAATAATTCTCTTAATATACTCTACTGCGTACAAGTCATTATATTTGTTTAAATAATAAAATTACAAAGTTATCAATAAAAAAAGCAAAAATTGTTTCCAACAGCTCCGACGACCCGTTAGAGGTTGTAAATATATTAAAAAAATTTGCATGTTATAATTAAAATATAGACAGGATTATTGATATCTTTATTAACAGTATATTTAAAAATTTAACATCGATATAAAAAAATGTAAAAACATAGATATAATAATTAATCAATTACTGTTACTTCAATGGAGTCTACTGAACTAGAAAATAATTTGCATTTTACTTTGCCATTTGCTATTGGACTAATAAAATGTTGCTTTTGTAAGTTTTTCACCCTGTTTCTATTTTTGAAACGATTCTGCAGTTTTTTAAAATTTTTATTGTAATCTGATTCTGGCGAGTAAGCAAAATCAACATTTGTATAGTTTCCTTTATTTTTCAACCACTCGTACAATGTAACTGCATCCAAAATTTGTTGCGTTGCTGGAAGTGTGAGACTTGCTTTAGCTGCAGCTCTTTTAACAGAACCACCCACTCCGTCACATGCACCTTTACCATGCGCAGTTGGAAAAAAATGCCACTCTGCAGATATCCCAAAATCATCACTATGATAATAAATATTTAAAATGTTTTTAAAATTTTTAAACTGCTGAGGGGCTCTGTCAGTAAAATAGTAAATATTTTTCAATCCTTTGAAATTTTCTTTTAAATATAGAATTAGTAGTTGCTGATAAGTATAAACTGCTACAGTATCGTGACTTAAATTATTTGAAATTACTACAAATGCTTTGCCTGATAATTGAGTATGTTCCACATAATAAATATATGTAACAAATACTGTCGCCTGGTCGTTATTCCAGTGAAACCCAGGTGGAGCGTTTTGAGCAACAAAAGCATAATTCTCTGAAAAATCTAGGCATACCATAATTTCATCCTCTTTCAATTCATTTTTTAATTTTTTGAAATATTCAGATTGTGCTATTGAAATAAAAGCATGTGGCTGTAAAGCTTTAATTTTATCACAAAATGATGGAATGAAATCATTTACGTCCTCTACAATATTTTTTAAAATGGCTCTAGGAGTTAACACCCATTGTGCATAGATAACTTCTTCAATTTCTTTTTCATCAAAAATCATGGTCAAGTAAGACTCTAAGCGTTGAACACCAGGACATTTGTCGCAGTCACCAAAATAACATTTGTATTCCATCGACATTTTATTTTTATTACAAATGATAAATTGCAAAATATCTTTATATGTCTTAAACTGGTGAGAATAGCCTTCTGTCATTTTTTCTAAATTACAACCTACAAAAGTATTTTTTTTTTTTTAATTAATATTATAAAAATTTATCCGAGTAAAAAATGTTGAAAATAAATTGAAAATACCTGATATCATCAACTTGACATTTTGATGAATTGAACAAACACATACAGAATGTGTACCACTGCTACCAGCTAATACACAACATTTAGGTTTCAATTTGGCAAATGTAGAAAATCCTATTGGAATATCAGATGAAAATTGATTACAAAATAATCTGTACAACTCTTTCAATGTACAAAGCAGAAGACGTTTTTGATCATAAACAATGTTGCCCTCCTCATCCTTGTACTTAACACAGTCTTTTTTTCCAGGTAATATATAGGTATTTTCTTCACTTGTATGAAAATTAATTACATTTTGCTTAGTTGTTTCAGAAACAAGATTTCCTAAAATTATTTTTAATTGATATTAATTTTTACCAGGATAATATTCAACCAATTGTATTTTATTTTAATAATTATTGCCAAAATTTACTTGTACTTCATTTATATAACAAATTGAAATGTTCTATTAAATTTATTTAAATTATGTTTCATTTTTTCACCTATTATTTTTTTATAAATATTTTTAACTACCTTTTTTTATAGATGGTTTTGCTAGAGGACCTGCTTCAGTTTGCAATTTTTTTGACATGCTGATCAAATAATTTGTAGTACCAAAATGTTTTTTTATTTCATCATATGACCAAGTTAATGGTAGCAGGGTCAGTATTTGGTCTTTTTCTATTTTATGTGTATCTGTACTGTGGTATTTCATCTTTAAATCCTCTAATAAATCTACAAACATCTTAAAATCTTTTAGAGAAACCTATACTTCATCTTCGTTGTCATGTAAAAGTTGTTCTACAAGCATTGGAATATCTGATGTATCTTCTGGTGATTCTGTATTTTGGGTGCTATCTATAGAACAATTAAAAGATATAAAGAAGTATTTGAATAAAAATATTAAAATTGTAAAAATATTTTACATAAAGAACATTACATGGTGATGTTTCAGTTGAAACGCAGACAGTATACATTTTTATCCTACATTTATAACAAATTCTATCATCAGGTGTTAATGGAGGTTCACAAGAAAATTTTTTAGTGAATTTCTCCAAGACTTGTACTGATATTTTACGCAATGAATTTGCTGAACAAATCTCTTCACTGGCGAATGGCTTTCTGCATCTATTATAAGCTATACGTCTTTTTTTTCTAAATGGACGATTTCGGTTTCGTCAAGTGACATTTCCTCGCTCGACATTGTTTTGTAACCAATAATTAAAATCAATTATAAAGGAGTGAATAAACGAAGTCGAATATCAGACAGATCTACATCAATCTCATTAACACGAGTATTTGTAAGATATGTAATATTCGACTATTTATAAAATTAAAAAGAATGCTCACTTAATTTTTAAATTAAAAAAAGCATAAATAAAATATTGATGATTACGCTAACTTATATGAATTTAATTAAAAAAATAATACCGTTAATACTGTTTATATAAAAACTGTTTAAAAACATTTATTTTAAATGATAACGGCGCGATCGTACCTATCAGTCTTAAAACTCCCGTGGGCTCAAATTTGTAATCAACATTCAGTAATCGAACAGCATTATAACTTACTCTCTTATAAGAGAAATAAAGACAAAATGATGTTTAATAACTGAGTATCAACTTGTATGCACCATTATCATTTAAAATATACGTTTGTAAACAGTTTTTATATAATAGTATTAAGAGGAGTCCGTGTAGCTCTGTCCTTGTCTAATCTAAATTTTCGTTATTATTAATAAATTAAATATTGTTATAAAAAAGTAAGGGTATAGCCCAATAGATTTCAGGACAAGCAAACGATCCTATTCTATGAAAAAATATAAAATTTTCATTAGTTTTCGAGTGAGGTCTGAAACGGAAAAACAATTGCACTTGATATCTGTTATTCCGTTTCAGACCTCACTCGAAAACTAATGAAAATTTTATATTTTTTTATAGAATAGGATCGTTTGCTTGTCCTGAAATCTATTGGGCTATAGTCTTACCTTTGTATAATAATATTTAATTTATTAATAATAACGAAAATTTAGATTAGACAAAGACAGAGCTATACGGCCGCCTCTTAACAGGGGCCTAAGGCTCGAATTTATAGTCGACACTCAACACTCAGCACTCCGATCTCAACCCTCAGATCTCAAACTTTCCTTGTTCCGTGTTCCCTATAAAACATGTCTACATGTATAGGAAATACAAAACAAGGGAAGTTTGAGATCTGAGGGTTGATATCTGAGTGCTGAGTGTTGAGTGTCGACTATAAATTCGAGCCTTATTCTAAAACTTTTCTTCTCGAGCAATAGGTTCGTGTGTAAGTGGAACTGTATACTCATTAGAAGGAGAAAGAATACTATGAGACCCTTTGTCTATCTGTTTGTAATTACACTTGCGCATATGCAAGTAAAAAGAGATAGAGGAAGGTCCTATTGCATTCTTTCTCTTTCTAACGAGTATACGGTTTTTTACTTGATATTAATAATATTGACAACAAATTTCTGTTAGTAATTGTGAATTATGTAAAATCCCTGTTATTAACAGCCTGCTTTTTAATCTTAGTATTCGTTATTTACATCAATAATGTATAAAAAAATTCTCAAAATAAATATAATATGTAAATAAACAATAACAGCCAATTATCGTTTATTGTAAATATGTCTTTGTAAGTATTGCTTGTTATTTTTAATTTAAAATAATACAGTATCCAATAATAAAGTAATTATACTTATATAAATTTTCTCAGATACACTTTAAATCACCTAAAATGTTAAGAGAAGATTTATTTATAAGTTATTTTCAAAAAAATTATACATAAAAAAAGCATGAAAAATTTTTTGTTTTTTTTTAAAAAAAACATAAAAAAAGGAAGTTACATAGAAAAAATTCGTGCAGCTATTACTAATGAAGTGGATGGAAGTAGTTCCTGTATTGGATATTAGACTATGAAGACGATGAGTCAGATAAGTTTTTATTTTATTTCATGTTCACAAATTGAAAAAGATTTCTTTAAATAATAAAACTGATGCTTTGTAATAATTTTTTTTTCAATTACAGGTAATAATTAGTATAAGTCCAGGATGAACGAGCATTCTTTTTATAACAACGCAGGTAAATAATATTATAATATGGATGTATATAACAGGTAAATGATAATATTCTTTTATAGATTCAGTGTATAACACACACTGACTTAAATTCCATTCAATGAGATTCGTTACGATTAAAGTATCTATACTGATGTATATTATTAAGTTTAGTTTCAGAAAATCATTAATCCTTGTTATATTTTTTAAATGTGTTTTATTATTTTTATATTAGTAACAAACAAAATTCTATGAAAATTGATTATCATAATTTACATTTTCAGACAATTTGTCATTGAATCTCATGATATGACAGCAATAACTAAATGTAATTGTGTATAGAAACTTGGAATTAATTTGAATAAATATTTACAATCAACATATAATAGAGATTGATATATATTATTATTTAATTTAATTTTTCTTATTGTCAGTGATATATAACTGAACTCGTGTCTCTTTGTATCTCACCAGAAGGGGCTACGAGCTTTGGGTCTCAGATCTGGCTTGAACTTTATGATAAGTTTTAGTTTCCAAGTTAAAGCAGATGACTTATTTCATATTTTTTTAAATTTTCAACGAACCTTTGAACAAAAATTCTTCACTTTGATACTAAAAAGTCTTTAAATGTAATTTATTTTCTTGCTATTCTTTTTATACCTGAAATTAACATAATTTATCAATAAAAAAACAGATTTAATTTCATGCAAAATTTTTGAACAAGAAAGTTTAATAAAATTGGCGAGTTACCTGACAGTTTACTTTCTAGACAAATTATTAAATAACTTTACAAATATGACACAATGATTTATATGATGACTTACATGATTTTTACATGATGATTCTGTTGGCAAATTTTTGTAAAAAATTTGTTAACAAATAATGTAAAAATCATAAGTAATGTGCTCTAACTCGGAAACTACTCAGCGTTAGACTCTGAGGCTATAGCTTTCTTTTAGTTATATCAAATCAGAACTTATCATAAAGTTTCAGCTGGATTTGAGACCCATAGCTTGTAGCCTCTCTTGGTCAGTTCGTTGAAGATCAGTATAGTGCAATTTTAAAATCAATATCACAGTAGATGAAATAAGTTGGACTTAAATTACCTAATAATTAACAAGATTCTCATGAATTAACACAAAAAGTTCTGACATATAGGTAGAACTGCATTTTTAGTTTTTGATCGTATAACTGATACATCATAGAAAAAGGTTATAGGCATAAATCAAAGGTTTGGTCTACTCTGAACCTTTCAGAAGATATTTTTCCATATTTTAAATATTTGTTGAGTTTACAACTATTTCTATAAATGCTTACAAAGGGACATCTGCAACAGATAAGTGCAAGATAACATTTAAATGAGTAACTGTAGCTAGAAATCACATTTTTCATGATTTTTAGTTGGATTTGCGTTGTTTAGAGAAAAACAAGAAGCCGCACCACTCTGAAATTTTTAAGGTATATTTGTACATGAATAACCTACTCCGATAATCTTCCCTGACCAGATATCTTGGTTCAAAAACCCAGAACTTGTATTTCAATGATTTAAATAGTTTTAGCTCAGCGCATAGCTACATTAGCACATTGGAATAACTTTTTTCTGGCGATCTAGAATACATTAAAGGAAAAAGTTTGTCAGTAATGTATTCCTTAAATGCGAACCAAATAAGTGATTTAAGCCTAAAAATAGTCAAAAATGTAAAAAAATATGATTTTAGCCCAACTTTGAAGCTTTGTAGCTCTAAAACTAGTCCCTAAAAATATCTAAAATAATTCTAAGTGGTCCATAATACAAAAAAGAAGCATTTGACAAATTTTTAGCAATAAAAAACATTTTGTCCACTAATTTTACAGAGAATGGGCGATATACTCATACACATGAACATAAACACATACACATACAAACATTCACACATACACATACACACATACACACGAACACATACACACATGCACATACACACATAAACATACACACATACACATACGCACATATGCATACACACAACCACCTACACACATACACATACACATACACACATACACATACACACATGTACGTACACACACATATACACATACACATATACATAAACATACATACACACAGTCAAACATACACATACACTCATAGACATACACACATAAACATACACACATACACACAGACACACATACACATACACATATACACATACACACATACACGTACACTCATGCACATGCACGTACACACATACACACATACACGTACACTCATGCACATGCACCTACACACATACACACATACACATACACTTATACACATACACACATAAACATACACACATACAAATACACATACACACATACACATACCCATACACACATACACATATATACACATACACACATAGACAAACACATAAAGACATACATACGTAGGCATACACACAAAAACATACACACATACAAATACACATACACACATACACATACCCATACACACATACACATATATACACATACACACATAGACAAACACATAAAGACATACATACGTAAGCATACATACAAAAACATACACACATGAACACATACTCAAATACACTTACACACATACACATACACACAGACACAAATACAGATACACATATATACATACACACATACACGTACACACATACAGAAATTGCATACACACATACACATCTACACATGCACATACACGTACACACATACACACATACAAATGCACACATACACATACACACGGACACACACACACACATACACATTATACGCATACACACATCCACGTACACACATGCACATACACGTACACATACACACATACACATACATTCATACACATACACTTATAAACATACACACATACAGATACACATACACATACACATAAGCATACACATATACACATACACTCATAGACACACATACACATACACATCAACACATACACACATACAAATACACGCATACACATACGCACATACACACATGCACATATACACCTACACATACACACATACACATACACACATACACATACACAAATACACATACACACATACACATTCACACACACACACACACACACACACACAAATACACACATACCTATACACACATACACATATACATCAACACATACACATAAACACATACACACATACACATATACATATACACATACACATTCACACATATACGTTAACACACACATACACACATACACATATACATAAACACACATACACGCAGTCAAACATATTTATACATATACACTTATACACACACATACACATACACTTATACACACACATACACATATACACATACACACATACACGTACACACATACACAAACACGTATACACATACACACATACACATACACTCATACACATAAACACATACAGATACACACAAACACAAACACATACCCATACACACATACACACAGAAACATACACACATACACATACACAAATACACATGCACTCATATACATACCCATACACACATACACACATACACATGCATACATACACATACGCACAGACACACACACATACACATATACACATATACACATACACACATACACGTTCACACATGCACATACACGTACACACATACACTCATACACATACACACATAAACATACACACATACACGTACACACATGCACATACACGTACACACATACACACATACACATACACTCATACACATACACACATAAACATACAGACATACACATACACACAGACACACATACACATACACATAAACACATACAAACATACACATACACACAGACACACATACACATACACATAAACACATACAAACATACACTCATACACATACACAAATAAACATACACACATACATATACACATACACACATACACATACCTATACTCACATACACACATACACATACACACATACACACATACACACGCACACATACACATACACACAGACACCTACACACATACACATATACACATACACACATACACGTACAACCATACACATACACACATATACATTAACACATACACATAAACACATTAACATACACATATAAGCATACACACAAACGCACATCGCCATACACAGAAACACATACACACATACACATTCACATACACACATACACATACACACATATACGTAAACACACATACACACATACACATATACATAAACACACATACACGCAGTCAAACATATTTATACACATACACTTATACACACACACATACACATACACTTATACACACACATACACATACTTATATACACAAACACACATATACATACCCATACACACATACACATACACTCATACACACATTCACCTCCACACATATACATATTCATATACACATACACACATACACGTACACACTTGCACATACACGTACACACATACACACATACACATACACACAGACACCCATACACATACACATATACACATACGCACATACACGTACATATATGCACATGCACGTACACACATACACACATACACATAAACTGATACACATACACACATAAACATACACACATACAAATACACATACACACATACACATACCTATACACACGTACACATATACACTGACACACATACACGAACACATAAAGACATACATACGTAAGCATACACACAAAAACATACACACATAAACACATACACAAATACACTTACACACATACACATACACACAGACACAAATACAGATATACATATACACATACACATATACACGTACACACATGCAGAAATTGCATACACACATACACATCTACACATGCACATACACGTACACACACACACATACACATCTACACCTACATACATACGAATACACGCATACACATACACATATGCACATATACACATACACACATACACATACACATATATACATACACAAATACACATACATACATACACATTCACACACACAGACATACACGAATACGCACATACCTATACGCACATATACATACATACACACATACGCATGCGCATACATACATACACATACACACATACACAGGCACATATACCCATACACATATACAAATACATGCATACACGTACACACATGCATATACACGTACACGCACACACATACACATACCCTCATATACATACACACATTAACATACACACATACAGATACACATACACACATACACATACCCATACACACATACACATATACTTATACACATACACACATAAACATACACACATACACACATACACATATGCACATATACATGCACACATACACACATACACATACGCACATACACATACACATATACACATACACACATACACGTACACACATACACACATACACATACATTCATACACATACACACATAAACATACACACATACAGATACACATACACACATACACATGTCCATTCTTACATACACATACACTCATAGACACACATATACATACACATCCACACATACACACATACAAATACACGCATACACATACGCACATACACACATGCACATATACACATACACATACACACATACACATACACACATACACATACACACATACACATTCACACACACACACACACACTCACACACAGACATACACAAATACACACATACTAATACACACGTATACATACATACACACATACGCATGCGCATACATACATACACATACACATACACAGACACACATACACATACACATATACACATACACACATACACGTACACACATGTACATACACATACACACACACACATACACATACACACATGAACATACACACATACAGATACACACACACATACACATACCCATACACACATACACATACACACATACACATACACAAATGCACATACACACATACACACACCCATACACACATACACATACACACATACACGCATACACACATACGCATATACACATACACACATACACATACACATAAAGACATACACACGTAAACATACACACAAAAACATACACACATGAACACATACACAAATACATTTACAGTCATACACATACACACAGACACAAATACACATATACATACACACATACACGTACACACATACAGAAATAGCATACACACATACACATCTACACATGCACATACACGTACACACATACACACATACACATACACACATAAACATACACACATACACATACACATACACCTACACACATACACATACGCACATATACATGCACACATACACACATACACATACGCGCATACACATACACATATACACATACACGCATACACGTACACACATGCACATACACGTACACACATACACACATACACATACATTCATACACATACACACATAAACATACACACATACAGATACACATACACACATACACATACCCATACACACATACACATACACTCATAGACATACATACACATACACATCCACACATACACACATACAATTACACGCATACACATATGCACATACACACATGCTCATATACACATACACTTACACACATACACATACACAATTACACATACACACATACACATTAACACACACACACACACACACACACACACACACACACATACACAAATACACACATACCTATACACACATATACATACATACACACATACGTATGCGCATACATACATACACATACACACATACACAGACACACATACACATACATATATACACATACACACATACACGTACACACATGCACATACACGTACACACACACACACACACACATTCACATACACTCATACACATACACACATAAACTTACACACATGCAGATGCACATACGCACATACACATACCCATACACACATACACATACACACATAACCACATACACATGCACACATACACTTATACACATACACACATATACATACACATACACATGAACATAAACACATACACATGTACATAAACACATACACATACAAACATACACACATACACATACACACATTTACATACACATACACACATATACATGCATACATACACATACACACATAGCTATGCGCGAGTATAAGAGCGCGTTCGGTGCTTTTATTTTACTTCACTTTGCTCTTATTACATTATGCACATAGTGTATGAATGTGTTACCTCACAATGCCCCCCGAAACGAAATGGATTTTTGGTATATCAAAATGCACTTTGTTTCGCAAAACAAGATCACACATTCATATAAATCAATTTAAAAATTTACTTTTCATTATTGCTATATTCTATATTAAAATTTTCTTCTTACAATTTAATTCTATTACTGTACATTTAATTTCTTTTTCTTTACATTTAATATCTACATCTTTTAATTTGTTTTCTTGTTATTCAGCTTATTATTTGATTATTTTAAAATTTGATGTGAGCTGTACCTGCCCCCTGATATGAAATGGATTGTTGAGCATAGCTAACATATCTTCAAATTTTAAGCAACTCTTTATTTACTAGGAATTTTGCGCTGCACGATCTATTTCATCCCTCGCGCACAGACAATTTTACACTATATTCAAATTACTTATACTAATACGTGCATTTTTTCTTTTTTATTTTCTTTTTTTTTTTATTTTAACTTCACTATATTACGTTTATTTGATTTTAAAGTTGTTACCTTGTTATTGGATTCATCCTTTTCTGTATCTATACTTCTACGTCCGATTTATCGTCTAAGATATCATCTCTATTTATTTTTAGTCTCATTCTATATAGCTGTTGTTGCTCCAATGCTTTTTATATTACGTAGATGTTGTTTTGCTGTTTCTTTTTCGTGTCATAATGCGCGCTCTTTATCTCTTTGTCTCTTTTGTCTATTGGTGATATAGTTTTCAGTTTTGGTTGTATTTTGTAGTTTTCTTTTTTTTTTGCGTTGTTGGATCCAAAATCTTCCCGTCAATGTGGGCTTCGGGTGGTGTTTATTTTTCGCTTGAGTCTCGGTACCCTGTCTACTTGCTGTTAAATTATCTGCCCCTATAAAATTTTCTGGATTGGTCGTTAACTTTGCTTTATAGTCCAGAGGTTTTAGCAACGCTTCGTCCCACACGATGTTTAAACTTCCATTGCTAATTAATACAGTATCTTTTTGGGTGGTAACGTGTCTCTTGTTAACATACCAATCGTAGCTTGTTGCTTGATGACGAAAACTATTGGGTTTGGTTAAAAAATTGATCTTTCTATTATAGTTGTATGGTTGTGTTCTGTTCATGTTGCTATTGATTCTAACTTTTGAATCTTTTGATTTTGTTAAAAACTCGCGCACTATGACTTTAACTTTAACAACTTTAATTTAATTATTGTACTTTATTATAATTGAATTGATAGATGTTGCCTTGTCAACGGTTCGATATGGTTTACTTTGTGTTGTTATTCTTTTATGTTTCATACCTTAAATATTCGATTTATAATGCTTTCTTTTTGTTTATGTCCGTTAGTATTTCTTATTTATATTATTCTAATATCTCAACGTTGTTATTACTTGCTTGTATTGAATATGTATACTATTTATATTATTACATTTCTTCTCTTAATTTATATTTTATTTCTTTTTCTATTGAAGAAATGGTTTCAAATTGTTTAAGTGAAATTTTCCTCTTTCTTGATTATTTATGTCGTTTAATAAATATGTATCATCATTAATTATCTTTTTTATAATGTATGGTCCTTCATACACGTCTAAGAATTTTGCAATTTTCTCATTTTGTGAATCTGTTACTTTCAGGGCTTTTACTAAAACTATATCCTCAATTTTAAATTTATAATGAGAGTTTTTTATATTTTGCTTGGTAGCTCTACTTTTTAACTCTTTATGCATTTTTGTTTTCGCTAGAAATATTTTTCTTTCTAATGGTATATCATTGTTTTCATTTTAAAAATATTTCTCCCATATTCTTATGGGTTCTTTCCCCATATGTAATTCTATGGGTGTGAAACCTGTTGTTTCATGATATATTTCATTCATTATATTTTGTATTTTTGGTACATATGATGCCCAAGACTTGTGAGATTCATTTATAAACGTCCTAAAGAATCTTCCTAATTCTCTATGTATTTTCTCTACTATATTACTCTGTGGATGTCTTGTAGACGAGAATATAGTCTTGATATTTTCTTGTTCCAGTTTTTTCGGCCATTTTTTAGACGTGAATTGGGTCCCATGATCTGTCATAATTGCCTTAGGTTTTCCATATTTAATTATGTAATCATTAAATATTTTTCTTATTGTGGTGAGTGAATTAGCTTTTTTCATTGGATACATCACTACGTATTTTGAGAATACGTCTATTGACGTTAAAATATACTTTACCCCGCCTACTGATGTTGGCAAAGGACCGTAGAAATCTATTGATAAAAGTTCGTTTTTATTTTCTACTAGTATTGGTTGCATTTTTGAGTGATATTTCACTGTTAAATATTTTGTCTTCACTAGTATATATGTTTGTTTCTTTAATTTTGGTGCTTCGAAGCTTTCAGTTATTAATTAATACGTTTTTTTAGGCCCGATATGACCATAAAACTCGTGTATTTCAATTATTATTGTTTTTAATATAGATTCTGGTATTATAACTTTTTTACCATTATCTGTTGTTTTATATAGTATATTGTTTTCATATACGTAATAATCTTTTATTTTATTATCATTTATGGATAATTTTTGTATAATCTTGTTGCAATAACTATCGTTTTCTTGAAACGTTTTTAAATGCTTTAATGTTTTTTCTAATTATTTACTCATTTTATTTACTTTTATATTTGCTATAGTAATATCATTTTCATTATCTAGATCTTCATATACCTGTCTGCTTAAGAAATCTGCTGCGGTGTTTTTTTTGCCAGTTATATGTTGTGGTATTATGTTATAATCTTCTATAGATAAAGTCCATCGCCTTAGTCTATAATTATTAAATTTGCATTTGTTTAGGAATGTAATTGCTTCATGATCTGTTCTTAGTATAATTTCTTTTGCTCCTCTTAAATATGTATCAAGTTTGTGTGTTGCCCATACTATGGCTAACAACTCTTTTTCCGTTGTAAAATAATTTAGTTCGCTTCCTTTTAGGGTTCTGCTACAAATTTTATTTTCTTCTTTTGATTCATTTTCTTGCGACAGAATTGCAGCTATTGCAAGATCGCTAGCATCTGTGGTTAATATATATGGTTTGTTTACATCTATGAATTTTAGTATAATCTTCTCATCAAATAATGTTTTAATTTTATCAAATGCTTCTTTTTGAGCATTACCCCATGTAAATGGTGTGTTTTTTCTTAGTAAATCTAATAGAGGCAGGGTCTCATTTGCATAGTTTTTTGCAAACTTCGTGTAAAAATTCACAAATCCTAAAAATGCTTGGAGTTCTTTTATATTTTTTGGACTTCTAAAGTTTTTTATTGTTTTTATTTTTTCAGGATCAGGTGTAATACCTTCACTTGTTATAAAGTGACCTAAAAATTCAATCTTTTCTTTTATAAATTTTGACTTTTTAAAATTAAATGTAAGATTGTACTCTTTTGCTTTTTAAAATAGTTTTTCAAGGTGTTTTATATGCTCCTCAAACGTAGTTGATCTTATATGTAAGTAATCTACGAATGCTAAAAGAAATTCTTCAAATTCTCTTATGACTTCATCTAAGCCTCTTAATGGTGCTGCACCACTTGTCTTTATACCAAAAGCAGCCACATTAAATTCGTAAACCTTATTATCTATTTTAAATGCAGTGAACTTTTTACTGTTTTCAGTTAATTCTATTTGCCAGTAAGAACTTGTGAGATCTAGACTTGACATGTATTTTTTCTTTTTACATCTTATAAAAATTTCTTCAACAGAAGGCGGAGCTTCATAATCATCTATGATCTTTTCATTCAATTTGCGTGCATCTAAACACAGGCGTACTGATCCATCTTTTTTAATGACTGTAACGATTGAATTTATGTAAGGACTTTTAGACTTTCTAATTATTCCTAATTCTATCATGTTATTTATTTCTTTTAATACCTTATCCCTATAATTTATTGGTATTGGATAAGGTTTTGAATAAAAGGGGTGTTCATCAGTTAACTTCAACTCGTGTTTACATGATTTAATTAATCCAGGCGCTTTACGAAATACTTCTTTGTAATTAGAAATTAGTTTGACTAATTCTTCTTTTTGGTTTTGAGTGATATTTTCACACTCATTTATTTTTTCTTCAATCTCCTCTTTCGTGAGCATTGAAGTTTTATAATAATTTTCATGATTGAAAAATATTTCTTTTTCATTTTGTATATCTAAGTTGTATAATTTTAGGTCATTGCCATTTTCATACACTTCTTGGATTTGCATCGTTTCGTATGCATTTGAATTTATTTTATTTTCTATATATGATAAATTTAAATATTTATCATTGATAAAAATGAGTATTTCTTGCGTCATTGTATTAATTATCATGTTTAACAGTCGTTGAGTATCATAACCGATGATGCAATCCTTTATTAATTTGGGTATTATAAGATAGATAATTTGAATTTTTTCCTTGTTAAATTCGCTCGTTATCATTATTTGCTTTTTTAATCTTGTTGTTTTAGAACCTGTGGCTGTTTTGATGCATTTACCTGTTATCCGTAATGTTGGACAGTTTTTTAGTTTTTCATAATTATTAAAGTAAAATTTTTCGGATATACACGTTATTTCGCTACCAGTATCTATTAGTCCATTCACTGGTATATCTTCCAGTTTGATTCTTATCTCTGGGCATACTACTATTATTTCCTCTTTTTGTCTATTATTTTTTGGGTTAATGTCATGTATTAATTCTTCTTTTAATGACTGCTGTAGTGAAGCAATTTGGGGATTTTTATTTGTTGCAACCTGACCCCTTATTTCTTTATTATTGTTAGGTGCAACCTTTATTGGTTTCCCTGCTCTTTTTCATTTGGAGTTGCTTCAAGATCAATTTTTGATATATCAACCGACTCATAACTCTTTTTCGCTGTTTTATGGTCTATTGGTGGCTTAAACTTTTCGTATGTATGTTTTTCCTCATTACTTCTATTAAATATCTTCGTATTTATTGTTTGTATATGAGATGTGTCTTTTGGTTCATAATCAGTACTTGATCCTGGTTTATATCAGTGTGAATCATCCATTTGTTTATTTGCGTAATTTGTTGACTGTTTATTATAATTGTGATTTTCATTTTGTTTATAGTTACTATAATTGTTTATGTTCCTTCTGCTATTCTCGTTGTTGTTGACTCTATTATACGAATTATTATTTTGATTTTGTTGATATGGTGTCCTTATTTGTATTTTCTTTTCTTGTAATTTGTCGTCGTTATCTAAGTCCGTTAAAATTTCAAAAAGAGTATTTTTATCTTTGTTTTGTGCGAATTTAATCGCCTGTTTTACATTTCTGTCAAAGTGTTTGCTGATTTTTATCGTTAATTCTTCTTCCGAATAATTTAATTTAAGTTCTTTGGCAAATCCAAATATTTGTGTGGCGTAGTTAACTCGGCTTAACTTTGTATTCTCGTAAAATTGTTTAAATTCTACTTTTCTTCTTGTCGTTCTTTGAATCTCTTCATTCCAATATCGATCCAAAAATAAGTTTTTAAAACCTTCAAACGTATCCACATCATCTTGGTATACATACCACTATTCGTTTGCCTCTTTTTGTAGTACTGATTGTAACAATTGCAAAGATTCTTTATTATTTAGGCCTTTTAATGATACGTAGTTTTCTAATTCATTTATAAATTTCATGGGCCTTTATCTATATAGTAGTCGTACCTTCATATTTTGGTAGAGGTATTTTGATTCTGTTTTGACTTGGCTCGTTGTACTGTATGTTTGTACTCCTTTTATCTATAATGTTTTTTAATTCATCTATCTTCTCTTCCTGTTCTTGTGTTGTCTCGTTTATTTTTTGGGTTAAATTATCTTGAATTTCTTCGATCAATCTTTCATTTTCTTTTCTTAATCTTTCGTTTTCTTCTCTTAATTCATTATTTTCTTTTTTAAGTTCATCTTTATACTTTTCAAAAGAACTACTGAGGTCGTTGTTATCGCTTCGTAGCTTTTTAAAAGCATCTGTAAGGACTTCTAGTTGACCTTTTATTCTTAAATTCTTAATTTTATCTTTGCTTAGGTCTAACTGGGTTAGTCTATCCCAATCTCCTGAATTGTTTCATGAATTCTCTAAGTTATTATTTTGTTCAGCTAAGGTTTTCATTTCCTGTGTTACTGTTTGCATCCATTCTTTTAATTTAATGGGTATTAATTTTTGTGTTTCTTCTGTTTCATTTGTTTCTTCAATTTCTTTCATTATAATGTCCGATTTTCTTCTTTTGCCTGGCATCTTAAAGCTGTTTTTTATTATGCACGCGCAAAAAATGAAATGCTAATCTATTTATGACAGAATTTTATATAAAGAAGAACAATTAATTCAGTAATCTTTCTAAATTATTTATAATTATGTGTAATATTTTTTACTAATAAATAAATTTATTATATTAATGAAAGAAATACCCAATTTGAATTCACTATACAATTTTCAAAATCTTTATTCTTATATTATTTTAATTGTCTGTGCTTATTGCGGAACGCTACTGTATAACGCTTGATCAAAACGTCATATCGGTTTTATTTTATTTTTTTTTTTTAAATTAACATTCAATACACGTTAGCAATGCATACCTGTCTAAGCTTTTCTCAACTTTACTTACATTTAATTAAATTATAATAGCAATAAGTTTTATAATCTTTTTGTATTTATAAAAGTCAAAGTTGAGTACCACTAAGGTAGCTAAGCACCACTGCCTATATTTCGTAAATCTCAATATTATTTTGCTTTTATATGTTAAATTTATTCGACATAAAAGTGTTCAATTTAACCGATTTGATGCCTCGATGTTTTTTTTACATTCGTGTTTACACGGCGATTTACATTCCGCGTGGCCTTGATTACATAGCCTACCTAAGCATTTCAATCAGAAATAATACAAAATTTTGATTTTCTCGATTTTATTTGAATTTAACGTTCTTAACGTCTATAAATGATGTTTATGCTGATATAATTTTGATTTTATGTCAAACTTTGGTATTATTTTTGCTTGATATTTTATTTATTCATTCGCTTCTATTTGTTATAATTATTATTTAAAAACTTTATTAAATTTTTATATATAACCAGGATTATAATCTATTTTATTATTTTCATTTTCTGGTTTAATTAATTTTTTCAATGATTCTACATTTTCTTCAATTTCTTTCAAATTTTCAATAAGATTTGGCATATTGTGATTAAATTTATATCTAACTTCTTCTAATCTATTCATTAAAATTCTTTGATTTTCTATTAATAATCTAATTTGTTCTTTTATCTTTTGTATATTATAATCATTTTTTCTTATTTTAATAAAAGAAAAATCTATTTTTTTATCTTGATTTTTACTAATGTTTATTACTTTCTGTGATAATTCTGCTAATTCTTTTGCTTCTATGACGTAATATTCTTTTTTTTTTTATTATTTTTTATGTTTTTCTCTAATGATTTTTGAACTTTAATCATTAATTCATTTTTCTTTTTATTATAATTATTTGATTTTATTTTTAATGTCTTAATGAAATCACTTACTTTTAGTTTATTCATAACCAAATCTTTTTTGATTTCGTTCAAGGCCACGTTTACAATTTATTCTATATTTAATTTATTAACAAAAGTATCTATGATTTTTGATTTTTCCTAACTCACATGCGTGGTTGTAGCCTTAATTTACCAATTTTGTCTTTTTATTTCTTAAAATATTCTATCTTATACCTACTATTTATATATCCTTCAATAATACTTTCATCTAAAAAAATATTGAACGCAATTTTTATGTTACTTATAAAATTAAATTTTTATCTTTCTATCAATTAAACATAGTTTTGTTTTTATGTAGAGCATAAAATTTCTTTCTCTCAAAATGTGAGATACATTAAACCGGAGGGCGCCATTGTAAGTTTCTCTTAGTTTACTTTAAAATTCTATCTTTATGATAAGTAATGGCAATTACTAAAATTACTAAATAAGAGGATGTATAAACCAAGAGAAGCTTGTGTTTTTATTTAACTGCGTATCTATAAACAAAGGAATGTGAAAGTTTTATAAGTTTGATTAAATAATATGTAATGTGACCGAATTTAAGTCGATTTTACAAACTTATTTTAACAAACGGTATGTGTTAAATTCTAAAGGTGAAGCGAGATCAAGCGATTCACGCTATAAGGGTTGGGTTCAACAAAAACAAGGGTACCCCCTTGTTTCTTTCTCCTTCTATCTTAAGAATTCCGACCTTTTAATATGAGTTATGATAGATTTCCCTGGCTATGCAAATAATAGCATCATAGAATTGACTTGGCCAAATACTCATTATTTGTTTCAACTGAGGAGAATTTTAAAATGTTTATTTGATTTTAGGGTAAACATTTGTTATAACTTTTGGCTTGCTCAAGGCTATAAATTATGCATTGAGACTACCTCAGTCAATTTTTGCTTCGCGGGAAATAATGACGCTTCTTTTATTTATTAAAATAACGCCATTGATATCCCATACACGGGCGCTAACATACTTTTTATTAGTTGTAGTTATACTGATGTAATACAATTAAAATGCTGTATTTGGCTAAGTCAATTACGTGATTACGCGGCTACAACCACGCGTAAAGCATAAGTGTGATGTAAAGTGTATTTGTTATGTTCATTTGTGTAAAGGATTGAGAGCTAATCCGTTTGCAGCTAGGACGCCATGCCCAAGTGCTTCGGGATCTTTGCTCTAGATGACAGGTAAATGGATGGGAAAATAGAGAAGAATTAGGTTAAATGCCTCTTACCACCTAATTTTACACAAACCGATAATTGAAACTTACAGAAGCAATAAGTAAGGAAAACTCTATTACCTCTGTAAGCGTAACTATTAAAAATTTCCACAAACTACACAACACAGATACAATGAAAATCGTTGAGAATCGATACGGGTTTGCAATCGAGGGTTAACACGATTGCTTCACCGTCGCAAGTCTACTCCAAACGAATAAGACTCAATTTAACAAGTATTTAAATTTTAAATGTTTATTGAACTGCAAGAGTGATGAGAGTGAGCTCTCTACAATTTTCTCTTGATCGGGACACCTCGCATTCGAGCCGCCGATGCTCGATTCGCCGCTATACCTAACCCACACAGCATCGACTCGCTTCCACTTCTCGTAGTCGTACGTGGTGTCAATACTGTAATACATATTCATTTTATATCATCAAATCTCGCTTTAACGGATTATACATGTATGTGTGCTTGCGATGAGCGAAGCCATGCGCTAGTATGAGAGCGCGTTCGGTGCTTTTATTCTACCCCACCTCGCTCTTATTAAATTATGCACATAGTGTATGAATGTATTACCTCACAGCACATATACACTTACACAAACACACATAACCACATACACACATACACATTTACACACACCCATATACACACATACACATACACACATGAACAAATACACAAATACAATTACACACATACACATACACACATACACATGCACACAAACACATACACACATACACATACGCACATATACGTGCACATATACACACGTTCACATACACACATACACAAATACACACAAACATATACACACATACACATATATACACACATAGGCATGCGCATACACACATACACATACACACATATACACATTGACACATAAACATACACACATACACATACACACATACACATACGCTCATACACACATGCACATACACACATACACATAGACAAATCCACATACACACATACACATTTACACACACACATATACACACATACACATACATACACGCATACGCATGCGCATACACACATACACATACACACATGAACACATACTCATACACACATACACATACACACATTTACATACACACTTACACAAACACACATATACATACACACATACACATTAACAGATACACACATGCACTTACTCACTTACACATACACACATATACATACAGATTTACACATACACACATACACATACGCACATACTCACATGCACATATACACATACACATGCACACATGCACATACACACATACACATACACACTACACATACACATATACACATACACACATACACGTACACACATACAGAAATCGCATACACACATACACATACACACATACACATACACTCATACACATACACATAAACACACACTCATACACATACATATACATACACACATACACATACACATACACACATATACATACACACATATACGTACACACATACACATACGCACATACACACATGCACATGTACACATACATATACACCTATACACATACACACATACACATACACGAATACACATACACACATACAAATTCACACACACACACACACACATACACAAATACACACAAACATATACACACATACACATACATACACACATACACATACACACATACATATACACACATACACATACTCACAAACACATACACATACGCACATACACATGCACATATACAGCCATTCACATGCACATATACAGCTATTCACATACACACATACACATACACACATACACATACACACATACACATACAAACATACACATACACACACTTACATACACACTTACACAAACACACATGTACATACACACATACACATACACAAATACACACACATATACACACATACACATACATGTACACATACACATGCGCATACACACGTACACATACACACATACATATACACACATACACATACACACAAACACATACACATACGCACATATACATGCACATATGCGCACATTCACATACACACATACACATACACAAATACACATACACACATACACATACAAACATACACATACACACACTTACATACACACTTACACAAACACACATATACATACACATACACACATATACATACACATATTCACATACACACATACACATACACATATACACATGCACACATGTGCACATACGCATACACACAAGCACATACACACATACACATACACATACACACATACACATACACATACACATACACACTTAGACACAGCCAAACATACACATACACACATACACATACACGCATACACATACGCAAATACACATACACACATACACAAATAGGCACATACATATACAGACATACATATACATACACACATACGCATGCACATACACACATACACATACACACATGCACATATACACATTCACAAATTTACATACACATACACACATATACATTCATACATACACATACACACATATACATACATACATACACATACACACATACACATACGAACATACGCACATACACATACACATAAAGAGAAACATACGTAAGCATACATACATAAACATACACACATACACGTACGCACATACACATACGCACATACACATACACACATACACATACACACTTACACACACGCACATAAACATGCACTCATACACACATACACATACACGCATACACATAAACACATTTACATACACAATTACACATACATACATATACATACAGAATTACACACTAACGTATACACACATACACATTTACACATAAACATACACACCAAGAGATGCCTACATATACTTACTCATATACACGCACACACATGCACATACACATTTTCACATACACATACCTACATACACATGAACACACATACACAAATACACACAAACATATACATACATACACATACATACACACATACACATACACACATATACACATTGACACATAAACATACACACATACACATACACACATACACATACGCACAGAAACACATGCACATACACACATACACATACACATATCCACCTACACACATACACATTTACACATACATATACACACATCCACATACATACACACATACGCATGCGCATACACACATACACACATACACATACACACATACACGTACAGACGAACACATACACACATACACATACGCACATATACGTGCACATATACACACGTTTACATACACACATACACATACACACATACACATAGCAACATTCACATGCACACACATACATACACACTTACACACACACACATATCCACATACACACATACACATTTACACACACCCATATACACACATACACATACACACACGTACGCATGCGCATACATACATACACATACACACATGAACACATACACAAATACACTTACACACATACACATACACACATACACATGCACACAAACACAAACACACAAACACATACGCACATATACGTGCACATATACACACGTTCACATACACACATACACAAATACACACAAACATATACACACATACACATACATACACACATAGGCATGCGCATACACACATACACATACACACATATACACATTGACACATAAACATACACACATACACATACACACATGCACACTCACACATACACATACACAAATCTACATACACACATACACATTAACACACACACATATACACACATACACATACATACACGCATACGCATGCGCATACACACATACACATACACACATACACATTTACACATAAACACATACTCATACACACATACACATACACACATTTACATACACACTTACACAAACACACATATACATACACACATACACACTAACAGATACACACATATACATACACATACACACATATACATACACATATACACACACATACATACGTACGCATACACAAAAACACATACACACATATACATACACACATATACGTACACACATACACATACGCACATACACACATGCACATGTACACATACATATACACCAATACACATACACACATACACATACACGAATACACATACACACATACAAATTCACACATACACACACATACACAATTACACACATACACAAATACACACAGACATATACATACATACACATACATACACACATACACATACACACATATACACATTGACACATAAACATACACACATACACATACACACATACACATACGCACAGACACACATGCACCTACACACATACACATACACAAATACACACGTATATACACTTATACACATACATACACACATACGCATGCGCATACACACATACACTTACACACATACATATACAAACATGCACATACTCACAAACACATACACATACGCACATACACACGCACATATACAAACATTCACATACACACATACACATACATACACATACAAACATACACATACACACACTTACATACACACTTACACAAACACACATATAAATACACACATACACATACACAAATACACACACATATACACACATACACATACATGTACACATACGCATGCGCATATACACGTACACATACACACATACATATACACACATACACATACACAAAAACACATACACATACGCACATATACATGCACAAATACACATACACACATACACATACAAACATACACATACACTCACTTACATACACACTTACACAAACGCACATATACATACACATACACACATATACATGCACACATGTGCACATACGCATACACACAAACACATACACACATACATATACACATACACACATACACATACACATACACACATACACATACACATACACACATAGACACAGCCAAACATACACATACACACATACACATACACGCATACACATACGCAAATACACATACACACATACACAAATAGGCACATACATATACAGACATATATCCACATACACACATACGCATTTGCATACACACATGCACATATACACATTCACAAATTCACATACACATACTCACATATACATTTATACATACACATTCACACATATACATACATACATACACATATACACATACACATACGAACATACGCACATATACATACACATAAAGAGAAACATACGTAAGCATACACACATAAACATACACACATACACGTACGCACATACACATACGCACATACACATACACACATACACATACACACTTACACACACGCACATAAACATGCAAACATACACACATACACGCATACACATAAACACATTTACATACACAATTACACATACATACATATACATACAGAATGACACACTAACATATACACACATACACATCTACACATAAACATACACACCAAGAGATGCCAACATACACTTACTCACATACACGCACGCACATGTACATACACATTTACACATACACATACCTACATACACATAAACACATACACATACCTACATACACATAAACACATACACATACCTACATACACATGCATATATACACATACACATAAACACATGCACAAACACACATACACATACACAAATTTACATACACACATACACATTAACACACACACATATACACACATACACATACATACACACATACGCAAGGGCATACACACATACACATACACACGTACACATAAACACGAACACATACCTAAATACACTTACACACATGCACATACACAGATACACATACACACAGAAACATACACACATACACATTCGCACATATACATGGACATATAGACCCATACACATACACACATACGCACATTTACAAACCTACATATAAATACACACATACACACTAACAGATACACACATACACTTACTCACTTACACATACACACATATACATACACATACACACATATACATCCACATATACACACACACACATATACATACACACATATACGTACACACATACACATACGAACATACACACATGCACATGTACATATTTATATACACCCATACACATAGACACATACACATACGCGAATACACATACACACATACAAATTCACACACACACACATAGACAAATACACACATACACAAATACACACAAACATATACACACATACACATACATACACACATAGACATACAAACATATACACATTGACACATAAACATACACACATACACATACACACATACACATACGCACATACACACATGCACATACACACATACACATACACATATCCACATACACACATACACATTTACACATACATATACACACATCCACATACATACACACATACGCATGCGCATACACACATACACACATACACATACACACATACACGTACACACATGAACACATACACTTACACACATACACATACGCACATTGACATACACACTTACACAAACACACATATACATACACACATACACACTAACAGATATACACATGCACTCACTCACTTACACATACACACATATACATACAGATTTACACATACACATACTCACATACACATACGCACATACACACATGGACATACACACATACACATACACAAATACACACACACATATACACACATACACATACATACACACATACACATACATACACACATACGCATGCGCATACACACATACACATACATACACACACACGCATGCGCAAACACACATACACATACACACATACACATACCTATACGCACATATACATGCACATTTGAACACATGGACATACACAGATACACATACACACATGCACATTTGAACACATGGCATACACAGATACACATACACACATACACATACACACATACACATACAAACATACACATCTACACATAAACATACACACCAAGAGATGCCCACATACACTTACTTACATACACACACACATGTACATTCACATTTACACATACACATACATACATACACATACACACATCCACATACACACATGCGCACATACACATACTAATACACATATAGACACAGCTAAACATACACATACACTTATACACAGCCAAACATACACATACACTTATACACACACCAGCGATGCCGAAAGTAGCAGGATCAGAGAGGGAAATTCAAAAATGTATAAAAAAAAAGTATTAAAATAAATAGTTTTCAAAATTTGATAATTAATAAATAATTCTAAAAAACAAAGTTACTATAACAAAATAAATTTTTCTCTATTTTTTACATTTTTCTAAGTCCAACAAAATTTTGTTAATTTCAAAAAAATGTAAAAAAAAGAAAAAAAATTATTTTGTTAAACTCAAAAAAATGTAAAAAATAAAAAAATAATTATTTTGTTATAGTAACTTTGTTCTTTAGAATTATTTATTATTAATCAAATTTTGAAAACTATTTATTTTAATACTTTTTTTTCACACATTTTTAATTTCCCTCTCTCACTCTGCCACTTCCGGCATCGCTGACACACATACACATACACATACGCTTATACACGCACATACACATACGCATACACACATACACACATACACATACACACATTTACATACGAGCATACACACATGCACATTTACAGATACATATACACCCATACACATAAACACATACACATACACAAATACACATACACACATACAAATTTACACACACACACACATACACAAATACACACATACACAAATACACACAAACATATACACACATACACAAATACACACAAACATATACACACATACACAAATACACACAAACATATACACACATACACATACATACACACATAGGCATGCGCATAAACACATGCACATACACATACATACACACAAAGACATACACTCATACACATACAACCATACACATACACACATAAACACATACCTAAATACACTAACACACATACACATTTACACATACACATACACACAGACACATACACACATACACATACGCACATATACATGCACATATACACACATACACATACACACATACACATACACACATTCACTAACACACATATATAAACACACATACACACTAACAGAAACACACATACACTTACTCACTTACACATACACACATATACATACACATATAGACATACACACATATACATTAACATATGCACACACACACATACATACATACATACGCATACACACAAACACATACACACATACACATACACATACACACATATATATATATACAACACATATACGTACACACATACACATACACACGTACACACAGCTAAACATACACATACACTTATATACAGATGAACATACACATACACACATACACATACACGCATACACATACGCAAATACACATACACACATACAAATTCACACACATACACAAATACGCACATACATATATACACATACATATACATACACACATACGCATGCGCATACACACATACACATACACACATGCACATACACACATTCACAAATTTACATACACATACACACATATACATTCATACATACACATACACACATGTACATACATGCATACACATACACACATACACATACGCACATACGCATGTACACATACACATAAAGAAGAACATACGTAAGCATACACACATGAACATACGAACATACACGTACGCACATACACATACGCACATACACATACACACATACACATACACACTTACACATACGCACATAGAGATGCACACATACACACATACACATACACATACGTACATACACACATACACATACACACATGCACATTCACTCATACACATAGACAAATATACATACACACATACACATTTACACAAACACACATATACGCACATACACATACATACACACAAAGACATACACTCATACACATACAACCATACACATACAACCATACACATACACGCATGAACACATACCTAAATACACTTACACACATATACATACACACATACACATTAACAGATACACACATACACTTACTCACTCACACATACCCACATATACATACACATATTCACATACACACATATACATACACATATACACACTTACATACATACATACGCATACACACAAACACATACATACATACACATACACATACACACATATACATACACACATATACGTACACACATACAGATACACACATACACACAGCCAAACATACACATACACTCATAGACACACATACACATACACATACACTCAAACACACATACACATACACACATACACACATACACATACGCACATACACACATGCACATATACACATGCACATACTCACATACACATACACATACATACACACACACGAATACACATACACATACACATACACACACACATACACAAATACACACATACATATACACACATACACATACATATACACACATACACATACATACACACATACGCATGCGCATACACACATACACATACACACATGCACATACACACATACACAAATTTACATACACATACACACATATACATTGATACATACACATATACATACATACACATACACACATACACATACGCACATACGCACATACACATACACATAAAGAGAAACATACGTAAGCATACACACATAAATATACACACATACACGTACGCACATACACAAACGCACATACACATACACATTTACACATACACCCTTACACATACGCACATAAACATGCACACATACACACATACGCATACACACATACACATACACACATTAACATACACAATTACACATACATACATATACATACACAATTACACACTAACATAAACACACATACACATCTCACATAAACATACACACCAAGAGATACCCACATACATTTACTTACATACACACACACATATATACACATTTACACATACACATACACACATACACATACACACATATACATACGCATATACACACATGCACATATACACATACACATATACACATGCACATACACACGTACACATACACAAATCCACATACACACATACACATTTACACACATACACATACATACACACATACGCATGCGCATACACACATACACATACACACATACATAGACATACATACACATACACACATGAACACATACCTAAATACACTCACACACATACACATACACATACACATACACACAGACACATACACACATACACATACACACATATACACACATACACATACACACATATACATACACATATACACACACACATACATACATACGCATACACATATACACACACATACATACATACGCATACACACAAACACATACGCACATACACATACACATACACACACATACACATACACACACATACGTACATACATACACATACACATACACCCTTACACATACGCACATAAACATGCACACATACACACATACGCATACACTCACACACATACACATTCACACATACACCTACACACAGACACATACACACATACACACACGCACATATACATGCACATATACACACATACACATACACACATGCACATACACACATATACATACACATATACACACACACATACATACATACGCATACACACAAACACATACGCACATACACATACACATACACACATATACGTACATACATACACATGCACGTACACACATACACATACATACAGACACATACACGAATACACATACATATACCATTCACACACACACATTCACATACACAAATACCATGTAATGTAGAAAGAAATTCAGTTAACTTCATGTTCGAATCTTATTAGTACGGAAGCACTCTCTACATATACGCCTACACTATTCTATACGTAAATAATTTCCCCCTTTCCATAATATAATTTAGTTTTTATCTAGCTAATATCTTTTTGCTATACGCGTATTTATCCTACTTTATCGACTTTACTTCGCTTATTACATCATTCTCTCTCTCTCTCTCTCTCTCTCTCTCTCTCTCCCTCTCCCTCTCTTTCTATTTCTCTCTCTCTTTCTTTCTTTCTCACTCTCTCTCTCTCTCAGCAAGATGGGTTGAAGCATTAATATTTCCTATTTTGGATTATTGCTGTGTAGTGTATAATGATGTTCCACAGACATTGAACCTTAAACTTCATCGTGCTCTTAATGCTTGTGTTAGATTCGTGATTGGCAACATTGGGTGGCAAGAAAGAGTTACTCCTTTTCGCCTCGAATTGGGCTGGATCTCAGTTAAAAATAGACGACTTTATATTAAAACAATACTTGCTCATTCTATTATGTCATACTAAAATCCATTTTACTTGGCATCGATATTTTGCCGAGCAAATATATACACAATGGTTAGGTCATCCAATAGATTACCTACAAGGCTTCTCATATGTCCTACAGTTCGTTCAGCGTCGATGCACAACTCTTTTGTTTCATCATCTTCTTCTTTTATCAACAATAATGTTGATGTAATACATGGTTTTAAAGTAGGATCGACGCAGGCATTGAAACACCGCCTATTTAACAAATTTCTTTTTGATGAGCACACTGAATCGCAGAATGCATTAAGCACTCGTTGAATTTTACTTAATTTAAGAAACTCTACCATAAAAATTATAAAAATGGACCTCTCTAGGTTTCTTTTTTGTACTGGTGTGAAGTAAAATATAACTGGTTCTATGTTTGCATTGACTTACTTAAATACATATTCTTTGTTTTAATTACTCAAATTACTTATTGTGTCTACGAGGAGAATATCTTATTATAATTATTATATTGTTCTTAAATGTCAAATTTAAATTGTTTTTTTTCTATATAAAAAAATTTTTTGTGTATCCTATGTAATTTACAAGGGTCATACGGGGTTAAACCCCATGACCTGAGATAAATGTATCGATCAATCAATCAATCTCTCTCTTTCTTTCTTTCTTTTAACTATACTACGCGAGCGCCACAATATTATGTTCATGCGAGCACATGTTCATTTATTTTACGCTGTTGGAACCACTCTGCTACTTCCTAGACGTGGTATGACCTTCGAGCATATACTACTGGAGGAAGCCTTCGAATGGCAGCAAGCGTTACAAGGCGAAGAGAAAGAAAGCCTCTATTTTGGTACGTGCTGTCTCTCTCTAGCCTGATTTAATTGGCTGCTTTTGTTCCCCACTAAGAAAGTGAAAGAGAGATAGCACGTACCAAAATAGAGGCTTTCTCTCTCTTCGCCTTGTAACGCAGTTAATAGCTGGGAGGCTTCCTCCAGTATTATATGCTCAAAGGGTATGACCGTCTTCTGCTAGCAGGTATCGGTCGTGCTTCTAGCTGATTGTGTGTTCATAATGAGTGTGTGTGTGCATAGTTGTTTCTTCGTCAGTGCCGTCAGCCGGTAGTCCAACATACATGGCTACTTAGCAATAGGCCATATGATCAGCTCTGTACATCCAGGACTCAGCACCGAAAACAAGAACACAACAGAATTATTTTTCTGTTGGTCTTTTACGGTGGCCTTAACTGCTATCACGAGTATGATGATTATGATTTTAGGAATTCACATCCTCGGGGAATTATGTATGTTTTTTATTTAAGAACAGGCCGGATTCGCTGTCCTTGTCTAATTGAGATCTTTGTTATTTACTCAAGTATTAAACTGTGTATCGACAAATTGAAGTGCAATAGATATTATTATTACAAATATTTATGCACAAGAACAAAAAAATCTACCGCTTTGTTTTTGAGAAAAGTAAGAAACGCGAAAATATTATAAACATATACTTTTGCTTTGGGGTTCCTTACTTTTCTCAAAAACAAAACGGTAGAATTTGTTTTCCTTGTGCATAGATGTTCATAATAATAATATCTATTGCGCTCAACCTTTAATTTGAAGATACGCCGTTTAATACTTGAGTAAATAACAAAAAACTCAATTGTTACTCGGTCGGTATCAGATCCTACTCCGACCTGGTCTGAGCAGGTTTTTTAATAGAGAATCGTTTTAAATAAATAAAACGGGAAAAAATTATTGTAACGTAAAAATACCACGTCATAACCTTTAATAAGTATTTTTACATAAATATTTACTAATAAATCCAAAAAATGAAAAGAACAAACGAAGAAAAAGGAACATCGAGAAAGCATGGCCGAATATAAAAATAATGATTTAATATAATAGCATTAAGCTGAATAGCCACAATAGTGCTTCACAATCCAAAAAAGAGACGAGATAAAGATCCTGGTCCAGTCTCTGAAGATAGGAAATAAGCATATATGAGTCGTTTAAAGTGCATACAAATAACTTTGTTTCTGAAGGATACTGTAATTAAATTCCATAAATAGAAAGAGCTAACATGAAATGATTCTTACAATGCACTAGATCGAAAATTAGGAATAAACAAAGGTAACACATCTCCCCTTATAGGTCTCTGGCTTCAAAAAAAATAGCTGATAGAAATTTAACGTAACTAGATTATTCTCGAAAATAAATTTTTGCTAAATTACTTATTGAATTTTTTGTTCCCTCTCTAAAAAATTTTAATTTAAACTTGCAAGACTACACAATATCATGCTTCAATTAAGCATGGTAATATCAATTCCTGACTGAACAGAAGCATTTCAATATATCAATAAAAGAACAACTTAAAGTATATAAATAGTAAATTCATCAAGCTACGAATCATAATGCAAATGATCTATATTATGAAAACTGAACCAATTATTGCTACTATTGAATTAAAAAGGCATCCTTATTCTTATAAAAAAGGAATAGAATGTGATTTTCATGACGATGTTGCACCATTGTAGTTTATCGTTTATTAAAAATGAAATTTTGAAATACTGTTATGATCCATTAAATATTCCATTTAGAGCAGGCTGGATTCGCTGTCCTCGTCTAATTCAGATTTTTGTTATTTACTCAAGTATTAATCGGTGTAACAGCAAATTGAAAGTTAAGCGCAATAGATATTATTATTACAAATATTTATGCACAAGAAGAAAAAAATCCATCGCTTTGTTTTTGAGAAAAATAAGTAACGCGAAAATATCATAAACATAAACTTCTACTTTGGCGTAACTTACTTTTATCAAAAACAAAACAATAGAATTTTTTTTTCTTGTGCATAGATGTTCATAATAATAATATCTATTGCGCTCAACCTTTAATTTGAAGATACAACGATTGATACTTGAGTAAATAATAAACAACTTAATTGTTACTCGGTCGGTATCAGGTTCTACTCTGACCTGCCGTTAAATATGATTAATGGAATATATAAACCTAAATAAAATATTGATGATCAATTTAATGATTTTATCATTTTTATGACGATGTTACATCATTGTAGTTTATCGTTTATTGAAAAATTAAATTTTGAAATACTGTTGTGATCCATTAAATATTCCATTAAATATGATTAATGGAATACATAAAACTAAATAAAATATTTATGATCAATTTAATGATTTTATCAATTACAATTCTATCATTTAATTGCAACTTAGAGTTGATCATAGGGAATTAAAGAATCCCTAAAACAGAAAGATAATGAAAAAGTTAAAAAAACAGCAATGAAACTCTACATCATCAGAGAAAAAGCAAAAGGGAAAATTAAAAGAATTGAAGACCAAAGTTCTGAAATAATAATATTAACTAACAATTCAAAATGAATATAAAATTAGGAAATTTAAAAGAATTTATACTATTATAAGTTATTATTACATGTTTTTCAAATATGTAATAATAACTTATAATAGTACTACCAATTCAGATGTTGACTGTTACTTGTATTATTACATCAAATAAAGTCTTTATTTATAATCATTATTAAAAATTATAAAATAAAATGTTTTTTAATAAATGGAAAGTCTAATAATAATAAATTGTATAATAAAATTTAAAATAAATTTTATTATTAAAACTAAATTAATATACATATATTTTAAATATTTTTGTTTTAAAAATATTTTTGAAAAGACTCAAATTTTATAAATGTAGAAAATTAATATTCTGATTGATTTATAAATTTTTTTAAATTTTAATTATAACTAGCAAAAAATACCTCGCTCCTAACGTCGCTCGGTTGAATTTTCTTTTATCATATTATTATGTATCAATGACTAATTTTAAGTGAATAAGAATTAATTAATTCAAGTTAATTTTTAGTATCAAACAAAATTGAAAATAATTTGATGAAACATAATATAAAAATATATGTACACATGTACTTAAAGTAAAAAAGCGTAAATTTTATTCCAACAAGTGACTGTTTTTCACTCTACTTCCATAAGAAAAACAAAGATAGTACAATATTTGATATAAATAAACTGAGAACTGGGAACTGAGTAACAACTATAATTTTCAGACCTTCATATATGACCATGAATTTGATTTATTAAATTAATTTTTACGTGAAACATGCTTAAAAAAATTTTTGTGTTTATTTCTAATAAAAATATCTTCACAAATATATTTTATATATATGAAATACGAAATTTGAATTTAAAAAACCATAAGATTAAAATACACATTTTTGGTTAATTTTAAATTTGAATATTTGAGAATGATGAACTAACTATTCGCAATTACTTAATAATCCTTTTTGCATCTAATATAAAATTTTAATAAGATACAAATATTAATAAGTGTATGTATCACAAGTAAGGTTTGCATATCATAAATATTATGATTTTTAGAATATTCTTAATATTATTAAATTATTAATTTAAAAAATTAAATATTTTTTCATTGATGACAAGTAACTTTTCAAATATAGTTAAAATAATACTGTAAATGTCAATCAAATAACATTTTCATTAAAATAAATTTCAACGCTATAATTATTAAAATAAACATTTTTATTTAACTACAATCTATTGCATTAATTATTTTTTTAATATATATATATATACATATATATATATATATTAAAAAATTAATAATTTTATTTGATGAACAGTTATATAAATATTATATATTTATAATTGTATAACTAAATTTATTAAATTAAAATTTTCTTTAGTTATTATTCAGAAAATAAAGTATTTAAATTAGTTTTCATGAAAATATATTATTTAAAAAGTTACTTGTTAACAATTTTTTATAAATAACATACATTTAACCTTAATTACATTTTCATTCGTACGCGTGTTAGTATTTAAATGAATTGTCATTTATATAAAAATTGTTAACAAATAAATATATTGAAATTCATTTCATTAAAGCAATAATATTTTTAATAAGAGAAACATATTAATTTTTAAAATACATTAAATTACCTCATTTGAAAAATTATCATTAGATGATATAAAAATATTTTTTTAATATAGTTTGAATATAAATTTTATAAAATACAATTTTGAAAAATTATTTATTTGATATTAAATTTTTTTTAATAGTCAATTATAAAGATAGGAAAATATATGAAATATGAATAAATTTTTCTGATTATGTCTATAATTATCAATTAATATTTATGAACTGTCTAGATAGAAGTAAAATTTTCCCTAAAAAAGTAAACATTTCAAAAGAAAATTTACTTATTATTTACGAAACACTTATTAAAAATGCGGAAAAAATAATATTCTGTAATATTACTCTAAAATTTGTTTTAAATATGATCATTGAAAGTACAATTATTTCATTATGTTGAATTTGTTGTCAAAGTTTGATTATATTTCACCATAAGGAGATATAAAAATTAACTATCATATTTAACTGTCTTTCCATTCTATTGCTGAATTTCCATAAAAAAATGTATTAACTTATAGTATGTACCATGATGATTATTTATTTAAATTTTCAAATTATTTCAATCATTAGTTTTCAAGATATTTAGATTTCTGATTCCAAATAGAAAAATATTAGTAAATAATATTGGAACCAAAACTCCTCAATAACTAATGAATAGATTTACTTAAAAATTCAATTGAATAATCTTCGTGATACATACTATATGTTAATGCATCTCTTAATTTAAAATTTTGAAATACAATGGAAATATAGTCAACATCTATCGGCGCAAGTGTACTGTCCATTTTAGATCTCCTTGAATACATTATACTTGTAAAATTTACAGAATATTTTATAAAAACTATTAAAATGATAATCATATATTTAATATTATTTTAAACTATGAATAAAAAGTTTAAAAAATTATTATTAAGTGATAACTTATAAATAGTTATATTATTTTATTAAATACATTTCCAACTTGAATAATTATCTTCATGTTGAAACTAAATTTAATTAGCATTCAATTTCACAAGTTATTTGAACAATTTACCATTATTCAAAGTTATTAAAGAGTTATTTATAAAAAGTATTCCCATATAATTTCAAAGTTCTATTGATTTAATTTTTCATTCTTTACATTAGAGAATTAGTATTGATGTTGGAATTTGTTTGTGATATGCAACATATATGTATATTAGACAGGTTGTTATTTCCCGAAACTTACTGAGCATCGCTCCAAACCCTTAGATCGATGTGTTTATACTGAAAATTGAAAAAGCAGCTGGAATACCTTGTTGGAATAGAGATTGGACCTTGCCGAATCGCAAAAAACCGTAATTTTTATTGTTTTTCTCATTTTTCTTTTTTCTACATACAGCTATGACTGAAAAAAATTTTTTGAGACCCTTTTTTACACTTTTTCCATTGCCGTAAGTTGAAATAATATCTTATGGGGTGATTTTACAGCCGAGGAAAACTTTTTATCCGAATTGTTGCTCTTGAAATATTAAAAAATTTTACTCAAACGGGTTTATTCTTGTGTATTTTGAGGTTAAAAGCACTTTATAATTTTTTTTCATTCAAACAACCAACATAACTTCAAAGAAGGTTAAAGATCTTCAATTTCCTTTTTTATAAAAGTTTCTAGGTGCTTCTGATACTGAGATATGGCTATTTCAATTTGATACACGGAGAAGGTTTTGCATCATAAACGATGGTGCGCTTTTAAAACGGGCCACAAGGTGGCTCGCATTAAAGATAAATATCGATGCGTGTCCAAACAAGCATGGAATTTTTCGATGCGGCGCGCCACCTCGCGCACTGTATTTCGACTTATGCACGAGAAAAAGTGATGCATGAATTATGAAATGCGAAGCAGTATGCGCGATTTACGATGCAAAACGCATCACTTTTTCTAGTGCGTCGCGCATCATGTTTGTTGAGGCAAAACTCTCTTGGTGTAGGAAATCGTAGAATAAAATCTATGAACATCGTGAGCATGCCATTGACTATCAACTCCCTCTGATCACAAATTCAGTTTCAAAGCACATAGAAACGGTCTAAGTAAAGCAAAATGAAGATCTTAATTTCAACAAAAAAGTGGCGCTGGGTGTCTTTCGCACAGTCAGAGTTATGAAATTAGTAAATACCCATATAGAAATAATTTTCGTGAATATCTGTAAATATCTTTCAACAACTGTAAATAATTAATAAAAAGTATTGAGACTGAAACATTAATAAAAGTTATTTACACTTATTTATTATTATTTACAATTATTTATAGTTATTTAGTTATTTACGATTACTAACTGATTTTAAAAGTTATTTACTATTATTTACAAACACTTACAGTTACTTACTCTTAATTACTATTATTTACTATTATTTACAATTTTCAACATTTTTAGGTAAGTAAATAGTTTATTGTTATTTATAATTATTTATGATAATTTACAGTTATTTATAGTTATTTACTTTCGTTGTCTTAGATAATTTTTCGGAACGCATGTATACTTACCGTTAAATGATTTTTTCCGAAGGTGTACCTAAAATGACAACGTCGCATATTTAGTCTATGGCGTAAGCGAACTATGAATTATACATCGAGTTTCGAATCATCAATCTTTGCAACTTCGTCAGTTGCACACTGTTGGTAAGACACCCTGGTAACATGGTCAACGCAATTTTGCTGCAATTTTCTTGAAAATCAAAAACTTGCAGCAGAACATGTGCTGTCTGTTTCCGCATTTCATAGGGTTTTTTATGAAAAGAAATTACAGCAGATAAGTGCAACAGAATTGCACGTTTCTGGCAGAGAGAAAGTGCAATCTATGGAACGGTAAGAATGCGCAGAATCTTGAAGATATTTTGCAGTAAACTTGCGGAAAAAACTTATTACAGACACTAGCGAAAAATTGAGTAAACGATTCCCGACAAAGTTTTGCAGCACAATTACATAAGAATTGCAAATTGTCAAGTGCTGTTCTGCGAATCGTAATAAGTACACAAGCATATAACAGAATCAAAACAGTCTTGCATCAGAAACTTGCAGCAACACTTTACCTCAAATTTACATAAGAATGACAAAAGTTAAATGCAATTATATGACGAGAATAGACACGCAAACTTGCAGCAGAATCAAAGCAGTATTCCGTAAGAATCTTGCAGCAGCACTTTACCCCAGGATTACATAAAAATGACACAAGTTAAGTGCAATTATGTTACGAAAATAAACACGTAAACTTGCAGCAGAATTGAAGCAGTCTTCCGTAAGAATCTTGCAGCAGCACTTTACCCTCGAATTACATAAATATGACAGAAGTTAAGTGTAATTTAATGATAAGAATAAATACGCAAATGTACAGCAGAATTGAAGCAGTTTTATGTGAGAATCATGCAGCAGATTTGCGCTAAAATTACATCAGAAGGACAAAAGTTAAATGCAATCTTATCATAAAAATAATCATGCGAGCATGCAGCATACTTGAAGCTATCTCGCATAAGAATCTTGCGACAAAACTTTACTACAGAACTACGTATGAATGCAGAACCAAAATATTTATCATCTTTTACTAAAAGAAATTTATTTAAAACTTTTCTTAGATATTATAAAAATTTTTTATCTAAGTTTTTTATATTTGACAGTTGGCTGCAATGGTCTCCTCTCTTCTCCCCAATGTCTACATGTATATAATTTTATACTATAACATCAGCGCCCACCCCTTTGTGTATATATGTTGATTGTTTTTTGCGTTTCTTCTTTTTTCTTTTAGCCAATATGTGCCTATAGGTGTAGGCGTTGGTAGTAAGAACACTTAAAGTTTAAAGAAATGCATTAAATGTATTGCAATTATAAATTATTATATTTTCATTAAATTATAAAATATAATTTTTAAATTCAACATTTGCTTTCTTAAAATCTGTCAACAACTCTTATGAACATGTTCTCGTTAGTTGAATGTTAATAATATTCACAATTAAAATTTTTTATTAAAATACAATGTATTATCTTTATTCTATAAAGTGACTTCAATTTTTGAACTATTAATTAACTTTGAAATTCTATAAACTGTGCTGCTGCAAGATTCTTACTGAAGACTGCTTCGATTCTGCTACAAGTTTACGTGTTTATTCTCGTCATATAATTGCGCTCAACTTAAGTCATTCTTAGGTAATTCTGGAGTAAAGTGCTGCTGCAAGATTCTTACGGTAGACTGCTTCCATTCTGCTGCAACTTTGCGTGTTTATTCTTGTTTTAGAATCGCACGTTTCGATTAGCAATCTGTTACAAATCTGACGCACGTTTCAGTCGCAATTAAATTTCAGCAGATATGCATTAAAATGTGGAAACAGACCACGCAAGTTCTGCGCAATCGTGCTTGCAACAGATTGTGTTACCAGGGCAACATAAAAATTTTTTAATTATCCTGTCAAATTTATAATTACATAAAAAAAAGTAATTAAAACTAAATTTTAATTTGAATTATGTTGTGAAATATATAATTGTATAAAAAAAATGAATTGAAAATAAATTTTAATAATTATAAATAATTATAAAATTAAAAAATAAAGCAAAATTTGTTCTTTATTTGAAACTTTAGATAATATAACATCAAACTTTTATAATTTTTTATTATTAAAACTTTTGAGAAAATTTATGATTTATTTAAAAATAATTAACTACATTAATTCCAATACAATTTAAATTTACAATTGTGATTCATAAACTATGTTTTAATACAACTTTTTATTTATTGAATATATAAATATGCATATATTTGAAAGAAACATGTTCTCCAAATTTTATGCTTGAATAAACTTCTAATTTTTCTATTATGAATAATTATACTAATTTTAATAAAGTTAGTATGACATAATGAGTGCCTTCTAAATATAATAGTTGACAGAACCATTGCTTTCAACATTTACATAATTTTATTCAATTATTTTTAATAAAATTTTATATAAATTAATGATTTATAAAATTATTGTTGTAATTAATCAATTATGAACCAGAGATATGAATATGGGCTCCATTAATAGCTATTTTAACAGCAGCATCAAACCCCAGATCAACTTCAGTATCTGCAACTTATTGAGGAGTTGATAAACTGAGAAACAAGGAAACTGTAACTTCTTCGCTTGCAAACAGTTGAAGCAAGACATGCATCTCATTTCTTTCTATACGAATGCTTATTAATTAACTACTCAGTAAATAAATGGACTCGTTCCAGTATGCTTCTGTTTAAATATCCTATCTTGTATCCGCAAGGATATAAATTTTTACTGAATACAAATTTGACCCCTGAATTGTAAACTTTAAATTTCTTGACAAGTGTTTGTTATTCCAGTATTCCAATATTTACATCTCCTCGATATAACCAATACAGCATCCATGGTTCTGTTAATGGCAAATAAAGGAATTTTACTCTATTTTACTCTATTGGTAGCTTGCACCTGCTATCTAATCTTAGCGGCTTCAACATTATTTATGATTCAAAAACATAATTTATTTTTGAATATTAATTTTTTAATTATTACAAATATTATACTTTTAGACATGATTTAATTAAAAAAAGACATGATCCACAAGTCTTATGCCTTATAACACTTGAGAATGTTTGATTAAATTTGTAATATTTGTGAATAATAATTGTATTAGATGACATAATGTTTGTTTTCTATGAATACTTGTTTACGTAATCAAAGCTTTTTATGATTTCATAATTTTATTAACTCATCGTCTCCTATCAAATTTGAAATTAATTTCTTAGTTATTGAATTTTTATTTTTATTTATTTATTGTGAATCCATAAAAGCTATTGGTATGAAATTCCATACTTACAATTATAAATTAGTCGAGGAGTTGATGAACTGTGAAACAAGAAAACTGCAGCTTCTTTGCTTGCAAACAGTTGAAGCATGACATGCACCTTATTTCTTTCTACAGGAATGCTTATTAATTAACTACTGAGTAAATGAATGGACTCGTTCCAGTATGCTTTTGTTTAAATATCTTATCTTGCATCCGGAAGGATATAAATTTTTACTGGATACAAATTTGACTGAACAAGGAGAAATTTTAAACTTTAAATTTCTTGACGAGTGTTTGTTATTTAAAAATTTAACATTTCTTTAATACAACCAATACTGCAAACTTTAAATATATTGAAAAATATTTTTTTAACATTATATATTTGAGGCACTTCATTTATATTTGATATAACTACAAATACTTTAAAAACTTTTATAATAACAATAGTATATTACGCAACGAGTGCGATGATCACTTTACGCATTAGTTGCGTATATTATTTTTTCTAACAAGTGCGCAAAATTCTAAGAATGACAAACTTGCGTCTGTGATAGCATGTACAATCTTGTTCGAAGGCTATCAAGATTGTAAGAGGTAGTCGAGGTCGGGGCGCAGGACGGGGTCCAGGGCGGAGCCCTGCCAGAGGGTTCAGGGGGACAGCGCCCCCCCGCCTCCAAAAAAATAAATAATATTACTAATATAAAAATAAAATTAATAAAACCATCAACGGCAAGCCGGAGTAGAACCTGATATCGACCGAGTAACAATTGAGTTGTTTGTTATTTACTCAAGTATTAATCGGTGTATCTTCAAATTAAAAGTTGAGCGCAATAGATATTATTATTATGAACATCTATGCACAAGAAAAAAAAAATCTACCGCTTTGTTTTTGAGAAAAGTAAGTAACGCCAAAGTTTTTTCGCGTTACTTACTTTTCTCAAAAACAAAGCGATAGATTTTTTTCTTCTTGTGCATAAATATTTGTAATAATAATATCTATTGCGCTCAACTTTTAATTTGCAGATTCACCGATTAATACTTGAGTAAATAACAAAAATCTCAGTTAGACAAGGATAGCTCTCAAATTAAAATTCCATGAAAATATATTATTAAAATAATAATTGAGAATTCCTCCCCCCTCTTTAAAACAATAAATAAGAAATTATTTAAATGATTAACTCTAAGATTAATTAATAAGAGAGTTCACGTATCGCGAAAAAAATTGTACATAGCACTTTAAAAGAGCACCACAAGAGCTTTCAAATGAGATGTATAAATGTCTGTTATGATGTATAGTTCCTGAAATATAATACTTTAAAAATTAAAAAAATTTTTTTTAGATGAAATCATTTTACGCACGCTCAACTCATTTTACGCACGCTCAAATCATTTTACGCACGCTCAAATCATTTTACGCACGCTGTATTCATTTTACGCACGCTGAAATCATTTTACGCACGCTGAAATCATTTTACGCACGCTCAAATCATTTTACGCACGCTAAAATCATTTTACGCACGCTGAAATCATTTTACGCACGCTCGATTCATTTTACGCACGCTAAACAAATGCGTCTCATAATATGATATTTTATGTACGCAAACGGGTACATGAAATCGAATTTTGCGCACGCCGTTAGAAAAAATTTTTTAATTATTCTTTGATATATATAATTATACAAAAATGTTAACTTGGAACTACGTTTTAAGGGGAATCCTCATACCGACATAGAGTTCTACCTTATCTACATTTAAATTATGAATTTCAATAAAAATTTAACTATTCATGACTGAAATTCGTAGGAGAGGCACATTCTTAACATACCAAAGAATTTATTGCAACGTTAAAAGACAATATAAGGGTAAAAATAAAGGCAAAAACTGCTTAATACGATTAACTTTTCAATGCAGTTATGAATAATCGTACTATGCAGTTTTTGTCTTCATCTTCACTTTTATTCTGTTTTTTAACGTTGCAATAAATTCTTTAGAATGTTAAGAATGTGCCTCTTCTATGAATTTTAGTCAAAAATAGTTAAATTTTTCTTAAAATGTATAATTAAAATGTAGATAAGGTAGATCTCTGTGCCGGTATGAGGACACCCCTTAATGATTATAAATGACTTTGGAATCAAAAAATAAAGCAACATTTCTTATATCATATCTTTATTCGAAACCTTAAATAATAATACATAAAACTTTTATAATTTTAAATCTTATGAACTACTTTTATGAAATCACAACAGGTGTATTTCGTGCGCTGCTTGCGCATGTGCAGTGTGCAAACAAACTTTGAAAGAAACTTTTAATTTTAAATTTTTACATATCTTATAAGAACTAATTAATAACATTCAAACGTTTATAATTTTAAATCTATGAACTACTTTTATGAGATCACAACAGGTGCATTTTGTGCGCTGCTTGCGCATGTGCAGTGTACAAACAAAGCTTGAAAAAAATTCAAAATCAAAATTTAATAGATTTCTTAATTATTTCTAAAATAAAGTCATCGAAAATCGATAATCAATAAACCCACCTTCATTATCTATCACTTTCTGCAATCTTCGTGGGACAGAATCGCATAAATTATGAAAATATTCTGGATTATCAAATAAGGCAGTCCATGCTTCTTGAACGAGTTCTACGAGCTGCTCACGATTTCGTGCCATTCCAGGTCTCCATTCTTTCACCATATACGACGAGATATTCTCGATGATGTTGAAATCTGGTAAACGTGGTGGCCAGTCAAATCTCTGAAGCTGTGGATGCGCTGCGTACTAATCACGAACTATATGTGCGGTATGTATAAGACTATTATCCTCCACTATAGAAATTGGCACCTCATCGTCTGCGTATCGTTCTCGTAGACTTGGCAGAAGCTCATTTTCAAGAAGGTTCACGTATACTTGAGCAGAAGACAACGAAAGTAAATAACTATAAATAACTGTAAATTATCATAAATAATTATAAATAACAATAAACTATTTACTTACCTAAATATTTTGAAAATCGTAAATAATAGTAAATAATAGTTATTAAGAGTAAGTAACTGTAAGTGTTTGTAAATACAGTCGACGATCTGAGTCCCGCCGCCTTCTCCTCCAATGACTCGCTCAAGCGTTACCCCCACTCGCTGACTAGAAGAATTTTTTTTCAAACATTCTGAGTCCCGCCGCTGCTCTATGCGACTTTTTAACTTGTAAAAATGGATTTCTTAGTTTAATTTTTTTGTTTAGAATACAATAAACGTTTATTGAAATAAAAGGTAACAATTGTAATTTTGCATAATTCTCATTTATATTTACTATAAAAAATATAAAAATTAAATTTTTTCATTTATAGGTAACATAAATTTAAAAATTAAAGAATATATTATTTATTGATGAACTAAATACGCATTGTTATTATAAAAATGAAATGAAATAAGATTTATTTTATCTTTTATTTATAAAGTAATTACGTAAATTTTCAAATAAATGACATTTTATTGATTGATTAAATAGTTTAATTTTTATATTTTTTTCAGTAGATATAAATGAGAATTGTGCAATATTGTATTATTTCTTCGTTACTTTTTATTTGAATAAACATTTGTTGTATTTTAAACAAAAAAATAAATTAATAAACCCATTTTTACAAGTGAAAAAGTCGCATAGAGCAGTGGCGGGACTCAGAATGTTTGGAAACAAATTCTTTTAGCCAGCGAGTGGGGGTAACGCATGAGCGAGTCGATGGGGGAGAAGGCGACGGGACTCAGATCGTCGACTGTAATAGTAAATAATTTTTAAAATCAGTTAGTAATCGTTAATAACTAAATAACTATAAATAATTGTGAATAATAATAAATAAGTGTAAATAACTTTTATTAATGTTTCAGTTTCAATACTTTTTATTAATTATTTACAGTTGTTTAGAGATATTTACAGATATTTACAGATATTTACAGATATTTACGAAAATTATTTCTATATGGGTATTTACTAATTTCATAACTCTGACTGTGCGAAAGACACCTAGCTCCACTTTTTTGTTGAAATTAAGACCTTCATTTTGCTTTACTTAGACCGTTTCTATGTGCTTTGAAACTGAATTTGTGATCAGAGGGAGTTGATAGTCAATTGCATGCTCACGATGTTTACAGATTTTATTCTACGAATTTCCTATCAAATTCAAATGGCCATATCTCAGTATCAGAAGCACCTAGAAACTTTTATGAAAAAGGAAATTGAAGATCTTTAAACCTGCTTTGAAGTTATGTTGGTTGTTTGAATAAAAAAAAATTATAAAGTGCTTTTAACCTCAAAATACACGAGAGTAAACCCGTTTGAGTAAAATTTTTTAATATTTCAAGAGCAACAATTTGGAAAAAAAATTTTTCTTGGCTCTAAAATCACTCCATAAGATATTATTTTAACTGACGGCAATAGAAAAAGTGTGAAAGAGGGTTTCAAAAAAATTTTTTCAGTCATAGCTGTATGTAGAAAAAAGAAAAATAAGAAAAAACAATAAAAATTACGGTTTTTTGCGATTCGGCAAGGTTAAATATCTATTTCAACAAGGTATTCCAGTTGCTTTTTCAATTTTTAGTATAGACACATCGATCTAAGGGTTGGGAGCGATGCTCAGTAAGTTTCGGGAAATAACGACCTATCTAATATATATATCATCTTATGGTAAAATATTTTATCACTTTGTATGAATAGTATATTACCGTACAAAAGACGAAACTTGAAGTTCCGCCACTGCGTGAAGTTGGCCCCTCGACTTCGCCCCTGTGCCAACTTCACGCAGTGGCGGGCCTTCAAATTTCGTCTTGTGTACCGTATACTATTTTTCATGATGGCCGGTGGAAATTACTATTATATTGAAAGTCCAATTTACATTTTACCACTGAGAATGATAAAGCTATAATGTCGTGAAATTCGTGATGTTTCCGATGCCCGTCCCGAAATTTGCGGCACGAGCGTTAGCGAGTTTACTCGCTAACGCTCGTGCCGTAAATGTCGGGACGGGCATCGAAAACATCACGCACATACATAAACAAAATACATAAAAAATGTAAAGTTATTTGTACAACAGATTTAATGACATACAAATCAGAGAGGGATAAAAAATATCATAAATATCCATTTTACGATTAATTTCTGAAAAACCATATAAAAAGATTCTTTCTTTTTTTTCATTTTTTTTTAAGTACCCTAGAAATAAATTTGTCATATAACTAACATTAAAGCATTATCAACAGCTCGTGAATTGATGGGATTTTCTTTTTTTTTGTACATATTTAGGTTAAGCCTGTTTGATTCAAAAAGATACAAAATTATATTAGTTAGTATAATATATATATATATATATATATACTAGGGGGGGTACCCCCCTGCTCGTTCCACTCGCCAACCCCCATTATAGTTATCATTTCAATATAAAATATAACACTTATGCATTGTTTTATATAAAAATTTTTTTATTATAATATATTTTTATTTAATATATTTTACATTTTAGAATGATTATAAAAAACAATTTTCTAAATTATTCAAAATAATATAAAAAATTAAATAAAACATATAAATTATAAAACAAAATGATTTTTATGGCTACTGGTGAAGGCTTCCATTAATAAAAAGACCTAACGCGTCTTTGGTAGTATCTCTACAAATTTATTTATTTATATCCTTCTGAAAATAATTTTTTTATTATAGTTTATTTATGAATGATTTAAATTGATAAAATATATTTAATTGTAATATATATATATATATATATATATATATATATATATATATATATATATAAAATGATAAATATTTTCATTTATTACTTACAAAATTGTGTATTTTAATATGTCTTTTCAAACTATCTATTCTATGAAAACCTTTTCCACAATATTTACAAATATTCAAATATATATCATCGTGACTTTTTGAATGTCTAATTAAATGATCCAATCTACTGTATGATTTCTCACATTGTTTACAATTATATTTTTCTTTTTTATTTTTATCGTGATTATTTATATGTCTTATATAATGTTTTTTATTTTTATTGATTAATCCACAAATATTACAAATTACAGTATTTATTTTATGTTTTTCTTCCACATGAATTTTAAGATAATTTTCGCTTGAATATGTTAAATGACAAATTGAATATATAAATGAATTATTCATTATAATTTCGATGTGATTGTGTCAACTCTAAAAAAAAGGATATATATTATATATATATATATATATATATATATATATTTTTATTATTAAATTTAATATTTTAAATCATAAATTTTTAATAAAATAATTTTATCTTTAAAAAAAAATTTTTAAATTAAGCATAAGTATTTAAAATTAGGTATAAGTAAAGTACTTACTCTTCCAAATCTGTTTATTTTTTTTAAAAACTATAATTTTTAATATAATTAAATGATAAAAAAAAGAATAATATATATATAATAATAAATTATAATAAAATTATTAATACTTTTTTAATTATTCTTGAATTCAACAAGTTATTATATAAAATATTAATATAAGTTATTATATTATATATTTTTTGAATATTTTAAAAAATTTAATTTAATGAATTATTTAAATTAATCAATGTCATCTTCTTTTTTCTAAAAAAAAAAATTTTAATTTTAAATTATCGATATTTGAATGTATTATATCACAAATTATATAAATATAAAATACTCCATTTACTCCAATTTTGATATGCTCTATGTTCTTTATTTTTAACATGTATGATATTCCTATTTTAAATGTTTATTTTTATTAATTTAAATTTATGACATATATGTTTGTATAGAATGTTACCATTTTCTAATAAATCTCCTATTATTTCTAATCTTTTTCCTCTTTCTATATTTAATGTTTCGCCTTCTAATAAATATATTGAGATATCTAATTTATATTGTCCATTAGTTATTGTTGAAAAGAATTCTAAATTATTTTTATTTTTTTGAATAAAATTATTTCTTAAATATCCTTGTATTTCTAAAAATTTTGAAAATTAAATATATTGAAAAAAAGGGTAAGCTATAATTAAAAACAAAGTAAATGTTTTATTTTTACTAATAAATCCATTTTTTTTTGGAATATCTTCAAAATCAATTTTTACAACATTTACAGGATTAAATATATCTACTTCCCCTAAGTTTATTTTTGACGAATAATTTTGTAATATAATTTCAAATGGTATATTTCCTTTTGTATAATTTTTGGCTGAAGTAATCGTAACATTTTCTAAAATTATTTTCTGTAATTTTATGATTTTATAATTAATAAATAATATTTCTAAATATAAAAAAATGTTTTACTTTTAAAATACCTCTGATAATTTAATTTGATCTATAAAAATATCTATATTTTCATTATATATGTCACACTGTACATTGCAACCATCATTATTATTTAATGAAAATTTCAAAATTCTAAATTCTTTATTAGTTTTTTTATTAATAAAATTCTATTCAGGCAATACTTCTTGTACATAACCTACTATTGTTCTAAATAATATAAGTACATTATTTATTATATTCTTCTTAAGATAATTATTATATTTTATCAATATAATACTTACGCAGATTTATCTCCTATTTTTAATTTTGTTTTTAAAAATTCAGTAGATGTAAACATTATATTTGGTTTTTTATTAATTTGTTCATTATCATATTTAATATCTTTACTACTTCTTTTTGGCATTTTACTTTATTTAATAAATTGTTTATTTACTTTGATATCTAAATAATAAAATAATAGATTTGCGTTAAATACTTTTTTATAAATCTTAATTAATTTAAATAATATTTTTTAATATTTTACAATTTTTATTTGTACTAATAAGAAATTTAAAAAATATAAGAAATAACTGAAAAAGTAAATATTTTACTTATGTCTAATTTTAAATAAATAAAATCGAATTTACAAAAAATTGTAAACTAGTTTAATTCAATAAAAAATTCTATGTTCATTAATAAATAAAACATTAAAATTATATATTTTATATCAGAAATTACATAATCAGATTATCATAAATATCAAAAACATAAAAAATTCGAACACTTCATTGATTATAAATTAATTATCTAAGATACCTAACAAAAATATATATAAATTTAAAATTATTTGTAATTATTAATCTATAATTAAGTAATTATCTGTAATTATTTCATTTTTTTTTAATAATTTTTATAATACAATATTAAAATTCTTTACCTGAATATTTTTTTAACCTTGTTATTTACTTTAAATTACTATAATTTTATTTTTGATATTGTTTTTTATAAAATTGTATTTTATAATCATTTTAAAATAAAGAAAATAAAAATTTTTTCAATAAAATTTTTGTATTAATTCTAGCATTAATTAATTTTAATATTATAAATTATATATTATTATGTTAAGTTTTAAGTTTGTATTAGTTATATATGTCCTTTGGCCGTATTCAGGTGGAATATGAATCGAGGACAATGTTTATCGCTTGAGCTGAAATTGCCGAGGGCGCGCGAAGCGCGCCCGAGGTAAATTTCTGCTCAAGCGGCAAACATTGTTCGAGATTCAGATTCCACCTGAATAAACGGCCAAAGGACATAGATGATTTTATGTCCGAAGTAGGCCGTATGAGAAAATATAACTTATTAGTTCAAAATATTAATCTTTTTTTCAATACTTTTAAAATTAAATTTTAGTTCTATTGATTTTCTCTTTTGTTTCTTAGATTGACATTTTGTAATGAGTATAGCTGCTGCCGAAGCGCGAGTCATTTTTTTTTCACTAACCTACGTTCAATATGATTGCTCTTTGACATATTGAACGAAACATAGTAGGATCGGTGATGCCATATTGATTTCTCCTTAGACATATTGAGTCTCAATATGTCTCAGGAAGACATATAATTCTTGCAATAAGTCGTGAAGCGCGTCTGAGACATATGGGATGCCAATACAAATTTAGCATGCTCTTTACATACTGACACGAATACGGCCTACGAGGACATAAATTTAAATACATACATTATTATATTGTGGGGGGAGGCAGTGGAGGGGTTGTGGGGGTGCCGTGGGGGTGCTGTGAAGGGGTGCGCGGGGGGGTGCTGTGGAGGGGTGCGGGGGGTACTTAGAATAAAAGCAACAATAAAAAATATCGTAATATTTTAAACAATTTTACGTTATTTTGTGGAGGGGTCGTGGGGTGCTGTAGAGGGGCGTGGAGGGGTGTGGGGGGTTGTGGGGGGGTGTGGAGGGTTGCGGGGGGGGTGGAGGAGTTTGGGGGGGTGGAGGGGTGTGGGGGGTCCGAGGGTTGATTTTTAATATAACTATATAATATAGGTAGATATATATATATATATATATATATATATATAAAATACATGAGACAATGCATCTGTTTTTCGTATATATAGATATACTAACCTATTAAAATAATAAACAATCGATCAACAAACTTCGAAGTTGCCTGTAATGAATAAGAGTTTGGCTTTCGCCATCAAAAACAATAGCGAAACCATAGAATTTGCACCAGGGCATCAAGAAAAATTATTTTTTTAAAGTAGAATAATACTGCGAATAAACAAATGATTAGAAGAAAATATTGAAAACTGTAAATAACAATAAAAAAGCGTTAGGCTGAAGATAAATAATGATTGTTTATTATTATTTATACATTTATTAAATGTAGATACTGCAAATATCCGTAAATAACTGTAGATAAATTAAAGAATACAATTATTAAAAATAACTCAAAATAAATTTTCATTTTAGTTCTTTTTACAACAAAATTTTTTCAATGATCATATATATATATATATATGGGACATTTCACACCAACTGGAAGAGCAGAAAAATTGAAATCCCTGAAATTTTAAGAACATATGCTTTTTGTTACCAAAAATATGTAAAAAAATTTTCAAAGATTTAGATTAGAAGGATGAAGAGCTATAGATCCTTGAAATTTGTAAATTTTTCAAAACTTTTGTAAAAGTCCACACTTAATCATTTTTTTTCCTGAAAACCCTGATGTTTCAGAGAGGAATTCATAAGAATACTTCTTATTGTAAATGAAGAGCAGAGTTACCATGATTCTTTACGGACCTGAATTTTAAAGTTTTCTATTGGTTCTTATATGTATTACATGGTAATTGAAATTACTCATTGTTTGCCACTTCAGAAATTTCTTTTCGCGGGCTTATTTTTTTCTATCCTACATGAACTTTAAAATGAATTTTTGATCATGTAAGTCAGAGCCATCAATAAGGAGTTATGAGAGTTTAAAATATATATTTTCATGTATAATTAATTTTCAATATAAAAATTAATCATACAGGAAAATATACATTTATATTCAATATGAAAAATAAATCATACATGAAAATATATATTTCAAACTGTCATAACTCCTTATTGATGGCTCTTTCTTACACAATCAAAAATTTATTTTGAAGTTAGTAAAAAATAGAAGAAAATAAGCCCTCAAAACGCAATTTCTGAAGTGGCAAACAATGAGTAATTTGAATTGCCATGTAATACATGTAAGAACCAATAGAAAACTTCAAAATTCAGGTCTTAAAAAAATCATGCTAACTCTCCTCTTCATTTATAACAAGAAGTATTTTTATAAATTTCTCTCTAAAACATCAGAATTTTCAAAAAAAAAATCATAAAGTTGGTACTTTTCCGAAAATTTTGAAAAATTTCCAAATTTTAAGAATCTATGGCTCTTGATCCTTCCAATCTTAATCCCTGAAAATTTTGTTTACACATTTTGGGTAACAAACAATATATTTTTAGAGTTTCAGCGATTTTATTTTTTCGCTCTTCCAGTTGGTGTGAAATGTCCCATATATATATATATATATATCCCTACTGAAAAATCTCACGTGAGATCTCATGCCAAATTCTCATGTCACTATATTCGTGAAAATTCTAAGTCCGATAGTTACTAAAAAATTTTAAGTTCCAACTATCAAAGAAAATTTTTTTAATTTAATATATTTTTTTTTTTTTGTTTCTAGACATTTTACAATAATTTAGTTCATTAAGACTAGGCCGGAGTAGAATCTGTTACCGATCGAGTAACAATTCAGTTTTTTGTTATTTACTCAAGTATCAATCGGTGTATCTTGAAATAAAAGGTTGAGCGCAATAGATATTATTATTATGAACATCTATGCACAAGGAAAACAAACTCTACCGTTTTGTTTTTGAGAAAAGTAAGGAACCCCAAAGCAAAAGTTTATGTTTATAATATTTTCGTGTTCCTTACTTTTCTCAAAAACAAAGCGGTAGATTTTTTTGTTCTTGTGCATAAATATTTGTAATAATAATATCTATTGCGCTTAACCTTCAATTTGTCGATACACCGTTTAATACTTGAGTAAATAACAAAAATCTCAATTAGACAAGGACAGCGAATCCGGCCTGCTCTTAACAACTTATACCTTTCTGCTAAATCTCACGTGAGATCTTATGTAAGATCTCATGTTTAAATTTCATGCAAACAAGTTATTAAAAATTTTAAACTTTTAAATTTACGTGAACATTTTCAAGTATGAGAAACAATTTTTCAAAATTCATTTATTTGATTTCTAGATAATTCAATTCATTAAAAATTAGTTAACCAGTTCGATTCAAAGTTAGACGATTGTTCAAAATATTTGAAACAAATGCCTTCAAAACTTATAATTTTTTTTATTTTTGGTCGTTTTAATTTGATTTAGCTTCACAAAAAATAACATTTTAGAAACTTCTATTTTGACTTTTCGTGGAAAAGACGAGTCTTATTATTTTTTAAAATTTCTTTGTCTGGAGTAGAAACAACTGTTCATAGAAGGCAATAATTTTTACATCTATGTACATTCTAAAACAATCTAACTTGTAACAAACTAACATTTTACTACTTGTAAAATAATCTTACCTCAGATATTGTACCAAAAAAGTACGTAAGTTGGTGTCTTATACCTGACACAGGCAAGGGAGTTTGTCCGATTAATCTGAGAGAAAAAAGACGCCATCAAATAAAAAGGGCGCAAAAAGCGCGGGAAATGTGCACAATATACAGCTTTGTCTCTTAAACCCGAATCATGCATGAAAACTTCTCCAGTTAGTCTGAGGAAAGAAAGACGCTGAAAAACAAACAAGAGTGTGAAAATGCGTGAGAAGCGCGCATGGCGCGTGTAGCATTATCTTTTACACATGACACAGGCATGAAATGTATAAGAGACAAAACTGCACGCGTCATGGGCGCTTCTCGTCCTTTTTATTTTACCGCATTTTTCTTCTCTCAGGCCAATCGGACAAACTCCCTTGCCTGTGACGGGTATAAAAGACCCACTTATCTACTTTTTTGGTACAATATCTGAGGTAAGATTTTTTTACAAGTAGTAAAACGTTATTTTGTTAGAATATATTATTTTGTACATAGATGTAAAAATTATTGCCTTCTATGAACAGTTGTTTCTACCATAGACAAAGAAATTTAAAAAAATAATAAGACTTCGTCTTTTCCACGAAAAGTAAAAAATTGAAGTTTGTAAAATGTTATTTTTTGTGAAGCTAAATCATTTTAAAATGACCAAAAATAAAAAAATTATAAGTTTCAAAGGCATTTGTTTCAAAAATTTTAAACAATTGTTTGACTTTGTTTTTGCTACGTAAAGTACAGAATCGAACTGGTCAACTAATTTTGAATGTATTCAATTATCTAGAAACCAAATAAATGAATTCCGAAAAATTATTTTTCATACTAGGGACTTGAAACCTTTCATATAAATTAAAAAGCCTAAAATTTTTATAAATTGTTCGCATGAAATTTTAACATGAGATCTTACATGAGATCTTACGTAAGATTTAGCAGGAGGGTATTAGTTTTTAATGAACTAAATTATTGTAAAATGTCTGGAAACAAAAAAAATATTAAATTAAAAAATTTTATTTTGATAGTAGGAACTTAAAAATTTTTAGTAATCACCGGACTTAGAATTTCCAGAAATATAGTTACATGAAAATTTGGCATGAGATCTCACGTGAGATGTTTCAGTAGGGATATATATGCAGAAAAGCGTGGTTTGTATATATAGTATTCGAATTCGCGGAAATGAAACTCTCTTGTTTTAACTGGCAATATTGAGTTCAGTTGTTAACAGAGCAGTTAAAAAGTGTTTGTGTACGCATAAATAATCTTTATAATATAGTTTTTTAAAGTTAAAAATGCCGAAAAAAACGCGTGTGCTTTTCAACAGTGCCCCAACATAAAGGTCAGAGATTCATCTTTTTCGTTTCACAGATTTCCTGTGAAACATCCTCAAATGTAAGGAGATTTTGATAATTGTTTTTAATAAAAATACAACATGACCTGTTCGCGATTGGTTTAAGTACAATATAAAGGTAGTCATAACTATAAAATAATCTCAAATTATTCTTACAATTATATTTTGATCTATATTTCTTTCAATTCAACTATATTTAATCATGAGAACGATTCATATAAATTAAAATTGGTAGAGCTTTTCTACCACTAGCTTTAAGTTTCAAACTAAACGTTTTAAAATAAAACTTTATTTTTTTATTTAATATTATAATAAAACATATTTTCCTCATAACAACAACAGCATAATTAATTATTAATTCTGTCTTGGTGTGAAGCCGGGACTTAACAATTGTTTATGAATTATTTATTTATAATAAATAATTTTTTGTCAAATATAATAAGAAAATTAATTTGTTCTTAACCCCTTGAAATGAAGACCATGAAAAAGTGAAAAAAATTATATTGAAATTACTTGGAAAATATGTTTACCTCTTTAAATAAGGGAATTTGTCAATACATTTTTTTTTAATTTTCTGAGCTGTTATTTTGAGTGAAATTGTTAACTGGTTTGACTACCGTGTTTATAATGTACAATTTTCTTAAGGTTAATAAATAAGTCAAAATAAAAGGAAAAAAATTGATAAGTGACGTTAACGTTACATAATTATTAGGTACAGTTTGCAGAGCCGTATGAAGATTAGTTTGATTTTTGTAAACAAAAATTTAATTATTACGAAATTAGTTTTAATTCCTAAAATGAAAACTAAACTATATTGTTTTTCAATTGTTTTTTCATTACGATATCCAATATGATATTTTTTTAAATATTTCTTTTTCAAATGATATTTTAATGAAAATATAAATAATTTTTTGTTACTATTATGTTTTTTAAAATAAAATCTAAAACATCAATTGTTTTGATTTCCTTGTCAAATATAAAATAAAATTAAGATTAGTTCATGATTTCATAAATTGATAATTTTTACAATCAATGGAGACTTTAGAAATTTTTTTTTATTCCACGTAATTGACACTTCTATTTGAAAATAACTTTCATTCTCACCTGAACAGAAATTGCCACTTTGTGAACTCAAAAAGCAGACCGAAAGATCTTTATTTATCTTTATTTCTGTATAACATGATAAGATGTAATTTTAGAAATGTTGAAAATGAACATTTTTTCATAAGTTTGTCTATAGATGATTAAAAGCCAAAAAAATTCGTATAATAATTTCATTCAATTTTTTATTTTGTGAATTATAGTTTTTTCAAAATTTATTTTGTTTACTTTTTATTTTCAAATTATTAATAAAAAAGTTGATAATTATGTTAAAAAAAAACAAAAAGAAATGATAAAACTGTTTTAATTTTTCATATTATTTTTTATAACAAAAGAAAATAAATATTTGTTATTCTAAAACAATATTAATAAAAATATAAACTAAATTTCAAAGCAAATATCAAAATAAAAAGTAAAAATTAATTAGAGTTTTCAAACAGTCCCTGTAAAATATAATAAAAAATGATTCAAGCTAATAACAGCTATAAAGTTTTTTAAATATATGGCTGATTCCATTCAGATTCATACAGGCCGTTACTGATCGAATTTTTTTTATCTTCTAAGTAATAAAAATACTTTCTATTATGTATTTAAATATAAAATTCACCTCGTAAAACGCTCAAAATTTTTTTTTTTTACTACAGCAATTCTAGTGTTGGATGTAAAAACGAAAATTCAAAAATTGAAAATGAACCTCTACTTTTAAATAACTATAGCTCCGTCAATTTTTAACCTTTTTGGTCGTTCTTTTAACGAAAGTGTGCGCAATTTAGTCTAGTTTTAAATGCAATCTCGATTTTTTGTAATACAATTTGATCTCACTGAGTTATTTACGAAAAACCGAAAAAGCGATATTTTATAAACACGATTTTCTCAAAAACTATATTTTTTTTTTTGAAATTTTTATATGATTTTAAACATAAAAAATACTAACTTTAAGGGTAAGTGAGAATATGCGATTTTGCCTTATTTTTTTTAACAGATTTTTAAACGTTTTTTTTATATTTTCGATTTCGAAACATTGATACCATGGCGCATCGTACTATTTTACCAACTTTACGTGTTCTTACAACTATTTTCATGCTTTTGTTTATTAATATATCAAAAATATCAACAATAATCTTTAAAATAAACCCTGGATCGAATATTTTGATCAATTAGAACCAAAGTTATGACGATTTCAAGTTTAAAAAAAATGCTGAAACTTTAAATAAATATATTTACTTTGAATTTTGAATTTTGAATTTGAATTTTGAATTCTGAGAAGGTGAATTTTTTAAATACTAAAATATATTATTTGGTCATTTTCAATGAACAAATAAAATGCGATGCAATTAAGAAAGAACACTAATGAATTGAGAACTAATGTGAATAAAAAAATCCGAATTTGAATAAAACCTTTCAATTTACTTCTTGCCACTTATGTCTCGAAGTTATGGCAGTGTAGATTTGGTTTCGTTCACTTTTCCAACAGTGAATCTTTTGAATACCTTTAATTTCTTTTGCATTTCCTAACCATTCCATTTTTTTGTCAGTCGAAAAACTTCTAACTCATCCTTGCGGATAACAAGAATGTTAATCGACGGAGTATCTTTTGATACGTGAGTGGCGAGATTTTCAGCGTTTCTAATAAAATCTGCACTTTTCTTGGACAGATTATGCGTGGTAGCATAATGTTTAACTAAACCACCAATACCGTCACAAGCGCCTTTACCATGACCTGTTGCAGAAAAAAGCCATTTTCTATTTACTTTTGAGTTTTGAAGCTCATAGAATTGATATCTATTTTTAAAATGACTGGCAGCTCCATCGGAAATGGTTATGATTTCATCAAGATCTTGCGTAATATGTTTTTGTTTTAAGTTATCGATGATTAAATTTATAGCCATTAGGGCATGAGACGAATCATGTTTAATATCGTCAGACACGTTGACATAACTGGCTGTTTTATCATTTCCAAAATAGCATACTGACGTAAATATTGATATTTGGTTTTTACTCCAATGATAGCTTTGAATTTCATTTTGAAGTAGAACTGTCCAATTTTCTGCAAAATCGACATGAATAAATAATTGGAAATCATTATTTCTCGCTAAAATTTTACCCTCTTTAATTGCTATACGTTGAATTTCTTTGACCAATTTATGAGCTTTTACAGTGAGAGCACGCTCTCTTAACTCTATTAAGAAATTTTCAATTGTGCTAGTTTTATTCAGAATATTTGATTTTTCCCAAACACCATAAATTATTTCTTCATATAAATCTTCTTCTGTCAAAGAAATTACTTGTAAATCAATAGAATCTCCAATGGGACATTCTTTACATTCTCTTAGTACACATTTCATATCATCTTTTGAACAAAAAAGTGAAGAACATATTTTCAATTCCAAATCTGCAATGTCTTGTTTATTCTCTTTTTTATAATTATTCAAAGCATCTAACATAAGTTTAAGATTCTCGCAGTAAACGCAAAGACACAAATCGGTGGGTGGATGTGGTATAACCCACTTCGGTCTTAAGGCGTAGAATGTGGATTTACCAATTTTTGTTTTCATTTCAGGATTTTCGTCTTTAAATAATTGATATATTTCTTTTATACTTCGCGTAAGAAAGCGTTTGACTTTTTTAGTTTTTATACCATTTTCTTTGATAGATACTGTGTCGCTTTTATTTGAACTTTGACGAGAACAATTAAAATCATCGTTCATATAATGATCCTTCACTTTCATTACAATTCCACTATCCAAAGAATGGCCACAATAGTTCTCAGACTGCTTGTAAATTTTTTTATTATTTACCAATAATCGTGCTTGATCAATAATATAAATAGTAACATTTGGTGAAACTAATAATAAATAATCTTTGGAAATATCACTTGGTATAATACTCAACAATCACACTTTCTCAAGAAAATTTGAACAATTATCTAATGCAATTTTAATATTCTCAAGCCATTTATTATTTGTTTTACATTCATTATTTTCATTCAATGCGGGCAAATCCGTTATATCGTAGACTTTCATCATTTTACTTGCTATTTGTGAATCAAATGCATCGTTTATTTGTTTTCTTTTTCGGAGAGCATAAGATTCTCGCATCTTGATATTGATACTTTGAGGCATTTTAATTGGTGAAATGTTTAATTTCAAATTACTTGAAGTCTTGTTGAGCTGTTCTACCACAGCCTCACTATGAATAAAATCTTCCGAAGATTGTTGACTGCTTGAAGTCGATGAAATAGGCATATTTTTCACTTCATCTAATAATATTTTGTAACACGAAGGGCATACTTTATCTTCTCTAGAGAAAGAAGTATTTGGATACAAGCGCTTCAAAGACTCCGTTAGATCACCTAATTCTCTAAGCGGACTTTTGGAGCAATCATAAACAACTTTTTGTGCCTTTCTTTTAAATCCTTGCACTTCATTTTAACAATCAGTGATGCCATTATTGATATTCTGTTCAATGACAGATCGAAGAAAATAATTTTTCTTAAACAACTCTATTCCTCTCTATATCTCTATATCTCTATATCTCTATAACTCTATATCTTCTTTTTCTTATATTTTTAAACGCGTCAAGTTGTTGATGAGAATGCAAAGAACGCATCATCGCCACCTAGTAGTGACATGCGTCAACTCCCTACAAAATAAATTCAAATTCTAGGCGCGAAATTCAAACTGATAAAAAAATTATATCCTTCATCAAAAAAAATTTCTATTATAATAATGTACCATAAAAAGAGGATTAATGGTTATGTATTCTTCCATCAAAATAACTTTTTTTTTAAATTAAAAAATTTATATCTTCAGATTTCAATCTTTAACGAAAATTGCGTTTCCTCAATGTAAATATCATATTTATTTAAAGTTTCAGCATTTTTTTTTAAACTTTAAATCGTCATAACTTTGGTCCTAATTGATCAAAATATTCGATCCAGGGTTTATTTTAAAGATTATTGTTGATATTTTTGATATATTAATAAACAAAAGCATGAAAATAGTTGTAAGAACACGTAAAGTTGGTAAAATAGTACGATGCGCCATGGTATCAATGTTTTGAAATCGAAAATATAAAAAAAACGTTTAAAAATCTGTTAAAAAAAATAAGGCAAAATCGCATATTCTCACTTACCCTTAAAGTTAGTATTTTTTATATTTAAAATCATATAAAAATTTCAAAAAAAAAAAATATAGTTTTTGAGAAAATCGTGTTTATAAAATATCGCTTCTTTGGTTTTTCGTAAATAACTCAGTGAGATCAAATTGTATTACAAAAATCGAGATTGCATTTAAAACTAGACTAAATTCCGCACACTTTCGTTAAAAGAACGACCAGAAAGGTTAAAAATTGACGGAGCTATAGTTATTTAAAAGTAGAGGTTCATTTTCAATTTTTGAATTTTCGTTTTTACATCCAACACTAGAATTGCTGTAGTAAAAAAAAAATTTTGAGCGTTTTACGAGGTGAATTTTATATTTAAATACATAATAGAAGGTATTTTTATTACTTAGAAGATAAAAAAAATTCGATCAGTAACGGCCTGTATGAATCTGAATGGAATCAGCCATATATAATTTCCTAACACTCCAATAATTTTTTTTTCATTTAAAAAGGCAATCTTTTGCTTATTTATATGTATTTATAGTTTGAAAAAATGGTTGGAGGTTATTAATTCTGATGAACTGTACAGGTTATGCAATACCGATGTAAGTTGCAAAAAATTAGAAGAGAAACGGGTGTGTAGCCAGCATTTTTTAGAATCTGATTTCGTTCATGCTTCAATGAGAAAATTATTAAAACCGAACATGATGTCATAAGCAAGTTTCAGCAATTCTGCATGCACAATTCATACAGCAAATTCAATTATATCTGCTCGCGATAATTTTGATAATAATATTAATGTATCCTTAGAATCTAATATAGCCACTATACAAAGTAATAATGCAAATGATCTAGATATCGAATCGAATAATGCAATCGAATCAAATAATAATTATGTTTCCTTAGTACAATCGGATTTGGCAACGGGAAGTAACAATTTATCTCATTCAACAAATCAGCAATCTGCAATTAAATTTCAAAAACGGAAAAAACGCGCTTTTTTCATTGTAACTAGTGTAAATAAATTAAAATGTAAAAATGAAAAATTAGCCCGTGAAAATAAAATTTTAAAACAAAAATTATTAAGATTGGAAAGACGTCAAAGGCTCGGGATCCGTAAACTTTCAAAAGAAGAATTAATTAATCAAGCTTCAAAACATCTTAATGATAGCGTAACTTTGTTCTTTCAAATGCAATTAAATCATGTCAAACACCATAAATGGGAAGAGGATGAAAAGCAATTTGTTTTAGGCCTCTACTATAAATCACCAAAAAGCTGATCAATTTTTGCGGGATTCTAAAAAATTTTCATTGCCATCCATTTCTTTAATTCGTAAATAGGTTAACGTCTTAAATTTGAGACCGAGTAAAAACGAGCAAATTATTAATCAATTAAAAATAAAATTAAAGGATAAAACTGATTTTGAAAAAGAAACCGTGTTAATGTGGGACGAAATGAGTATAAAACCCGGGCTCGAGTATAATCTAAAAGGAGATTATGTCGAAGGCTATCACGATTTAGGCGACTACGGCGATCGTGAACCGCGGATAGCTAAATCGGTACTTGTATTTTTATTGGCTGGGCTAACTTATGATTGGAAACAGCCTTTAAGAGCAGGCCAGATTCGCTGTCTTTGTCTAATTGAGATTTTTGTTATTCACTCAAGTATTAATCGGTGTATCTCCAAATTGAAGGTTAAGCGCAATAGATATTATTATGACAAATATATATGCACGAGAAAAAAAAATCTACCGCTTTGTTTTTTTTTCTTGTGCATAGAGGTTTATAATAATAATATCTATTGCGCTCAACCTTTAATTTAAAGATACACCGGTTCATACTTGAGTAAATAACAAAAAACTCAATCATCACTCGGTTGGTATCAAATTCTACTCCGGCCTGGTCTTAATGTTTTTTCCTAATGATGGTCCAGTTCCGGATACCGTATTAAAAACAATTATTAAAAACGTGTTAGAAGTATCAGAAGATATAGGCCTTAAATTTAAACACATGGTCTGTGATCAAGGTGCTCCTAATACAAAATTGATATCTATTTTCGGAATTAATAAAGATCAACCATTTTTAGAATTTAATGAACGTAAAATTACCTTCGGTTTTGATTCACCTCGCGTTTTGAAAAGTATTAGAAATAATTTAATGAAATATAATTTTAAAATTAAAAATGAAACTGTTTCGTGGGATGCCATACGAGAATTAAGAGAAAAAGAAAAAATTAATTCTTGTAAAGCAGCATATAAATTAACGGATCAACATATTAATCTAAATAATTTTCAAAAAATGAATGTTAGTTTAACTGCTCAAGTTTTTATTAAATCCGTGAGCGTTGCACTAATTGCGGGAGCAATGTCTGGTGATTTAAAAAATACAGCAGCCATCGTGACGGGTAATTTCTGTAGAAGATTAAATGATATTTTTGATTGCATCAATTCTCGATGCTCTAGCGATCCTAATCCATTAAAACGTGGTTTAGCAAATCATAATCCGCAAATAGAAAAAGGTTTACGTGAAGCGATACCATGGCTTGAACAGTGAGAAATTGTCAATAATAAAAATCCCGATTGTTTTAATAGTTTCATCTTAACAATAAATGCAACTTTAGAGTTATGGAATCAGCCAAAAGTAGAAAATCTGCCATATTTATTAACTTCTTGATTAAATAAAGATAAAATTGAAAACTTTTTCGGTATGATGAGGTCTCGGTCAGGACATAATGATAATCGCACTGAGATGCAATTTTGTAGAAATTTTCAGTACGCGTCAATGATTTCGCTGTTTGTACCGCCTTTTGGAACAAACTGCGAACCTGATAATGCGTGATTCTTAATTTCGAATTTCAATAAATGTGATAATGAAAACACGGTTAAAGAAAAACGTGATGTAAAAACCGCTGTGATGAACGAAAGGATTAAAAAATGGTTTATTAATAATGATACCGATTTAATAATTTATGATGATCAGCAACCTCAAATAATAGAAGAAAAAGAAAAGCAAGAATCTAACCTTCAAAAATGCTCTAAAAAATATGTTGCTGGTTATCTCTCGTTGAAATGTTTAAAAAAGTTTGAATGTGCTCAATGCGAAGCCGATTTTATCGATCACGAGAAAACATTGGATTCAGTATCAGATTTACTTTTGTTATGGAAAGCTTATCCTTTTTCAAAAGGGTAACCTTATGGAAGTTTAAGAGCACCATCAGAATGTTTCTTGTCAGTAATTTTAACTATTTATAATATTTATGAAAAAGAATTCTTAAAGTCATCTCATTTGCCTAAGTTAGCAGAGTTTCTATTTTTAATTATAAAAAAACAGGTAGTTGAAAATCACAACTACTTTTTCAGTAATGATGCGTATTTACAACATCGAGATTTTATTATTAAATGTTTTACTAAAATCAATATTTTTAATCAGCTTAAATGGATAACAAAAGATTCTAGAGACCGGAAAATCACCAAGCGATCCTCTTCAGGAACTGCATGCAAACGTAATAAAAAATTGTTGAAACTTGATTCTTAATCGCGTTATGTAAAGTTTATATATTATTTTTTTTATTGTAGTTTAAATAATTAACTTTTTTCAGTAATATTTAGTTTTTAACATTTTTGCGGGGCAAACACAAATACACATAAGAAATATTCATAATAATCATAACTGCTACTATTTTATATTATTGTAAGATATGTTACAACAATGTTTAATAGAAGAATGTTCGATTATTCTGATTATTTTGATACACATATTTAAGAGCATGACGAAGCTGTCCGCCTTCTAATAATATTTCCAATCTTAACTTATGAATAAACGATGCGTTTAATCGAGTTTCTTTGCTACAAAGAAAAAATTTGTAAGATTAAACTCTAATGCGGACAACTCAAGAAATCCACCAAAATATAATACATACAAAGTTATAATAAAAACTTTCAATATGTCGTATTTTAAGGTTAGCTTTGTCGAGTTTGATATCTAATTTCCAATCAAAGCGCATAAAAAAATAACAAGTCCAAATGATTTTTTATTTTAACAAAAATTATTGTATAAATATAGCTTTAGTGCGGACAAGCCATTATATTTGTTTAATTTAAGAATTTAAAAAGATATTGATAAAATGAAAAAAGCAAAACTTGATTGCTGCAGCTCCGACATGCCGTTAAACAAAGATTTAAAATAAAGACATTTTGTTTAATCTGTATATTTATTATATAATACCAATATATTAATGAATTTACATATTAAGAGTCACTTTTAAATCTTTGTTTGGATATGCGTATCCCCGCAGGAGGAGGAGGCAAGTAGGTTGGAGTCTGTGGTCCGAGTTTATAGTCGTGAATTGAATATTTGGTCTATATACTTAAGTCGTAACTGCTTAGTCGTACTTGCAGCATTTATTGTGGGTGCAACGTAGACAAAAGCGACTTAAGTATGGCTTGGTTCTCAAGTTGCGATTATAAATTCAGGCCTTGGAAGGAAGGCGGCAGACTCCCGTGCTTGCGTAGGGCTACAGGCGTTGATCACCACGGTTTTATTTGAATTTAATATATGAAAAGAATAAAATAATATTATATGATTTAAACATGTCTTAAAATTACATAGTGTTATTGTTTTCTTATCACGTAATTATTTTCAAGTTAAACAAAAAAAATCCAACGCGCCTATAGAAACTCCAAAAATTTTATAATTTTGTTTTTTTACAGTGCAGAGTTCCTTCGACAGTACCCCTCGGGTAATGTGGAAAGCTGTCAGGTTTTTTTTTAAATTAAGAATCCAATATTTTATTTAATCTATACAAATATTTTTTTTTAGAGCCTTAGTCTGACAATGAGTTAGGCATATTAAAAATAAATACAATATTTTTTAATTTTAAAAATAGTAGAAATTAATTTTGCTCAATGTCCACTTTTTGTACATAATTATTTATCTTTTTAGTATTTGAATGATATGCATGCTAATCACTTTAAAATACAATAATACATTAATACTTTTGACTAGTGTCTAATAATTTTTTCATAATTTATTAAAAACATTAATTTATTTACGTGAATTATATTAGTAAATAATATTATATAAATGTAATCGACAATAAACCTGTACGTGGTATATATACATATGATTGTAAAATGTTTGTAAGTATAGAGGTAGCTGGGTAACTCATTTTTGGCAGGAATTTCCCAGTTAAGAGTACGCTTCTATAAGCGTCTATATTCGTTGAAATAAGTCATCGATGAAAATGTTTGTTGATTATATACGCGCCAAAATTAATTTTAAGTTCTTTCGAGCGCAAATTAAATATAAAATTTGTAATATATTCACAAAAAATTTTTCAGTTATCAATTGATCCTCAATTTAGAAACTAAAAATAGAACAAGTCCGTCACCAAAATCTTTTTGGTTATTTTATTTAGTTATTTCAGTTCGAGTTGAAGCTAAAACCTGATCAACTCTGAATATAATGACTGTACATTTCTCTCGAATATAGTCAACGTACGTTCTATAATCTAAACAGACAGTATGTTTACATCAGATTAGAATGAATATAAAGTCATAAACGAAAATATTAATATTTCATGAGCGCATTAAAATCAATTTCTATGCTTTTCGAACAAAAATTATTTTCAAAAGTTTTTCCGTGTGGATTGAATATTGGAAAATGAATCAATTCCTATCGGGTATTATCGTTGCGTACACATATATTGATTCAAATGTTTCTAATCAACATCAAACTTTAAGAGCAGGCCGGATTTGCTGTCCTTGTCTAATTGAGATTTTTGTTATTTACTCAAGTATTAATCGGTGTATCTGTAAATTGAAGGTTAAGCGCAATAGATATTCTTATTAAAAATATTTATGCACAAGAAAAAAAAATCTATTGCTTTGTTTTTGAGAAAAGTAAGGAACGCGAAAATATTATAAACATAAACTTTTACTTCGACGTTCCCTACTTTCCTCAAAAACAAAGCCGTAAAATTTTTCTTTCTTGTGCATAGATATTCATAATAATAATATCTATTGCACTCAACCTTTTATTTGAAGATACACCGATTAATACTTGAGTAAATGACAAAAGACTCGATTTTTACTCGGTTAGTATCAGATTCTACTCCGGCTTGGTCTTAATGAATTTGAATAGAATTAAATAGTGAATTGTTTAAATGATACTCAATGTGATTTTTTATTACGAATTCGTATCGAAATTAATGAGTTTCTATTGCCAAGAATTTTATTATGAATTTATTTAGTATTAAAGCGTAAACCAACATGCTTTAAAATTGGTTCCTTACATGAAAACATGCATTATATCCGTCAGGTAGAATACGAAAAAATAAAAAACCCGTATTTTTTTGTTTTTTAAAATATGATGAATTGCAAAAGTTATAGCTGGGTTAAGTTAACACAATTTTGATTTATATAAATATAGTGCCAATGAAAATGACGTTATGATACTATTAACAATCGTGATGTCACATGATTTTAACTGTTTCTATCTCTTTGAGTTTTTATTTTTATGATGATGAAAAAAATACGTGTACTTTATTTTTTCTTTTTCTAAATGACGGATATAATAAGTTCTATTATATTATAAAATTATTCTATTAAAGTTCCCTGTTAAAAAAACACGCGGGAAAAACACCTATAATTTTCAGGTACACTTTGTTTTACTTTCTACATGTGTTTATTACACGTGTTTGGTTCCATGTGTTTTATTTCCACGCGTTTCTTTCATGTGTTTTTATGTGTTATTTTGATGTGTTTTTTTCATATTTTATAAATTAAGTCATACACTATCTTTTTAGGCATTTTATTACTTATTTACTTATTTACTATCTTGCAAGAAAAAAATCCTGAAAAAAACATGGAAAAAATACACGTAGTTAGCACATGAAAAAAACTCTTAGGTAAATAATTTATGGAAAAAACATGTAAAAAACACATGAATAAACACATACAAAATGTGAAACAAAGTGCACTCGCAAATTTTAGATGTCTTGTTCACGTGTTTTTTTTAACAGGGATGACAATAATATATTGTACTTGATCGAAAACGATTACTTTTAATATGATGAATGCGATGGATTGATTAGAATTATGTTTTTTAATTGAAATGATTCCTATGAAAAACAATAATAATGTATTGAGATCATTATAAGAAGATTATTTTTAAAAAGAGGCCTAACCATCTGTCTTTGTCTAATAGTGTTTTTCATCATTTATGTAATTACTATTGACTGTAACACGAAAAAATGGCAGCCCTCGCTAGATACTAGTATAATGGTTAAATTTTATAATAAGAACGAAATAATTTAATTACATAGTTTCTGAATAATATGAGACCTACCAAAAAAGATAGGTTATATTTTAGATTTTCAGTAGGTCTCATATTATATAAAAACCACGTGATCTCCTCTGCGCTTAATGTGATATAATGCATTAAGAATTAATTGAAATTCACCTAGTATATAATCAAACTTATTTATATTAAATACGATATGAATCTATTATAGTTGATGAAAAACAATCACTGTTAATTTGCTTTATTACAATAAAAATAGATTAGAAATAATTTAGCTATCGACCAAATTTATTCGTATTTAATAAAATACATATCTATTGAATAAATAAAAAAAACTATCACCGTTGATTCGATTTTATGGGATAAAAATCGATTGGGATTAACCTGCCTACCAATCTAACTTATACCTCTTAAATGTATGATACAAATCTATTAAACTTGATTTAAAGCGATTACTTTTAATACAATTAAATACGATTGTAAGATTCTCTTAAGTTTTTAATTAATTTAAAGTCAATAAAATGATTCGCTCGAATATAAATTGACTCAACTTACAATAATCTAAACTCAAAGAAGCTTATGTGTGCCCTTATTCGGGTTCTACCGAGCAAAGGAATTTATAATTTTGAAATGCCTTGCAAACAAACCGCGTATAGTAAAAGAATTTATAATACATTGAATTCCTTTATGTTTCGCGTGATATTTAAAATGGCTTTAGTAGTCGCGAACAGAATATTATTTCATCGATAAAAGCACACACAATCCTCGTTGGGCTTAGCCCGAGAATATTCGTTTCGCGCAACTAAAACTGAATTTAAGAAACATAGGGGTATCCCTTGTTTCTATCTCTCTCTTTTCGAGACTTTGAATTTATATAAAATAATCGCTCGTGTTTACGTGCGTTAAATTAACATTCGTGAAATATCTTCTCGTTTCACGATTCGTATTCCTCATCAAACGCACATCAATCAAATATGATTTCAATGATTTATTACCGATAAAGGATAATTTTCTTGTATTTTGGCCGTAGCCAAATACTTTTGTATTAACGATAAGGTAGCTTAATGCCAAGATTAAGACATCAAACTAACCTCTGTTAACTTTACTTTATGAGGAAAAGTTTCGTTTTTTTTTCATTTATCGAAATAACGAAACTTATGTCCCTTTCGCGCTAATGCAATTTAAAGAAAGAAAAAGATTTTTAATTGGTTTAAATGAGGAACACTATCGATTTACGTGCAAATATACACGAAATAACGTGGTGAAGCCACTTACAAAGTTGATTCGTTATTTATCTCACACGGGCACAACCATGCGTCTTAAATTTATAACGTATTAAATTTTAGTTTGTTATGTGTTGTTCTGAATTTAGTGCAAAATTTGTATGTACTGAGCTAATCCGTATGTAGCCGATACGCCATGACCGACTACTTCGGGATCTTATATGTATTTCATTCATACACATACCAAAAAAAATATTAAAATTACATTATGTACAAAAAAATTTGAAATTAAAAATAAAAATGAAAATTTACGTGTTTACTCACTGAAAGGTGACGCTCTGATGGTATGTGTCGATGCATACTATTATAAGATTAATTATTTTATAATTAATATTTTGCAGCAATTTTCCAATTACACAAAAAAATATTGTATTTATAGATTTTACTCATAATTACGTAATAGTAATGCATAAAAAAAAATAAAATTTTGCACTTGCTTATGTGTCAGTGTGAATAGCAAGGAATCTCAGTACAATGTGTATAAGAAATACTTGAATAGCAAAAGAAAAGGAGTAATTTAATAAACACACAAAATGGCTCAAATATTGGATTAGCTGGATGGGTCGTGAGTTTGGTTGATAAGGATTTTAAATCGCTAGATATGATGCTAAAGGGTTACTATAGGCATATTAATGATGGTATAAAAGGGTTTTGCTGAATGGAGGGCTCGGGTCGATGGATTGCCTTTTCGCGCACTATAGCAGAGATGTACTCCACATAGCTAAAAATTGGGAGATCGCAGTTGTGCTTTGCTCGCTTTCTCTGTCGATGCTCTGCTCGCTTGACCTTGTTTTGCTCTGCTTGCATGCTCTGGTTTGGCTCTTCTCGCTCGTTCTGGTTTGGCTCTGCTCGCTTGCTATTGTTTTGCTCTGCTCGCATGCTCTGGTTTGGCTCTGCTCGCTCGCTCTTGCTCTTATTTTGCTCTGCTTGCATGCTTTTATTCTGTTCTGCTCGTGCGCTCTTGTTCTGCTCTGCTCGCTTGCTCTGGATTAGCTCTGCTCGTTTGCTCTGCTCTGCTCGCATGCTGTGGCTCGGCTCTGCTCGTTTGCCCTTGCTCTACTCTGCTAGGTCGCTCTGTTGACACTGGGTGCAGTCGCGGATGCGGACGTTGATTTGTCTACAGCCATAGCACTTCATGGGCTGAGAACATTCTCGCAGCCAGTGTCCTAAGCTACTACACCTGAAGAACGGCTCTACCTGCTTTCGCCAAAAGTTTTTCCTAATTGACGGTAGGTTCGTCTTTGGTTCTTCTTTATTTTCTCGGCTTGCTCTTCGAGTTTTACCTTTTTCTCTTAGTTTGGGGCGACGATTTTCCTTCTGTACGCGCTCGCTCTTATTTGAAATCTTAGTAAAAGGGGTTACAGAGTGATTGCTCGTAATGGATGCTAACACTGGCATTGAGTGTTGATGCATCGGAGCATCTTCAAGTTTAATGGAAGAAATCAAAGCTGTCTCGCTCAAGTTAGACGGCTTTACATCAGTGCAAGCTGCAGTGGGGACTAAGGATTTATCCGGAGCTGGAGGGGGTCGGCATATGTTGTTCTGGGCTCTGCAAGTCTCTTCTTGCTGCTTCAACCATTGCAGTTCTCTGAAGCTATTAGCATAACTTGTATGCTTTGGTACAAGGGGCTGCTTTATAGGATTCGCTAAAATGCCGGGAAATAGGGCGGCTGTATTAAAGGTGGTGAGACGGGCCGATATCCAGAAGGTGCTGCAATATGCGGGAAATGACTCCATGGACTAGGATAAGAAGGGAAATACGAGTATGGATAAAAATAAGGAGTTGTTGCGCTATCATATTCTCTATGGTACGTCGCTGCAGTATTAGTTGCTCTCACAGGATGAGGTATGCTCGCTGTACTAAAAGAAGGACATGTAGTAGTGGTACACGTAGTCGGTGAGTGGATAATTGCGTTGCTATTACTAAGAGAAATAGGATTTTCTAAGCTATTTGAGGGATTAACGGATTGATTGCACGCGCTTTGCTCTGTTGAGAGGTTAATATATTATAGCTGTGAATCATATGTCGTCTCATCTATTATTATTTTGCAGACGGCGGCTCTTTCGCCGAGATGTCGTCTAAGCTCATATAGCAAAACTCGTTCTTTGAACATCGAAATACTTCCGACCATGCTCATTCCTCGCTCGCTGTATCTAAAGAGCTGCTTCGCAGATAGTCGGTCTGCTATTTGCGCAATTTCGTTTGCTGCTTTAAAAACATCATTCCTACATATATGCTCAGAAATCCATAGGGGCTCTACATTTAACTGTTGGCTTATCATATTTACAATAAAAGTTACACTACACAAGGATACGCACAAGGAAAAATTTAATACTAATAATTAATGCTATGATGAGATCCTATCTCAGGAGGTTCGAATAAAAATAGCTCTGGCTTACAACAAAAGAAAAGAAAATTGTTAAATACTGTATAAAAGAATTAACGAAAACAAAGCTTAGTTGGAGTAGCGCTTCAACAAAAAAGATTTATTTGTAATAAATAGAATTGTCTAATAATCAATTAATTTAATATAGCACGCCCGTAAGCTAGAAATTAAAATTTTAGTAAAGCCAGATGCACGCTGAAGCGAAAGAAAATTATGCGTAAGCTATTGTGTACCAACACGCACTAAGGTAGCACACGATAGTGATATATTCCGCACAAGCACAAATAGGAATATAAATTGTTCAGCACACTTGAGATATTCAATTATATTATATGCACAAAAAAAACAGCTTTGCTTAATATGGAGTCTTAAGACACGTAGTGCTGAAAGATGATGAAGCTAGAGGGAAATGAGCTGCAGGGTAACACAAGTAAAGACAAATACAAGCAACAATGCAATGATATATGTGTATGTATATTTAAATGCAGTGCTATTATTAAATGAATTATTTAGCTTAAGGCTCGCGCTCAAGAAAATTGAAAAAAAAACAATGGTCTATGTATATACAAAAAAATGTGTAAGCAAAACGTTTAGCACATCAAAGAATAAAAAACAAAATATTTTATTTCTTTGCTTAATGCATGCACTTTAAAAAGAAACAATTCACTACAGATGTGCCAGCAAGATTTTGAGTATTAAAAAAAATGTTGCTGCAAAATAAATTGTCGCGGTTACCTCATACCAAGCGACGCCAAGAACAAAAATAGCCGCTAAAGCGCCTCCTTTCAGCCTCGTCGTGTGTGCATCGTTCGTAATGGCGACCACGTGGCGAAGCGGAAACGCATAAGTAGAAAAATGTTCTTTTCACTGACATAGCCAATTGTCTTTCACTTAAAGCACAGTTTTTTTCTTCACAGCACAGTTTCTTTTTCTTTTATTTTAAGCACAGTTTCTTTTTCTTTTATTTTAAGCACAGTTTTTCTTCTAGTTTACGCACAGTTTTTTTTTCTTTTTAATTTTTAAGCGCCGTTTTTTCTATTTAATTTCAAGCACAAATTTTTTCTTTTTAATTTTCGATCCCGTGACTTTAAACAAAAATTTTTCACCGAAATTTTTGTCGGCCCCACGTTGGGCGCCAGTTGTGATAACCTTGGGGATTAGGAGGTTGCTCTAAGGTATATATTAAATAGTTCGCGGATTTCCAGTTAAAATAATAATAAAAGAAAAGTGCTTTATTGTAACAGATACATGATTATAGCACGCGCGCCCAAAATGGACGCCAGCCGCGTATAACGTACGCGACGCTGTTTTCAATAGCAGAGAAACTATCGGCAAAAGTGAAGCAAATAGTTTAAAACAAAACGTATGCAAAAAGAGCACGAGCACACAGTAAAACAAATTATTATATTAGCACGAAGGGAAAATAGCACTAGAACGCGCACAAGGTCGCCCGGCACACACGTCGCACAAATAAAGCACTAAATAAAGCTATTTGGCTCAGCAATAAGTCACTCGTAAAATTACGAGTGACTTATTGCCGCCTCTTAAATATAATCTTTAAAATTTGTTTACGAGGGATTCTTTTCGCCGGATATTTTAAAGAGAGATTTTCTTCGCCGCATTTTCCAAAGTGTGATTATTTTCGTTAAAATTTTTTTACGAGGGATTCTTTTTGTCGCACATTTTGACATGAGATTCTTTTCTCCGCACTCTTTAAAGTGAAATTTTTTTTACGTACTTTTTGATGTGAAATTTTTTCTAGGTAGATAACATGGCTAAGACTCTTTCCTGTTAGGCCGGCGATATGAACATGAAATTTAAACCTGTTCTCCCGTGTCAAAATTTTGTCGACGGAGTTGTAAAAGAAAAATTATTTAGCTGAAACAAAAATTTTTTTTGTGTTAAAATTTACAACTTATTTTGTGTAATTTTCGAAGTTAATATTTTAACATAGAAATTCATGAATAATACAAAATTTTGAATAGTAAAATTTGTAAATTTTACAAATTTATTTGTGTTAAAACATAATGATTGAAATGATGATGAGATATTAAATAATGACTTTTTCGTATTTCTTTCTGTTAATAGAAAAGAGAGAGAGATAAAGAAATATAAGAAAAAGGATAAAATGATGAATGTTGGCGTGGATCAATAAAATTATAAACAAACTAAGCTCATTTGACAATATCACATTGTCGTTTAAATGCGAACGTAGACGAATGATTACGAAAAGAGCCGATCATTTTTTAAGAGGACGTTGGATCTCTCCATCCTTTTTTAACCAGAAAATGTAGATTTTTGGAAAAACTAGTATTTATTGATGGAAATTAAGAGTTGTCCGCAACTTGTACAGTCAAAAACAATATTTTTCCTGATAAGGGCAAATTAATTTCGATGCTTTGTTTTCAAGAAAAGTTTGACATACTTAAAAAATCATAATCTCTAGCCTAACTTATTATTTTTTAAGTATGTCAAACTTTTCTTGAGAACAAAGCATTAAAATTAATTTGTCTTTATTAGAAAAAATATTGTTTTTTACTGTACAAGTTGCGGACAACTCTTAATTTCTATCAATAATCACTAGTTTTTCTAAAAACCTACATTTTTTAAGTAAAAAAGGATAGAGAGATCCAGCGTCCTTTTAATATGAGTATATCATAGAAATAGAGCCGGTTAGTTGCTCAGTCGGTAAAGCATTAAATTCGTAATCTCGTGATTCTGGGTTCGAATCCCGCTCACAGCAATCGATTGATAGAAGCACTACTGTACACTTGGCAAAAAGGATATTTTCCCGAATGTGTATCTCAAATGGCAGCGCTGCATATTTTACCACCGACGTAAGAAAACTTCGAATTATGCATTAAGTTTCGCATCAGGATTATTTTGTTTTTTCATATAGGTCATTAATGAAAAATTCAAATGATAACTAAAATTTTATTACAAAATTAACAATATTAGATTCTATATGATTGTTACGTCGAGCAATGAATTAAATTAATAACTCATTAATCTTCGCTGCACACGCATAAATTTCTTTACTCAGCGTCGCGCTTAGTTGGTGATCTTCGAGTTTGACCGCGTGTTTTCTAGCGCGAGGTGAGAGTCAGACTTAGGTTTCCCTTGAGATGCGGGGACCTATATCAAGTCGGTTTCCACGTCGCGATTTGATTGAAGATTTTAAAATTTTATTTTAATATTTTTAATTCTTAGCCAAGTAAAGCAACATGTCTGTATCGCTCTACTTGGGGTCTGATGAGGTCGGTCCTCTAAAGCGGGGTCGCGTATATTTTAAAATATTTAGAAGTATATACATAAAAAAATTGAAGAAAAAGAAAGAATATTCGTCACAATATAATATTTATAAATATAAAAGAATGCTTAGATAAAATTTGTAAGAGAATACAAGAAAATTGTTAAGAGAATTTTGGTTGTAATATTTTTAAATATAAATTTTGAAAACTTTTTTATAATTTTTAAATATAAAAAGAATATTCAGATGAAAAATTTTAAGAGAATATTTTTAAATTTAAAAATGTGATCAAGATAAGATAATAATAAGAAGTTTTTTTAATTTAAATTGTGATTTTAATACAAAGAAAAATAAAGAAATTACTAACATTCCAAAGAGATGTCAAGGTAAGAACAGAGAGAGAGATATGCGAATTCCGAAAACTTGGAGCGTTAAAAACTGCTTGGAGATTGAACTTCTAGAGACCTTGTTGACTAAAAGATACTTCAATTTGTAGAGAACTTCTTGATGTTTTCGAAAAGACTGATTAATTGTCCGGGTGGATACGGCTCTCGGTGATTTTGTGTTTTTGAGCGTGTTTGTGAAACACGCTCAAAAGCGTACTGAAAATTTTGAGCCCTGGTTGGGGATTATATACCCTGGAATGGGGGCGTGGACTAACCACCTCCACTTGGATAGTTTTCGGAAGTGTCGAATTTTCCTATTGGTGAATACTGTTGATTTCCGGCTTTCGTAAAAAGTTCCATGAACTGTTACTTGGCTGTGTTAGTGTTGATTTTCTTCTCTGGTTAAAATGTTCATTAAGAAGGGGCCGAACTATCTGTCTTTGTCTAATAGCGTTTTTCATCATTTATGTAAACACTATCCGGTATAAGAAGAAAAAAATAGCAGCCCCCGCTAGAAATTAGTATAATAAGTAAATTTTGTAATAACAACCAAATTTTTTCACTGCGTAGTTTTTGAATAATTAGGGACCTACCAAAAAAAGATAGGTTAAATTCTAGATTGCTAGTAGGTCTCTAATTAGTCAAAAACTATGCGATAAAAAATTTGGTTGTTATTACAAAATTTACTAATTATACTAATATCTAGCGGGGGCTGCTATTTTTTTCTTGTTATACCGGATAGTGTTTACACAAACGATGAAAAACGCTATTAGACAAAGACAGATAGTTCGGCCCCTTCTTAAGATTCAGAAAGATCTAGGTGTAAATAAACCTTTCTGATTCTTTCCGATTTTTGGTACCGGTCCATAATGAACCTTTTTGAACTCTTATAAAAAAAATTATTATGATTGTTGTTGATACCTTCAGAACTTTTCCGATCTACCAAGTTTCATTGAGGAATAGAATCCAGAATTTCATTGTATCAATCATTGATGAACAATTAAGATCGCTTCTATTTCAACTGAACTGTCAAGTTTTTAGTTTTTTAAATAAAGTAAATCAAGATGAATTATTACAATCTTATAAGGAGTTTGATGACTTATGAAGATCCTTGATGAAATATTGGGAAAATTATTTAAGATTTGCAGTAACGATTTCGAACTTATAAAAAATATACGTATTATTAAATTTTTTGAACTCTTAAAATATTTTAGCATACCTTTGAATTGTTTGATAGTGAAAATAGCACCAACAATTAATATGATAAAGCTATAAATTGATTTTGAAATTAAATATAATAAATCATAGAAATTTTATAGAATTAGGGAATTTTTGAGTTCATCTCAATTAATTTAAATTATACTGTGATATAACCTACTTGATTTAATCATTTTTAAATTAAAAAATTTCCTAATGTCAAAAAATATTTTAGACATTAGGAAATTATTGAGCTCGAAATACCAGCAAACTACTTGCAAAATAGCAAAGAAGATAGACGCTTATAGAAGGATACTTCTGGATTAAGTTTTTCGTCCAAAACGCTGGGTAACACTTTAACATTGTTTGTACATCCATACATATGAAAAATTTGATATATATAGATATGAAAATACATGGGATCTAGTGGCACTCTCAGTAGCTGGGTAACTCATTTTTGGCAGAAATTTCCCATTTAAGAGGCGGTCGGGTTTATTTCGCCGCTACATATAGGGTGGCGCTGTGATCAGGTGAGAGAAATTTATTAAATATTTTTTATACAGCTATTTACAATTTCCTGGTGCGACAATATACTTTTAATGTTGTCATTTCCTCTAGCCATATATATGTAGAATAATTATTAATACTTATCTTGTTTGAAAAGTCTAAAATATTGTTATAAAGCGAAAAATGCGATGCAACGTAGGACCGATGTAGACATGCGTGAACGTTCCTTTAGTGCGACAGAGAGAGAGAGAGCAATACTAAAGAATGATGTATACTAATGTTTACATCGGCTCTACCTCGCGCCGCATTTTTCGCTTTATAACAATATTTTAGACTTTTCAAACAAGATTAATATTAATAATTATTCTACATATATATATGGCTAGAGGAAATGACAACATTAAAAGTATATTGTCGTCTCAGAAAATCGTAAATAGCTGTATAAAAAATATTTAATAGATTTCTCTAACCTGAAAAAAAGTACAACAAATAGAATTTCATAATATATTAATTTTTTCATCGAATTCTTAATGAAAACTAACATTTTTAGTTAGTAGAAATAATAATTTGCACTCTTGAAAAATACTAATGTATATTATTAAAATTATCATTATTCCGAGTTTCAACAGGACATTTCCAAATATTGAAACTAGGGATAGCGTATGCATTTCCCAACTATTTTAGAATATTAATGATGGATCATAAAAGTTCAAAAGAAAGTACAACAATTTAAATAGTATGAAATATTAATTATTGAATTACATTCTCAATTATGTTCCACATTTTATAAATCCTACTTATTAAACTATTAAAAAAATAAGTCTTAAAAAAACTAGAAATTTATAAAGGGTTTGAAGGAGTCGTGTTCATATTTATTGTTATGATCCTACACTGGTACACATAAAATCGAAACGGTCTGAAAAAAATATAAATTATAGTTAGTTTTCTAATAAAGGTATATTATTTAGATAATTTAAAAAAAATCAGATTACATTACTTTTATTTTTAATGTTACGGAAAGAAACGGAATGGATCACCCAAATTCACAATTTTATAAATTACAATTGAATCGCTTCGAATAATAGTTGTATATAATGGATTTTTCTCAATTTTATGATTAAAGGCTCATAATTAAAATTCTAATGTCAGAATGATTCGGAAAACTTCAAACTTTTCTCAATTTTCATTCCGAAATAGTTCACAAGTATCCTTTATCGATCGGAAAGGATCAGAAAAAAATCTGTTCTGATTCTTTCAGAATTTTTCTGGGCATTGTAACTAGGGTTCTTTCTCTCTTTTTTTTCTACCTTTTTCTCTCTTTCGAAAGTAAGCTATATATATTGTTCTTATATCTAATTGTTATAAAAATAAGAAATTACGCATATAAAAAAGATAAAATTAGGAACTCAGTTATTTTTAATTTATAATATTTTTCTTAAACTAATTTCTATAATAAAAGAAACTAGGTTAAATAAATTTAATTACCTAATAAACTAAATAATTTGTTTATATGCAAAAAAATAAAAAAATAATATGATATAGATATTAAATGAATATACATAACCAATTATTGATTCGCTAGGGATATACATAAAATAACGCAAAAGTTAAAAGAAAGAATTACGCATAAAAAGACGCTAACGTAAATTTGATAAAAAAAAAGGTTTTAATAAAATAAAAAAGATTAATAATATATTCACTAAACTTGAGTACTTAAAAATAAAATTTACATTATATAAAAAGAAATAAATGTTAAAGAATTACTACTACCGCTCCATTCCCCGACTTTAGCGAGGACGAGCACATTATGATACAAAAAGAGTGAGAACTTTCTCGCTCTTGCTCCTACTAGCTGAGTCGTAGACCAAGCGACTCCAAAGATATGAATGATTTAAATATTAACTATATTTTCTCTAGGGTGAATTCTCAACCCTGGCAATTTATTATAAGGAGCGATATAGAGGAGCATGCAGGAAATTGATTCTATGTTATATTAAATCTGTTTCTCTTAACACAGTAGTTATATAAAAGAAATTTGCAAATGTATTGTACTAAATGAAATATTTACAATGAGAATCTTAAAATTAAAGTTTACAAGATATCGGGTGTTTTCTTGATATAAAACGAGACCGGTGCGCTCGCAAAACAATTATATTAAAGTCGCGAGAAAGAGAGAGATGGAAATTACTTTACTATACTGTTACCCGCGCCGCGTTTTACAATAATTAATCTTTACCAGGACTTACGCTACTGAGGTTGATAAGGCGGGCCCATCCCTTGCAGATCTTTCTCTCCGCGTTTTCTCTCTGCAAGTTCCTGGCCTTGATATAAGAGCTCGGGATGGAGCACCGAACACGTGGCGATGAACGGGCCTCTATGGCGCACGTAGAACCTTAGGCTGGAGTCAAGTAAGAGAGCGACTGGCTCTGCTGGCGGTCAGGCGACAAGAGAGCGAGCTTCGCGTTACGCTTGCTGTGCGAGGCTCTCTCGGCCATCCCTTCCTACTTCCTAATCGTTAGCTTATTCTTTCTAACTTGCTGCTTGCTTAGTTAATCTCTCTTTCTCATTAGCTTTCTTAGTCGTGCTTTTGCGAATACATATCTTTCATTCTTTATTTGAACGTGCGAACAGCGCCTCCTGGTGCTATTTAATCTTACTTAAATTGAATTAGTTACCATGCTTCGGTACATGGTTACAGCTTTAATAAAAAAAATGCACGGTAAGGTGCCGAAAATGTTATACAAAAATTATGGTTAGTTGTTTTTTTTTTATAATAACAAGTTTTCATTTTATAATTATTTATTTATTGATGTTGTTATTTGTTTAAAAGAACTTTAATTTAACAATGACATGTTTCTGCTATTTATTAATTTTTTTAAATATTTCACTTACTATTTATTGGTAGCAGAAATTATTATAGAAATTTGTGTGTTAATAAAAGATGTAAAAATAGTATATATTTTGAATTAATTGTTATAACAAAATTTTATAAATTTTACAAAAAATTATTATAAGTTTCCAAAATGCTGCTTGGGTAATTAACGGTATTGTTTCTTGGCGCCTAAGTTAATGAGTTTTCGTCTGGGTGTTCCAATTTCGAGTAACAGAAAAATTTTTTCAGGGAAATTTAAATATTTACGTATTAACGTGTTGTAGCGGGGAATATATTTAAATAAATAAAGTTAAATATATCTGTGGGTTTCACGTGTACTTATTTTAAGTACACGTGCACTTACCGTTAAATAACTGACTTTCGGTTTACAATCAATCATCCAATTTATATACAGCTGATTCACTTAGACTATATATTTAATACGAGAAAAGTCAACAAAACCATATTTAATATTCCAGCAGAACTTCGCTTAGAAGTTCTGCCTCCCGGACGTCTGGTACGACGAAACCCATGGCGTGCACCCGAGAACTCTATCAAATATCGTTGATCAAGAAAGAATGTATGTTACAGAGACACAATATAATTCTATTAGTAAAACAAAAAAAAATAAGACTATGCAACAGTCGAAGATTAGCTTTGATTTTAATTTACTTTATTTATATAATTTATTCAGTTTAATACAATTAAATAAAAATACAACGCGGTATGCTAAAAAATAAAATCAAACAGATTTATCAAATAGAATATGATAAATAACCTAAACCTTAAACTAAATCGCGGAGCACTGACGCTAACGACGGTCTCTAACGTCGCAAATTATTCGCAAATGCAAAAAAAAAAAGAAATATGCGCAACAGTCTGCAGACTTACATTTAAATTGATCAGACGTGCTCAGAAGCTTCTTATTATTTTTCTTTATTTGATCAGCGACCCAGAGTATGAGTTAAAGCGGCACCGTGGACGCGCGGTGCTACTAGCTATCCTTCTCACTCTCCTTGAAAATCGGACCGCCAAGTACAACATCAAGCACTGCAAATGACGCTTCCAATACCGTCCTATAGTATACGTAAACTATATGCCGTTCACGACAAATGTTTTCTCTATATACTCGTCAACTTGTAGCAATTAAAAAAAACAATTAATCAATCTAATAATTACTACAACAAATTTCGACACTCAAGCACGAACGACACTTCAAGATGGCAGTCTCAGAATTAGTCTCTCTACCCGATTGCTTTTTTCTCCCACTTTAACCTACCCGTCATGCCCTGCGCTCTCTACAACAGACAGCCATCTAAGCAGCCGAAACAGACTCTCTCCGTCTCACTCTTATACATGCACATCAAGCGTAGAAACATACGTTATGCTGTGCGACTTACAACGAGGACATATGCGTATACTATAAGACAGTAAACGTGTAATTTACTATCCTCGTTACAGTGTGAAGTTTTATATAATATTTTCAGGTACTCAAGATTGGAATATCTCCAAACGGTTGGTTGCACAGCTTAAATATTTTACTTTATTTCATCTAAAAGGTACAATAATTACTTGTTTCAAAAGAAAATGAGTTCACACCGAAACATATACAGATCGTACAAAATAATAATCTTTTGGTGAAATCGAAAAATAATGATTCCAAAATAATTATCAGAAAAATTAAGTGTTGGTCTTATAGGAAAACACATTAAGAGTAATTTAAAAAAAGAGATTTGCGTGAAAAGACATTAATAAATATGAATTTTTTTGTTCAAAAGAAGTTGGCAAAATTGTCCGACGTTACATGATTATTGAACTGAGAAATAAAAATTTTATTTCATAAAATTATAATTCAGATCATAAAAAAAGAAAATAATATTGTTTGTTTACTACAATTATGTCATTAAGTATAACGATGATGCAAAGTTTGTTCCATAATTTGGAATTGTCTTATGTGTATGGTAAAATATGCGATGTTGCTATTTAAGGATAACATTCGGAAAAATATCCTTTCCGCCAAGTGTACGTTACATGTGCTTTGTTCACAAACACACTTACGAGCTTCGTCGCTAATTAACATCACAAACAGCATGAATATAGCGACGTTAAAGAAGAAGAAAAAAGTATACAAATTTTGGGACTCACAAGGAGAGTCCATGACATTTGAGTCTCAGATTTTCTTCTAACTTTGAGATATTTTTTCTTATATAAAATTATGAAAAAAGCCTTATTCCTAAGGTGCAACTCTCTATTTTTGCCAAATCATCAGCAGATTTGTCTAAATTTTTTAAAAATTGCATCTTTTTATAGTTATACATTTTTTTAAGTACTTATTCTCGAAGGTTTTTATTTTATCACGTGAGATCTCATGTGAGTTCTCATATGACATTTCGTGTCATTTTGCTTTCTCATAAAGAAAGCATTGTATCGATAAAAAAATTTTTTTCTATTTTTTCATTAATTTGTATATATTCAGACTCAGAGAGTCGAAAAAAGTGGTTTCCAAAAAATGTCTGTATGTATGTGTGTATGTGTGTGTGTTGTAACGGTTATTTTGCCCGTTACAAAAAAAAAGAAGTAGCTTTTAATTAATTATTAATTGTAGCTAAGTCTATAAACTTTGATATATGCAGAGTTGCTGAAAACTAAGAAATTTACTATTATTATACAGCAAACTCCGATAGTGCTAGCTAGTTAAGCTATTGATAAGCGACAAAGCCTTAAGTGATATATCTGTCGCTTTCTGTACTCACTGCGTCTCTCTTTCTCTCTTACCTAATCGAGAGACGCGTGGCCGGTAGCGCAGTTTTCCTTCGCAACAATCTCATCCCTTCTTACCATACGCTGAATCCCTGGTAAGAGGTTGCGGTGTAGCAGATCGAGCTGTTGTCCTGCATCTAGTAATGGGACTTGTTTTAATATGATCGCCTGTAGACACGTTTTATAATCACACAAAGGTTCATCTTTGCCTTGCGTACGCCTGTTCGCTTCAGACCGCAGTCTTTGTTGGAAACGTCTACTGTGTCCGTACCAACGCAGAGCAGCTTGTTTAAATTCTGCCCACGTGTTCCATGAATGTTTATTATTTCTGTACCACGTGGCTGCTACGTCTGATAACAGCTCTAAGAGAGAGGATGACAGATCACTCTCGCTCATTTTTGCTAGAGTCCTGCATTCTTCTACCCTGGTCAGGAAGAGATCTATGCTCTGTCCTTTTTCGCCTGAGAATGTTACGTCCCATCGGCGAACTATGTGACCAATATCTAACGTTCTATTACCGTTGTTAGTCCAATCATTTTGCAAATTTGCGTTCATTTGCGGCATTGCGCTTGACGTAGTAGGAGTCCCCCTCCTCCCGACTGTGCGTACTCCCAGAAGTTCAGTTGGAGCCAAGCCTGTACGTCAGCCAGAGTGCCATTTTCAGTATTATTATATATCCTGAATGTGTCTTGAAAATTTACTCTTGTATTTGTTGGCGGCCTCTGATCGTTATCTCTTTCTTGTTGGTTGCTTTGCTGTTCATCTATCCGTGTACTAGATGATCTTGGATTTAGCGTTTCCTCTCTTCTTTGTGTTAAGGCAGCTACTGACTCTGTCAGTATTTTTATTTGCATATGCATATTGTGAAGATATTGCATCATCTCAGTTGGCAATACAAACGGTGTTCCATCCGTTGTTTGCATCACTGTTGTTGCCTGTTCGGTAACTTGATTTGGAGGGTTGGTGGATGCTTGTGCCTGTCCACCAGAATATGATTTGTTTGTTCCCTCTCTTAATGTCTCCTGTAGGTTTAACTTTATCTGAGGATCTTTTTCGAGCACGCTGATAACATGTTCTTCATCGTGTTGCACGTTAGGGTCAAAAATAGTTGACCCTGACTTCTCACATATTGTTTTTTCTATAAATTCCTTTGTTACTCTTAGACGCTGTTGACGTGTTGTTAATTCATCATCATTAGAATTCGTTTGCTGGAATTCTTCAGCCGAATAATTCCCAATTAACCAATTTATTACTCGATTGGTTTTTTGGTGATGAAAGCCGTCTGTTCTTAGTCCTAACTCATGTAGAGTTATTCCCAAGTCCTCCTCAGATATATACCCCACCCATTTTTCAGCTGCATCAGCACTTGCTTTTAACGGTATGTTAGCCATCTTGAATTTGTTTTTCTTTTTTTCTTGACAATATCTGTATCCAAACCTGATCGCACGCAAGTACGCTACTGAACGCTTTCAGTGTGTGTGTGTATTTGCTATGTATATATAATAAATAATATTTCAGTTCGTATATGTGTGGTTAGAAACTAAGCCGCACACATACGATGTGAAAAAAAACAATAAAATATATGTATATATAATTAAAAAAAATATATATTTTTATGTTTTGGTTTTTGGATTTATTTATTAAACGCAATAATTAATAATATTTTAGTAAATTGACCGATATGAAACAAAATTTTCCAACACTGTTATTTTAATTTTTACTATAACAAGAAAATCAGTTAAAAATTATCATTAAAATCTTCAAAATACGCGGCTAAATCCAAAAGCCTGTGCGTTTTTAAACTTTAGTTAAAAGCGCACACCTAACTGTGTGAGGACAATTTTTTTTATTATACACTTGTATTTAATGTGTAGTGTAAAAAAGGTAAAAAAATTTTTAAAATGAAATCTTTGAGAAATTTCTAAATTTTCTCTACCACACACACTGCGCCGATCAATTGCCTCGCTATGAGCTGGCAATCTTTGGTGAGAGAGAATTTAATATACGAAAAAAAAATATTTTATTATGTGTAAATAATGTTATGTAGTTTGAATTCTATTAAACCACACAAAAAAATTTTCCAGATCCTTTAATGTATATACCAAAAAATTTATTTTAATTTTTAATCAATTAGATTTAATATTAAATTAGAAAAAAAATTTTTACTCTTATTGAGAATAAATTATTTTTACATTAAAGGATTATTAATAATTTATTTAATTTTAGCTTCCTCGCCAGCTGAAACTAATATTCTCTCTCACTTTATAAGTCAACGAAATATGACTAACGACCTGATCGATAAGGGGGGTACATATAATATCGCACGTCTCTATTTTAAATAAATTCTAAATGCCTGTTCGCTTTTTCTCAAAAAGCGAACGACAGCATACAGAGTTATGTTTCTTAATCTCTGTATCTACGCTAAGCTATGTTAATAGCGCCTGCGCATTACCTACAAAGAGAGAGACAAACAAAAAAAAAAATTTTTGCTGGGACACGTGAGGACGCAACTTGTAACAGAAAATTACAAAGAAAAGAAAATTTCGATGATATGCAATTTTGTTCACAAATTTTTTTGTTATATATTTTACGAAAAACGAATTTTATTTAATTTTGTTAAAATCAATTACGTAAAAAAAATTTTATGTTGAAATTATTTTCTAAAAGAGAAAGAAAAAAAGAAAAAAATTTTAATTCACTTTTATTTTAACAAACAATAATTTTATTGTTAAAAGAGAAAAAAAAATTTACACGTGCTACTTCAGATTTTAAATTTTACATATAGCAAAACGCCATCTTTAATATAAGATCCTTTGAGAACAACGCGAAGTCTGTTTGCATCGACGACAACTACGCGCTCGACGCCATTTGCGAATTTCGATTTATTAAACGATGCGTGTAAGCCTGATCCCATTGACGCATCTATCCGTTGGGCGCCATTTTGTAACGGTTATTTTGCCCGTTACAAAAAAAAGAATTAGCTTTTAATTAATTATTAATTTTGGCTAAGTCTATAAACTTTGATATATGCAGAGTTGATGAAAACTAAGAAATTTACTATTATTATACAGCAAACTCCGATAGTGCTAACTAGTTAAGCTATTGATGAGCGACAAAGCCTTACGTGATATACTTGTCACTTTCTGCACTTAATGCGTCTCTCTTTCTCTCTTCCCTAATCGAGAGACGCATGGCCGGTAGCGCAGTTTTCCTTCGAGAGGCAGGTTCCAAAATACGTTATATTAAAATATATGATATTACGTAACTGAATAATTTATAACTGCTCACAAGGACCGCGGAGGCGTCGGAGTAAGCAGCGGGAAATATATTTTATGTTAAATATAGTCAGGCAATATAAATGAATTGAAAGCACGTTTTAATAGAAAAACGGAATTGATTTATTATAAGACAAATAAGAATATAAAGATAAAATATGAATTGAACAAGAATGGAATAATATAATATATGAAATATAATGTACGCGTCTATAGAGAGAGTAAGCAAAGGGAGGGCGCGTCGCAAACTAAACAGAACTCGCTTATGACGCTGATCGGTTATATAACCGATGATACAATTCACCTGAACAAGTATCTCTCGAGGAAGAGACACTTGGGTATCGCACTGTATATTTATACTTACAGTAACGCGCTGGCCAGCTTACACTAATTACTTACGTGCACGTAGACGCCGCTCGCCCGTTACCGTAGCTTTTCCCCTGTACGTAACCAACACGTAAATGCTCTGGAGTAGATCGGTGGAATATGTCTCTTCCCGATCCTTGAATTCCGCTGAGCTCTGCCAACGTGGTTGCCTGGACGTAGATCGGTGGAATCCTATACACTCCGATTAACGTATTTGCTGGCACTTAATGGCTGACCGCTAAGGCGCGCGAAAAGCGGTCAAGCAAAACTCTACAGAAAGAATTTCTTTATTTTTCAAATTTATTTTAATTTGATAAATTTGAAAATAAATTTAATGAAATTTAATGAATTATATTCAAACGTTATGAATTACATTTTATCTTAAAGTAAACAAAGGCAATGTGTTGACAATGTGAAGTCCGGTTTATTTGTAAACATTAGAAGTGCCTTGAAATTTCGTATTAGTTATAGTTCTTATGAGTAGCGATGTTTACTGATCAGATGTAAAGTAAACTTGATTGCGCATAGACTAATATATTAAAATTATTGATTGTAAAATGAAAATCCGCATACATAAAAGAAAAATCAGCCTTCGTTACTAGGCACTCTGGCTGCCACTACCAGAGTCGCTCTGGCAACGAGTATACAGCCTATATTACTGGTGACACTAGCAGTCTTTACCATATAACACAGAGAAACTGTCAACAACGATGGAGGCATGACTGTTAGTGAAATTATTTATCAATTTAATATATTAAAAACGTTCTAAATAAAAATCATTTTTGTAAATAATTATTTTATTACAATTATAATGTTTATTGAACCGGAAAAATAATTCTAACATGAAAATAAATCACAATGTAAACTTAACCTAAAAATATTTTTTTTGATAAGTAGCGATTCTTTCTAATAATTAAAATAACGTTTCTAATAAACATAAAAAATCGTAAGGTTATGATTTTAAATATACATTATTTGATAAAAATGACAAAGATAATAATAAATGCTTCGAGAAAATTATAAATTTTTTAAATAGAAATCAATGGAAAAATTTTTTATAATTTAATTTAATGATGTAAAAATTTTATATTTAAGAAGATGTAAAACGGATACTACACGTGTACTCTTAAATATTGACTATCTTTTTATTTTATTGCCAAATTTTTAGAAAATAAATGCATTAGCTTGTAGTATTTATCACGAAGATTATTCAGTTGAATTTTCAAATAAATTCATCCATTAGTTTTTCATAATACAAGGTTTGTTGTATAAAATCCAAAGATTTTAATATATAGTATATTGAAACCCAAAATTCTGAAAAACTTATGACTGAATTTATTAGAAAATTTAACTAAATAATCTTCGTGGTAAATACTACAAGCTAAAGCATTTTTTTCCTCAAATTTTGCAATAAAATGAAAAGATAGACTAGATTCATGATTATAGGTATAGTGTCCGTTTTACATCCCCTTAAAATCATAATTTACGGGGATTTTATTTGATTTTAATTTAATTTATTATCATAATAATCATTTTCAAATTTGCTAAAAACGTTATTTCTGCTATTAAAAAAACAATCGCAACTTTTCAAAATAATTCTTTAGTTTAAGTTTACATTATGATTTATTTTCACGTTTAAATTATTTTTCTGGTTAAGTAAACATTATGATTGTAACACATAAATTATTTACAAAAATGATTTCCGTTTGGAACATTATTAAGATATTAAATTGCTAAATACTTTCACTAACAGTCATGCCTACATCGTTGTTGACAGTTTCTTTGTGTTACATGGTAAAAACTGCTAGTCTCACCAGTAATATAGGCTGTATACTCGTTGTCAGAGCGATTCCGGTAGTAGCAGCCAGAGTCCCTAGTAACGAATGCTGATTTTTTTTTCAGTGTATGGTTACACTAGTATTATTACGTTGTAGATATAATAAGGTTTATTTTCGTGCAAAATTTGTCAGAAGTTATTGTTTCTTATCGTATATACTTATTATTTACCATTATCTTATACGATATTCATGTTAACGGCAGGCCGGAGTAGAACCTGATACCGACCGAGTAACAATTGAGTTGTTTGTTATTTACTCAAGCATTAATCGGTGTATGTTCAAAATAAAGGTTGATCGCAATAGATATTATTATTATGAATATCTATGCACAAGAGAAAAAATCTACTGATTTGTTTTTGAGAAAAGTAAGGAACGCCGAAGTAAAAGATTATGTTTATAATATTTTCGCGTTCCTTACTTTTCTCAAAAACAAAACGATAGATTTTTTTTTTCTTGTGCATAAATATTTGTAATAATAATATCTATTGCGCTTAACCTTCAATTTGCAGATACACCGATTAATACTTGAGTAAATAACAAAAATGCCAATTAGATAAGGACAGCGAATCCGGCCTGCTCTTAATATATAAATGATTGTAGACCGACGCATTAGCCGAGTGGTTCGGCGCGCGCCAGGCGATCTACAAAGTTAAGCAGCATTGGCCGTGGTTAGTACTTGGATGGGTGATCGCTCCAAGTAACGCTGCGCATCCAATCTGGACTTGCTTTGTGTGACGGTCGCTTGGGCGTGTTGACCACATGACAATGTGAGCGGGAGGTGTGGCAGATACGGTGTAGGTATTCTGATACAAGGATGCCTATCTTATATACTATAGATAATACCAAATCTGCTATATACACTGACCCATTCCGGAGAGGGTTTTCCCAGGTTTTATCCCACTGGGTTCGCCTATGGGTTTTCCCCTCTCCACGGGCATTACCTCGGGCTAATGCGGAATGGGACGGGGTAAAATAGGACGGGTAAAAACAAAGAATTGGAAGTATAAATAAAGGTGTGGGAAATACGTTAAGATCGTAAAGATAAACGTGGAAGCCACCAAAACTAAAAAAAAATTTTTATAAATGATTGTATATTAAATTGATGTAACTCCGTCGACTTTCATTTTTTTTATTTTTACTTTAATTGGTAGAGAACGGTTAATTAAGCTCATTTATCGGTATTTTTTAGTTCCTGGGGTATCGATTGAGGATTATAAATGATAAAAACATTATTTTAAAATTAAAATAAATTTTTATTTTAATTTTGCCCTCGTTTTAAGAAATAACCATATGAAATCTCATGCCATTTTATTGATTTTATATGATTCTACCAATCCTCAATGTTTTATATTATTTATTGGTAGAATTTTAAATAATATAAAACATCTAAAAATGGTATAATCACTTAAATCTAAAGTAAAATTTTCTCGTGAATATTTGTTTTAAATAGTTCTTATTTTAAATTTAACATTTTTACAGGATGTCTCATTATGCCCCACTAGATACTTTTGTCATAAGATCCATTTAACCTTGCTCTTTGCTGTAGTAATTATATTTTTAAAATATAATTAGTGAATTGACTTTTCTACCTTCTGCTTTGAGTGGGTCAATATCGTCTTCGTCATTACTTCCTGATGTTTCTAATTCATTGTCTATAGTTTTTTTTTAACAAAGAAACTATTAAGTTTTCGTGTTGCAGCAATAAATTTTTCCTCTTTTTCTAACCTCTCTTTTGCAATTTTTGAATACTGATGTTTACTCGATCTTTCTTAATAATAACTCATTGCAATATTCATTAACTTAATTATAATTATCTAGATTATATCTAGTATATATAGATTATGTCTAAAATTATATTTTATAATTTTATATAAAAAAAATCTATTGTAACAATGTATGATTTGCTTGATGGAAATTAAACTCTAGGAAACATACTTAAAATTTTTTCAAATATAGAAGAGTTCAGTGGAGTAGTGGCTAAAGCGCGTGACTCGTATTCCCGTTGGCACGGGATCGATTCTCCGTCTGGTCGCTTTTTCGCTGTCTCTGCCGTGGGTTAACATCACGTCAAATAATACGTCATTAAAGAGTGCGCGGTCTAACACCACAGGAAAAAATGTAAAAAATTTAATGTGTGCTTAGTGGGCCCTACACACCTCTTTAAAAATTTGTACGAAAGCTAATAAATGAAGCTTGCTCCGTAGATAATTAAAAAAAAAAAAAATATATAACAATTCACGCGTAAAAAAATATGTGCGATTTTGAATCAAGAAGACAAGCTAAAATATTTTTTAATTTCGTAAACTTAGAAAGTATGATTATATAAAACCGTGCGTACTAATACCATTGCTGTCATTTGTAAATCTCTAACGTTTGGTAATATTTTCCCGTCAATCTTCCAGGTTTATTATTACTTTAGTTTATAAAATATTATATTTTTTAAGCCAGAAAACCCCAGAGATTTTCAAATCAATATTTTAGTTATGTGATGCAATAATATTAAGTTTAATATAGTTTCAGCAGTATCCTAATCTGTATCATTAAGCAATTTAACTACCTTATTTGGGAGTTTCATTTCAATAGGTGACAATAAAACAATTCAACCGACAATATTACTAAAAAGAATCATAACAATATTTAACATAATAGTAGTATATAATTGTATATAATAGTAAGTAATAGTCAGTAGAAAACTGAAAAAACCCAAGCACGGTTACAACTGGTCGCACATGTGCAAGACATAAAAATAAAATGAAGATATACTTGTATCTTAGTTTTGGTCTTTTTAGCCTTTTTTCAGGCTTAAAAATTTTGTACATGAAAAGGTTGTTAAGAGGAGGCCGTATAGCTCTGTCCTTGTCTAATCTAAATTTTCGTTATTATTAATAAATTAAATATTGTTATGCAAAAGCAAGGGTATAGCCCAATAGATTTCAGGACGAGCAAACGATCCTATTCTATGAAAAAATATGAAATTTTCATTAGTTTCCGAGTGAGGTCTAAAACGGAAAAACAATTGAATTTGATAGCTGTTATTCCGTTTTAGACCTCACTCGGAAACTAATGAAAATTTCATATTTTTTCATAGAATAGGATCGTTTGCTCGTCCTGAAATCTATTGGGCTATGCCCTCACTTTTGTATAACAATATTTAATTTATTAATAATAACGAAAATTTAAATTAGACAAGGATGGAGCTATATGGCCTCCTCTTAAAGTATTTTATTTTGTTTCAATGAAAAATAATAAATTATCATTGAATTTTATTTTTACCACTTAATTTCAATACTAGCAAAAAATTAGCCAATTTTAAAGTCAAAAAAATTGCCTTAATTTATAAGTTTTTATATCGCAGTTCTGTTTAAAATTTAATTTCTATATATTGGAAAAAAAGGATTAATTAAAGTTCCAATATGCACAGAAATTGTTTTAATACAAACCACATAATCATGATAAATTAGAAATTTGTTTTACTTAATTTGATTTAAATAATGAAAAAATATGATAGTAATTCATTCTTTTTAATCACGTGTTTCAGACAGAGGGACAAAGATGAAAAAATGGAGACGTAGTAATGAAGAAGTAGAGATGAAGACACAGAGACGGAGATACAGAGAGAAGGAGACAGAGAGACATGGATGGAAAGACGAAAACGGAGAAACGAAGACAAAGAGACATAGACAGAGGGACGGAGAGACGAAAATAGAGAGACAGAGAAACGAAGACGATAAAAAGAAGTCGTAGGAACGAAGACAGAGAGACATAGACGGAGAGACATAGATGGTTGATTGATTGATACTGAAGATGGAGGAACGGAGGCGGAGAAACAGAGACAGAGAGGCAGAGGCAGAGAAGGAGAGACATAGACATAGGGACAGAGATAGAGAGACGGAGATGGAAAAACAAAGGTAGAGAGACGGAGAGAAAGAAACAGAGACAGAGAGACGGAGTGACGGAGATGGAGAGACGTAGACAAAAAGATGGTGACGGAGAAGCGAATGTTCTGTATGTGTATGCGCATATATGTATATGTATGTGTATGTGTATGCGCATATATGTATGTGTATGTGTATGCGCATATGTGTATATGTGTATGTGTATGTGTGTATATATATGTGTGTTAGTGTATGTGTGTACGTATGCATGTGGATGTGCGTATGTGTGTACGTATGCATGTGGATGTGTGTATGTGTGCATATGTGTAGGTGCAAGTGTGTGCGTGTGTATATATATATATATATATATACTAGGGGAGGTACCCCCCTGCTCGCCCTGCTCGCCAGCCCCCCAATTTGTGATGCACTTATTCTTGTGTATACATACGTGTAAATGCCTCATCTCTGAGGCGTTGTAAGAGGAGGGGATGAGGAAACATTAAGGCGTCTCTAAGGCGATGTATAAGGCGGGACAAGAGGCATACAAAAAAATGCCTCATCTCTGAGGCGTACCCTGAGGCGTTGTAAGAGGAGGGGATGAGGAAGCACTGAGGCGTCGGTAACTATTTTTACGTTATTTTTGAAAATTTTAAAAAATATCACTCTCACAAACTTGAGGCGTTTCGAGGAATTCCCAAGGCTTACCTGAGGCGTCTCTGAGGAGTCCTTGGGAGACCTATGAGGTAATATGAGGCGACAAACGTTGAGGCGATGTTAGATGCGGGTCGAGGAGGGGGAGGAGGGGGGAGGCTGAGGGAGGCTGGGGGAGGAATCTCACAGAGGCTGAAAAAAACCTATATTTACGTTAAAAAATTTTTAAATGTGAGGCTGGGGAGGAGGGGGAGGAAGGGGGAGGACGCAAGAATGCTATTTTTTGAGGCTTACGTCTATATAATATAGAAAGATATATATATATATATATATATATATATATATATATATATATATATATATATATATATATATATATATATATATATGTATATATACATAGGGGAGAGTGGGGCGAATTTCCAGATGGGGTAACTTTAAGAATGCTTAATAATCTCACATATGAAAATTTTTATCCGGGGTCAGTAAGATAGATTAAAAATATATACAAAAACGAACTTTTTTATACAACTCCTAGTAGATTACTTGATCATTTGAATTCGTAACAGCCACTTCTTTTTCTTCGCAGCACCTTCCAAAACTTTTGGGTTGTCTAAAAATACATCTCATAATTCTGTGTGAACAAAACGATTTGTCACGTAATAATAAGTTTATAGTACATTGAAGAACAAAAATTTTGACACCTAGTATGACCCGATACGTTAAGTTTAAGCTTAGTACTGACAGTTCAAAGATTTTTAATCATTTCGGGCAACTTTCCAATACAATGTTAATTAATACGGATTTTTCGGAAAATTGCTTTTTTATTCATTTTATATGAATAATAATTTATTTAATATTCATACAAATATTATTATGTTAATATTATATTTTTGTGATTATTAATGTATTAATGATTAATAAAATAGTCAAAAATTAGAAAAAATTCATTAAATAAAAAATTTAATTGTATTTTTCAAGTTCAATAGTACAATTGGAAAATAGCCCCAACGCAAAATGAAAGTTGCCCCATACATGGGGCAACTTTCCAAAAAACAATTTTTTTTTCGATCCAAACTATTATTATGTTAAATGAATAATAAGGAGTCTAGACCAATTTTTTTTTCAGTTTGAAGTCTAAACTTAGTGTTAATGCTTTGATAGAGTCAATTATTTCACTAACGGAGAAGAAATCTTCTCTTAAAAAAACTCTGGAATTTAGTCCCACTTCCCCCTATGTGTGTTATTGCAATAATCTTCTAAAGTATAAAGGTAAATCAATACACAGATTGAATAAATACTTATTTTATTAAAATAGCTTTATTGTTGATTATTTTAATTTAAACAATAATATACAAGATAGTTTTTTAAATTTGATTATTTAATTAAATAACATGTAAATAAAATCAAAACTAATAAAATGATAATGAAATAATAAAATTCAACAGAAATAAAATTTAAATTAATATACATTGTTAATATTATTTACAAATACAATCAAAATTCATTGTTTCAGCTGAAAAAAATAATTTAAATTTTTAATTTGTAAACTTTATTAATCCAGTTTTTTTTTCTAGCTTATATTATATAAAAAAAAACATTTGTAAATGAGAATTTTTTGTTATTTCTTTAACAAAAATATTTTTTATCCAAACAAAATAAGAACAGTTAAGAATTTTTGAAAAATGGCCAAAACTTCAAAATTAAACTCCTTAAAAAATATTAGAATTTGCTGAAATACATGCGTCATTTTTTTTAACATAAAATATCTGCTACATTAAATTTATTTTTAAACTTTTCAAAATCTGCAAACAAGTCTAATGTATGTGTCAAAATAATAATTTTGCGATGCAATATTAGGCGTTTTTTCATTTAAAATACGTATGAAAAACAAGCAATTTTTCATGAGCATTAATATTTAATATCTAAAAAGCTAAAGTTATGATCACAAACGCTCAATATTTCCCTAGATACAGGCAATTAAAGAAAACCACTAAAAAAGTTACTAGATTTTTAAACACTTATAGCTCGCATCGATAGTTAGAAACTTGAAATTTTTTTTAAATTAAAGCTGAGCTCAAATCCTTTCAAAAAAGTAGTTACAGCATATCAAAATATTATTTTTTCCCAAAGTTATAACATAATAAAGATTGCACTTAATTTCAGCTTTTATTATTAATTAATGTTTCAAAAAGAAAATTTAAGCCCAATCTTTATTACGTTATAATTTTAGGAAAAAATTATACTTTTATATGCCATAACTACTTTTTTGAAAGGATATGAACTCAGCTTTAATTTAAAAAGAGTTTCAAGCTTATAGCTATCAATGCTTAAGAGATATACGTGTTTGAAATTCTAGTAACTTTTTCAGTGATTTTCTTTAATTGCCTGTATCTAGGGAAATATTAAGCGTTTATGACTATAACTTTAGCTTTTTCCATATTTTGTCATCTGAAACTTATCCCGATGTTTGATCTGGAGGTGTAACACTCTCCTAGTTAGTCAACGTACATACTTGAGAGTGTATCGAGCGCATATAAGACTGGTTCCAAATTTTATTTTTGCTGAGGAAAATATCATCTCAATTTAAGTCTAATCTTTTTTCAAGAAGAATATCAAAATTATTTTAGTAGTAATAAAATTTAATGCACATATAACATTTGAGCTAATTTTATATGCAAAAGTTTTTCCGTGTACCATAAATTCTTTATAGTCTAGGGGCCCACAACAAATCTCGTGGCCATTTTCATGTCCCCTCAAACACCAAAGCTTTTCTTATGTATTTTGACCCCTTGAATTCGAATCTCGAGGGTGTTTTGCTTAAAAATGGGGAAAAAATAATTATAAACAATTTATTGACAAATTTTTGAAAATAAGTAGTGGAAGAGGTTCGGTTGTGGGCTTAGTTTGGTTGTGGACACCCCTGCGTTTCTATTGACAGAAAGCAGATGAGATTTTTCTGACAAATGTCATTTATGTATTGTGGCAGCACGTTTTCTTATGCCAAATATCAAAACGAACAAACGCGTCTGTTTCGTGCTGTAAGCAAATTAATTTTTCTGTGATAGAAAAAAAATCACAAAAATTTATTTACACTTATGTATACTTTTTCAAAAGAATTAGAAATCGAAGTGAATAAATGAAGCTGAGTGTAATGCATATTTATTCAGTAAGAATTTATTCCTACTTTGTGATGCATTATGGATTGCAGCCAATATCTTAACACCAACAATTTTGCATGATTGTCCATAACCGAACTAAAATCTTTTTTGATTCGGTTGTGGGCATTTCACAAAATTAATAAGAAAAAATTATTTTATTTGATGGAATCGATTTTCGTTGGTAGTTAGCTAAGGTCTTCATCTTTCCATAGACACCTATAAGTCTAAAAAATATACAATTGGTGAAAAGTTATGAACCAAAAACAAAAGGGTGCCCACGACCGAATCCTTTCCCATACTTTAAACCTAATAAAAATTATTCCTGATATTTTTAATGCATATTTTACGTTTAAATAACTTAATTCTATTAAAATGAAATAATGAATTCAATAATAATCAAAATTTTGTTATTTTTTTGTGCAACCGAGAGCGACCTGTTTTATGGACCGCGCATCTGTCGCGCGTGATGTAGCTACATAAATAGATCGCTATAGGTTGCACAAAAAAATAACAAAATTTTGATTATTATCAAATTTATTACTTTATGTTAATAGAATTAAGGGGGTATATACATATTGGACACTAAGAAATAAAATATAATTTTCTTACTAATGTTTAAATTTATTTTAAAGTATTTAAAATACTACCTTAAAGAAGACATGAATACCTTTATTTTAAGCCCTATTAGGCTTATTTTACTCCAGCCATACTTCCATGATCATTCGATGAACCTTCGAACCCATAATTCCTGCACCGTAAGGTTTCTGATGACTCAATGAACTAATTTGACTTTGCCAAACAGATTTGGCTTCAGTATTAATGTCATTTTTGTTTGAATGTAAGAATTTTTAAAAAACCAAAAATTTTATACTTTTCAACAAAAATTTCTAATTTTTTAACAAAAAATTTCAAATATTTTTTAACCATTTCTAGTCATTTAATTTCAAAACCCTACATTCATGCAAGAATGACATCAATACTGAAGCCAAATCTATTTGGTAAAGTTAAATTAGTTCATTAGGTCATCAGAAACCTTACGGTGCAGGGATTATGGATTCGAAGATTCATCGAGTGATCATGAGTGTATGGCTGGAATAAAATAAGCCCAACAGCGCTTAAAATAAAGGTATTTATGTCTACTTTAAGGTAGTATTTTAAATATTTTAAAATAAATTTAAACATTAATAAGAAAATTATATTTTATTTCTTAATGTCCAATATGGATATACCCCCTTAAGTTATTTAAACGTAAAAGATGCATTAAAAATATCAGGAATAGTTTTTATTAGGTTTAAAGTACTTATTTTCAAAAATTTAACTATAAATTGTTTATAATTATTTTTCTCCCTATTTTTAAACAAAACACCCTCGAAATTCGGATTTAGGGGGTCAAAATACATAAGAAAAGCTTTGGTGTTTGAGGGGACGTGAAAATGGCCACGGGAATTGTAGTGGGCCCTAGACTAATAGTACTAGGAACTTATTGATGTTGATTCGAATTTATGATAAAAAATTTATATACAACAAATATTTAAATAGAAATGTACGGTTATTTAATAAAATTTTGTTAAACAAACATGATTTATTTACGATAAATCATAAATGTTACTTCTAATAAAAACGACTTGGTTAGCGCACCATCCTGTTTTAGCATGGTTGCTAAGATAACATTGCATGGTTCCTATGATGATATTCCTGAAATCTGCTTGCATATAGAGCCATGTTGTTTTAGCATGGGAACCGAGTTGAATTTGCTTATTTTTTTTCAGTGAAGAGGAGTAATTCTGAAAACAACGTGCCGCAGGTGTCTCTGTCTACAGAGATAGCCTGCGGTCTTCAAAAGTAAAACAAAAAAAAAGAAATGTCAACAATGACGCAAAATTCACAGTTGCAGTCTACTGCAACTTATGCAAATGCTGTAGAACAAGGAAAGTATCCTACCAAAGAACAATCTGTTATTCTGGATTCAATTGAAGGATTTAAAATTGAAGAATATTGTATTGAAATTAGAAAGATTGTTGGACATATTAAAGTTACTCATGTGTCGAGAATATCACAAAAACGGATCTGTTCATACCTAAGCACTTTAAAACTAGCCGAGAAACTAGTACACGACATTAAGTAAATAAATATTAAAGATCAACTACTAACGATCCGATTCTACTGCACAAATGCTGAACGCATTTTAATCTCGAATGTACAACTGTTTATCCCATCCTCTATCATTGAAAAAGAATTGGCGAAATACAACATCAAACCAACGTCTAAAATAACACACGTAAAGGCAACGTCTATTTCTGCAACGGGCTTCTCTCATCTTATGAGCTTTCGCCGACAAATGTACACTGAACCAGAGGACTTTTCAAAACTGCCTAATGCTCTGAAAATAAACTACGATGACATGGCATGTTTGATTTACTTTTCCACTGATAAACTCACATGTTTTATCTGCAAAGAAAAAGGGCATATACAGAAATATTGTCAAAATCATACTTACTTCTCATATGACCCAACAATGACCTCAGTGGAAAATAATGCCGCACTTACTACACAGTCTATAAGTGTAAATTCAGAAGAAACCGTATCGGAAAATAATTCCGCACCTACTGTACAGTCAGCAAGTGCAAACTCAGAAGAAACTGAAAATCAAAAAGACTCCAACGAAAACACCAATGAAAAACGCATGCTGCCACTGAACAAAAGACTTCGCTCTAGTACTACTTCTGCATCCAGTGAAAAAGACAACAATACAGAGTCAAATATAGAACAGAAAATAAAAGCAGTTTAAAAAAAAGCAAGACATCAAACATCACAACTACGTTAAAAGATATAGTCGAAAGATTAGAACCAGCATTTGAATATATGAATTCAAATAAGGAAACACTAAAAATAGATGGAAACATGATGGCGAAATTCATCATGGAAACCTATGGAACATCAGGTATTCGAAACATTGCCAGTAAATATACAAGCGACTACTCATGCTTGGACGAATGTTTAACGCAAGTATACAGCAAAATAAATAATAGACATATGAAATCACGTATAACCAAAATAAAGAAACATTTAAAAGATAATGGAGCGCATATGTCCATCAGTGATTCTGGCAGCAAACTCGAGGACCCTAAATAATCTAAAAATGGATAAGGAAAATTTATCACTAAAAATTTTATTTTGGAATATACGAAGTGCTAAATCGCGTAAAAACGAACTACTGGTAACACTAAAAAAAATTGATGTGTCGATTTGTGTGGAATCGTGGCTTACTTCCCAAGATCGCTTTGAGTTGTCAGGGTTCAACACGTACAGAAAAGACAGAAAGGTTCCCGAGGAGGAGGACTCCTCTTCTTGGATAGAAAAAATTTAAATTATTCTGCTATATCCCAAACATCGACACAAACACCAGACGTAGAGATAGCAGGAATACGCATTACAAATACTACACCAACCTTGAATTTAATCGTATGCTATAGAATTCCAGGAAATATTTTGTCACAAGTAGAATGGGATTCAGTTATAAATAATGTCAACAGTAATATTAAGACCAGGTCGTATATCTCTATCCTTTTTTAACCAAAAAATACATTTTTCTGCAAAATCTAATAATTGTAGCAAAAAATAAGAAGAAAGCCCCATCTCGTATAATAAAAAACAATATTTTCTTTTATGAGAAAAAATAATTTTTATCGCTTCGTTTTTAAGAAAACTTTGAAAAACTAAATTGTCCATCCTAACCTCTATTTATTAAGTTTTTCAAGGTTTTCTTTAAAACTAATCGATAAAAATAATTTTTCCTCATCAAAGAAAATATTGCTTTTTATGATACAAGATGGGGCTATCTTCTTATTTTTTGCTACACATTCATTTTTGTAATAAAATCAATTCTTTGATTAGAAAAGGACAGATATACTTGACCTCCTCTTAATATGATACTCGTCGGGGACTTCATCTCGCACAATAGCAAGTGGAACTGTAAGAAGACAGACACCAATGGTGATAGATTATACAATAGTGCTTTTTAAAATAACTTATTCTTACATAACTGTAATGCCGTGACACATGTAGACGTCCGAAATAATAACAACTCTAATATTGATTTAGTATATTCTACAATGAATCTTGCAGATAGAGTAAACGTAAACATATACGACGAAACTTATGGCTCAGATCACTTTCCTATTCTGCTAGACGTCGAAACACAAAAACAATTATATTCTAAGAAATCGTATAAACTTTAATCCATCAAAACTAATTGGGAAGAGATTAAATCTAATTTAAATAGCAAATTTTTTTCCTTTCTTTCTAATGAGTACAACAATATGTTGTCATAAAAAAAATATAAGCATTTTGTTGAAATTATTTCGGACGCTATTACTGCCGCTACGCCTTGCAAAAAATATAATAAAAATAATCGAACTAAAAACCCTGTACCCTGGTGGGATTCTGATTGCAATAAAATTAAAAGATTGCGCCGGGCATCATTTAAAAAATGAGAACATACAAAAATCTTTCGGATCTTATAGAATATAAAAAAAACTGTGCTCTTGCTACTCAATCATTCAAGAAGAAAAAGAACATTTTATAAAATTCACAGAGTCTATTAATTATAGAACAAATCCAATATATGTATGGAACATTTGTAGGGTACTAAAAAATAGCGGGGCTAAAATATCACCAGAACTACTTACCGGTTTGTGAAAAAAATGAATTCCTAGATAACTATTTTTCTTTTGTTAAGCTTAACTTAAGCTTAAATTCATGTAGAAAGAATGCTTCACCGAGTTTAGATGGAATTGATTATGAGTGTCTGCAAAATCTGACAAACACGTATAAATTACTGCTCCTTGACATTTTTAATGAAATGTACAAAAAGAGCGATTTTCCAGATGTGTGGAAAGACTCTGTTATTCATTTTATTAACAAATCGTGTGAGACCAATTTCATTAACATCATGTCTATGTAAAACTTTTGAAAGAATGCTCAAAGCTAGACTTGAATGTTGGCTAGAAACAAACAATATTATTCCAAAACACCAGTCTGGTTTTCGTAAAGGGAGGTTGTGCATTGACAATCTAGCCAATTTAACTTACTATGTCGACGAAGCCTTTAAGAAAAAAATCGATGTGATTGCTGCCTTTCTCGATGTTTCTGGTGCCTTCAATAACGCTAATACATCAATATCTTTTGTTTTTTATTAGGGAAATTGATAAATAGTAAATGTCCTATTTGGTAACAATTAAAATACTTAACTGTACGGAAATGGAAATTTGCATTAGCTTTTTACTATTTAATACTTTTAAAATGCATATAGTATTTAGAACATGTTTAAATTGGATTGAATTTGCAATATGTTATTAAGAATTGCTTTGGTGGTGAATCAGTTTTAATATAATATTTCCCAAATTAATTTAATAGAAATTAGTGGTTTAAAAGCCAAAAGTTAATACAAATGTTGAACGGAAATGTATAGTTCATTATTCTAGTTGAGTAGGACATGTTTAAATTGGATTGAATATACAATACATTATTAAGAATTGCTTTGGTCGTGAATCGGTTTTAGCTTACTATTTTCCAAATTGATTCAATAGAAATTAATGGTCTAAAAGCCAAAAGCTCATAACATTGTTAAATGGGAATTTATAGTCGTTTTCTTTAAGTAATGTATTTAATTGTTACTATAATAATTATTTTTATTACGCTCAGAGCGTAGAATTCAATTTTTTATGTCTGTTCTTAGCAACTAAAATAGCTCTTATTTACTTTACGGCAATAAGGTATTTTTTTCGCGAGCGTGTTTTTAATTTTTTTCCCATACCCAATTAAAAATTTACTTTTCGTGTCTTAAAGCTACTGAGTGGATACGTCGATGTATAAATAGAATAATGGGTGCATAAGTCAATGAAATGACGGCTTAATGGTTCGATGAGTAAATCAATGATATGACGATAGGTCGATGGGTTGATAAATCAATGGGTTGATGGGCCGACTTTCGGATAGATGAATTTGTCAATGGGTTGATGAATGTATAGACGAATACGTACATAGGTTGATGGATGTATTTGTCGATAAGTTGATGGACCGATGGGCGGATAGTTATTTCAAATTATTTATCTTAAGTGCGGAATAAATGCTTGTATATAGTTCGAAACTACTTGTACTGTTTTTTTTTACACTCACGTACGTTTCCTGCTATTATTACAGCCGTTTTCTGCAGTTCCCAATTACTTACAGTTATTTTTGTTATTTATAGTTATTTATAATTTTTGTTACTAATTTTCTTTTACGGTATATTATTTTTTTAAACCATTAGAACATTTATTAATTTACATTTGCTTAAATTATTTAAATAATTCTGTTACTAGAAAATAATTCATTTAATGATCAACCAAAATAATCTTTATAAACTTTTATTCATGTTTAAATTTCATTTTCATTCTTTTTTTCAAATAATCATGGAAGGCAATTTTGATAAAATGCAATATTGTCTAATGCATTTTTTTTCAAAAATTATTAAGAGTGACAATAAATCCAATATTTATCCAGATAATTGCGAATATGTTGAAGGACGAGCGAATCTTGCAAATATATTCCATCCAAGAGTTGATGTTAACACCTAAGTGTTATCTAGAATATTACAAAGATTGTTTAAAAATAATCATCATAGTAACAATTATAATACATTACTCAATTAGAAACATTGGCTATAAATTCTCATTCAATAATTTTATTAATTTTTTACTTTTAGACCATAAATTTCGATTAAATTAATTTGAAAAATAATATATTAAAATTCAATTCAAGCATGTGTTAAAATAGTAAGAAATTTACAAACATTAAATGATGAAAAGTTAATTCGGAATACTATTTCCATACAATGGAGTCTTTAAATTGTTATTAAATATTATATTTACTATTTATCAACTTTAGTTAAAACCAATATATATGTACATATCTGTTTGAGTTTTTATTTTCATGATAAAAGAAAAAATACGTGTCCTTTATTCTTTCTTTTTCTAAATGACGAATATAATGGATTTAAAAAAAATTTTTCATGTATCATCCCAATTGACCATGTGACAATAGAAATCTATTTAGAAATATAATATTTCCGTATTCATTAATTAATTTTCATTTCTTATATTGATTTTTAAAAAATGTATCAGATTTTATAGATTCTTTTGAAACTTACAGAAAGTATTCCAATTAAAACCAATTAAAAATCAATAAATCATCAAATATGCATAAAATTAAAAAGGTGATTTGACGATAAAATACTATTGTCGTGTTCGATGCCTATTTAATCATGTACGTTAAGAGGCGGTCGGGACTATTTATCGCATGGGGGCGCTGCGGTCAGGTGAGAGAAAAATGTAAAATAATTTTTACTCAGCGATTTACAATTTACCGAAACAATAATATACCTCTAATGTTGTCAATAACTCTAGCCATATATATGTGGAATAATTATTAATGCTAATCTTGTTTGAAAAGTCTAAAATATTGTTGTAAAGCGAAAAATGCAGCGCGGGATTGAGCCGGCGTGAGCATATGTATTCATCATTCTTTAGTATTACTTTCTCTGTCGCATTAAAGAAAAATACACATGTTTACATCGGCTCTATTACGCGCAGCATTTTTCGCTTTACAAAAATATTTTAGACTTTTCAAACAAGATTAGCATTGATAATTATTCTACATATATATGGCAAGAGTTATTGACAACATTAGAGGTATATTATTGTCTTAATAAATTGTAAACACGTGTATAAAAAATATTTTATTTTCTTCTCTCACCTGCAGCGCCACCAAGCGGCAAATGGTTCCGACCGCCTCTTAAAAGTTAAATGTCTAATTAAATCCTATTAATGAAAATATTTCAATGTTTAGTAGATTTAAATTGCGAATTCACTGAATAAGAAATCTTCATACTCCATTAGATTTAATTTTATGTTTGCATTTAATAGATATTATTAAAAAGGAGTTATTGAAATTTAATATATTTGGATTAAAATGACATTTTGAAAACCTTTAAAATCTGACAATATTGAAAAGTGGTTTGACAGTAAAATACTATTGTCGAATTGAAAATCTATTCGATTCTACAAGTTAAAAACTAAATTTGATTCTACGTTGAATTCCATTAACAGAAACATATCTATAAAATCAAGTAAAAAAATGTATCTTATAGTATGTTCGACGATTGCATCTTATTTAAAATTTACGTTTATAAATTACGGTGGAGGTGTGTATGTGTGAAGTAGTATAAGTGACCAATCATGTGTTATACAGACGACCCTACCCTCTAGAGACGAGTTAACGTATTAGCATGCGAGCATTCACTCTTACACTCGATTGCCGACCGTCCTGGTCTAATACAACGCTTAAACCATATATTTCCTGTACTCATTTATAACCTCAACACCTTAGACTTCCATCTCATCTTATACTGTGCTGGGTTCTGATTGGAGTCTCCGAATCCTACAATACCATTAAATCATATTACTTTTAGCGTATAAAAAGGTTTTAATTTGAGAATGCCCTGGGTAAAATCCCATTTCATATCGGTTTATATTTTTAAATTGGATTTAATTGATTTTTTTAAGAAGGGTGATGCTGTTTCGAAATAATAAGATCAATATTATTGTATAATGATTAAATCCAATTCATGACAATTCATCCTTTAATGTTCAATCAATTCATTTGAACTGATAATCAACTTATCAATAGAAATCTATTAATATTATTCTAAATCTATTGCCAATAATTTTATTAAATCTAATGTAGATATTTTTACAATTAAAGTTCATAGAATTCGATCACGGAGAAAAGAAAGTACTGTTAAAATAGGTACTAAACCTAGTATATCTAATTTATATACTAAGGTATTTAAAAAAACGTGAGGATATAATTTCAATTAGTACTATAGCTTGAATTTCAGGGACTAATATTAGTACTATTATATTATGAACCGAGAGCGTGAATTTTCGATGCTTAGTACTATTTTTTCGGTACTAAGACTGACATTGCACCTACTCGATTCAAGGGCAATATTTCACAAAAAATGTGATTCTTTATCTCTTTTGGTGCTACTTTTTCTGTTACTAAAATTAAAAGCTGATAAATATAGAATTATTTATATAATATATAACACTTTTAAATTACTAATAATTAATTTCCTAATTTGTGATATTTAAGAAATAAAACGATACATTTTTATTTGCCATTCTCTGTTTTAAAATATCTTTTAAGAGGATATTCTAGTTATCCTCTCCAAATAATATTGTTATTCAAAGTTCATGAGTAAACGGTGCGTCAAATCATATTCTTTCACTACAAAAAGAAAATTTATAAGATTAACCCTGAGTGCGGACAACTCAAGAAATTTATTAAAATACTACACATAAAAATTTATAAACAAACTTTGAATGGATAGTATTTTAAGGTTAGGTTTATCGAGCTTGATATCTAATTTTCATTCGAAGTTCATGAAAAAATAACAAGTTTAAGTGATTTTTTTTTAACAAAAATGATTGAATTAATGTAGCATTAGCGGACAAGTCATTATATTTGTCTAAATAGTCAATTTAAAAAGATATCAATCACATAAAAAAAGCAAAAATCGATTCTGATAACTCCGACATCCCGTTAAGTTTAAAATTAATTATTAGTAATTTAAAATTGTTATATATTATACAATTCATATTATATTTATCAACTGTTAAAAATTGTTATACAATTTAATGGTTATTACGTTATTAGGTATTAGTTTTATTGAAGTTTCATACTTGACAGCGTCACAGTGCGCAATATATATAAGTAATATGTTGGTATAAGATAATTTACTTCCGTAGTACGGAAAGTTTGGTACTATACCAAAAAATTTTTGGGACAAGTCGCTTTAAAAGATGTACTAATATAGGTCGTCAAACGACCGGTAATGTTCTTTCGACTACTTACTCAAGTTAGTACATTTTTTTAGGTATTTTTCTTTTTCCGTGATTACAGTTTAATGAAAAAATTGTATATCAATTCCGATTCTTTTTGACCTCACTTAAATATAATATAAAGAAAAGAAAGAGAATTTGAGAGAAAATAGGAAAGAAAAAAGAATAAAATAAAAGATAATAGCAATAAACTTATTCTCCCTTGAATTCAAATCATTGTAAAAGGACAGACCATTGAATTAAAATAATGTCTATCTCTATCTTGTGCGTTGGCTCGGCGTAGCAATTAGAAGTTATACCGACGTGCAAGATGGAAATTAATAAGAGTATATGTACGCGTTTGGATGTGCGCCGATACACGCCTTTAGAGTGACGTACGCTAGCACACATCCAAGCGTACCTGTAATAGTATCATGTAGAATATATAAATGTATCCCTTCTACTTAGCAGTAGGAGAGAACTGCGGCCGCGGTGGCTTGATCGACGCTTAAGCTGATCGAAACCGAATCATTGTACGGCATTCTTTGGCCAGCTCTCTTCAAATAAAGTTTAACTTAAAATTAATAAATCATAATGTAGAGTTTCTTATTTTTGTTTGTTCTGCAGGTCCGCGAGGAGTTGGATAACCACCAACTCTGTACCGGTAGCAGTAACAACGAAGAAAATTCGTTTAATTGTGATTAAATTATTTTAATTAAAGAAATAACTAATTTTAATTCAACATTACCTAATTTATTTAATGCATGTTTTGGTGAAATTTCTTATGATTAAATAGTTTCATTTACTTTTATTAAAGTGTATATGTGAAATAGTGTAAAAATTAATGCTCTGCTTCTAAGATTCAAAATAATTGAAATCTGATTAGTATGCTCTTAATAAGACTGTGAGTCTTTGGAGCTTTATGGCTTATAAGAGGCATTGAATACTTACTAACAATTAACATACAAAAAGATAAAGACCCCAGACTAGTTACAGCATGATGTCTGTGCTAAAAACAGGTCTAATTTAAAATACCTTTTTATCCTTTCCTTATCCCTTTGTATGAGCACTTTGTACAGTCCTTTTCAGGGATAGGAAGCGGAAGTAGAGGTTACATCCTATTAATTTCGATTAAAATTCACTCAGATTTAATTGACAAATTTTGGACAGTCGATTAAACCGATTCACATCTATTTAAGTCGATTTAAGCTTAATCTATTTCTATGGTCTTTAATAAGCCTTTTTCAGCAGGGTTTTCCTTGTAATGTTTGACATAGGTGTTTGAAATTGTTTAAGGCACGATTATTTTATTAACAATATGTTAAATATTTTATTTTCTTTTCATAATTAAAAATTTCTTTAAAACATTAAAGTTTAGCGACATATCAAATTGTTTGTTTTAAAGAAAATTTATTATGAATTTGAAGATTCAAGAGCAATTTGGTCCAAACGATTTTTTAATATTGTAAAAATTAATTTGACAATTTATTGATTACTTAAACAACTTAGTATAACTATTTCTATAAACTTATGAAGTTTATGAAATATTCTAAAATGTTGTTGGAGTTTCTTAAGAAAAATTTATACATATTTAAACAATAAATTAAGTCTTTTCTAGTATGCAAACTATTTATTTATAACTTCGCTAGCTCATATACGTAAAACATACAGAAAAAGTTACAATAATTGAATATTTAAAGTGCGATGCTTAATATAAAAAATTTTTTAATCTGAAAATTATTAAGCACGATTCCTAAAAAAACACAAGTAATAACAATTACAAAGGAAAATTAAAAACTCGGCTTACGTGCCTTTTTAAAAATTTCCTGCAGTTTCGTTTTTAGTAAATTTAATGTGAATATGACATTTTTAATGTGGAATGCCTTAAATAGAACCTCAAAAAATTTTCAGCAAATTTGTTATCATTCAAAATTTAATGCAGATACAGATTTTTAATATAATGTACATTATAATACGGGCGCAATTGCAATTAATTTCCAATTTTTTTTGTTTTTAGTAAATTTAATGTGAATATGACATTTTTAATACGAAATACATTAAATTTCAAGCAGAACGTCAAGAGATTTCTTGCAATTTTTTTATCATCCAAAATTTAATGCAGATCTAGATTTTCAATACAAAGAGCAATAAACTTTAATTTCAATTGCAAAAAATTTCTAACAGTTTCGTTTTTAATACAGTAAATGCAAACACAACATTTCAATGCGAAGTACATTAAATTTAAGCAAATTATGAAATTTTCAGCAAATTTGTTCTTAGTGAAAATTTAATGCAAATCAAGATTTTTAATATAGAATGCATTATATTTGAAACTGAAGTGTAAAAAATTTCATTCAGTTTCGTTTTTAATAAATTTAATGCAAATTGAAATTTTTCAATGTAAATGCATGAAATTTAAAGTTAGATTGCAAAAAATTGCTTGAGCTTCTTGATTATGCCGATAGAAGGACGCGCATTGATGCGCGTTTTGTCCCTAAGAGGTGGGAAGAGACCTAACTTACTATATAAGCCGGGATTAGTATATGGGGGAATATAGGTAAAAATGGCGGCCATGAAATTCAGGGGGATTATAGGGAAAAGATTGTTGGCGCCTAAGCTCGAGCATGTACGGAAAAAAGCGAGATAGCCCGAAGTGGAGGGGGACGCCGTAAGAAAAATTTTGAAGATGCAAGGTGTCGGTCAGGTGAGCGTTGAAAAGGTATAGGGGAAAAATAACTGACGCCTGATTTTATGAGTATATAGAATGGAATTCAAAGAAAATTCTTGAACAAACAAAAGCGTCTGATAGATGGTTTATAAGGGTACTAGATATTTGAATGTTGTTTTTAAAATACTTGTTTGGTAATAAAAATTTCGAATTGTCAGGTTGAACGCATTTATACTAATATAGAAGGAATTTGTATACAGCAAATTTTATTTTTATGACTGATTATAACAGATACTAAATATGATTTTATGAGAATTAAATATAAAATATTTTTACATACAAAAAATATAAATAATGAAATAAGTTTAAGGTTATTAATTTAAAATAAGTCATTCAAGTAGAAATTTAAATATATATAATCTTTATACTGAATAGAGAAATATGTTTTAAAATGCTTAAATAAATATGATTTATTGAGGAATGGATTTGGTTATTAAAGAAATGGTTGAATAAATTAAGTGAAACAATATCTTTATTTAAATGTGATATATGTTGTATTATGTCTTTAAAATTTTACATATTTTTATAACTGTATAATATATATAACAAATTAAGTTTCGATATAACAGATATCGATATGAAGTTTAAATGTAACGCAGTTAACTCGTTATAAATATTATAATAATGTTTGATAGTCATTTTCCAGACCACCAGATGTTTTATTTTTTATTTTATCAGATTGTGAATTTATATAATGTTTGACGAAAACCTCTGTTTTTGGTAAAATAGTACTTTCTGAGAAAATTTCGCATATTTGGTCAATAATAGTTTTATTACACGCCGAAACTGTTGTTACAATATTATTATTAATATTTATACATTCTTCAATACACGCCAACAATTATAAAATACCTTCAAAGCTTGTTTTTTGTAGAACAATAGCGGGTGTATAGAGTTTCTTCTTTTTTGGTAATACAACTTGACTTTCTTGATTATCAGAAAATGTTGATATGTTTTCTATATCTTCTTTATCCAAAATTATTGCCTTGGAATTATATGCTGTGGTATATAAGAGAGTTATTCCATTGAAAGTAATTTTCTCATTTTCGACCATAGATTCCTCGTTGTTGAAATAAAAACTTATACTCGATGTGTTTAACCGGTAAACACTTAAATGTAATAGATAATTTCCCACTTCTTCTCTTGAGTTATGCAATGCCATTTTAATATATTTTGTTATTTGAAAATTTGCAACTTCAATAGTCATTTTAGAAAAATAAATTTTGTTTTGAACAGGAAATGTATTAAAGAATAATTACAAAGGCCGACTGAATGAAATACTATATGATGTTTTAGGTGCATAAGCTTTTAACTATATGATGTCAGTATACGAATTTCATGCTCTTAAATACTTAGCTTTGTTATATTTTGTATGTAGAAGTAAGATAAGAAAATGAGAAAATAAGAGTGAAAGTGAATGAGTAATAAGCGAGAATCAAAGAAAAAATATGTAAAATCTATTGATTTCTATAAGAAAAAAATCATATGCTATTTTGTATGGAAACATTAATGATCTTATGAGTCATTCTTGAAACCATACACAAATTCATAAGGTGTTTTTAATTTTGAGTAAACACATTAGGCTTTCTATACACTAACAAAAGAGAGTAATAAAAAGTCATTAGAACTACCTTAATGGGTGAAAAGGTATTAATGGTTATTAAGGTAGCATGCGTAGGTAAGTAAAACTGTAAATTTCGAAAAACTAAATACAATAGAAATTTCTTTTATTTTTAATAATGAAAATTTTAAAGCAGAGTATTGTATATGAAAATTATGATATAATAGATACAGTAGTAGTAGTAGGAAAAAGAAAATTTGAAAATGAAAAAGTAGGTATAATAACAAATAGTTTAAAGAAATGCGATCATTTTTAGTTTAGCCATCAACTCAGTGAAATATTTTTCTGTGTTATTTCTAATACACTGATTCTTTATAGTTTAACTCCAAAAGTTGAATATTTCAGTTATTAATAATCTTATAAAAATATTTACAATCATTTCAACGAAGTAGTAAATACGTGTAATTTGTAGATTTAAAAAAAAAACATTTTTAACTCTAATATTATTACGGTGTACTCAGTTTTTGATAATTATAAAAACTGAAAAAATGGATTTAAGAGGTTCTATAATTTTTAAAATTTACAGTGCTGTATTAAAGTGTTTATTGGAAGACAATCCAGGAATCGAGAGAGTCAAAATTTTGGTTAATCGTGAAAGTTGCCTATTAAGAAATTTAAATGGAAAGTTTAAAACTTTTTGTAGAATTTATGTTGACCGCGCAAAAATTGCGAATGATCGTAGAAAATTAATGATTAGTGCAACAGTTGAATTTACTAAGTTTATAAAATCTCAAAGTTTATCGTTTTTATGTAAATCATTCCGCCGAGGAGATTTTCATGATGACTTAAGAGCGATAACTATTTTAGTGGACGAAATAAAAAGAAGACAAGCCCAAGAGGACCCTGATGTGCAAGTTATACTATTGACATACAACGAAATGATAGAAGATAAGATATTTAAGTTATCAGATTTATTTATTTGTATGGATATACATATACAGGTTTCATTCAGCATTATATTTAAATTTTTCATTACTTATTTTCGTTTTTACTTTAAAAAGTTACAAATCATTAAAAATAAGAATTGGAATCTTTGATTATTTAGTAAGAGATTGATTGATTGATTGATCCATATTTATTAAAGATCGTGGGGTTCAACCCCGTATGACCCAAAAGTAATACATAATGTTGTTTACAAAATAAAATATAGTGCAAATATAACAAGCAAGAACAATAGTAAAAGTTTGAATATATTCATATGATATTTCTCTCTCTGTGATAAAAATAAAAAATTATGATTATAAAAAGTATAAGGTTGTTACACTTTATTAAAGCTGTACTTATCTGATCAACATGTTACACAATGAATATACAATTGGGGGCCTGCAGAACTAAATGTGTAGTAAAGTGTACCATAATATGAAAATACACTTAATGACTCTCTGTTTCGCTCATCCACTCAGTGCGTTCGTCAAGCAAGAATTTGTTGTACAACTTAGCCTTAATAGACTGTGATTGTCCCAATTCAAAACTAGCGAATATGGAGGTATTAACATTAATAAAGCTAGATGCCGTGTATACGAAAGAATGTAGCATAACTGCAGTACGAACAACGGGGCAGATGAGAAGTCTAGCTGGTAGTCTAGTCGAAGTTCGAACAACTGTATCAGTGTTAACCCGAACGAATTTAGCGGCCAGATAGCTTGACTTTTGATACGAAACTATAGAATGAGCAAGAGCTGACTTGAAATATAAACGCCTGTGGCTCACCGACATCCAGCCCAACTGCAGGCGAAAGGGCGTAACCCTTTCTTGTCTTCCTATATTTCCACAGACAAATCTAACGCAGGCATTCAGTGCACGATGGAGTTTAATGTTTAACGTCTGCGGTAAGTCATCATAGACTACACAACAGTAGTCTATTATAGGAAAGATAAGAGCTTCAACAAGGTTTTTCCTGACCTGCCTAGACAGTGCATGTCTATGGAACTTTAATGATTAAAGAGTACCAAAGATACGTCCAACCACGGAACCCACCTGCTTATTCCAGTTTAAAGTACTAGTTATCCAGATACCCAAATTTTTGACTGAACTAGTATATGGCACCACCTTATCATTTACGAAAATTTTAGGGCAAGAAAAGAGATCAATTCTTGAGGTAAATTGCTCACTACCAATGAACATTGCTTGCATTTTAGATGGGTTTAAGGCAAGACCATTGTCAACAGCCCACTCAACAACAGCAGCAACCTCGTGATTCAGGAAGTCAATCTCGTCATTCAGATTTGAGGACAGAAATAAGTGGTATACCTGCAAGTCATCAGCGAACAGAATATGAGACGATCTGTTTAAGACAGAAGATAAATCATTGATGAAAACAGAAAAAAGCAGCGGACCCAAAATGCTGCCCTGAGGAACACCTGCCGTGCAGGTGACCCATTCACCGACATGACCCTCCAAATCTGTAATAGCATAGGTTCTCTTGCTGAGATACGACGCAAACCATCGTATAACAGTATCTGAGCGATTGAATCGACGAAGTTTGAACAGCAGGCGAATATGTGATACTGTGTCGAAAGCCTTGGAAAAATCAAAGAGCAATAGAGTAGTGATCATTCTTTTATCAATAGCCAGGCGTGCATCTTCAAAAAGCTTCAAGAGCGCAGTCTGGGTACTATTAGATTTACGAAAACCTGTCTGTAGACTATCGAACAGAGAATTTGATTCAATAAAGGAGCTAAACTGAGAATGCACTACTCTCTCCAGAATTTTGGAAACTTCGGAAAGTTTGGCAATGGGCCGGGTTTGTGAAGGTAAATCCATCTTATTCGTCTTTGCCAATGGAAGCAAAAAGGCCCTCTTCCAATCAGTTGGAAAAATAGCAGATGTGAGCGAGTAATTTATGATTGAAGTAATGAGATCAACAGAGGATTGACTTGTCATTTTAAGCATCTGAGCCATAATACCATCAGGACCAAAAGTCTTAGAAGTACCGAGGCGTACTAAAGACTCGACAAGAGAACAATTAACTGGGGCAAAATTAAAGACAGGCAAGTCATTACGTAGTGGTACAGTAAGCACCTCTCTCAACTCACCCTCGGACAAAGCTGGAGTGGCAGAAGAAATTGTTGTGTAGTGAGAGAGAAGAACACTTGAGGAGAAATACTGAAGCGGTGAAGGCAATATCCTTGAAGCCAGACCAATCTTGTGAAGAATGTTCCATCGATTAGAAGAGTTACCCACAGAATTAAGACGATCAGCTATATAATTGTTTTTAGCAGAATCAAGCGCATTTGAGATTTCACTTCTGAGCCTCCTGTATCTTAAAACTGCCTGAGCAGAGCCGGATCGAACAGCATAACGATATGCTCTATCACGCTCTCTCATCTTAAATCTAATGTCAGAAGTGACCCACGGTTTTTTCTGCATGTCTAATTTAAGTGCTTTAATTGGTGCACAAGAATCAAAGGACAAAACAAGAACAGAAGACAACTTATGAACTAACATATCAACAGAAGAAGTGGCAGAGCCTAAAGATTCAACACAGCTCTCATGTGAGTAATTTGAGAGAGAAAATGAAATCGTACTGTTTAAAGTTTGAAGGTTAATGTTAGCAAGATTATGAGAATTGATTATTTTAGTTGCAGCCTGAGGCTTAAAAGCCTTAAAAGTGATGGTAATCAGATCGTGACCTGCTATGAAAGGAGATGATGTTTTACTGTAAGTAATCAAAGAATTTTCATCATTTAAAATGAAGAGATCAATCCAGGTATGAGAAATATGATCAGTTGTAAGAATATGGTGAGTAGGTTCGGAAGGTACTAAGTAAAGGGCAAGTGATTCAATCGTTGAGCGGAAAGAGTCTGCGCTAAAATTTTTAGCCAACAGATTGATATTAAAATCTCCAGTAATGACAATGTTTTTGTACGATGGTAATAACTCAGATATTGAGTTGAAGAAATCCTCAGGAAATAGGCCCTTTAGCCTTAGATACACGACCGCAAAAATGAGTTTTTCAGCACCAAGAGAGATTTCAGCTATAATATACTCAGCTGTATTGTCGAAGACGGCGTTTGATTGAGAAAGTATGCTGACTTCGAGAAAATCTCGCACATAGAAGCCAACTCTACCGCCAATTTTACCCACTCTATCTAACCTAAAGAAATTGTAATGATCAATAGAGATAATAGAAGAATTATCATACTCAGTTAAGAAAGTCTCTGTAACAGCAAAAATATCTGGTTGATTTGAAATAATTTGATGCTCTATAAGGGAGAAATAAGTTTTGAGCCAATCAACATTAACATGAGAAATTTGTATATTTTGAAAAAATTCTAAACCATTTTTTGGCACAGAGATAGCAGGAGAGTTTGAATTTATTACGTTATGAAATGAATTATGAGAAGAAACGTTATTAAGACTATTTGATGAGTTTGAAATAAAAGAAGGGTTATTAATCACAAAAGAGCCTAGGAATCCCTATTTTTTGTTTTTATTTGGTGTTAGCTTGGACAAATAAGCCTCATCCAAAATTGGAATCAGCTCAGCCTCCTTATGGGGACGCATGCAAACTCTTAAGTTACGAACAATAGGACGCATATAATTTAACTCCTTGTAGACTGCGTTCGCCTTGACTAATAACTCAAAGACCGGTTTAGGCCAAATAGGACAAGCAAAGATCTTAGAAGAACCTTTTATACCAAAAAGCTTCGAAACAGTGAAATCTCTCTGCTTAGCAGAGTTTGATACTATAGTATCTCTGATCGCATCAGATGTGAAGCGCCCAACGATTGCTCGAAATTTATCTTTTTGAGAAGGTTCAGGCTCATCCGTTTCCATGGTAACAGCAGGAAGCCATTCACGAGAACCAATGAGCATCATACAAGACTGCTCTAACCCGATTGCTTTCAAAATAATTTTGATTATATCGTTATCACTTACTGATAGAGTTGTTGGAATACCCGAGAACAAAACTTCATACGTATCAGACAATAACGGGTCAGCAGGTGCTGAAGTTAAAGCAGAGCAGGTAGCAATGTGGTCATCTAGACGATCAGAAAGCAAGTCTTGACGCTTTTCTACTTCCGATAGAGATTGCTTGATATCACGTATATCATTGCGCAACAAACTCACTTCACCCACAAGTTGAGTAGTCAAAAGTAACAGCTTGTCTGTTTTCTCCATCTGAGCAGCAAATTTTAAGTCATTGTCCGACTTAAAATCAGCAAGCCACTTGCTGTCAGTCATATTGACGGTCTTTGGTTGAGAGAACGTTAGAAGTTTAGATGTAGCAGCACGAGGATCAGCAGCCAATAAGTGAGGGCTAGAGGAAGCAACAAATTTATGTGTAACGCCCACAGGTGTATTACTGTCAATAGAAGATTGTGAGGAGCTTGACTCCGAGCGACAGCGTCGCCTTAGTAAAGGTTCAAGTGGGCGGAGCGGAGAGACTGCACCTCTTTTTTGAGAGCCCTGATTGGGCAAAGAGTCTTTTGAAGGCCCAGAGGAGGCAGAGATCAAACTAATAGGGGAAACCACACCCAAAGCACCACTCGTAATGATATTTCTTGAGACTTTGCGTTTTTCGCAACAAGCAAGAGTATTATTAACTCCAAACCAAGAATTATCACAGCAATATAAGTGATATATTGCTGAACAGTTAATACAGAGACGCGAAGAGTTCGTGCGTAAGATAAATCACAGTAAGAGCAAATTACCATACTCGACAAACGCAACAGAGAGAGAGGTCGTGTACAGAGAGTCACCTCCCAGATAAAACCCAAAGTGTAAATGTTAAACAGATAGTACTCACAGTCGATAGAGTTAAAGTACAACAACAGTCGATAAAGTAGGGTACAGCACTCCTTTGGTAATGGTTTACAGCGCTCCTGGCTTCAGAGGCAGTTACTAGCTGATGACCCGTTGAAACTAACCTCAATTATTGATGAATGATCCTAACCTCGAAATGTCAGCACCACCAGTTAATTTTAGATATTATATAGATGCAGAGCTCACCAAAGATGCAGTTTAATAGGTCGATAGGTGCTCTGCAAAGTGCGCTTGCAGTTTCCTAAAACAAAACGCCCGCAGGCAGCAAAAGCAGAGTACTAGACCACAAAACAGTAAGAGCAAAATAGAAACCACGCTAGTATACTCACAGAGAGAGAGAGACAGAGAGAGAGATAGATAGATAGATAATTCGATTTATTACTGTACATTATGTTGTACAAAAATTAATACAGTATAATAATTAACAAAATAACAAATAGTAAAAATAAAATAAAATAATAGAAGCACACAACTGTAATTAAAATAAAAGTATAAAACAGAAAAACACAATATAATAATAAAGAAAAAAATACAATAATAACCAAGGGTGCAAACTTGGTTAAAACTTGGCAAGCCCATCCCAGCTACACCAACGGTAGAGGTCCATTCTCAACGGAAACGAAATATGAAAATGAGGATGATTTGAAGTGTAATAATGAGGATAAGGCTCTCAATGTTGCAGGAAAATCATTCCAGAGACGCGAGGATGCTACCAGGAACGACCTTTGAAAGTATTCAGTGACAGCAACAGGTATTAGGTAGTTTGCTATGCAAGCTCGAAGCAGGTAGCGTTCTGAGCTCTAGCGCTGTCATGGCGATCACACTACGACAATCTTGCCATATTAACATGTATAAGTGTATTCATGAGTCTATCTGTGTATATTCAATGACGTCACATCTGAAAGTAGTGGGGGAAGCCCCTTCTCTAATAGCAGCGCGTTGCGCGTCGTTGCACGCACACAGCTACACGTATATGCTCATCCATGCACACATACGTGGAGTGTGCCGCCATGACAGCGCTAGAGCTCAGAACGCCACCTACTCTGAGCTTGCGTAGCAAACTGCCTAATGGTCAAAGGCCTCACATCACCCCTTAACGTCCTCACCGGCTGACTCCACAGGTACCTGGAATACAAGTAAGATGGTGTATGTAACGAGAACAACTTATACAGGAATGTAGTAGTAAAATAACTTCTACGCCCCGCTGTGGATAACCAGCCCAGAGAGGATCTATAAGCAGAGATGTGCTCACGCCTACCTACACCATAGATATAACGAACACCAGAGTTGATGACTCTTTGCAGCCTAAGGTCAAGCTCAGCAAAAATATCAGAATAGAAAAGACAGCAGTAATTCAGAAGCGGGAATAGCAGTGATTGTATGAGATGCTTACGTAAAGACAAAGTAGTGCTCTTCCTAAAGAAATTAAGCCTGTAAAGTAAAGAATAGGACCTGTTACATACATTTGTGACGTGTTCCTCCAAGTTTAACTTGCTGTCCAACCAAACATTCAAACTACGGACTGAAGACTCGAACTTAAAAATATTCCCATTAATAGGAATGCCAGTTATTGCCAGTGAGGGCAACATATTGATGTAGTAGTAAGAGCCAATGATGATGGCTTTGGTTTTGACTACGTTCAGAGTCAAGTGATTACACGAGGCCCAATTATTAATCAGAGAAGCATGATCAGACATGAGTGTTGTATAGTAATCAAGTTGAGCAATTGGGAAGTGCACGTATACTTGTAGATCATCAGCGTAGATCAAATATTGTACATTAGAATGAAAATTGGAGGCAACGTCATTAATGTTAATTGAGAACAGGAGAGGCCCAAGGACGGAGCCCTGAGGAACACTAGTGTTAAGAGTAACAAAGTCCGACTGATTACCGGCATTATCAACAACAGTCTGACGACAATCAGTCAGATAAGAAGCAACCCATCTAACCACAGAATGCGACACATCAAGAGACGACAATTTACGAAGTAAGGTGGTATGGCACACTGTGTCAAATGCCTTGTTGAAGTCAAACAACAAGAGCATAGTCACGTAGCGTCTATCCATGTTCAGTCTAATGTCGTCAGTCAGTTTAAGTAAAACAGTCTGAGTACTGTGTCCAGTCCTAAAACCAGTCTGATGAGCGTCAAGTAATTGTCTTGTTGATAAGTAGTAATAGAGCTGATCGTAAACAAGGCGCTCAAGAACCTTAGACATAAAACAAAGTAAAGAAATTGGCCTAACATCACCCATAGTACGTGGAGAAGAAACTTTGTTGATGGTCATAATCAACGAAGCCTTCCAAAAAGTAGGAAAAGTACACTTACGTAGAGAGTCATTATAAATGCGGCATAATAAGGGCCCAATGACAGGAAAAGCTGTGAAGATGATTGATTGCGGAATCGCATCGCATCCTCTAGCTTGTGATTTAGAATGGCAAATAGCCATTTTGACACCCTCTAAGGTGACCTCTTTGAAGCTGAACAATGGTTTAAATGAGCTGTCATCAGATAGTGAACTCAGATATTCAGAGACAGGAGGTATCAGAGGGTCAAATGCAACTCCACCAAAATGCCGATTTAATTTATTGATAGAAAAAGAATGAGAAGAGTTAGCACCAGTGGAACAGGTTCCTGAGCTCCTTCCAGATCTGTCGAAAGTCAGTGATCACAGATAGTCTGTCGTAGAAGTAGAGTAGTTTTGCCGATTCAATGCATTCGTGAGCCTGATCACGAGCGGCTCTATAACACAGTAAATCGGCACGCAGTCGTGAGCATTTGTAGCGTCTGTAAAGCCGATCTCTCTCACGAATCAAATGGTGATGCTCAGTAGTAAACCAAGGACGGCGACTCCTATCCTGCTGAACCCTCCTGACAGGCACATAACGTGCTATTGCCTCATTAAGATGACTATAGAGACAGTCAAGGCGAGCCGATAACGAGGAGTCACCGTCAGAGGTGGCACAGTTAAGTGAGCGAAAATAATTAAGAAGAGCATCACCATCGACCGAACCGTAGTCACGAAAAGTGAAATCATTAAGCAAGGGCCTAGAGAGCGACGACTTAACAGTAGCAGAAATGAAGTCATGTCCGTCGATGAAAGGAACGTCAGTCTTTCAATAGTCGAGTACTATATCGTTGGCATCAACAAGGCATAAGTCAAGCCAAGTGTCAGATGAAGAGGTATGATGGGTTGGTCCAAATGGGACAGAAAAAAGTGAATTTTCCTTAATCAGGCTCTTGAGAAACACGGAATCATCAGAGTCATTGCACAGATTAGTGTTAAAATCATCTAAGATGACTTTGGTGCTGTGATTATGGATATGAGCAGTTAAATCCGGGATAAAATCAGTATTTGCCAGAAACGGTGCATGCGGTGGCCTATAAACTACGCCAACAAAGATAGGGGAGACCAAATCAGAAGAATTGACCTCACAAAAGAGATACTTCGGTAAGCCAGGTTTGCCATTCCAATTACCAGTAGAAGTGCAAAGACAAGAAGAAAAAAATGAACTGTGTATGAACAATGCAACACCACCACCTCTGGTATTACGGTCACGTCTATAAAGAACGTACTCATCTAAGGCAATTAGAAAATCACCAACTATCTGGCCCAGCTTGGTCTCAGTTACAGCTATTACGTGGAAATAGGGACGCGAATCCAAGAAGAGTCTAATCATCTCAATGTGCGCTCGTAAAGAGTTGGCATTGAAATGACAGACCCAAAGACCATCCTTAGTAGAGAAATGATTGCCAATGTTAGATGAAGTTGGGTTATTAGTAGAAGATAGAGACGTGTTAGTACGAGGAAGTGAGTTTACATGAAGAGTGGGAGAGAATGGACTTACCGGAGTGCAAACTAAGAAGCAGTCCCGTCGTCGTTGGATGACGTTGTCGCTCTCAGCTTTACTAAAAAAGCTTCCAAGTCCTCATCAGAAGCAATCAGCGTAGGGAAATCATCCCTATTCCTCCTAGCATAGATCATGCCATTCCTCACAAACGTGAGAAATTTGCTATCCTTATCCTTCGCTCTTGCCAGGACTTTCAACTTCAGCTGGTATAAAGAGGAAGGCAAGAATTCATTGATATTAATTGTGGCCGGTGTCAAAGAATCAACTGCCTTAATGTCATGGAGAAGATGGTCCTTGATCATATGAGTGGTCAATTTGCCGGTTTCGATCTTTGCAGTAATGACTGATCTAGCTAAAGCAGTGCTCTTCATTGCTACAAGAAGCGGAACTATCGAAGGGCGATTCCGCTGCCGATCAGGTGATGTAGCCAACGGGTCAGATGCAGTTGCAGATTCAGATGCAGCAGCCGCCGGTGAAACAGAGGCAGCATTAACAGCCAAAGAGCGCCTGAGAGGTCGAACAAAGGTAATGTCATTCAGAGAGAACCCCGAGTTAAGTGCAGCCAACACAGCGAAAACAGCAGACTTCAGATCATTTAATTCCCGGGACATAAATCCTCCAAATACGAGGTCCGAAGACCTTTCAATACGCAACTACTGCACAGCCAGGGCTTCACATTGTCGCGACAATGACCTGTTGGTTGTATCCAATTCCTGTAGCTTAGCAGTTAGAGGCTCAGCCGAAGACGTGTCTGAAGACGTGGCAAGCAGATTGTCGACCTTCATCCTCAGCTCCTGCTGCTCATTACGGACTCATTCAGTCTGGCCTCATTATCACTGAAACGTTCCTCAAACGTTGTATTGATAGTATCTACACGAGTCCCAAGCGCCGAGAATCCACCATCAAGAGCAGTGAGCTGGGAGCCAATTGAGGTTAATTTGGCATCTATGGAATCCAATTTATCCAGCTTATTCACTTTTTCCAAGATTGAGGACAAGACATCATTTGATAGATTCGCTGGTGATGGAGATGGTGTTCTTGATGCATGTGGCGAAAGAGTAGCATCAAGTGCAGAAGAAAGCGAGCCAGATCGCGGCCGGAAACAGTCGAGATTGGCAGCTGTCAGACAAGAGGTGCAGACCTTTATAGATTTATCCTCCTTGTCCCTGACACTCGTTAACTTACAAGGAGAGTGTTTCACCTTCGGGTCACCAATTTCGCTCAAATTTTGGGAATGTTTTCTGGATGCAGAAATATGAAGAAAGCCAAAATTTTAGAGGCCAACGCTCAATATTTTCCTAGTTACAGGCCATTGAAGAAAATCACTAAAAAAGTCACTAGATTTTCAAAAGCTTATGGTATCTCAGCATTGTTAGCTAGAAGCTTATACCTTTTTTTTAAATGCAAGCTGAGCTCAAATCCTTTCGAAATAGCACCTATAGCATCTCAAAATATCATTTTTTCCCAAAGTTAGAGCGTAATAAAGATTGGATCTGAATTTTTTGTTTGAAACATTAATTAATAATAAGAGTTAAAATTGAGTTCAATCTTTATTACGCTATAACTTTGCAAAAAAATAATATTCTGATATGCTATAACTACGATTTCGAAAGGATTTTAGCTCACCTTTCATTTAAAAAAAGGTATGAGCTTCTAGCTAACAATGCTGAGATACCATAAGCTTTTGAAAATCTAGTGACTTTTTTAGTGATTTTCTTCAATGGCCTGTAATTAGGAAAATATTGAGCGTTGGCCTCTAAAATTTTGGCTTTCTTCATATTTCTGCATCCGGAAAACATTCTCAAAATTTGAGCAAAAACGGTGACCCGAAGGTGAAACACTCTCCTTGTTAGTGCAGGAGCTATGATAAGTCCTGTCGCAATGTCCACAGACCTGAGGCTTGGAAGTGTGTGTGAAAGTTTTTGTACATAAACTACAGTGAGTTGATGGCGGCATGACTTATAATTTATAATAAATAAGATAAAATCCACACAACTAAATTATTAAAAGAAAGAGAAATTAGATGATGGATAAGTGTAAAAGCACCTTAATAAGAAATTACTATCGAGGAGTAGTTAACTACAGAGAAATAATAAGAGGCCATACGATTATTTCATGTGAAAAAGTTATTAAATGATAATGTAAGATAACTGATTAATAGTGGAAAAGCGTCTTAAGATATTATAAGTACCGCAAAAAAATCAAATAAGTTAAGCAAAAAGAAACAGAAAAAGAAAGGTCTTGCAGGTGGAAAAACAGCGTAATCTCAGTTTTTAAAACTCGCGCGACTGAATAATCAAAGTTGATTAATTAAGTAGTGGAAAAGCACCTTAATTTTGGCAGTCACCGCCAAGAGTTATCCACCAGGCAAAAAGATAGTGAGGAAGGATTGCAAGAGATGGAGCCACTTGTAATAAAATTGTGTAATTTTACTACAGGTAGAAATCGCGCCAAAAATTATTAGAGGTTATGTTACACAGAACAATGCACTAAATAAAATAATGCACTAAAACACCAATGCAGCACCGCACCACACACCACCAAGCAAGCCAGGCAAAAACCAGTAAAATGCCAGCAAAATATCTGCAGCAAATGCACTCAGCGACAGCAACAGTGACAACAAAAGAGGCAAACCAACAGCAATGCAGCAACAGGAAAACCGTCCAGAGTTCCAAAAAATGCAGTTGCAACAGTGCAAGCAAGTGTGGCCAATGCCTAAGGACCCCTTTGGACGACCTCCTGTAAAAAAATTTCACTCCGCAAAGTGAAAGAAAAGTCGTTAAAAACGATATTAATGAGAGCGAAAGCAGAACAATGTGTCGCTACTTACACCAAGAGAGAGAGAGAGAGAGAGAGAGAGAGAGAGAGAGAGAGAGAGAGAGAGAGAGGTATGAGAGAAAGATGCACACCTTTAGTTATATATACATATATGTATACTTAGTATTTAAATAATAATAAATATTATGAACCTTGTAAATAAAAGTATCACATATAAACATTCAATTTTTTACTTGTTCATTTTTAAAACTAAATAAATAAATATGATGAACAAAATATTTTAAATTTTTTATCGAATGAAATTTAATTTTTATATAAATAATAGAATAATCGAAGTTCATATAAATAAATAAATTAATGTATATAATGGTTTTACTCTTTCTTTTACAAATTTTTATAATTAGCAAACATCAATAATATGTAAAAATTGTAATTTCCCACAAAGTAAAATTAATTTTTTTTCAAAAATAAAAATATGTTTGAAATTTTTTATTATTTAAAATAATAAAAATAATTTATGATAAATTTTTTTCTTTTTTCAGAAAATAAGCAAGTAATCGTTGTACCGAAAGTAGATAGAATTGCTGCTTCAACGAATAAAAATACTACTGAGAAAACCGCATATAATGGTAAGTTTTAAACATTTTGAAAACTTTTTATGATTATTATTTTTCAATCTGTGTATAGATTTTAGAACAAAAAAAAAACATTCAACATAAATTTTTATAAGTTTCAAATTTTTATTATTTAAAACAATAAAATAATTCATGATACATTTTTTTTCTTTTTCAGAAAATCAGCAAGTAATCGCTATACCGAAAGTAAATAGAGTCGTTGCTTCAACGAGTAAAAATGATAGTGAGGAAACCACATGCAATGGTGAGTTTTAACCATTTTGAAAACTTTTTCATGATTATTATTTTGAATCTGTGTATAGATTTCAGAACAAGAAAAAAACAATCAATATCAATTTTTTTCTTTGTTTATAATTATAATTTCTTATTATTTCGATATTGGTAAATTAATAACAAACTTTTTTGTTCTTCTTTTAGAAAATTATCAAAACATCAACGAGGTTATGTAAATTGACGACTTCGAGGAAGGTGATCTTTTTGATTTTTCGCAATGCAGCATTACAGAAGAAGTACCCAGTCAAATTATTCAAAGTGGATCAGGTAATGACGAAGTTTCTACCAGAGACGAAGCTATCGCCATCGATGAAGAAGATCAGCAGCAACAACAACCAATCAACTTACCCATCCCTGGCCCTAGTAGAAACGACAGCTGTAGTAACGAAGCCCAGGATTCAGGATCAAATCAAGCTGGTGAGTGTTTCAGCATTATATGGAAAACGAACGATTATTATCAACAGTTTGGTACTAATGCGCGCAAAATCGAAATGAAATTCAAAGAAAATAGAATAGATTTAGAGGAGGGTATAAAAAAATTATTTAACTATATAACGCACCAATACGAACCCAGCGATTACATTAAAATCAATATATTAAGTAATACTTTGCCCATCGGTCCCATTACAAGTTTCAAATATTTAAAGGATTATAATTTTAAAGATTTATGGAAAACAATCGAACTGATATCCCAAAGCGCTCGTGAATTTAAAATTGACGAGAGTTTTCGGATACAAACTTTGGATGTTCGTGTACCAATGGGCAGAGGGCGTAATAAACCATTACAATTTGACATTGTTAAATCAAAGTCTATTATACGGATTAATAATAACGACTTAAAATGTTTACCGCGTGCTTTAGCCATAGCACTTGTTCATGTAAAAAAAATTATGTATGGCGATAATTGTCCGGCAGAATTAAAAAATCGCTGGGAGAATGTGCGTAAAAGCCAGAATAAGGCGCAATTAGAACTAGCAAACGATTTGTTGGAAAAAGCGGGAGTCAATATAGATACTGATCAAGGTTGTGGTCTTCGTGAAATTCAAAAGTTCCAAAATTATTTTAAAAAACGACGGTATACTGTAATGGTTTACGAAAGACACAAGATAGGTAAAGGCGATTCGTCATTGTTTAAAATTTTAAATAAAAGTAACATACAAATTAGACATATTTTAAATATATTCCGCATTTATTTAATATTTTAGCGAATCAAAATTATGTCGGCCCTATGCCACCTCAAAAGTTTTATTCTTTGGAAAAAATGTCCATATCAGAGAGGGAAAAGTTTTCTCTATGGTATGAAGACATGATTTCTAAGAATCATCTTTTTGATTTTCAAGACGAAATCGTAAAATATTGCAAAACGGATGTCGATATATTAAGAAAAGCTTGCTCAGCCTTAAGAAAAAGTTTTATAGAAGTAGGAGATACGTGTCCGTTTGCCGAAGCTACAACAATAGAGAGCGCTTGCTTAAGAATTTTTAGGAAAAAATTTTTAAAAACTATTAGTATTGGCATAATACCTACCGGTGGTTATAGGAAAAAAATCACTTATTCACGAGGTTCAATTGAGTGGCTTATTTCAAAGGAAAAAGAATCGGGACATAATATTATTCATGCTGCTAAAAGTTCGGAATGCCGACTTCCGGAGAATATTTTAGTTGATGGATATTTCGAATCATTTGATGGTTCTAAATATGTCTATCAATATCACGGTTATTTTTGGCACGGGTGTAAAAAATGTTTTAAGGGCGAAGATCGTTTCAAAATATTTGAAATCTACGGGGATAGTTTAGAGCAGCGTTTTGAAAAAAACCTTACAAACATCGGAGTTAATTAAATTTCATGGGTACGTTTTAACGGAAATTTGGGAATGCGAGTTTAAAAATTTCAAACGGGAAAATACCGAAGTAGAGCAGTATCTAATTAATCATCTTTTGTTGATGAACGATACATTAAACCCGCGAGATAGTTTTCACGGAGGTAGAATCGAGAATACTGTTTCTCTCGTAGAGGTACAAAAAGGGGCAAAAATCAATTATGTAGATATTTGCTCTTTATATCCTTATGTATGTAAAACCGGTAAATTCCCTATAGGTCATCCGGGAATTTTTATAGGAGATAAATGTCGCATTTTAACAGGTGGTGGATATAGTTTAGTAAAAGTCGAAGGTATAGTCAAATGTCGCGTATTACTACCGCGATCTTTGTTTTTACCTGTACTCCCTGTTCGAATGCACAAGCGTTTAATGTTTCCATTATGTCGTAAATGTTGTGAGGATTTGAACGAAAGCGAATGTACGCCCGAAAACATTGGTGACAGGGAGTTTACAGGTACATGGGTATCAGAGGAGTTAAAAAAGGCCGTAATAATGAGATATTGTATAACAGCTATTTACGAGATATGGCAATACAAGGTTTCTCAATATAATCAAGAAACGAAAGAAGGTGAATTATTTTCGGATTATATTAACGCGTTCCTAAAGATTAAACAACAAGCTAGTGGGTGGCCGGTAAATTGTACAAACGAAAATTTATGCGACGAATATATTGAAGAATATGCATGCGAAGAAGGCATAATTTTAGAAAAAGAAAAAATAGGAAAAAATCCAGGACTGTGTTTTTTAGTAAAGTTTTGCTTAAATTCTTTTTGGGGAAAATTCGGTCAGAGGGAAAATATGGGTACTGCGGAAATTATTAGAGACGGTCCACAGTTCTTTCAAATTTTAGAAAGCGAAGATAAAATTTTAGTCGATGTTTTACCGGTTGACCAAAACACTTTTTATGTTCACTGGAAATACAACGAAAATTCATATAATCCATCGCCAGAGACAAACGTGGTTATTGCTGCTTATACTACAGCACAAGAAAGGCTTAAGTTATATAGTTATTTAGAACAGTTAGAGCAGCGTGTATTATATTACGATACAGATTCTTGTATCTATTTGAGTAAAAATACAGAAAATGAATATAGAATTCTGACAGGTAGGCTTTTGGGTGATATGACTGACGAATTAGAATGTTATGGTAGAGATAGTTATATAACATCGTTTGTAAGCGCAGGTCCTAAGTTTTATTCATATATTGTGAAAAGTAACGACGGAACTCTATATGAAGTTTGTAAAGTTAAGGGCATGACATTGAATGATTTAACAAAAGACATTTTGATTTATAACAGTGTCAAGTCTTTAGTTTAAAAAAGAATGAAGAAATAGTGCATTCATTTAGCGCTATTTGACGCACAAAGTATCACGATGTAATTACAAAGCAAGAAACAAAAACTTGCCGCGTAAATAGTATTAAACGAAAGCATTTAGATGAATGTACATCTTTCCCGTATGGATATAAGAAACCTCGTTGTGAATAAAATGCGTATGTATACGTATATATAAAAAAAGTGTAAAATTAAAAAAAAAAATACTCATGTAATATTGTAAAAATACTGTAAAATATTGTAAATTATTGTAAATTATTGTAAAAAAAAAATTGTAGATTATTTCTAAATACTGTAAAATATTTCAATATTTAGTGTGAAAAGGTATGGGAGAGTGAATGTTTTTCAAAAATCTTGATATCGTAATGTTGCAATAAACGCGTTTCGAAATTTATAAAGTTTTAAATATGAAATTAGAAATTCATTTAAATTATAATATTCCAATCACAAGTATTTGTTCTTTGTATTTTGTATGAATTTTGAAAATATAATAATAAAAATGAATAAATATTAAAAATTTTTGTTGTTTCATTTATTTATTTTTTTTCAGTTTTTACACATCATCCAGAGCCTTCAGAAAAATGCTGCACTAATTGTAATGTTCCAGCTTGTATATTTCACCCTGAATAATAATGTACTCTACAGGGTTCAGCTTCACACAGAGCTTTACACAATTTGGTAAATTTAAAAAAAATAACGATCAAAATAATTTTAACGAATTGTTACATGATTTACAATTTTATTCAAAAAGATTTTTCATTTCATCAAATGTACAAATTTGGCATTTAATGACTAGTAAATCATGCACAAATTGTTGAAATATGTGGTGCGATGCTGAGGATTGCCCCAGGAACATTGAGATAATAGAATTTCACTAAGTTTTGACATTTTGGAATATCAGCCTTGGAGATTTGTTGATACGAATGGAATCAAAAAAATGTACAATATTTACACTTTACAATATCTAATATGCGCGAGCATCATCTTTACTCCGAAAATCTAAATTTCATATCGACGACACTCCGTACATGTATATAAGTGGTCGTATGACCAATACTTCATCGACAATTTTACATTTTTAAATAAGATTTATACTAAATAAGATTTGATTTGATTTTCAAAATAAATAAATAATTATGAAGTTATATACACAACAAACCTTTATTTAATTTACCTTCCTTTTTTTTTCTTCTCCAGTTTTGAAACATTTCAAAGATAAAATGTAATATTTAAATTATATACACGTACACGTAAACACACATATATATATATATATATATATATATAAAGTCGTAAGACAAGATTCAACCGACTCCCCCCCCCTCAGCCCTCCCTCAAATGTCTGTCGGCATAGCCCCCCCTCAAATTACGTTGTAATTCCTCTTATAAATGGCTATTCCAAAATAAACGTAACTTAGCCCTCCTCGCCCCCCTCAATTTTTGTAGCCCCCCCTCAAATTACGTTGTAATTCCTCTTATAAATAGCTATTCCGAAATTAACGTAACTTAGGCCCCCCCCTCAGCCCCTCTCGCCCCCCCCTCAATTTTTGTAGCCCCCTATCAGCCCCCCCTCAAATGTCTATCGGCATAGCCCCCCCTCGAATTACGTTGTAATTTCTCTTATAAATGGCTATTCCAAAATTAACGTAATTTAGGCCTCCCCCTCAGCCCCCTTCACTGACCTTAATTTTTGTAACCCCCTCAGCCCCCCCAAGTTGCTCCCCCTCTCCCTCACTTTTTATAGCCCCCCCCCCCCTCATTATGCCCTCCTCCCCACTATGATATTATAATTAAGTAATTAGTAATAAAAAAATATTCTTATTATTAATAATATTCTATTATTATAATAATAATTATAAGTAATTTGATATTATTATAATTAGTAATATTTTATTATTATGATTGTAACTGTAACTATTTAATAATATAAAGTTTTTTCGTATTCTAATATTGAATTTCAAAAATGAAAAAAAAAATTATTATTAATATTCTATGAATATTATTGCAAACATAATTAATTGATAATACAAAGCTTCCTCTCTGCATTTTCTTTATTCACATAAATATATAATATTTTTATTTCTATTCTGATATTTTTATTTCAATATATTGTATCTTTATTTTTATTATTGAGAAAATTTATTAATTACAATAGTAAACTATGAATTACAAAATGAATTTAGCTTAATATTCATAGGTACTTTATTAACAATTGTATTTAAATAAAACATGTTTTTTTTAAATTAGAAATAAGATATTTACATATTTGTCTTAATAAAAGATTTTTGGGCTTGAGACCAGCATAAAAATATATGGCTGCATTAAAAGCTTATTAGAAGCATTGTTTAATGTCGCTAAAAAGGCTTACAAATTTATTTGTCATAATCGCTAAAAGAAACTTACAATATCTTATTGTTGTTGAAAAAAGCGTATAAATTTATTGTTTACTGTCGCTAAAAAAGATTACAAATTCATTTATTATTGTCGCTGAAGCGTACAGATTTATTGTTTGTTGTCACCAAAAAAATTTCATATAAGCATACAAATTTATTGTTTGTTGTCGCTAAGAAAAGTTTACAAATTCATCTTTATTGTCGCTAAAAAAGCTTACAAATTTATTATTGTCGCTGAAGCGATTGTTTGCTGTCGCTAAAAAAACTTGATACAAACATATAAATTTATTGTTTATTGTCGTTCAAAAAAGCTCACAAAATTATTTTTGATAATCACTAAAAGAAACTTATAAATTTATATCTCATGGTCGTTAAAAAAGCGTACAAATTTATTGTTTACTGTCGTTAAAAAGGATTACAAATTCATTTATTATTGTCGCTGAAGCGTACAGATCTATTGTTTGTTGTTACTAAAAAAACCTCATAAGCATACAAATTCATTGTTTGTTGTCGCTAAAAAAAGCTTACAAATTTATTTTTCATAATCGCTAAAACAAACTTATAAATTTATATCTTATTGTTGTTGAAAAAAGCGTAAAAATTTATTGTTTACTGTCGCTAAAAAAGATTATAAATTCATTCATTTTTGTTGTTGAAGCGTACAGATCTATTGTTTGTTGTCACTAAAAAAATTTAATATAAGCATACAAATTTATTAGTTGTCGTTAAAAGGAGCTTACAAATTTATTTTTATTGTCGCTAAAAAAAGCATACAAATTTATTGTTTATCGTCGCTAAAAAAAGATTATAAAAGCGTACAAATTTATTATTTGTTGTCGCTAAAAGAAGCTTACAAAATCATTTATATTGTCGATAAAAAAATTACATATTTATTCTTCATAATTGCTAAAAGAAACTTTTAAATTTATATTTTATTGTCTCTAAAAAAAGCGTACAAATTTATTGTTTAGTGTCGTTAAAAAATATATATATCTGTTTTTACTATTTTTAAAAATAATTTACAAATTTATTTTTATTGTCGTTGAAAAAAGCATACAGATTTATATTATCTTAAAAATTTTAGTATTTTTTTTTTTATTTTTGGTAAAATTAATTTTATGAACTACTTTTAAACTATCGCTGAAAAAAATTTATAAATTCATAAAAATAAAATATATTGTCATTAACAAAATATGAAAAATTATTATTGTTATTACATGTAAATATTTTGATTTTTATTTTTTAAAACATTTTAAAGGTGTATATAAATAATTATCATTTTAAAAATATGATTCATAGATTATATTACTTGTTATTAATAAATTTTCATAATAATTTTCATCATTTTTAATACCTTCTATGTCGAAATCGACATTATTTATTAGATATTGAAAAATTTCTTGAACCTGAAATTAAAAAAGTTCAGGAACATCTTTCCATTCTTTATAATAATGTAAATAATATTTCATATCAAATTTTTGTATTAATTCAGACCACTCAGATAATTTTTGTTCTTTTACATATTGATAATAATTTTCTTCATTTTCTACTTCTTGAAGATATTCTATTTCTTCACATTCATTAATTTCAGCATTTAAGTTAGACAATTCTTCTAATTCTTCGTTAGATACGGGTTCAATATACATATTATCAATTGGGTCCCATTCCATAATTTGCCAATTGGCGTTATTATCAACATTCAATTGTTCATTGTTTTCCATGTTTATCTAATATATGAATTTATTTTATATTAATTAAATAATAATTCATTTTATGTTTATTTTCTTATAAACTATATTTATTTTTATAATATTTTTAAATTTAATTAACAATTAAAAATTTCTTTCCAAACAATATTTAATATTTCATATTTATTTTCAGATTCATTTTGTATGTATATTTTGTTATGATTTTTACATCTCGACAGTGCAACGTAAAGCTGTCCATGCGAAAATAAAGGTCTTTTAATAAATAATCCAATCTCATCAAAACTTTGACCTTGAGATTTGTTAATAGTCATAGCAAAAGCTAATGTTACAGGAAATTGTTTTCTATAAAGTATAAAGGGTAAAGACGATGATTCACCAGTATTTAATGTTATTCTTGGAATAAAAACTTTATTTCAAATTTTTTCTCCATTAATGATTTCAGCTTCAAGATTATATTTATATAATTTTATAATTTTTAATTTTGTTCCATTACATAAACCTTCGGTAATACTTAAATTTCTTATTAATATAACTATAGCATTAACTTTTAATTCCAATATGTGTGGTGGTAAACCTTCTTTTATTTTATTAAGAATTTCTATTGGATAATTCAATTCGATATTATCATCACTTTGATCGACTCCTTTATGAGTAGCATAATCTATGCTATAGTAAGTTGTCGATTCGCCGTTAAGTAATTTTAATATTCTTTTATTTAAATTATTTATGTCATCGTTATGAGCTGCTAATATTACTCGATTTATGTTGTCATTATTATTAATGTTTTTATATATTTTTAAACAAATATCATTAGTTTTCCATTTATCAGGAATTTGAAATGATTCAATGTGACCTTCACCTATTTGTAATAATAAAGAATTAAATGATTTATTATTGCAGCGGATATTTTCATTTAATTTTTTAATTTCAAATAACGGCCATGAAAAAGAATATTTTAAACTATTTTGTACTATTATATCTTTAAAACTATTTTTTATAACAGGAAGTATTCGGCGAAAATTAGATATTAGATATTGTTTATTTTGTATTATAATTACAAAAAAGCGTGAAAATTACAAATAAAGTTGAAAAAAAAAAAATACATAAAAATACTTTAAATAGCCTTGCACATATAAAATCAAAATAGTACAGTATGATATTTCAGTCATAAAACATAATAGAGATAGTAATACTGTAATAGTAAGTCAATAAATTAAATAAAAGCGATATAACAGATAACATGAATAAATACACGCAAAAAGTATAAATAATATAGTTAAAAATCAGTCTCAATATCTATCAGTCAAAATAATTACATAAAATCAAGTGTGTAAAGAGCGCAGTCGAAATATCAGCAGTATACAGTAAGTTAAAATTACAGCAAGTTGAATGTACAGTAATATACAAGTCAATCTGATAAAAATATAATCATTCACTCTATGCACACACATCCTACATACACGCCAATAAATACAATCATGCCTTAAATCTATAAAGGGTACATCACATAATAAATTAACACATATGATATAGTCCGAAAATAATACTGTTTAATCGAGGTCGAGTAAAAACCTCCTCAGAGCGGCTTTAAACCTGCTTATTGATGGAAGATTTTTAATATCAGCAGGTAGGGAGTTCCAAAAATGCGCACCTTGAACTTGAAAGAAATTTCTTCCAGTCTCAGTGCGCATGAAGGGCACCGCAAGATCTTTAATCTCACCCCTAGTGGTCGCTCTGGGTATATATCTAGTGAAGAGACCCACTAGATATTCGGGAGTATTCATACGTACGATTTTGTACATAAGTACAGCCATAAAATACTGTCTCCTCGAATCAGTACGTAGCCAACCCAAAGCATGTCTATGGGGAGAGATGTGATCACCCATTCTCACGCCTAATACATATCTCACACATGAATTTTGCATTGTCTGTAGCCGTCTTCGTAACTCCTGCGAAGCATCGAGCAAAACCACTGAGCAGTAATCAAGATGTGGAAACAGCAGGGCGGTTGCGAGCTGCTTACGCAGAGCCTCAGTGGTGTACCGACGGGAAAACCGCAGGCTATAAATCACTCTATTGAATTTTTTAGTCAACATATTAATATGCGGTTCCCACGACAGTTTAGAGTCGAGTAGAACACCAAGGCTCGTAACGGTGTCAGAGAAAGGAATACCGATACCGCTCCCCAGGTCAATCGTCCTTGGCTCACCCGAATAAAAATTTTTAATAAAACGATTACTTCCAAAGACGATCGCCTTTGTTTTACTAACATTCAAAGTGAGAGAAACACCAGCAGCCCACCCCGACATCGCCCTGGCCGCCCTCTGTAAAATACGAATCCCCTCGTCCACATCACCATAAGGGACCTGTGTATAAATTTGAAGATCATCCGCATACAGCAGATGCCCGACGCAACCAGAGTCCAGTGCGTCACGTACGTCATTTATGTAAAGGCAAAACAACAGAGGCCCCAGCACCGAACCCTGAGGTACTCCTAGATTGGTTGTTAGCCAATTCAATTCCTTCTTTAAATGTGTGGAAACCATTTGTTTCCTACCTGATAAATAGGAGTTAATCCATTCGAGTGCGGCCCTAGAGAACCCCATCGATCTAAGCCTCGCAAAAAGTTTGGAGGGAGAGATCGTGTCGAATGCCTTACTAAAGTCAAAAAGTAGCAGTAACGTGACAAGTTTCCTGTCTAGACCTGACCTTATATCGTCTGTAAGCTTAAGTACAGCAGTCCGCGTAGAATGGTTTTTCCTGAAGCCCGTCTGCATAGGATCGAGCAATTTTTTGGATGTAATGTACTCCTGCAGTTGGTCATGGGCGATCTTCTCAAGAACCTTTGAAAGAAAACATAAGATGGCTATAGGCCTAAAATCTTTTGGTTGCTCAGGTGCAGCACACTTTTTCAATAGTATAATACGTGCTTGCTTCCAACGGCAAGGGAAGACCCCCCGTGCAAAAGAGGAGTTGAACAGAGTCACAAGATGTTCACCAATAAATGGTAAAGCTTTAACTATCACGCTTTGCGGAATGCCATCCTCACCACAAGCCTGTGAGGAAAAATGTGAAATTGCAAGAACAACATCATTAAAACTAATTGGTTTAAAGGTAAACCCACTTTCATTGCATTGAGAAAGAATTCTCAATCGCTCTTCACTATCCTCCTGCGGCGAGACTGACACCCCAGCAAAGTGCGCATTAAGCTCATCCGGAGTGAATCCATTCAAATCCCCTTGAGTTCCGGATAGCAGTCCCAGGTCTCTCAACTCCTTCCAGACATTACCACCCGCAAGAGCATCAAACAGTCTATTGTGAATATAAGTAGTCTTAGCATGGTCCGTGCGTTCGTCTACCACCCTACGCAACCGCAGAAATTCAAGGAGATACTGCTTGTCCTCTGTCCGTTTGTATCTACGATATGTAGCATCTCTCTTACGCCGCATCCATGACAATTCTTCATCTACCCATGGAAACTTATTCTTATTAGGCTTGAGCGCTTTCAACGGCGCCATATTCTCGATTGCAGCAGTGAGATTGTCACAGAGGCAACCAAGTGCAGATTCAGGGTCAGCTGTGTCAGTCATAAGCGGCGACCAATCACAGCCGGCAAGTTTCTCTCGCAATGCAGTTGGACAAATATTTTCATAGTTCCTATACATGATAGGTTTTTGATCAAAAGTTATAGTGTTGCAAGGCAAACAGACGTCAATTAAATTATGCCGACTGTGAAAGCTCGCCGGTAGGTTCCGTGCATCAAGCACCACGTCGTTGTCATCAACAAAGATCAGGTCAATCCACGTATGAGACGTAGGAGTATGATGCGTAGCACCGTGCTGGACCAACCGTAACGAAAGCTCAGTCGACAGCTTACTAAGAAACTTAGCATCACTGCTCTCTTTAAGGAGATCGGCATTCAAGTCCCCCATTATAATTTTATGGGAATAGTCCGAACAAAAATTTCTCAAATCAATCAACAAATTAGAGTTTCTAGTAAACGAAACAGCAGGAGGACGATAAATGACAGAAACTAGCACGGGCTCGGAGCCGCCAATTTGCACAGAACAGAAAATATATTCAGGCACCTCCGGCTTACCGCTACTATTACTAGTTTGCGTCTCCGAAGTGGCCAAAATAGTGCATTTTAGATTATCCTTAATATACAAGGCAACTCCTCCACCACGCAAGTTTCTGTCCTGTCTAAACACTTTGTACCCCCCGACTCGAATGACGTCATCCGATACAGACGGACCCAGCCAGGTCTCAGCAACTCCAAATATGTCGTAAGAATGATAGCCGATTAAAAGTTCACGCACCTGCCCAATATGAGCTCTCAAAGAGGTCACATTCAGAAAGCACGCGCGCAGTTCACCCCTCCTCTCTATTCGACTCTCCGAAGAGGACCAGCGCAGTCATTGGGGAGAGGCTCTATCTAAGGATATTGCATGATTTTTAATTAATTCCTGATTCGAGCTCATCCCACTATTATGAGGTTTACATTTATCATTATCAGTAGTTCCATTATTTGTTAGAGCTTCATCGTGTTTCTCAAAATCAGTTATTTTAACATTTTTCTGTACAATACATTTAGATTTATCTAATATTTCATTCAAATCATGTTCACTTTCAAATTTGTGCGCTCTCTCCCCTCTCTCCCTCCTCACCATAAATTTACCACCTCTATGCCAAACAAACTTGCAACCTTTTCCTTTAGCATACTTTTTAAGATTTTTAAATTTAATATATTTATCTTTTTCAAGATACTCATTTATATGTATTTGAGAATGGTGCTTGGTGGTAGAAAAACTGTCGAGGAGGGAGGGATCCAGATCTGCTGTCGAAAAACCCGTTAATCTACGCCTAGCCATAAAATGACCTCCTAAAATTATTAATTTATCACCAAATGGTAAATCATTACCACATAAATCTTGTAAAGTTTTATTAACAATTTCCAAAGCTTTTTTTGGTATCATTGAAGCTTCGTCCCATATAATAATATCTGCATCTCGTAATTTTTTTTTGTCACTTTCTAATTTAAACAATGTGATTTTTATATTATCTAAATCTAAAGGTAATCTAAAAGTTCTGTGACTTGTCATTCCTTTAGGTAATAAAATTGATGCAATTCCGGTCCTTGTCATTGATAATACTTTTTTACATTTGTATAAAAAATAATAAATTAATGTTTTATACAAAAATGTTTTTCCAGTACCACCTGGTCCATCAATAAAATATAATTATATTCAATAATTTTTGAATTTTCTTCCTGATTTTCATGGATAATTTTTACTATTGGTTCTGGTAAACTAAAATTTTTACAAGACTTTTCTTCTGTTAAGGTGGTTCGTGCGACTAACGTGTTTTTTCAAGATATTCTTGAAATTGTAGGTATAGTTCAATGAAGGCAATGTGAATATCATATTAAAATTTCAGAAAATTTCATCGTTTCGTTTTTGATTAATCGATGTTCAAAGTTTTACAAATTACATTGGAAGTATATCTATATATATTGGAATTTTTACATTTCGTAGCTGTTAATCGCAATATCTCATAAACTAAATTCAAATTGTAATTGAAAATTTAAACATATATAAAGGAACTAATAATAAACATTTTCCAACAAGATTCACGTAAATTCATCGTTTTATTAAAGAGATAAAGTGTTTTGAACATGTAATTATTAGATAAACGATGCATATTTCGTTCACATTTACGTTGCTGCGCATGCGCAACTGGATCATGTGAGCGCTATCTCTTTCTCTCACAGCTAGCTTTCTCTCTCTTACCGCACGAACCACCTTAATAAAATTTTATTGATTTCATTGAATGCTTTATTGTCTTTATCATCTTCAAAATCTTCACTAAAATATTCTTTAAATTTATTCCATATTTCATTACCTTGAATATTTTCTGATAAAAGTAACCATGCAAAATATTGACGCAACTGACTCGGTAGCATAATGGTACAAGCTTCAGAAAATATATCAAATATTTGCGAAGAACTTTCTATTAGCCTCATTGCAACTGCTGTTTCTTTAAAAGTATTATACGTTATGTTTTCAAAAGTTCTTAATTCTGTAAATGAAGTTATGCCTTTAACACGATTTAAAATTAATTTTAAATGGAATCTTTCAGTATCTTTAGGAGACACAATATTTAATCTTCCAATAGCTTTATATTTTTTATCACAAGTACGTTTGATCCAACATTTATTGTTATTGAAAACGTAATATTTAGGTATATTACTGTATTTTATTTGTTTTGCAAACTCATCTTTAATATTAAGATTAAACCATGCAGTTAATGTTGTTTTCCATTTGTCTAAAGCTTTTGATTCTTTATTTTCTTCGAATATAATTTTTTGCTGATTTTCCGTATGAACAGCTAATCTAACAACTGTATGACTTCTTCCACATATCGGAAATTCAGATAATCTCCAAGCTGCTTCCATAAGACTCATATATCTTCCATCTATAAATTGTGTAATTTCATCATAAGTCTCTTTTTCGTCTTTATCATCATTTTTTTTTTATTTCACAAAAAGCTTTATCTCCACCTTTATGAATATAATTATAAACATATTTTATACTGTGTATAGTGGCACATATTTCAAAATTTATATGACACATATTTTCTGAGTAAATAACTATTGTAAGGTACAACCATTGAATTATCTACAGGAATAATTTGTTTATTATTTTTAATTTTATAATAATGATTTTCGTGTGAATTATTTATTCGTTTATATTCCGGAAATCCATTTTTTTGAATAATAGTATTATTAACAAAATTTTTTGGATATTTTTTTGTACAAGTATTTTTATTTTTATCGTAACATGGTGAATTATTGTTATGTGGTCCATGCAACATGTGTTTAATTACTAATTTTTGAAGTTCCTTGTCATCATTATTTGGAATTTCAGCTGAAACATATTTATCTATTTTTTCTTGAGTTATTAATCTATCATCAGAGTGTAACGTTATAAGAATATGAGCATGTGGTAAACCTCTTTTTTGAAATTCAATTGTGTATACATAAGCAATAACTTTACCAAAAATATTTTTTTTAACGATATCATCAAGTCATTTATTGAATTTAGTATAAAATAATCTAACTGTTATATTAGGGATATCATTAGGAGCAGTACCTGCTGCGAAATTTTTTTAAAACTCTTTTTAATTCTTTCCACCTTGGATTACAAGTCATAGTAATAAAAATATCAGGTCTACCTACCTCTCTATAAATGGCCATTGCATCTTGATAATGTTGTTGCATATATCTAGGACTTCCTATATAAGTTGATGGCAATATAAATAGATTACCTATTTTTTCTTTTTTCTCAAAATTATTTGATATATTACAAGCGCTATTTAATACATGGTCTAATAAGCCTTGATAACATTCAATTCTTAATTGTCTTTGATTATTTCTTAGAAAATTCATTCTATTATTTTCAATTTGAATTGCAACATGTAGAAAATATTGTTGCGTTAATCGTCCACAATATAGTAAAGGATTAAAATTAATAGAATCTGGCCTATAAGCCAATCTATATGAATAATGTAGTAACATCGTTAAATTTTCTAAAGATTTAGGACTTTGAGTATGACCAATACTCCAACCTAAGTCCCCAGATGAAAAAAGAATTGGAAAAACTAACGGATCTACATGTTGAGATAATTTACTTAAATAAACATGTTTTGGTTCATTTTCTATTGTATTTTTAGGATAAATGCATAAATCATAATCTTCTGAAATTGCAGATTATGATACTATTATAGCCCCACATTCAGATGTTAGAGATTTATTATAACGATGCTTGTGTTTATCATTTTTTCTGATAAAATATAATTTATAATTTGGTAAATTCTCCAAGTTTGTTAATTGATGTAAATGTTTATAGTATTTAGCATAAGGATTACTATTAAATACTTTTGTTAATAAATCTAAATGATCTTTTATTAAATTTCTATTAGTTTTTAATTTTTTTTCAATCGCAGTATTATCATCATAAATATAAAATTGACCACAACAAGGTTCTTGATTATTATTTGGTATTGAAGTTTTAGGAACATAATGATGTACTTGACCTTGAAGTTTTAAATTATAAATTGCTTTTTGTTTTTCATAAATTATATTAGCACTAAAAGTAGCAAAACAAAATAGGTTATTATAATACCTAATTAAATGTCTAAAAACATTATTATATAAGATTAATTCTTCTAATTTATTAATATATAAACTCAAAGGTGATAATTTAATTTTTCCTTTGCGACAACAAGTAAATTTTTTTTTTCTTCTTTCCAAAATACTGCAAAACAGTAGGAACATTTAAAATCAATTTCACCAAAATCAGATATATAATCATTTTTTTCAGTTATAAGTAAGAAGATCAAAATAATTAAATCGACAGATAATATAGAAATAATAAGATTTTTTTCTTCATTTTTTCTTTTTAATATATTTTTATTGTTTATAATTTTTTTATTAGTATTATTTTCTATAGTTACATTACTATTTTCATGATTTGTAATTTTTATTTTTTCACATGGACTAATTTTTTTGTTACATAAAAATTTACGTTTTTTATAATTGTTTACGTTTTTTATTTTATTTTGTTCTAATTTAAAATTAGTATTATATAAATCAATTATATCGTAATGGCCATCATCATAATTTCTACTAAATAATAGTTTTAATTTCCATATACTTTCATTGTTACCAAAATAATGAATAATATTACAATTATTAAAACAAACTGTAATAAATACATTATAAATTTCACAGAAACTATATATTTCAGTATCTGTTCCATATTCTCCACATTTTGACATTAATTGTTTATAACAATCCATGTTTTTAATTTCAATTTCATTATATATTCTTCCTATAATAAAAGATTCATAGCGATTCCAATTATCAATAATATTATTTACGACAATTTTTCTTGTTACATTATGATAATTTTGATTATTATATAAAAAAAAGAAAAACAACGAAATAAACAATTTCCATCACCAATAGTTTCTATTTTTATACTATTTGACATGATATTTAAAATACATAAAAAATAAATATATATGCTTTTATTTAATCACATACCTATTGTTTTTCCTTCTTAAAAATTTTTCTTATTCTTCTTTTAGAAAATATGTATAATTTTTTTTTAAACTGCTTTTTGTGTAAATTCAGAAGATAGATTTCATTCTATTTAAAAAAATATAAACGAAATACATAGAAATAAATTAATAAAATTAATAATAATAAGTTATTTCATAACACAAAATATTTTTCAACAATATTTTTGTTAAAAAATATTTATAATGTATCGTAATCTTCATGTATTATACAAGCCTTTCATTAAATTTTTATTAATTTTACAGCGAAGTTAATACGTGTAATACTATGATAATGTTTTAATGAAAAATACAAGATTATTATAAAAAGTTTTTGTAAGATTATCCCATATGGAAATAATTTCTGTGAAAAACTATTAATAATTGTGTAAAAATGTGATAAAATATGAATAACTGTTAATAACTATAATTTTATTATTAATATTAATTTTATTAATGTCTCAATTGCGGTAGTTTATTATAATTATTAACAGTTATTAACAATTTCTCACAAAAATTATTTTCATATGGGATAATGAAAAATTTTCACAAGATTTTATGAAGGAGATGTAAAATGGACACTACACCTGTACTTATAGATATTAGCTTCCTTTCTTTTTTATTGCTGATTTTCCAGAAAAGAAATGCATTAGCTTGTAGTATGTACCATGATGATTATTTTGATAAGTTTTCAAATAAATTCATTCATTAGCTTTTAAGATATTTGGATTCCTGTACAAAATTGAAAAATCTTAATAAATAATTTTGGAACCCAAAATTTTCAATAACTAATGAATGAATTCATTTAAAAATTTAACTGAATAATCTTCATGGTACATACTACAACTTAATGCGTTTTTTTATTGAAAATTTTGCTATGAAATGTAAAGATAGTAAATATTTATGAGTACAGGTGTAGTGTCCATTTTACATCCCCTTAATAGCTTACTATACAGTTTTTAGACAATATTATAAAAACTTTAACGTGTCTTGTGTATAAATTTTTAGTAAAGTTTCATAAATTTTTGCGATAAAGTTATATATAACATTTTGATAAAAAATTTCGCGAAAATTTGCAAAACGAAGATTATTGTAAATCATATATTCTAAAATCTACTTAATTCTATCGTATATCGAATGATGATAATTCTAGAAAAGCTTAACAACTCTTAATACGAAGCTGAGCAAAAATTAATTTCGTGTTGGACGTCTCAGACGTCGAGATATAAAATCCTGCCTAACGCAGTTTATAGTATTTGATTACCCCGAGAGTAAAGTGGCGACGCTTCAAGATCTGCATGTATATTGCTGTTTATGAACGAAATTTAAACTGTTAAAAATAATAGAATTTTGTTTTGAGTGAATCACTGAAATTTTTCTTTTAAATTTCATGCAATTGTATAATTAAATTATGGTAAAATTTATAATTTTTATGGAATCGTACAAAAAATAACGTAAAATTATTCATGTTTTTCCTAACAGTGTATAATCGAAAAAAATTAAAATATTTATTTCATTTAATTTATATAGAAGTACATCATGTAATATAATTGAAACTTGAAAAGTGTAAATATAAATTTTATAATAACACTTTATGTACTTCAAATAAAAAATGTATAACTTAGATATATCATTTACATCATATGTTTAACGGCATGTCGGAGCTGCAGCAATCGAGTTTTGCTTTTTTTATTTTATCAATATCTTTTTAAATTCTTAAATTAAACAAATATAATGACTTGTCCGCACTAAAGCTATATTTATACAATAATTTTTGTTAAAATAGAAAATCATTTGGACTTGTTATTTTTTTATGAGCTCGGATTGGAAATTAGATATCAAACTCGACAAACCTAACCTTAAAATACGACATATTGAAAGTTTTTATTATAACTTTGTATGTATAATATTTTGGTGGATTTCTTGAGTTGTCCGCACTAGAGTTTAATCTTACAAATTTTTTCTTTGTAGCAAAGAAACTCAATTAAACGCATCGTTTATTAATAAGTTATGATTGGAAATATTATTAGAAGGCGGACAGCTTCGACATGCTCTTAAGAGGAGGTCACGTATCTCTGTCCTTTTCTAATCAAAGCATTGAGTTTTTTACAAAAACTAATAACTTTAGCAAAAAATGAAGAGAAAGCCGCATCTTGTATCAAAAAAAGCAATATTTTCTCTGATTAGAAAAAATTAATTTTATTGCTTCGTTTTCAAGAAAACCTTGAAAAACTTAAATCATAGAGGTTAGGTTGAACAATTTGGTTTTTCAAGGTTTTCTTGAGAATGAAGCAATAAAATTAATTTTTTCTAATCAAAGAAAATATTGCTTTTTTTGATACAAGATGCGGCTTTCTCTTCATTTTTTGCTAAAGTTATTAGTTTTTGTAAAAAAATAATTTCTTTGATTAGAAAAGGACAGAGATACGTGACCTCCTGTTAAGAAAAAAAATATAAAAATCACTAATATGTTTAAAAAAATGAATTTATTTAATCAATGATAATAGCAGTAAAATAAAACTTTTATTTATTTAAAAAGAATTATATTATTTAGAAGTTTAGTTCACTAAAATTAAAAAGAATGAATAATTATAAAATAAAATTACTATAATCATAAATATCATGAATTTTTGTACACTTATTCCAAACAACTTGCTCTAATACCTGTACTTATTTAATCGCTATTATAGAAGTCACGTATTCAAGAATACTACAGAAATAAAAAATCTCGACTCAGGATCTGAGACGCCCAGAGCCGAATTTAAAAAGCTCGATCGTGCGCTTATGCTATTACGATGATCCGTGAATTCCATGTATACGAATTTCGAATAATATCAAGTTCAATTTCATTTTTATTTTTAATATTCTATATTATATTCTATTTTTAATTTATTTCAAAAATATATGAGTTTGATTCATTGTAAACTTTTGAATATCGCGTTAAACCATCTTTTTTCTATTAATTCTAATTCTATAACTTCATATCTTATATTTTTATGTATCTATGTTTTCTATTGAACTTTTTTCACATTCACAAATATGAAATTTTAACTCATTATGTCCTACTCTCCTATTTACTTTGGAATGTGTGTATTCGGGGGTTGGCGAGCGGAGCGAGCAGGGGGAACCCCTAGTATATATATATATATATATATATATATATATATATATATATATATATATATATAAAACAAAATATAGTTAAAAATATAAATAAAAATTAAAAATAGCTCATAAAATTTGTAAGCTAGTATGTATCATACAGCTGAAATGTGCATTAGCTGATAAAAGGTAAAAATCTAGATTTTCGCTTTCATTATTCTAGAATCTTCCGGTGTGTACGTACAGGTATTAACTGATTTTTCGTACGTGCCGCGAGCACGGGCCAGGACCCCACCGCAAAAATTGATTTATTAATTTTAAAAATGAAATAATAATAATAAAAAAAATTAAAAATGGCACTAGCATGGCAACACCTATGGACCTCTATGATTTGTAGTCTAACAGGTTGTGGTAAGACGCATTTTGTAAGAAGATTTTTTCGATTTATTGACAGTATGTCCGATACAACTTTTGCTCGAAAAATACTATATTATTCCGAATGGCAAAATGGATATTTGGAATACGGTAAAGATGTTGAATTTCATGAAGGTTTACCTCAAAATGAAGATTTTGCGTCCGACTCTCGACCAAAATTAGTAGTCATTGACGATCTGATGAGAGAATTTTCTAATAATGTAGTTGCTGATTTATTTACAAAAGGTAGTCACCATAAAAATATAAGTGTAATTTTTATTACACAAAATTTGTTTCATCAAGGACCTAAGCAGCGGGATATTTCATTAAATTCAAACTATATTGTAATTTTTAAAAATCCTAGAGACCGTGCACAAATACAACATTTAGCGCGTCAAGTTTATCCAGAAAATTCAAAGTTTTTTCAAGAAGCTTATTACGACGCTACAAGTGTAGCACATGATTATTTGTTGTTAGATTTAAAACAAAGCACAGCAAAAACCTGCAGAGTACGAACTAACATATTTCTTGATGATACACATCACTACGTGTACGTTCCACGAGATATAAAGAGAGGTGTCATGGATGATAATTTTTCAGTGTTACGTGTATAATGGCTAAGGTAAGATAAGAAAAATCGCTCGATCCAAAAATAGCACATGCTTTGCATGCCCTTTATCATTCAAATAAAGAGCAACACAAAGCTATTTTCAAACTTGCTGATCGTAAAATAGTTAAAGGTATTTGTAAGTGTGCTTTAAATACTTTAAAAGGTACAGTACTTCTTGTATACTTCTTCATACAAACGTTCCCGATGTCACGCAAAATGTCGAATCTGATAAAAAAAATACTGTTCAAACACCAGGCAGTCATCTTACAAGTTTAGACATAGAAATGAGTGATATATTAAACTCCCAAAAAACTGATGAGCGTTCAAAATGGTCAAAGTATCAACAAGTTTAACAACGATACTTATATTTTTTAGACGACTTGAAAAAAAGTTTAAATAATGTTAATAAAAATTAACAAGAGATAGAAAATGGAGTAGATTTTGAAATCATAATATCATCTGTACCTGTAACATACAGACATAAAGCTGAATTGATGGTTCAATTTTCAAAAAGTCCTAATATTTCTTCAAGAACTACATGGAATGACCGCGGTTTAGTGTCGATAGATGGAGCTGTTATCGAAGGTTCTAGTATAGTAAATTTAATAAACGATACTGTACATAGTAGAAAAGGTGTAAAGGCTACAGGTCGTGAACATTTTGCGTGGTTTTCACGAGATGTAGGTATACCATTGGAATGTATTGGTAATCTAGCTTTTTACAAAGAAGGGCAAAAATTTGAACATGCAGTAAATCATAGTAATAGGTCTTTAACAACACCACATACAAGTTTTAATGATTCATTATTACATGTCCCAAAAAGACATACTTCTACTCCGATGCCTAAAAATAAAAATAGAAATTTGTCAATAGAAAATGATACATATGACAACGAAGTTACAGTAATTAATAAACAAATGAACAGCGGAGATAATGATTCATGGACTACTCAAAACAAAAAGAAACGTGTTAAAAGAAATACCGGAACAGAGCAAAAGGGCGGTGGGTGGTTGACTTTTTCGTTTTAAATAAATGAATAAAAATCATGGATCTTAAAAAGCAGTTACTTAAGGTTGTATGGGCTATACAGTTGTATACAGTCTGTGTCAAAAGTTAGTTTCTTAGAAAATTGTCTATATTTTTTGGTAGAAAGTAATTATCTAATTTTTAGCTCAGTAACTTATTAGATAATATTAAAACAATCACTTTAAATTTTGTTTCATTTAAATATAATGAATTATTAAAGAGTTATAACATTTTAAAGTTTATAAATTTTACACAAATCTAATGCAATCATAAATAATAATGCCAAACTTTCAAAAATTATTTTATTTGACTGCAACAAAGTTTATTTTGTTCAGTTTAAAATTTAGAATCTATTGACGAGGATGGAATTTTTATTTTTATTTTTTATTAAAATTTATTACTCATTCTCTGCGAAAAAATGTATATGTCTCAGACGGTACTTACTGTTTTATCATAGAAAATTAGCAATAAATTTTAAGAAAAAATAAAAATCAAAATTCTATCCTCGTCAATAGATTCTAAATTTAAAACTGAACAAAATAAACTTTGTTGCAGTCAAATAAAATAATTTTTGAATGTTTGGCATTATTATTTATGATTGCATTAGATTTGTGTAAAATTTATAAACTTTAAAATGTTATAACTCTTTAATAATTCATTATATTTAAATGCAGCAAAGTTTAAAATGATTGTTTTAATATTATCTAATAAGTTACTAAGCTAAAAATTGATTAATTACTTTCTAACGAAAAATATAGACGATTTTCTAAAAAACTAACTTTTGACACAGACTGTATAGTCCATACAACCTTAACAAAATTTATTATGATGTTAATGGACCCGCTGGTTTTGCTGGAGAACGGCGCCTTGCAAATAAGACTAAAAATAAAGTTGGTAAAAAAAATATACACAAGTGGCTGCAAGCACAAGATGCTTATACATTATACAAACCTGTTCATAGAAAATTTCCTCGTCTTCATTATAATGTTGCTGAAATGGATTCTGTATGGGAAGGTGATTTAATTGACTTAGAATCATTAAAATCTTATAATGATGGATTTTCATACTTACTAGTAGTCATCGATGTTCTCAGCAAATACGTATGGGTAGTACCCTTGAAGGATAAATCATGTTCACAAGTCACTGACGCTTTTAAAAAAATTATTTTAAATAAAAATGAACGAATTCCTAAAATGTTTCAAACTGACAAGGGAAAAGAATTCGTCGGTCGAAAAATGCAAAAATTTCTAAAAATAAATAATATTATACATCGTGTTGCACGAAATCCCGATGTAAAAGCAGCTATTGTCGAAAGATTTAACCGTACCTCAAAGGAAAAAATGTGACGATATTTCACACATCAAAATTCTAAACGTTACATAGATATTTTACCTCAACTTGTAAATAGTTACAATAACTCATATCATTCAACAATAAAGATGGCGCCTGCAGCAGTTACAATATTTAATGCAGATATTGCAAAGAAAATATGGATTCAAGATATAAAACAGTTGATAGAGAAGCTAAATACTCAGAAGGTAACTTTGTTCGAATTAGTCGAACCAAAGGTACCTTCGAGAAAGGTTATTTAGCAAATTGGTCGGAAGAAATTTTTAAAATAACTAGAGTCTTAAAACATAGAAAACCACCTGTGTATGAAATAGAAGATCTTGACGGAGAAACTATAGATGGTATTTTTTACGAAGAAGAACTTAACGTTATTCTAGAAGATATCAGGAATTCAGAATATAAAATTGATAAAATAATAAAAACAAGTGGTTCAGGCCGTAGAAAAAAATATTTTGTAAGTTGGGTCGGTTATCCTAGAAAGTTTAATTCTTGGGTGTCAGCTAAAGATATAAAAAATATATAAACATGAGAACTCAATTTTATATGATACTGCCTAGTAATAGTAGTATGAGTGTATTTCCTAACAACACCACATCTTGTTATACTACAAAATTACCTCAAGAAATTAATTTACGAGGATCTTGGGAAGTTGGTGTCACAGAAATTCATTTTCCACGCTCATTCTTACATTTAAGATAAAAATAAAGAGGAATTAAAGTTTCAACTGTTTCATCACCTTTCTTAAAGGATAAATTAGTAGATCAACTTGTCGATATAGAATATAAAACAGTTACAATTCCTTATAGTATATATTCCGATATAGCGGAATTTTTAGAAAAAGTAAATAGAGCATAGAGTAAAACACATATATCATTTAAATTGTCAGTAGAACATAATATCACCTATGTATACGTTAAAAGGACGCTTGATTCTGAAAAATGTGTCAATGAACACTCTATAAAAATGAGCCGAGCAGTTTGGGATATTTTAGGCTTTGCTGAAGTAGAAGGATATTTAAACGTTAGTTTTAATGAATACATTGCTACTCGAACAGCAAATATTTTTAATGCATTACCTAGACAGTTATATATTTACTCAGATGTATGTGAACCTTGTATTGTAGGTGACGTACAAACAACTTTATTACGTATCGCACCTGTAAACTACAAGGATTATGTATTTGCTTCTAATCAATATCAAATTTTTACTTCTGTAAAATTATATACCTCTCATAAGAAATAGTTTCAGAACAATCACTATAGATATAAGAGATCATCTAGGCCGAGTCATACCATTTGAGTGTGGTACGTCGACCTTAACACTACATTTTAGACAAGCTGCATGACAAAAATAAATAAAATAGAAATGAATCATTATATTGAACATTATGATAGTCAAGTTGGTCAAGGGGGTATTCAACATGTTTACGTTGGATCACCATATCAAAAAGGACATGGAGGTATAGGTCGATTTCTTAGAGGACTTTTTCGTAAAGCACTTCCTTTTTTAAAACGTGGTGCTCGCGCTGTCGGAAAAGAAGCTCTTAAAGCTGGAATTAACATTATCGATGATGTCGGTAGTTATAATATTCCTTTTAGAGAATCACTATGCAATAGAGCACGTGAATCAGGTAAAAATTTAAAAAGAAAGGCAGAAGAGAAAATAGAAAGTCTAATAATGGAAGGCTCTGGTTATAAAAAATGTGTAAGAAGACGTAAGGATCAGTCGCGAACTAAACGTCGCGTGAAACGTATCTCATCGCTGTTATCATCTTTAAACAAAAAAAGAAAAACAAAAAAAAATAATAAAAATAAACGTATTAAAAAAAAAAAAATTAACAAGAAAAATAAAAAACGTTCAGTGATTGATATTTTTGGACCTGTATAATTTCAAAATGGCATGTTTACACCCACATTCATGGAAATGTACTAAATCAGAATTGGATTTATTTACTCTACTGCCCACTCAAACGGCTATAGAATCCACACAATGGGTTGAATACAAACCTATGACCACCATTTCTGAAGATTCATATTTAGAATTTGTTTTACCAGGAAATTCGGATGATTACATTGATTTAGCTCATACTATGCTTAGTCTCAGCGTACGTCTCGAAAAATGAAAAGATCTTATATGTGATGATACATTAGTTACACCTGTAAATAACTTCTTACATAGTATGTTCAATGAAATCGATATATTCTTTAATCAAAAGACTGTATCACCAGCTAGCAATGCTCACGTTTATCGAGCATACATTGAAACGTTGCTTAATTATTCCGAAGAAGCTAAAAAATCACATTTAACTACAGCATTATGGTATGACGATACTCCTGGTGAAATGGATGCCGTATTGGTAAAGAGAAAAGATAATAACAATGTACTTTCGGAAAATATTGGAGCTGATAAACGTAATCTTTTTGTCAAAGGCGGAAAAATTGTAGATCTATAAGGTTACTTACATTGCGATGTTTTTAACTAAGAAAAATTTCTCTTTAATGGTGTAGAAATAAGAGTACGACTCATCCGCTCAGAAGACGCTTTTTGCTTGATAGATGATGCTCAAAATGTGAAAGTACGTATAATGGATACATCATTACGTGTACGCAGAGCTAAAATCGATCCAGGAATTTTACTTGCTCATTCAAAAGCCTTATCCAAAGAAACAGCTAAATATCCATTAACACGTGTAGAGGTTAAGTCATTTACTTTACATACAATCGTCACGGGAGAAACTTTAGATAATATTATTCTTGGACGATTACCTAAACGCATAATAATTGGTTTAGTTTCAAATAGAGAGAGAGAGAGAGAGAGAGAGAGAGAGAGAGAGAGAGAGAGAGAGAGAGAGAGAGGAGAGGGAGAGGAGAGGAGAGGGAGAGGGAGAGGAGGGAGGGGAGGGGAGGGGAGGGAGAGGGAGAGGAGGGAGGGGGGAGGGGGGGGAGAGGGAGAGGAGAGAGAGAGAGAGAGAGAGAGAGAGAGAGAGAGAGAGAGAGAGAGAGAGAGAGAGAGAGAGAGAGAGAGAGCTTGACGACGAGACTTAGGATAACGGCTGTGTTCCACCTGCCGTTCGTAAATGCGCTCTGTAAGTTGCGCAGTCGTCTGAACAGATGTTGGTAGAAAACGATGTATCACTGTTTTTTTTGTTGGTACAATTGCTTGAATAGCAAACGAAAAGCACAAGATTTCTAAACTAAAATGAAATTCAACGAAGGAAAATCTTGTCGAAATACGTTGCGCTAATTTTATCGTTTGTTTTTCAAGCAATTGTACCAACAAAAAAAACCATGATACATCGTTTTCTACCAACGTCTGCTCAGACGACTGCGCAACTTACAGAGCGCATTTACGAACGGCAGGTGTAACACAGCCAACTTCTGCGTGGCCATTTTTGTCGCTGGCGGTGACCAGCTTGAGATTTGATTTGACTGTATTTATTAACTATGGGGTAAGACCCCGTATGGCTTAAAAAGCATAATAATACGTAAGTTTTAATAATTAATCATTACAAAAGAATAACAAACGTAATGAACAGTTAATATAAAAATAGCAAATACTAAAGCAATAACAAAGAGAAAAATTGAATAAATTCGCCAGATGAAATGAATGATTGCAACAAAGTCAGTAAAAAACAATGTAGTTTGAATATTAATAGAAGAAAGTAAAAAGCAGAATCATAAAATATGTATAAATCAACATCCTAAGTAAAATTTATAAGAAAAATTAATGGTGCTTTAAAACTAGTCCAGCTTTGCCACTGTTTCTCAAGCAACTACAGTTTGATTTGGACCCGTTTAACCCTAAGCGAACTCTCGTGATCATCACTAAAAAGCCAGCTGTAAGTGTGCTTTTTTAACATAGCTACAGACTCAAGATCAAAGGAAGGCAAGACTTCGACACTAGGTCTAATTGATAAGCTTCGCAGTTACTTGCGTCAATTAATTTTGCAGTGCGCTGATTCGTACAGGTGAAAAAATAAGAAAACTAGGAGGTTGTCGGACAGACGATATCGACTCTTACGAAGCGATTAGTTAAAGATGCAGGAATCTTACTAGTTAAAATCAAGTTTGCCAAAACTACAGTGACGCACTTCCTTCTTTTCTTTACTGAAAGCCAACCAAGACTCAATCTAAAAGGAGAGACCTTTTCGTGAAATGGAATGTTGCCATGGACAAATCTGATGCTAGCATTCAGGGCTCTGTGAAGCTCTAAGTTTTGATAGTTGTACAAATCATTATAGACTACGCAGTCAGCAATATCATAGTCTCCTCTTGGACAGTAGGGTCAACCTCAAAAAGTAGTAGATAATGATCAAAATACGCTAGATGAATTAAAAGCTATGAATCTATATACAGAAAAAATACGCACCACCGTGAACACGCATTGAAGTAAAATGAGCACTGCAAGGAAACGTTAAGGTTCTCAATTAAGCAATCAGCAGTCAATATGCACCACACAGTAAGAGCGTCAATAGAGGTATGTCTGCGATGACAGCAAGGCCAACGATATGTATGCTCATGCACCACCTCGCTTCACCCAGGTTGATGAGAAAAATAAACGGAATAAATAAAATAGTTAATTTACAGACAGATTTTAGTGAAAAAAATTTAAATAGGTTCGCTATGCGAACCTATTTGTATTCTTTTAATGCGCCCTCGCGTGCAATCAATATGTATCGTACTATTGTAAGAAAGTTCTAGAGTAGCGAATAACCACAAAAAAATCAGCTCTTTTCTCCAACGTTAATGGAAAATTCACAACTCAGCAGCCAAGAAAACAAGCTAATATACAGCAGTACAGGCACAACAAAATAACTTAAAACAATCATAAATTTTTCCTAATGACGCAGACCAAATTCGAAAGCTATAGATGCATCAAAACTCCTGAAAACTCGCTGCGAACACGGAGCAGTTCAAGACACGTCAGTCGTTTCCCCAAGGGGTAGAGAGAAAGACAGCTAGAAGAGGCCATATCAAATTTCGATTTCCTGGTGCTTAAGCGATCAGACCTTAAGCCCTCCAACCTATTTAATAACAGTAAGTAGAATGCAATCCAATAATTTTTATTATCTGTAAACCAACGGCTGTCGCCAAATCGGAAAGAGACAGTGCACGCGGAAAGTAAACAGTAACCGTGATTTTGGGTAAATTATAACTAAAGACCATTTAAATTAAAAGAGTTGCTTCACTCTTCGAAAGTGCGCACTTTGTGTCTTGTCTGCAATTCCAAAAGTCCGTCTTTTGTGGACTATCAAGAGGGGACGCTGTCATAGGCCGTAAAGGAAAAATCATAAACATATATAGATATATTAATAAACGCAAGCAGACAGCTAGCAGCTGATTATATATTTTATGTATAGTTATATCTTTGAAGCTGCGTGTTGTGCGTAACAGTTGAAAATAAATTTTAATTCATTAAAGGGTCTAGGCGATTAAAATAGTGAATAATGACTCTGGCTCTATCGAAATCCTGAAAGCATCCTCGTGTAGTGCATAAAAAATATAACTATGCTGAAAATTCCAGCCCTCTAGATCCTCACATAACCTCAAAACATCAAAATACCTGTTTTTCGGTTTTTTGATGATATCTCGGCTTCTAAACACCGTAGAAACTTCTTTTTTTTCATTTTGAAGTTTTTTCTTATCGCCTACAACATACTATTTTTTAGGCGTTTGAAAGTTTGGAAGTTTAATTTTAAAAAAACTTGAGCAACAGTGGGACCAAAAAAATTATTTTTGAAAGAGGTGTAACAAGGTCAAAATTGCAAAAAACCTGATTTTTCGACGTTTTTTTCATGTTTTTACCTAGTTTTGAAGCATTTTACTATAAAAATTTCTACTATCAATCTTCAATTGTCTGAAAATCATGTATATGTACACTCCGCAACAAAATTTTTCATAAAAAAATTGCCATTTTCCAAATGCTTGTAACTCGGTCAATTTTCATCGTATTGAGATGATTTTTTTTAGTTTTGTAGGGAATCATGTGTACTTTTAAGAAAAAATAATTTCCAATAGCTGCGAGATAATGCCACATTGCTACGTCTTAATCAGGCCTACCAACTTTCTTTTCTTAAAAAAACGCAATAGTTTGCACGTTTGCCTGGATTACCAAAAATTTTTTTTCAAAAAAACACAAATACCATCTTAAAGTACAAATAAAAACGAGTATTTAAAAAAAATCGACCCTCTACGATTTTTTTTGACCGAGTTATGCCATTTTAAAGATATCCCTATGTTTTAGCTAAATACTGCCAACATCAGCATTACCCGAAGCGTACCGCAAGGAGGTTGTTGGTCGGACTTACGCATCATTGTGGCCCTGAAAAGGGCCGATTGTGTAAACCGTTTCTTACATTAGGGACCGCGCAGCTCGTCACTTCTGCTGTATTTTTTGACTCCGAACCCTATGCGCCCGAGACCTTTAATACCGTGTATTAGCACCTCGCTGACGAATAACTTCTCCTAAACGTTCTTGCATATTAATGCACGCTCTTATTGAATCTTCAGGTATCTCTTGCCAAATTTCATTAAGAATTCTCTCAAGCTCTTGGAGGTTAGCAGGAGGCCTCTCTAAGTTACGTAATCGCTTGCCCATCATGTCCCACACATGCACTATAGGAATGAGGTCTGGGCTATTAGCAGGATGAGGCAATACCTCTACGTTGTTTTCTTCTAAGTGAGTACGAGTTACCCTTGCAGTATGGGGACGTGCATTATCCTGCATCAAGATGAAATTACGGCCCACTTGCCGACGCATTCGAATTATGTGAGGGCGTAAAACTTCGTTTATGTAACGTCTCGCTGTTAATCCTAGGAGTAGGATAATCACTAAGTCTGATCGATGGTTCATTGAAATTCCACCCCATACCATAACGGATCCTCCACCAAATGCTCGAGTTGGATTAATGTGATTTGGTGCGAAACGTTCTCGTCTACGGCGCCAAATTCGAATCCTAGCATCGTTTCCGTAAAGACAAAATCGAGATTCATCTCTGAAAAGACGTGACACCGTTGAGCTATGAATCCCCATTTTTCTGGATATATTACTTTGACTCAGTCCCGCTTCTAGCAGGGCAACAATTTGAGCAGATTGGATTTTAGTTAGCTGAGGCATTTTAATTAAGAATATGTTATTATAATTTTTAGTTCCTATGTACTTTGTGTATAATAAAATTAACGTTAAATGATCTTTCGCTTTCACTCTTGGCCAGTATGCCGCCTTAAACTTCTACTTTATTTTTTTTAAATTGATTTGTTGGCAGAGTTGATAATTTTACAGTAGGTGTGAAGATGCAATGTTAAATGCACCGAAAACGTAGTGGTGTAATTTTAAAAAAAGTTATACTTTTCATGGATTAATTTTTAAAAAAATAACGAATGTCAATGTGGTTTCTCTGTTTATGGAAGTTCAGGATAGTTCCTGGGGCACGAATTTTTGAAAATGTAACCTGGTAATTTCGCAAGAACATTTAGGAGAGGTAATTCATCAGCGAGGTGGCTATACACGGTATTAAAGGTTTTGGGCACATAGTGTTTGAAGTAAAAAAATACTGCGAAAGTGACGAGCCGCGGGGTCCCTATTGTAAGCAATGGTTAACACAATCAGCCCTTTTCAGGGCCACAATGATACGTAAGTCCGACCAACAACCTCCTCGCGGTACGCATCGGGTAATGCTGATGTTGGCAGTATTTAGCTAAAACATAGGGATATCTTTAAAATGGCATAACTCGGTCAAAAAAAATCATAGAGGGTCGATTTTTTTTAAATACTCGTTTTTATTTGTACTTCAAAATGGTATTTGTGATTTTTTGAAAAAAAATTTTTGGTAATCCAGGCAAACGTGCGAACTGTTGCGTTTTTTAAGAAAAAAAAGTTTGTAGGCCTGATTAAGACGTAGCAATGTGGCATTATGTCGCAGCTATTGGACATTATTTTTTCCTAAAAGTACACATAATTCCCTACAAAACTAAAAAAAATCATCTTAATACGATGCAAATTGACCGAGTTACAAGCATTTGAAAAATGGCAATTTTTCGATGAAAAATTTTGTTGCAGAGTGTATATATGTAAATATATACATAACTGTATATATTTTCGAAACCATTTTAGATTTTTTTATATGCCTAAGGACCTTATTCGATTGTTTTTCTCATTAAAGGCACGAATAAGAAAAGATTAAGACACAAATATGACATCTTAGGATTACTTTTTTCTCAAATATTTAAGCACATCTTATAATTCATTTGAAAACAAAAATTATAACGTACATATGCACACTCGCGAGTGCACAGACGCAGATAAACATATACATCTATACATCTACAAATACATAGTGCGTAGACTAATAAAGCCAATGTAAGTTTCCTCTAAAATTTATCCAGGTTTGAGACTGGCATGACAACATGGCTGCATTATACTCATTCCGCCATTCATATTTTTCATACATTCTACACATTTATCTATTCTTAAAAGAGAAGGGAGAAAAATCTTTTTCTAAATATAAATTTATTTCTTAATAAAAGACTATATTATTCAAAATATATCGCCGCTGTCGCCGTCTGAAATATGCCCTACATTTTGGCTCCTCATTTTTTAACGTTAATTCAGCTAAAATTTAGCTGAAATTCATCTAAAATTCAGCTAAAATCAGCTAAAAGTCAGCTTAAATTTAGATGAATTTAGCTATAATTTAGCTTAAAGCAAGCTAAAAGTCAGCAAAAAGTTATCTATAAGTTAGTTAGAAGTAAGCTAAAAGTTAGCTCAAAATCAGCTAAGAGTTAGCTGAAATTTAAACATATTTAGCTGTAATTTAGCTAAAAGCTAGCTATATCTCTCTATATTATAAAAAGATTTCGCCGCCGCCACTGCCGCTGTGTATAAGAATTCGATTTGTCTTTGGTTAGCTATAATTTAGCTAGAATCTAACTGAAATTCAGCTGAAAGTTAGCTAAAAATTAACTAAAAGTTAGCTTGAAGTTAGCTAAAATTTATATTAATTTTAAGCAACTTTAGGTAAATATTGATTTGATTTTAGCTGAATTTTAGCTGCATTTTAGTTCTATTTATATTATATTCTTTCTATACTATTGAAAGTATATCGCTGCTGTCAACGTCGTCATCGTCAGAAATGTGCCTCTCATTTTCGGACCTATATTACAGCGTTAAATTTAACTTGATTCAAGCTTGTAATTAGCTAGGAAATAACTAAATTAAGCTAAATGAGCTTTGAAATAGCTGAAAATTAGCTTAATTTAAGGGGGTATATACATATTAGACCTTAAGAAATAAAATACAATTTTTTTATTAATGTTCAGAATAATCTTGAAATATTTAAAATACTACATTAAAGTGAATAGAAACACCTTTATATCAAGCCTTGTTGGGCTTATTTCATTCCAGCCATACTACCATGATCACTCAATGAACCTTTGAATCCATAATTCCTGCACCGTAAGGGTTCTGATGACCTAATGAACTAATTTAACTTTACCAAATAGATTTGGCTTCAGTATTGATGTCATTCTTGCATGAATATAGGATTTTAAAATTAAATGACTAGAAGTGGTAAAAAAATCCAAAAATATTTAAATTTATTTAAAAAATTGAGATTTTTTGTTAAAAAATTAGAAATTTTTGTTGAAAAGTTAAAAATTTTTGTTGAAAAGCCAAAAATTTTCGGTTTTTGAAAAATCCCTACATTTAAACAAAAATGACATCAATACTGAAGCCAAATCCGTTTGGTAAAGTCGAATTAGTTTATTAAGTCATTAGAAACCTTACGGTGCAGGAATTATGGTTTCGAAGGTTCATCGAATGATCATGGAAGTATGGCTGGAGTAAAATAAGCCTATTAGGGCTTTAAATAAAGGTATTTATGTCTACTTTAACGTAGTATTTTAAATATTTAAAAATTAATTTAAACATTAATAAAAAAATTATATTTTATTTCTTAGTATCCAATATGTATATATCCCCTTAAGCTTGTAGTGAACTTGGTAATAGCTAATTTAAAGTTTTGTATATAACGATATATGATAACATATAAGGTTAAAATTTATAATAGATGAAAAATAGGTAACAATATTTTTCTATCAATAGCTAATTATCCTGTAATCATCGTGAAGTTCAATCATATAAATAATTATTAATTTTACGATTTTATTTAAACTATAGAGTTGAAAAAGCTAAATTGAATTGAAAATCAAATGATTAAATTTAAATGAACCAGATTAACTACGTTAACCATATCATTCAATAAGAGTCAAAATGCATAATAAGCATTGCTCCATCGATTGACATTAATTCAAAATTCAAATTATAAAATAATTATTCTTAAACAAAAGCAGGAATCATCAATATAAAAAGACAGATCAAATCAAGATTAAGAAGCACTTTTTCAAAGAACTTCTACGAGCACTTTTACCCGCACTTTTCAATAAGTACTTCCAAAGATACAATTATTACAATTATACTTCTCGCACTTTAAAATTATACAATTATTCGCGCAACATATTAAATCGCACTATATTCAATTCATTATAAAAGTATCGAATAAAATGTCTATAATTAAATTATTAAATTAAATGTACTTATTTACTGTCTGCCTGTATCTATTTAGCTGAATCATAGTTTGATTATTACAATTATATTTCTATATATTTCTTTCAAAATTCAAGTATATTTAATCGTGACAGCGATTCAAATCAATTAAAATTAGTAGAGTGTTTTTACTACTAGACTAACATTTGATAAAACGTTTATAAATCAATTACTTACTTTATTTCTTATTTAATATTATAATAAGACATATACACGTAGCCCTCACAATGGAAGTTGGCGCGCTTGCCCCCTAGTAAAAGATGAAATTGGAAGATAATAGTTCTTCTCCACTCTCTCTTGCAAGCATTCAATAATTTTTATTAAAAAATAAATATATAAAAGAATAATAGATAAATATAATAATAATAAGTGGTCGAAATATTTTTTTTTATAACCGTCTTCCTAAAATCTGAAAAAATAAAAAAACGAAAAACACCTCCGGATGTCTAAAACCTAAAAAATTTAAATAATCATTAATTTTATTAAAATATATTAAGACAGCTCCAACACTAAAAGACAAACTGCAATATGAAAAAATTTTTTGAGTGAAACGTTGCAAGCATGCTATTATTAATATATAAATATACATATTTTATATCCCCACCACCAATTGTTACTAACGCGCCTTGATGCTCGCGTATCATCGTCAGCCGATCATTTAGATGGCATGCACCCGATAAACTAGATGTTACCAAGCACATGGTCAACATACAATGAAAAAAAATATGAATTCTTCCTGAGACTACCCAAACTCTCATCGGCGTTTAAAAAATACCATGATCTCATACTGGGTAGAATTACTGCTCTGCATATAATCCGAGAAAAAATAAAATGATAATATTCTTTAAGATCATATATTATAACTCATAGATGAAATTTTTTTTTAAAATAATGATATTTCGCAGAGTAATTTATTATTTTATTTTATATGTATTCTTGTTATTCTTGATCAATGAAGTAAACAAAATATAAACAAGTGGTAATAATAATAATAATGATAATAAAAATAATAAAATAAATAAAAATAGAAATAAGTAATAAAAATACAATGCAGAATCACCTGAAAAAAACTAAAACATAAGACAAAATGTATTATCCCGAAACCTGAAATATAAATATATATATGATCTTTTAAGAGAAAATCTTAATAATACAATTAATCTCCATCACTATCTTCATCAATAACTGGTTCAACACCTTCAGTATTAAATATTTTTGTTAATCTTTCAGCTGGTCTCAATATTTTGGACTTACACCTCACATGGGATAAATAATGTACTATAGCTGCTACATGCGAGCAGGATCCAATTGTTTTAAGACCACATTCGCAATAATATCTGAGAATAATTTTATAACCGTATGAATTTGGTTTATAATGAACATAACAATTATACGTTTTACTGTTTATATGTCGGAAGCGAACTTGTACCTTAATTATATCTTTAGATTTTCTCAAATACTTTAGGTGAATTTCATTATTTTCATCGGTAACAGGTCACTTCACCGAATTCCATTTGGCCGAATTTTTTTGGCCGAAAGTTATTTCGCCGAATGAGTCATTTGGCCAAATGGTACATTTGGTCGAAAGGTATTTGGCCGAGAGGGACATTTGTCCGAAAGCCATTTGGCCGAAAGGGATATTTGATCTAATTTTAAATAATTTTTCTCTTGAGCATTTAGCATAGTTCTTTCGTAAAAGAAACAATACATTGTTTCTTATGTATAACAATTTCTATATAAATTTCTTGCGATTAACATGTTATTTGTAATATATATTGTCAATAACCACCCGCGATGTGCGCCGGACAACCAGCATGTACTACGTATAACAATTTCTATATACATTACTCGCGGTTAACGTGTTATTTGTAATGTATACTGTCAATAACCACCCGCGATGTGCGCTGGATAACCAGCAAGTTCTAGGTATAACAATTTCTATATACATTACTCGCGGTTAACGTGTTATTTGTAATATATATTGTCAATAACCACCCACGATGTGCTCCAGATAATCAGCAAGTTCTATGTGTAACAATTTCTATATACATTACTCGCGGTTAACGTGTTATTTGTAATGTATACTGTCAATAACCACCCGCGATGTGCGCCGGACAATCAGCAAGTTCTATGTATAACAATTTCTATATACATTACTCGCGGTTAACGTGTTATTTGTAATGTATACTGTCAATAACCACCTGCGATGTGCGCCGGATAACCAGCAAGTTTTATGTATAACAATTTCTATATACATTTCTTGCGATTAACATGTTATTTGTAATATATATTGTCAATAACCGCCCACGATGTGCGCCAGATAATCAGCAAGTTCTATGTATAACAATTTCTATATACATTACTCGCGGTTAACGTGTTATTTGTAATGTATACTGTCAATAAATACCTGCGATGTGCGCCGGATAACCAGCAAGTTTTATGTATAACAATTTCTATATGCATTTCTTGCGATTAACATGTTATTTGTAATATATATTGTTAATAATCACCCACGATGTGCGCCAGATAATCAGCAAGTTCTATGTATAACAATTTCTATATACATTACTCGCGGTTAACGTGTTATTTGTAATGTATACTGTCAATAACCACCCGCGATGTGCGCCGGACAACCAGCATGTACTTTGTATAACAATTTCTATATACATTACTCGCGGTTAACGTGTTATTTGTAATGTATACTGTCAATAACCACCCGCGATGTGCGCCGGATAACCAGCAAGTTCTAGGTATAACAATTTCTATATACATTACTCGCGGTTAACGTGTTATTTGTAATGTATACTGTCAATAACCACCCGCGATGTGCGCCGGACAATCAGCAAGTTCTATGTATAACAATTTCTATATACATTACTCGTGGTTAACGTGTTATTTGTAATGTATACTGTCAATAACCACCCGCGATGTGCGCCGGATAACCAGCAAGTTCTAGGTATAACAATTTCTATATACATTACTCGCGGTTAACGTGTTATTTGTAATGTATACTGTCAATAACCACCCGCGATGTGCGCCGGACAATCAGCAAGTTCTATGTATAACAATTTCTATATACATTACTCGCGGTTAACGTGTTATTTGTAATGTATACTGTAAATAATCACCCGCGATGTGCGCTGAATAACCAGCAAGATCTGTGTAAAACCATTTCAATACATTTTTTTCAATAAATAATAACTTTACTATATTTTTCTTGCTAAATGCTCAAGCATTTATTGATCATAGTATTTATTCGAGCAAATATTCCTTTCGGCCAAGTGTCGCATTCGATCAAATAACTTTCGGCCAAATGGCTTTAGGTCAAATAAATTTTGGCCAAATGTTCCATTTGATCAAATGGCTTTCGGCGAAATAACTTCAGCCAAATGGAATTCGACCAAGTGGAATTCGGCGAAGTGTCTAGGATTCATTTTCATTTAACATTTCTGCTAAGTAAGATATGGCCTGTTGCATTTAAAAGGTGCTAGTGAAAAATATTTCTAAATCTTCTTCTGTAAGTTCAGAAAAATCGAGAACGTCTCCTTAACCCAAACGGGAAAACAAAGTTTTTTTTCTCCTCCATGTATCACTCTTCGATTCTACAGCTAAAGTATTTTCTTCAAGATTTTAAGTTTCAAAACAGTTTAATGTTTCTTTTTAGCAGAAATAGTGAATTTCAAACGTTTTTCAAAATAATTGATCAGAAAACATCTAATTTTGCATTGAAGTCCAACATTTGGTAATATCCGATTGTCAAGTTGATGATGAAGTAACTTAAACTTTTGACCAAGCATTCCATGAATAGCTTCAACAATACATCTAACGGCAGTAACACGTCAAAAATAAGTAGATTCTGCAGCACTTAACCATTTTTCTTTCCTTACAATAATAGCATCAGAACGCGGTATTGAAGTTCTTCTAGTTGGTTGATTACGTCACGAAAGCCTCTATCTAATACAAAAACATCTTTTGGTTACAATGAATTCTGTTAATCAGTATTTTGATTTAATAATTCACTAAAGATTTAAGCATCATTCTTAGTTGCATAATAAGGTCCCAAAATATCGACTATATATACATCAGGTGTACAAATAGTGAATGGCTTACGTAAAGAAACTTTTCTTTACCAGAATATGATATTCTCTGGTATTCATTATTGGAACTTTTTTGATGACGAATATAAGTTCCATCAGCAATCAAAACAAGATTATTTTCTATTTTATGAAGTTTTTTCACAATATCAGTCAAATGACTTTCTATTAGGTCTTCTCTGTTTACAGATTGTAATCCAAATTGTGTTGGAATAATATCATTTTCAAAAGCTTGCAAAATTGATGCAGAAAAGTTGGAAACTTGGCTCATCTAGTCCAAGTATTGCTGCAATCATCTCATTTAAATTACCAGTGCGCAATTTCATTAAAAATACTATTAACGCCTGAGTGACATTTCGGTTAAAAGAGTTCCTTAACGAAGTCATCATCTCATGCAACTCTATAATATTTTCCAAAGTCGAACCGGTAAATTCACGTAGACGGTCTTCTGGTAAAATAAAATCTCCTATAAGATCAATAATCATCCTACTAAAGGAAATACTCAAAGATGAAAGTAGTTTTGTTAAGTCATTCAATTCTAGTGAACTAGTTGTAGATATTGCATTTATTTTAGCAATATCTTCATCAAAAAAACGATTTTTAATCAAATGGTCTTTACAGCAACCGTTACCTTCCAGGATAGTTATATTCTTCGCAACAAAAATCTGTTTTCTCGCTTCGAATGGAACTATAACAATATTTCTTGTTTCTCTACACAAAAAAACAATATTTGTGTGTTGACACAGTCCGTTTGAAGGGCATTTCAATTAGTTCTTTTTCATTTAAGGGACATGATACATTAAGATACATTAAAAGTGAGATCTGATCCTGATGATTGAGAAGAAGAAGGCTGCGATAGTTGTGAAAATTGATCAGATAGTTCTGAAACATCTAAATTCTGGCTTGTAGATTGAATCGCTGCAGATTTTTGTTCCTTTTCTTTTTTTTCCTTTTTGCTTGCCTAAATCTAAAGTTACTGTAACAGTTTTGACATAAAAAATTGTTGGTTTCAACAGTTTTTTCAAGATATCTCGTTAATCTGGTAACTTAATCATCTGAATCTATTATCTTTTTAGTTCCCGTTACTTTTTACAAAATGTGTTACAATCTATGCAATTTTCCCCTGTTGACAAGATTGAACGTGATCTGAAAATTCATTCGTACAGATTGTTTTAAGCGAGTTTGGACAAACAAGGATTCTTCAAAAATTCAACAACAAAGTGTATTTTTGTTGATATTGGAAATAAAAGTAATTTAAGCTCAAATCATTGTTTCATTCTTATAATGACTTCATTTAAAGTTTATTAAAACAGAGAGACAGTAAATGTGCTCATTAGAAGAAAGACATTGTGCAGCAGATTCTTGATTTCAAAAAAATAAAAATGGTACAACAATATAGTTATCTTTTAAAAATTTTCATCTTATCATAAGATAAGATGAAAATTTTTAGAAGATTATTTTAGTGTTTAAAAAGGTTATTAGGTGATATATGAATCATGAAAATATAATGTAATTTTTAAATATTTTCAATCCATTGGTGACTAAAAAGCTAACTTTTCTCAATCTTGAACAATTTTTTATTAAAAAATTATCATGTTTACGGAAAAAATAGATACCTTTTTCTATTCTTTTCCATGTAAAATTAGAGAGTATTTTTTTTATTTCTCTGTGTCTTTCAGTTAAAAAATGGAAAGAACCACATTACCGGTTGAGGGAGAAAATTTTTGTTACACATTATTGGTATTCTGATCTCATTTGTTTAATATCATGTTATTGATATTAAAATTTAGGTTGATAAAACTAGAATTAATTGAATAAAAGATATACACCATACAGTCAAAATCTCATGTTAAATTATCCAAATATTCTTTCAATATAAAGCAATCATGCATCATTTGAAAAAATTTCATAATGTTTCCATTTATAAATTAATTTTTTTTATAGTAAATAGTTCTATTTAAACTCCGAAGAATTGTTTGTATTATTGAAAATTAATAAAATTAAATTAGTAAATTCAATATTTCAAAGAAGAGGCAATTTAGCATTTTAAACAAAAACATATTTTTAAATAAATATATTAACCACGAATATAACATTCGTATTCAAAACTGTTATTTATTGACAAAATAAAGCGACTATTCTAACAGAGTAGTTTACTAGTTTACTTTAGTTGTACAGCACTTGTGAATTTTATTCATGCAATAAACTAATAACCATTTCCATAAGATTTAATAATTTAAGAACTAGACGTTTGATATTGTCACTGTTGTATTGATGAAGTACATTGAGAGTACACAATTAAAAGATTTTACTTTTATAAAGTAGAGGAATGGATATAACACTTTTACCAATTTTTGCGTTACTACATTAAACGATATTCTTTTTTAGATTTGTATGAGATAGAAACTCATTGTTATGACTTTTATTAAACGTATAGCAGAATCCAGAAAATAATATTAAAATAATATCAAAATAATATTGTTAGCATTGACTTTAATGGTAGATTATTTCTTCATATTGATTATTTACAGTGTTTAATATGTTTAACAAATCATTTTGACAACATTCTAATTTTTAGTAAGCTGATTTAAACAATATTAATTGATTTATTTTGAATGACATAAAATATTACTTGCTAAAAAAATATGATATTGGAAAAAATATTGTACAAATTTGTTTTTACAAATTTTTAAAGAAAGCCCTCTGATAACTTAAATGAAATAGAAACCTCTCGTAATATTAACAAATAAAGTATTAATAATTTATTTAAAAGACTTTCATATAAACAATAAATCATTTGTACATGCATATGAGAAATACAAATGTGCGATAAATGTGATGAATTGATTATTATATAATTTAATTATAGAATTCATAGTTTATATGAATTACTATTACTCGTAAAGATAAATAAATACATACCAAGTATTGAACAAGTCAACCCGATCAATAACAAACTTACATTAAAAATAACAAGATGTTCATACTCCAAAATTATTCGAAACTAATTAATATATATATATATATATATATATATATATATATATATATATATATATATATATATATATATATATATATATATATATACTGCCGCTCAAAAATTTAAGCTCACCTTATAAAAAATATTAAAATTTTTAAAGTTGTATATTTCAGGAACTATGTGTCATAAAAAACTTTAATACATCTTATTTGAAAGCTTTTGTGATGCCCTTTCAAAATGTTATGTACACATTTCTTTACGATACGTAAACTTTTTCCTACACATACTTAAAATCTTGAAATTAAAAAAAATTTTTGGTGCAACTTTAACTGCTTCTACAAGCTCTAAAAATCAATGTATCTTAATAAACCCAAAGCGATTCGAAAGAAAATTGTAAAAACTTTAAAATGAGACATGAAACGTCATTTAAAAATGACGTATATCTTCATTACGTTATAGTTGTTTTTGTGAAAAAGTGCTATTTTTCGAAAATGTATTATGTTTTTAATATTATGCATTCTATGAAAAAATGACAGAGGAAAAAAATTGCTTTTTTGGATGCAGAATCAAGTTAGAATACTTTTAACGCGGAGAAAAAAGTTTTAATTTTTTCAAATACATTTTTCCATGCAAACGTATATAAATTATTTATGAAAAAAAAATTTTTTTTGTTAGAAAAAAACAAAATTTGATTTTTCAAGTTAAAAGTATTCTACCGTGATTCTCCGTCCAAAAAGGAAACTTTTTGTCCTCTGTCGTTTTTTCATAGAATGCATAATATTAAAAACATAAAACATTTTCGAAAAATGGCATTTTTTCATAAAAACAGCTATAACGTAATAAAAAGTCGTTTTTAAATAACGTTTTACGTCTCATTTTACAATTTTTGCAATTTCCTCTCGAATTGCTTTGGGTCTATTAAGATACATTGATTTTTAGAGCTTGTAAAAGTAGTTAAAGTTGCAACAAAAATTTTTTTTTAATTTTAAGATTTTAAGTATGTGTAGAAAAAAGTTTATGTATCGTAAAAAAAATGTGTACATAACATTTTGAAAAAGCATCACAAGAGCTTTCAAATGAGATGTATAAAAGTCTTTTATGACACATAGTTCCTGAAATATACAACTTTAAAAATTTTAATATTTTTTATAAGGTGAGCTTAAATTTTTGAGTGGCAGTATATATATATTAATTAATTATACTATTTCATCAATCGTCAAATATTCAGACTGGAATTCATAGACACAACTCAAATAAAAATTATTACTTAAACCTCATTCCGTCATTGTCTCTCTCGCGATAAGAAAAAAGGACAGATGATACAACCGTTACCTGAGTTTGGATTATGAATGTAAGCCTCAATGTTTACTTTTCACATTGATTTTATGGAAATAAATAAATTTTATAAAAAAATAGTATTTCAAAGAAAACCTAGCTTTTCTAGCTATTTTAGATACTTTATATCACGGTCGCCTACTCAGGTACGGTAACTGGGGTAGTAGAGATGCAGGACAGGTTTTCGTAGGCGGTCGAGATCCAGAGCTCTACCAAGGTTTTTTTATGTATTTTTACCTGATTACATACCTATCCTGATTACAAATATCGAGGGTAGAAATTTCCAAGCCTGGGAGGAAAAAAATTAGTAATCAATTTTTGTTAACAAATAAAAAAATTGCAAAAGTTGTTAAAAAATTCTATCGTATTCTGTGATCAATTTTGAACAAAAACAGTTTCACAACTTTTTTCGTAAGATGTTTAGTTTTGTTGTACAAAGTTGTCAAAGTTCAAGGAATCCAGTTTCGTACGATTTTTGATTGAGTATTGCTCAATCGTTTATGCATAATCTTTAACTCGACAAAGTTTGAAAAATTCTTCAAATATTGTACTTTGACTTCACTAAAATGGTGTTATTATTCTGGATGACTAGTTTTTGAGTATACAAGCCGCGAACATTGCGTATTTTAGTGAGCGAAAATCCTTTCGTTCGTGCACCAGCCAGACCGTTAAGCTTGCTAAAAGCACACAATGTCTGCGGCTTATATACTCAAAAACTAGTCATCCAGAATAATAACACCATTTTAGTGAAATAAAAGTACAATATTTGTAGAATTTTTCAAACTTCGTAAGAAAAATAAAAAATCGTAAGAAACTGGATTTCTTGAACTTTGACAACTTTATACAACAAAATTAAAAATCTTACGAAAAAAGTTGTAAAATTGTTTTTGTTCAAAATTGATCAAAGAATGCAATAGAATTTTTTTCTAACATTTTTTGCAATTTTTTAATTTGTTAACAAAAATTGTTAATAATTTTTTTTCTCCTAAGCTTGCAAGTTTCTACCCTCGATATTTGTAATCAGGGGGTAAATATACATAAAAAAACCTTGCTTGGGCTCTGGACCTACGAAAACCTATCCCGCGATATGATATTTATCTATTATTCTTTTATAAATTTATTTTCCAATAAAAATTATTGAATGCTTGCAAAAAAGAGTGGAGCAAAACTATTTTCTAATTTTATCTTCTATTGAAAAATGAATTTATATTTAACCCTCAGAGGACGGGGAAGGTCACTTAAGGGACCACTCTGGGAACACAAACTATTTAATGTTTTTAGGTAAAATTTAAGGTTAAAAACATTAAATAGTTTGTGTTCTCGGGGTGGTCCCTGAAGAGACCACCCCCGTCCTCTAAAGGTTAAAAAAAGATTTTCCTTCCTTCTCTTTTAAGAATAGATGAATGTGTAGAATGTATGAAAATATGAATGACCGAATGAGTGTAATACAGCCATGTTGTCATGCCAGTCCCAAGCCTGGATAAATTGCAGAGGGTACTAACATTGGCTTTATTAGTCTACGCACTATGTATTTGTATATGTATAGATGTATATGTTTATCTGCGTCTGTGCACTCGCGAGTGTGCGTATGTATATTATAATTTTTGTATTCAAATGAATTATAAGATGTGCCTAAATATTTAAAAAAAAAGTAATCCTAAGATGTCATATTCGTGTCTTAATCTTTTCTTATTCATGCCTCTAATGAGAAAAACGATCGAATAAGATCCTTAGGCATATAAAAAAATTTAAAATGGTTTCGAAAATATACACATGTATATAAATACATAATTTTCAGACAATTAAAGATTGATGATAGAGTTTTTCATAGTGAAATGCTTCAAAACTAGGTAAAAATATGAAAAAACCGTAAAAAACAGGTTTTTTGCGATTATGACTTAGTTCCAACACTTCAAAAAATCTGAAAATATTCATGGACATGGTTTTACATAAAATATACAACATATAATTTTTCGGTTTTGCTGTTGCTCTGGTTTTTTTTTTAAATTGAACTTTTAAACTTTCAAAAGCCCAGAAGAGTTTAGATTTCGGGCCAAAAGTGAAAACCAAAAATAGTATGTTGTAGGCGATGAAAAAACCTTCAAAATAAAAGAAAACGCTGCCAAGTGCTTTAGCGCAATGCTTTCTCATAGAGCTCATTGAGTTAAAATAATTTGATTTGATTTTTTCAAATGAAATTTCAATATAAAATACAATTGCTATTCAAGAAAAATTAGTGAATGTGAGAGAATGATTAGTAAATAGGAAGAGAGAGATAAGGACGGATGAAAATAGGGTGAAAATGAGGATCAATCTGAGAAAAAAGGACAAAGGAAGTAAAGAAGTAAGAAAAGAGTTAGTGAAAGCGTTAAATCAGAAATCAAAAGAAGTAATCAAAGAGCTACGCTAAGAAAATTATTTTTTTAAACGCTCGTGTTATAAAGACAGCAGCAAATAATTTGTATACAAATTTTAGAGCAAATCTATAGAGTAGCTTACGTGAAATAGAAAAAAAATAAAAGATGAAAATAAGAAAGAAAAATTAAAAAAAATTTTTTAAATTAAAACTACGCTAAGGAAATCGGTTTTTAAAAGTTATCCTTCTTTTGGCAGTTGCAAATCATTCCAATGCGAATTTCAAAGCAAATTCATCAAGTAATTTACGTAAAATACAAAATAAATGAAAAATCAAAAATTTTTTTTAAATTCTTAAAATGACTCTATAAAAAAAACTACTCTATGAATACCAATTTTCAATAGCTTCCCGTCAACTTATACAAAAACATAGATAGTATGCGAAATTTGAAGCAAATCCTTCGAGTAATTTTCGAGATCTAATTGGTTAAATAAATAACATTTTCTTTTCAAAATTTCTTTTTCAAAATTTTAAAAGTGCTCTAAAATTAAAACTACCCTATGAAAATCAATTTTTGAAAATTTCTCCTCTTTTGGCAGCTGCAAATGATTTCCCTGCAAATTTTAGAACAAATCTATCGAGTACTTTACGTAAAATAAAAAAAATAAGAAATAAAGAATCGTAATTTTTTTTTTAAATCTTTAAAATTTTCTAATATCGTAACCACTCTAAGAAAATTAGTATTTAAAAGCTTATTTTTTTCAGACAATAGCGAATTGATAGTGCAAAAATTTTGGAGAAAATTTATAGTATGGTTTACGCAAAATAAAAAATAAATGAAAAATAAAAATTTTTTTGAAAATTTTCAAAATGCTCTAAAATTAAAACTGCTCTGAGAAAATTAGTTTTCCAAAGCTTGTTTTCTTCAAACAGTAGCAAATAACTTGCATACAAATTTTAGTGCGAATCTATCAAATGGTTTTCATAAAATAGAAAAAAATTAAAAATAAAAATTATTTTTTTAATTTTAAAAACGCTTTAAAATTAAAAGTGCGCTGAGAAAATCAGTTTTTAAAAGTTTTTCTTCTTTTTGCAGTCAAGAATAAGTTACATACAAATTTTTAAGCAAATTCTTCAAGTAGTTTACGTAAAACACAAAAAAAAATGAACAATAGAAAGTTTTTTTAAAATTCTTAAAATGACTCTAAAAAAAAACTACGCTAAGAAAACCAATTCTCAATAGCTTCCGCACCAGTTGATCGAAAAATTGAATTGTATGGAAAATTTGAAGTAAATCCATCGAGTAGTTTTTAAGATTTTATTGGCCTAATAAATAGAAACATTTTTTTCAAAAATTTCAAAATGCTCTAAAATTAAAACTAAGCTAAGAAAATCTATTTTTTAAAATTTATTTTATTTGGGCAATCACAAATAATTTCCGTGCAAATTTTAAAGCAAATTCATCGAGTAGTAAACAAAAAAAACCAAAAAAATGAAAAATCGAAATCTTTTTTTTTTCTAAACAACTCTAAAATGAAAACTACGCTAAAAGAACCAATTATCAATAGCTTCCCAGCAAGTTAGTCAAAAAACTAAATTGCATGCATAATTAGAAGCCAATCCATCGAGTAGTTCTCCAGATACAATTTACTGACTGAAATCATACATCCACACACAAACACATACAGACATTTTCTGGAAACCACTTTTTTCGACTCACCGAGTTCAAATATGTACAAATTAATGCAAAAATAGAAAAAAAATTTTTTATCGATCCAATGCTTTCTCTATGAGAAAGCAAAAGAAGTTTCTACGGTGCTTAGAAGCCGAGATATCGTTAAAAAATTGGAAAACACGGTTTTGGATGTTTTGAGGTTTTGAGGGTCTAGAGGGCTAAAATTTTCAGCAATGTCATATTTTTTATATGTACTACACGAGAATGCTTTCAGAATTTCGAATGCGCCAGTGGCATTTTTCACTATCTTAATCGCTTAGACCCTTTATTTCTGCTACTAATAAAATTACAGCTACAAAAAAGGATTACTTTGCTTTTTTGTGTGTAATATGAAATTCTCTATAAATGTCTATGGTTATAAATCTAATCTTCCATTAGTTATTTTGCACTTTATGAAAAATAATTTAATAATATAATATGTATGTTTATAATGTATTATATTTGAAACCTAATAATAAAAATGTTTATAATTTATATGATACCATTGAAGTATGTAAATAAGATTCAGTAATATAATATTTTTTAATTCTATAAAAGTTGAAATTCTTCATTGTATGTAAATGAGGGTATTTTGTAAATCTAAAATAGTAATATTCATAAGAAAATTGAAGTATGTTATTTATTTAAAATATGAATGATTCTACCAAACCCGAAACTTCTTAGGGAACTCTAGAGTGCTGAATTAGAAACACTATAGCTCTGCTTTTTGAAGAGGCACACGAATATAACACGATTCAAATTAATGGTTTTAAAGCCAAGAAACATATCCTGGTATTTTTGTGAGAGCACATAAAAAGTTTTTCTGAAGATTTTGTAAAATTATCGAAACGAGGGGCCATTTCACGTGATAAATCATATAAAAATGCATGATTTCCGAAGATTTATGGAAATATTTAATTTAATATATTAGGTAATCAAAAAAAATCACAAGAAATTATTTTTTGACTTCATTACAAAGAATTTGAGCAGAGTTAAACTTGTGTGCCTGCTCAAAAAGTTGAGTAGCAGCCTGCAGAAGATATGTAGTTCATTTATGGTAAAATTTAAGATAGGTCAATGTTTTGATCAAGCACATAAGTTTATCCCGGCTCAAATTCTTCGTGATGAAGTAAAAAAATAATTTCTCATGATTTTTTTTGATTATCCAATATATTAAATTCAATATTTCCATAAATCTTCGAAAATTTTGCATTTTTATATGATTTATCACGTGAAATGGCCCCTCGTTCCGATAATTTTACAAAATCTTCAGAATAACTTTTTATGTGCTCTCACAAAAATATCAGGATATATTTCTTGGCTTTAAAACCATTAATTTGAATCGTGTTATATTCGTGTACCTCTTCAAGAAGCTGAGCTATAGTGTTTCTAGTTCAGCACTCTAGAGTTCCCTAAGAAGTTAAGGGTTCGGTAGAATCACTTATATATGTTTTGGAGAGATTTATAACCCTTGTGATCTTGTTACATAAATAATTTTGTTGCCGATTCTTCGCTATTTTTAAAATCAGGTTAGCATTTTCTTCAATAGAGTAGAGTTCACCTCTAATTTATATCGATTCATACACACACACACACCCACGCATACACACAAAACTGCTGTGTCGGTCCGAAGCCCGGAGCTTTGCAACTCAAGAAGCAGAAAAGAAGGAGAAAGAGGAGTATCAACCTCTTTAAAATAACCAAGGGGCATCTGGCCCGGATGCTAGCACTTTGTGAAAGAGCTCCTTCTTGGGATATGAAATCGAGGAAGGAACTTCGAAAAGAAACCAAAAATAAATATGAGCAGTAAGTATGAAACGATACTATCCCAAGCAAGTACAGCTACACAGCTAAATCTCGTTAGCGACTCTTATCAGGTGAAAGCCCCGGTAGCTGGTGTCAGTTCCATGGATTTTTGAGGAACCAAACTCCCAAAAACACCACGAGAAGGCTGGGGAATGAGAGCCCACATTGAATATCCAGCAAGAAAATGGTTGTTCAAGTAAGCTGCAGTGACTCGAGGTAGCTATAGAAGAGATTCTTGAGAAGCTAGAGGATAAGCAGCAGAGGACAGTTAACAATACCACGCGTTGTTTCGCGCTAAAAGTGAAATAAGCATTTAAGAGATTTATAATTATAGTGCTAAAGGAGCAGGCTGCCAAGGCACCTGTACTCACTAATCCTCGGGATCGTGAACTGTCAAGTGTTCGAAGAAAGCTGTTCTCCTTACCAGCAGGAGAATCTCTGCTTTTCCAACTGAAGGCACATCAAAGAGAAAAGCTAGCGAGAAAACCTAGCACAAAAGCAGTTAGATGTAATAAAAGAGCAAACCAGCAGAGATTGACAACACCTATTGAACATGGTTCGGAGCGTATCAGACTTGTTGCTGACCAGGGCAAGAAAACTGTGAAGAAGAAGAAGAAGTAGAACGTGAAGAAAAGAGCTGAGAATATATGGAGACTTCAGATATTGCCAGCTGCGTCCTTTGTAAGTGCTAAGCCGGATAGGTCCTTCCTCTCAAGAAGGTAAAGGTAGCAATACCTAAAGAGATTGCCAAAGGCAGTATTGAGAAAGTGCGCCGAACAGCAACGTATTAGCTGTTAATAGTGCTCACATGAAAAGGAGAAGACAGGATAGGATACCTCCAGAAGGAATTAGATGATGCGTTAAAAGATGAAGCTGACTTCATGGGCAAAACACGCAAGGTGGACCTGGAATTCAAAGATATGGAAGAAACAACCACCAAGGCTGAGCTCGTGGAAGCACTATAAAGAGTTAGTGGAGAAATTGGCATCGTAAAGACTGAATCGATAATGTCAGTGTGGGTGGCATATATGAAAACTCAAATCGTCCAAGGCAAACTACCAGTAGATGTTGTTTACGAAGCAATAGACGATGCGGGAAAAATCTGGATTGGCCTTGTCAATTGTAGGATCTAGAAAGTCAATCGACTGCTAAAGTGTTACAGATGCTGGCATTACAAGCAAATAGTGAAACAATTCACAAGCAAAATGGATTGATCTAAACTTTACATGAAATGTAGAGGAACTGGGTACCAAGGAAGCATACTGCATTTTACGTGCTAAAACAAAGGAGACAAAGTGCTGCAACATGCAGCTGGCAGTGTTAGATGCACTTTTTTTAACGAGGCTAGCAAAATAAGTAAAAGAATTCAACCACAATGAAATTATTGCTGCGTAATCTTAATCATGACGCAAGAGCGCATAATCTACTGCTTCAGACAGTACGAGAATGGAAAATAGATGTAGCCATAAAAGCTGACCTATGCAAGGCTCAGATTACAGAAACATAGGCCAATGACGCAACTGGAGAGGCAGCTATTCTTTTTTTTTTGCTCTAGTGGCCCTGGTTTTTGTTGGCTAATGAACCATTTCGTCGGCACCCAACACCATATCTGTGTGAGGGTGTTCCTTTACTTTTTTATCTAATTAACTTAATAACTACCCAGTTCCCGAGAAATCACAGACTGCCGCGCTCTGATAACAGTCATATATAGATTTCTACGGTAAGTTCCCACATTTGCCCAGGCCAAAGACCTGTGACGCAGGGAAAATTCTCTCTAGAGAAAACCTACCTAGCCAGGGATATTTTTCCCGATAAAAAAACGAGAGAAAAAATCTCAAGTGTTTTCACCGGGAATCGAACCCGCGACCGCTTGGAGTGAAAGTGTAGGGCCCGTATAAGGCGTACGCTTTAGTCGATTATGTCACTGACGCTCTCAGCTATTCGGCAATGCGGCAACCTTCCATTCCCGGATATGGTTAATACAACACAAAAAGGCTTTGTAAGAGTAACACTGGAATATACACTTTTACTATTGTCATACACCACCCAGACTGAACAAAGAACCAGGGCAATTCACGCACTTCCTTGATAGACTCGTCAAAGACGTTAAGGAGCATCCTCCTGTAGTCGTCGCAGGAGATTTTAATGCGTTGGCTTTAGAATGGAGGAGTGAATGGAATAATAGAAGAGGAGATGAACTACCTGATGCTATTAACCTAGTCATTAGTATGGCAAAAAAAGATATCTCTGGTGAAGGATGGAAAGGTGGCAACAAAAAATACTGCCTGGTGGTTTCATTAGACATCAAGAATGCTTTTAATACGGCAAGATGGGACTGCATAATAGAGGAACTAACAAAGAAGAACGTCCCAGCGTACCTGCACAAATTGGTAGCTAGCTACTTTACTGATAGAGAACTAATGTTCGGTACTGAGATGAGACCAAGGCAGTATCAATTAACTGGGGGTGTGCCGCAAGGGTCAGTGCTAGGACTACCACTGTGAAATATTATGTATGACAGATTACTACAGATCTCCTTGCCAAAAGCTGTTACTTTAGTGGCAGTTACTGATGACATTGCCCTTGTTATCGTAAGGACATGCGTTGAGGATCTACAAAATATTATCAAAGTGTTCTTCAATAGATACCAAGAATACCTGTATTTTTATTTATGCTTTTATTTTGTAGACCAATAGTTTATTTAATGATCTCTAGAAAACGAAATTGTTTATAATAATTGACGGTTTGCATGAAAAAATATATTGTATCAGTCGGTAGACCACAAAAAAATAAAAGACACGTATTTTTCCTTTTATCATAAAAAATGAAAACTTGAAGAGATGGAGGCAACTAAAATTATATTGTTTATAGTAATCGTTACATCATGCATCATGACGCTCTATCTATTAATATCAAAATTGTATTAACTTATACTGGCTACAGCTTTTGCGACATATTTTGAAAAAGAAAAAATACAGGTCTTATATACTTCCATATTCTACCTGACGGATATAATACATTATTTTATGCAAAATCCTAATTCATTTATAGTGAGATGTTCGACCTAAAAATTTGGCTTGTACCATTAATAACCCAAGTAACGGATGGAGGATTAAAAAAGATCGGTTTTTTGATAGATTAAATTCTGTCGATCGTTTTTTTCTGTATGGCGTGACACGCGGGTGCGTATTGAGCGAGTGAAAGAGAGAGAGAGAGAGAGAGAGAGAGAGAGAGAGAGAGAGAGAGAGAGAGAGAGAGAGAGAGAGAGAGAGAGAGAGAGAGAGGAAGAGATTGTAGCGACGTGGGCCCGAGTGTCCAAGTGAATACCGACAAACTTGATTCAATTAAAGTAAATTTTAATATACTTGTATTCTTTTTTGACCCCACTGATAAATCTACACTGAGAAAAATATTTTATAGAATCAATGAAAATTTAATTATTATTATTATTATTATTAAGGATATCGGGTTGGCAGTTCTATGGGAATAGAACCACCAATGCTGCCTAGGCCAAAGGCCCTTTGCAACCCCATAGTTTAGTCCCACTAGCAACCCTTCACCACAACCTTATGGATGGGTTCCGGGCATGTGTGGTTAGACATAATTAGATACGCAATGTATCGTGATCTCTTTATATAAGGAAATCACATTATTTAGAGGAAGTGCCCTGATTTTGTTAATGTCAGGGCACTCCATTCCTATGTGTTTCATTCTAGTTGTCGCTAGTTCCTCACACTCACAGAGGATGTGCTGAACCGCCTCCAAGGTGGCCCCGCACCATCTGCATGCAGGAGAGCCAGCTACTTTCATATTGTACATGTGGTAATTTAATTTACCATGCCCTGTTGCTATTTGTGCGACTATGTTTATATCTTCTCTGCTTAGGTTCAGACCCCGTGCCAACCACGCATGATTAGGATCATCACCAAGCAGAGCTTTAGCTTGCTTGCAACCTGGTGTATCCCTCCAGGTTGTTCTATGTTGTGTCTCTCGCCATTGACACATTCTTTCCTTAATTTGGCTCATCTGAATTCCCAAAGCAGGCTCAGGACCAATTAGTGGTGTTATTGCAGACAATTTTGCTAGGTCGTCTGCTACCATGTTGCCTTTGATTCCCACGTGACTGGGAACCCAGTAAAGTTTGAGTTTCCTGCATCTTTCTCCTAAAGTATTTAGTGAGTTGATGCATTCCTCCACTAGACTAGACTTAGTTTTGTAGCTTTTTAAGGCCATGAGTGCCCCTTTGCTATCCGAACAGATGTTCACTATGTCTTGGTTGTTCGCATCTAGTGCCATCTGAGCAGAAATCAGTATAGCCACCAGTTCTGCCTAAAAAATTGAAGCCTGCTCGCCTAGCGGGACCATAGTCCTCTTCCCAAGCCTCCTTCGATAGATGCCTGCTCCAGTACCCGTTGCGGAATTTGATCCATCCGTGTACCAGATGTCGCCTGAGTTCAGTATTCTATCGTTACCTTTTCCTGACAGCCAGTCTTCTTTGGTTGGGAAAATCACCTCGAATTTATTGTCGAAGTGATATTTCGTCACCATCAAATCTGACCTCATCTTTAATAGTACATCTTGTTTAAGGCAAGGAGGGTTAGTGTGTTCACCTCTCCCTGTCCACATGTTGAGAGCAACCAGTCTGCATGCAGACCTTGTAGCAGCCTCTTGTACATACAGTTGTAAGGGTGCCACTCCCATCAAGAATCCTAGGGCTTCTATGGGAGTAGTCCTCATTGCTCCTGTCATGGCTCTCAGGATAAGTCCCCTTAGCCTATCTAGGAGCTTCGCAGTTGTTGTTTGGTTGGTGCGTTTCCGCCATACCACTGCTGCGTAAGTTAGTCTAGGAATGAGAATTATCCAAAACATCCACAGGATGGTTGAGGGTTTAAGTCCCCAATTCCTTCCAATAGTTCTTCTGCTAAGCCAAAACATATTGGTGAGCTTCCTGCAGCACTCTTCTACCTTGGGTTTCCAGTGTAGCTTGCTGTCCAGTATCACCCCCAAGTATTTGGCCTCAGATTTTGGTGTTAATACTTGGCCTCCTAGCTTTAAGCTTTTATGCAGTTTCCACTTATACCTCCTCGTGAAGACCACCACCTCTGTTTTGCTAGGGTTGATAGACAGTTTGTTGATTTTGCACCAGTTCCAAAGTCTGTCCAGTGCTGCCTGTAATACATTTGCTAGCGGTTCAAGGAAACGCCCTCTTACCACTATCATTATATCATCGGCATATCCAATGACATGGCATCCGGTTTCTTTAACACAGGTTAAGGCACCTTCTGCCACCAAGTTATATTCTAACGGGGAGATCACACCATCCTGAGGACAGCTATTTGCGACTGTACCCCTGATCGTGGTGTCACCCCTGGTTACTTCCAGTAATCGGTGACTCAGCATGTAACGGATCCAGTTCGTGATCATGTCCGGCACTCCTTTATTCTCGGCTGCTTTACAAATAGCCTCTGTTGGGGTATTGTTGAAAGCCCCCTCTACATCCAGGAGGGTTCCTATGGCGAATCCTCCTGTTTCTATTTCTTCCTCAATTAATGACACTGCTTTGTGCAGTGCCGTTTCGGTAGATTTGCCTTCTGTGTAGGCGTGTTGTTCTGGTGATAGCGGATTCTGTGTGAGAACTGTCTCCTTGATGTATCTGTCGATGAGCCTCTCTATCGACTTAAGCAAAAAGGACATCAGACAAATAGGTCTGAAGTCCTTTGCCATGGAGTAGCTGCTTCTTCCTGGTTTAGAAATAAAAACTACTCTTGAATTCCTTCAGTTTTCGGGTGTATAGCCCAGCAACAAACAGGCTCTCGCCAGTCTCACGAAAGAGCCGAGGATAACCTCCGTGCCTTGCTGGAGCAGGACCGGGTACACCCCGTCCACCACGGGAGACTTAAACGGCCCGAAGGAGAACCAGGACCACCTAACACGGTCTGGGGAGACAATCCCGGCTACAAGCTTCACCCTAGCTGACTTGTCAGTAGGTCCACCGCAACCATGACCCCAATTCACCCGTGAAGGGTTATCAGGTTGATCACTCTCCCCACCCTCCAAGTTAATAAAACCCGGAAAGTGCGTCCTCATCAGGCAGCCCAAGGTCTCCCCGTCCGTCACTGAGTAACCACCCTCTGGAAGTCTAATGGCACCCAACCATGCCTCCGGATTCCGTGCAAACAGTTTGTCAAGTCAGGATGCCTCCGGACCTTGTTCCACTTTCGAACAGAACTTCCTCCATCCTCCCGTGTGGGCTTTTCTGACCTCCCTTCTGTATTCTTTCTGTTTGTCTCTCCACTTCTGCCAAGGTAACTTCTCTTTGGATTTCTTGGCCTTTTTGAACAATCTTTTGACTGTCTCCTTAAAAGTTTCCAGTTTGTGATTCCACTATGGAGACTCATATTCTGTCCTTGCTTTCTTGAGAGGACAGCTCTTAGAGAATTCCGAGATGATAGACTGTTGGAGCATTTTTGCCGCCCCTTCTATCTCTTCCCTGTTCCCAATATTTTTCGGGAATTCTCTCAATGCTAATGAGAGTTCCTTTTTGTATGTACCGCAGTCCGTATTCCTTGAGTTCCTAATCCATTTGACCTCCTGAAACAGAAAACAAATATTAAACGTGATCTGTGCATGATCAGAGAGCGTTGGTTCTTCCGACACTCTCCAATCCTGCACAGCATGAATAAAGTTTTGTGAACACAGTGTCAGGTCGATCATCTCTCTTCTCTTTATATTAAAGAAGGTAGGTTTCGAACCCCTATTAAGAATATGTAGTTCAGTGGTGGCTAAGTATTCGAGTATGGCCGATCCTTTAGCATTCGTGTCCGTGCTGCCACACACCGTATGGTGCGCATTGGCATCACATCCCAAAACCAGAGGGAGACCCCTCTCGCCACAATAGTCCACCAACTTAATTACCTCTTTTGTAGGAATCCTTCCTCATAGGGGAGATAGACTAAGGCTAGTACTACCTCCTTTGAAACACATCTTATGGAGAGTTTTACCTTAGTATCCACTACATCGCGAGTAATGACTGCCATAAGTGGTGTGTTTTCTAGACCTTTGATCCAGATACACGCTCTGGGTTTGACTGCTGTTGGATCTTTGACAATTTTGCCACCTCTTCCAAGTCCTTTAATAGAGCCTTTGACGGTCCATGGTTCTTGTATCAATGATACATATGTGTGCACCACAGACTGACTCCTTGCAAGAAGAGCTGAGGAGTCTTTACTGTGGTGCAAGTCAATCTGAGTAATTTTAAGGATCCCCTCCATTTGGAAGTTCCCCTATTGATTACTTGATGCTTCTACGGTCTTGACAGAGTATCTAACTGTAACTCTGCCCATACCGTAGTAAGCCTTGTTGTCTGATGAACTTAGACTTTTGATGGACGATTCGGGAATGCCGACAATAAGCATCATTCCCTCCTCGTCTGACTTACCTTGTGACTGCTCCTTTGACCCTTGATCCGATTGCGTCTTTTGCTGGTCCTGCTGGACTTTGGTTCTGCTGGACCCTGTTGTTGCTGCAGTTTGCTTGGCTTCCGGGATCCTGAGACCGCGTACAGCCTCCAGCCATCAACCTTGAGTGACGGATTGAGCCTCCTCAGCGCCACTCCCGCTTCTACCTTTGTAGGTAGAAGGATCGTAGCCCTAATCAGACGCTGGAGAAGCTCAATCCCCCCTACTCTGAGGATGGGAGCACCTGGCGGACTCTTCTCGCCCATCTGCCGCACAAATCACTCCCTACTGAATCGGTCCGCTGGTACGACGACCATTGCACCGTTCTTTACCATAGAATCTTCGAACCTTGACAGTTCTCCGTCCTCTATTTGGTCGACGCGCTCCTCAACCTCCTTACGAAGATTCATCAGATCACTTGATGAGAAGCATTTATCTGGATACTCCACCGGAACCACCACTACCGTGAGTGAGTTTGTCCTTTGTGCAATTGACAGGGAGCCTTCTCCCGGTCCAACGTTGTTTCTTTTAGGGGGTCTTTGCCCCTCCGGTGGAGTATCGCTTGATGTTTTGGGTCTCTTGACTCCTTTGGTATGAGAGGGGGTCAAGGGCAAAGAGGAGGAGGGCGTGCCTTCTTGACGTTTTTTTCTCCTCCTCTGCTTGTTCCCCATTCTCTTTGTTTTATTGACAGTTCTCCTTTCCAGGTTCACCAGCATAGTTCCGGTTCCTCTTTCCAGGTTCACCGGCGTAGTTCCGGTTCCCCCTTCTAGGTTCACCGGCGTGTTATGGGTTTCCCCTTCCAGGTTCACCGACGTATTAGCAGGCACTGGTTGTGCTTCTGTTTGGGTCACCAGCTCTTGTTGAGCGGTTCTCCTTCCTTCCACACTACCAGGTTGCGTAAGGTTATTGTTTTTATTTTGAACATTTATTTTGAGTCCCACGTGTAGCTAGGGAAAGGTTGGTCCACCTCCACAGAGCCCCGCATGCAGAGGTAAGGCATTAATACTCGTAGAGGTCGCCCGGTATCTACGAGGCACCGTTTGAGACCCACTGTAACCCCTGGGCCACGAACAACATCGGCACGGTTCGCATTACACCTTCAGTCAGGGGGTGATATATTTTATTAGCGCCCGATATCTCTCCACCACCAGTAAGAGTCGGGGGGTTGTTTCTTAGACTTCTCGGGCTGCTGAGCCATCATAGATTCAGCTAGGCGAACCCTCGGGCTGACGATGCCAAGCCGGATTTCCCGCGCCCCCGACGCCCGTACCCTAGGCGCCCCGCGGCTCTCAACCGCCAGGACCTTCAGAAGCCGTCAGCACCAGCAGCACGAGCGCCCCCCACCCCACGTCCCCAGAGCCTGCCTAGCAGGATGAGACGGAAGCAGAGAGGCACCGACCCAACATCCTCCGCACGAGAAGATCTTAGGCTCCCAAGCCTCCAAAGCTAGGCTTCCCCACCGTCCTCTTGCAAGGCACCCTACAAGGTCCTACAACCCCTAGAGGAAGAAAATTTAATTAAAACAATTAAATAATTTAATCATCATATCGCAATTAAATATTTTATGAATATTAATTAAAAATGTAATTGACTTTATGTAATATTTAAGTGAATGAAGTTAGGGCTTTGTATTGAAGTAATCAAAAATGTTATTAAATTAATTAAATATTCAATTGAAATCTTAAATCAAAATATTGAATCAAAATAATTTTTCATTGAATCAATGTGATAATTTGTTCATTCAATTACATTTTTATTCATAGTAATGAAATATTTCATTGTTATTATTAAAAATTTGATTGATTCAATGAAACATTTCATTGAACATTAAATTAATCAGATAGAATTAATAAAATAAGTAATTAAATTAATAGAATATTTTATTAATTTCATAAAATGTTAAATAATATTAATTTCATATTTTATGACCATAATTAAATATTAGATTATTACAATGAAATGTTTTATTAATTATTGAAGGAATTAATGGTATAAATAAAATAATTAATCGAATTAATTAAATATTTCGTTAGCTGAACAAAATGTTAGATGTTATTAATGAAATGAGCAACTGGCTTGATAAAAGATTTATTAATTTTAATTAAATATTTTATTAAATGTTTAGATTATAATATTTATTTAATTATATCAATGGAATATTTAATTAGATCAATTAAATATTTAATTAGACAAACAAAATTATATTTGTTGTAATTACTTTATTAGATTTTTTTATTAAACATTTCATTATATTATTATAATAATTTTTTATATTAATGAAATATTAAATCATCCCAATGAAATATTTAGTTGATAATAATTCAAAACTAAAAGTTTATTTCTATTTTTCTTTGATTGATTCATTTTAATATTACTGATACTCTTACTTACTATTTACGTTTTTTTATTCTTATAGACATTTTTTGGCACTTATACAATTTTTGTTCCTACAATATAATTATAGTGGAAGATGTTTTGATACACAACTAATTTTCCTATTTCTAACATCGCTACATAATACGCATGTATCCGCTTCCCTACTCGCTTGCATAAATTACAATTAATAAGTAATCTTTTCGTCGGCCTTATATACAAAATGATTTAAAGTCTCTGCACTTGCGGATAACGCCACTGAGGTAGTAGCCACCTCTTGAATAAAATATGAATTAGATGGCGCGGAAATTCAAAATATTTTAAAGATCTGATTTCAAATTTTATTATTCCAATTATTTTTTGAGGGATATAAAAAAGCGTTTAATTGAATCAAGAAAATATCATATTCGTTAAATTAAATCACTGCAACGTAAAATCAGATATTAAATTTTTTTAAAGAAATATTCATTAAACCGAATATATTTATTCTATTATTTCTATCAAGTTGTTATTTAAACAAGAATATATTTAACTGATTTTATTAAATATTATATTAACACTTTCATTAAATTACTTTAATGTTAAATAATATATTTGATTATTTTAATGAAATATTTATTAAACCGAATATATTTATTCTATTATTTCTATCAAGTTATTATTGAAACAAGAATATATTTCACTGATTAAATTAAATATTACATTAACACTTCCATTAAATTACTTTAATGTTTAATAATATATTTGATTATCTTAATGAAATATTTATTAAACCAAATATATTTATTTTATTATTTTTATCAAATTGTTATTGAATCAAGAATATATTCCACTGATTTAATTAAATATTGTATTAACACTTCTATTAAATTACTTTAATCTTTAATAATATATTTGATTATCCTAATGAAATATTTATTATTTTATTATTTTTATCAAATTGTTATTGAATCAAGAATATATTTCACTGATTTAATTAAATATTATATTACCACTTTCATTAAATTACTTTAATGTTTAATAATATATTTGATTATCTTAATGAAATATTCATTAAACCAAATATATTTATTCTATTATTTTTATGAAATTGTTATTGAAACAAGAATATATTTCACTGATTTAATTAAATATTATATTACCACTTTCATTAAATTACTTTAATGTTTAATAATATATTTGATTATCTTAATGAAATATTTATTAAACCAAATATATTTATTCTATTATTTCTATCAAGTTGTTATTGAAACAAGAATATATTTCACTGATTTAATTAAATATTATATTAACACTTTCATAAAATTACTTGAATATTCAATAATATATTTGATTATCTCGATGAAATATTTATTAAACCGAATATATTTATTCTATTATTTCTATCAAGTTTTGATTGACATAAGAATATATTTTATTAATTCAATTAAATATTATAATACGTCTACTAAATTACTTTGATGTTTAATAATATATTTCATTATCTCAATGAAATATTTATTAAACCGAATATATTTATTCTATTATTTCTATCAAGTTTTGATTAAAAGAAGAATATATTACATTGATTCAATTAATTATTATATCACCTCTATTAAATTACTTTACTGTTCAATAATATATTTAATTACATTAATGAAATATTTAATAATGTCAAGATTATTGTTTTATTCTTTCAATAAATTTTGAATAGTAACAAAAAGATATTTCATTGTTTCAATTAAATATTATATGACTTATATTAAATTATGTCACTGATCAATGAAATACCTAATCATTTTAATTCAATATTTAGGTGCTTTGATGAACGCGTTTTTTCTCTTTCTGATTTATATGATTGATTCTATGAAATATCTCATTGTCTTTTAATTAAATAATTTCATTGCGATATTATAATCAATTGGATGCATTTGAATCAATTAAATTTTTAATTGATTTAAATATTTGATTTATTTTGTTCTATAAAATTATTTTATTACTTTGATTATTTAATTATATTGCGTCTATGAAATCAGTGATTAATTGAATTAATTATTATTTTTAACAATCAAATATTTTATTATTTATGTTCCAATTAAATATTTTGTTCTATTAATTAATTTCTTTATCAGATCGATTAAATAATTATTTGAATCAATTAAATTTTTTTTTAATTATATCATTTCATTGATTTAATGATTTTTTTTCTCAGTGTATTCTGTGTATTTTGGATGAGCGAAATAACTAAAATTCCTAATAGATAAATAATAAATATTAGCGTGATATAATAAGAAAAAACCGTTGTGGCAGTTGTGGGGACTGACGACAGAAGCTATGCTTCCATTATATGTATAGACAGTTAAAGAGTGTGGCACTTGCGAAAATCGTAATTATTTTTTTTGAAGCTATGCTTCTTATGCGAGGTTACGGCAAGGGCCTATAACGTATAAAAATCGACAGATCACGAATGTCACCCTACGTGAATGTATGAATACGGCACAGAGTGCCATTATTGCTATCAACATAAACACACTTATATTCTTTTCTCTTTCTTTCTCTCCATCTCTCCCATTCCGCTTATGAATATTCGTGTATATATACGTTACCTAAAGTAGGTGTGTGTTGAATGTACTGCGATTGATGCTTGTAGTGTGTGTATATATATATATATATATATATATATATATATATATATACACACAACATATAACGCTCTAGTATATATGGATACTTTCCTCACAATTTTACTCTATATATATAGTAAAATTTTGAGGAAAGTATCCTTATATACTAGAACGTTTAAAGAAAAAAACCAAGCGGGTACTCTTTCTCTTTCAACGAAGTTTCCTTATACCCTCTCACTAGCACTCACGCTACATATAATATCTATCTATATTTCTTTGGTTACAATCGTAATTACGTGTACCTAATTATGTTTTTTTAATAATTTATATTACTTATTAATTGATATTAATTAATAATTATATACTATTTTTTAAAATTAATAATAAATTAAGATAAAAAAAATATTTATTTTTCCTAGTCTTCTGACATCTTTATTTCTTAAATAATTATAAGTGAATAAAGTTATATAATAATAATTGAAAAAAGTTAAAAAATTCCACAAATTTAAAAACTATATAAGCGGTAAAAAAAATAGAAAAAATGACTTTACCAAAAATTTTCCGGAAATTTTCGCAGGGTATTGAGAAACTAGAAAGTTTTATCGCTTTGTTTTTCTATATCAATGAATCTTTATAAGCTACGTATGAAAATTTTTTTCTTAAAAGAACCTTTTTCTTTAAGCCAAAACATATGTGTAACTTATAACGAATATTTTTACTATTGTTTTAAGAAACAATTTTTACTTTAGTCTTGACTAGCCACTAGCTTTGTAAAGATCTAAGTTTGTTCGTTGAAAATAAAACGTAAATATAATATATATATATATATATATATATATATATATATATATAAATATAATAAATTATTCGATGTGTTTCTATCTCATTTCCAATATGAATTTTTTAAATACATAATACATCGAATTAAAAATAACAAATTTTTATTAAAAAATTAATTATGATTTTCAAATGTCACACTTGCTAGTTTCTATACATATAGTGGAAGTATAGCTTCTGTCGGCCAGTCCTACGACTGCCACTTCTGTTTTTTATTAAAATTACTTACCTTTACTTGATGTACTTTTTTATTTTTTTTTTAAGGAGATGTAAAACGGACACTACACCTGTACTCATAAAAATCAACTGCCTTTCTATTTTATTGTTGAATTTCTAGAAAAGAAATGCATTAGCTTATAGTATGTACCATGATGATTATTTTCAAATGAATTTATTCATTTGGATTCTGGTATAAAATTGAAAAATTTCAACAATCATTATTGGAACCCAAAATTCTTGATAACTAATAAATAAATTTATTAAAAAATTTAACTAAATAATTTTTATGGTACATACTACAAGGTAATACATTTCTTTACCGAAAATTTTGCAATAAAATGGAAAGAAAATCAATATTTATAACTAGAGGTATAGTTTCCATTTTACATCTCCTTAAATAGAAACGATTAAATTGATTAATATTAATATTCAAAATATTAAATCTAGTTATTTTCAACTGATCTATTATTAATTATCAAATAAAAATAGTAATAAATTGATATACCAATAATACGAATTCATAGTAATAGAAATGAATAAAAACAAAAATAAAGAGAAACGTGTTACCGCTACCCATATCTATTTATGTTTCTTTCTTTGAGTGTACATTTAAAGTTACTTGCGCGTTGAAAGATCTGTGTTTTTTCTATGTATCAAGCACGTGCCCACAATCACAACTTTCAAAATAAATGTTTATTTGTAATTATTTCTATTATTAATTTCTATTACTAAAAATTCGTATTATTAGTATATCAATTTATTACTATTTTTATTTAATAATTAATAATAGATCAAGTTTAAAATAGCTGTTCTAATATCTTCATTAAGTGGTGCCTAACTCCTGATCCAAGGTAGGCTGATTATTGTGCTTGCCGTAAGTTAGCTGGTGATTCCTCTGGCGCCCTGATTAAATTAAATTATTTGACAGACCGAAGTTGCCAGTTGGGATAAGCTCATTTATAATATTAATGATTTATAATAATAATTTTAGATTTCAATTTCATAATAAATTCTAACATCGCAAAGATGATAATTTCAATTCTATCAAATAAACCAACATTTGGTTACAAACTTTGATCAGATCACAATATTAATTTTATTTGATTAATTTGATTAATGATTCTACAGATAAAATATAAGACTTTTTTTTTAGCGTGGAGCTTTTGTTAGTGAACCTGCAATCCTTGTGAAAAGACTTAATATGGCCAGTCAGGTATGGTCAATGGAAAAATTGGAAAATAAATTAGTTGATATGCGGGACATATATGAAGAAAGAAAGGAACTCAATTATGTTCGTACGCCTATAGATAAGGTACAAGAGATGTATCCAACAATTTCTTTTTTATAAAAATGCATCAATACCATTTATTATTTGATAAGTTTTTGCTTGAAAAATTGAAATTTTATTAAGAATAAATTTTAGTTTTACTAACAATAAATACTCTTATAACAGGAAGATTCATCTGCGAAAATGCAGGATCCTTTTTATGAATCGCAAGAAAATCATAATTTGATTGGCGTCGCAAATATCTTTTTGGAAATTCTTTTTCATGAAGTTAGATTAGACTATCACACACCAATCATAAGTCAACAAGGTGAGGTTGCTGGTCGGTTACAAGTGGAAATAAGCCGAATATCTGGACGGTTTCCTCAAGATCGCGTATGTGAAACTACCTCAGAATCTTCTGCAGATTCAGCTTCTTTAGAAATAGAAGATTATGCAGATTCCAGTCATATAACTTGTCGGGTCACGATCAAACAAGCTAGTGGATTACCATTAACTCTCAGTCATTTTGTTTTTTGTCAGTATATGTTTTGGGGCTATCCTGAACCAATTATTGTTCCTCCTGTAGTTAGTACTGATGTCCCTTCATCGAAAACCATAACTAATCAAAAGGATACATCAATTTTTAAATTTAACCACACAAAAGATTTTACTGTACCAATCACAGAAGAATTTATAGAGCATTGTTCTGGTGAGTATTTTCTCTAGAATTAAGAAGCTATTCAGAATAATAAATTAAAAAAGCACATTTATAGATATTAGAATTAAAAACGTTTTGTTTCTTAAATGATAACGTCACATAAACATAATCAAAATACACTTCTTAATCAATTACAAGTTTTCTTGCTATATAGTTGCATAAAATAAAACAAAAATTTCTTATTATTAATATATATGGGACATATCATGTCAACTCACCTATTAAAAAAATAAAAATCATTCAAATTCTGCGAATATGTTTTATTTGATACCCAAAACATAACAAAATTTTTTTAGAGTTCTAGGTGAAAAGGGTTAAAGGTTAGAAGTTATAAAATATTTCAAATTTTTTAAATTTTTTGTTAGACAAATTTCTTGATCAATATTTTTCTCGTAAACAATCGATTTTTAGTAAAAACTTGAAAGAATACTTTTTGTTGCAAATGACATATGGAACTTACCCAAATTTTTGCGAATCGTAATACATAAATATTTAAGCTTATCTGATTCATTCAAACATACTTTTTAACGTACCCAAAGTCTGGGCAGGTTCAATGTGCTTTTTAAAGGCTTATTTTTTTTGTTTCTTTATAATAAAAAAAATAAGCTAAAGTACGAGTTGGGTAAATTTCTCAAAGCTACTCAATTCTGCGAAAAAGTCAGAAAAAATAGTCATTTTTGTCTACATCATGAGATTTATGATTTTTTTTCTCGAAAAATATTGAGTTTTGGAAGAAATTTATAGAAACGTTTTCTATTGTAAATTTTGTGTTGAATACATATGAATTTTGGTACATCATTATCAGCTGAATCTCATAGATTGAAAATGAGATTTTTAAATATTCAAATTACAATCCATAAAAATTAAAATATATTTCTGGTTCAATTTTCAATGAAAAACCTCTACATACATGTCTTTCAAAACTCAATACGTTTCAAGAAAAAAAAATCATAAATCTCAAGATATAACCAAAAATGACAATTTTCCTGACTTTTTCGCAGAATTAAGTAGCTTTGAGAAACTAACCCAACTCGTACCTTAGCTTATTTTTTTTGTTATGAAAAAACAAAGAAAAATAAGAGGAGGTCGAGTATATCTGTCCTTTCCTAATCAAAGAATTAATTTTTTTACAAAAATTAATAATTGTAGCAAAAAATAAGAAGAAAGTCCCATCTCGTATAATAAAAAGCAAGATTTTCTTTTATGAGGAAAAATTATTTTTATCGCTTCGTTTTTAAGAAAAGCTTGAAAAACTAAATTGTCCATCCTAACCTCTATTTCTTGAGTTTTTCAAGGTTTTCTTCAAAACGAAGCGATAAAAATAATTTTTCCTCATAAAAGAAAATCTTGCTTTTTATTATACGAGATGGGACTTTCTTCTTATTTTTTTCTACAATTATTAAATTTTGTGAAAAAATTAATTCTTTGATTAGAAAAGGACAGAGATATACGACCTGCTCTTAAAAAGCACATTGAACCTGGTCAGTTTTCGGGTACGTTGAAAAGTATGTTTGAATCAATCAGATAAGCTTAAATATTTATATATTACAATTAGCAAAAATTTGGCTGAATTCTATATGTTATTTCCAACAAAAAGTATTTTTTCAAGTTTATACCAAAAGGTGATACTTCTCGAGAAAAATATTGATCAAGAAATTTGTTTAGCAAAAAATTTGAAAAATTCGAGTTATTTCATGACTTTTAACCTTTTACCCTTTTTGCCTGGACTTCTAAAAATATTTTTTTAATATTTTGGATATCAAATGGAACATATTCACAGATTTTGAACGATTTTCTTTTTTTTACCAGGTAAGTTGACATGAAATGTCCTATATATATATATATATATATATATTTATATAATGTATAAAAATTCATTTCACATGCTCTTTTCTCAAATCTTAGCATTTTAAATGTTATCATTTCAATTACATTTTATACATAACCAATACAAATTTTGAGCATCGTTTTTTTAGAGGTTCTATTATCTGGCATGTTAACTGTTTTAACTATTAAGGCACACTGTATAATGAAATACCTTTGGCAATGTAACAACATAAGTAAACAAAATATTTATACACTTCATAGATTTGCCCTTTTATAGATATAAATATATGGGTACATATGGCCGCTATAAATTAAAATTATTGAATTTTGGAAATTGCTTGAAAAAGATTGTATTTTGGGAAGATGTCTCGAAAGCCAGTTAAAAAGCTTGTACGCAATAAGTTATTTTTTTGCCACGATTTCAGTCGGCAATACTGACGTAATAGTTAATCCTTTTAGGGGCATATTTTTCTCTAGCTTGTAAGTGAGATGTGAATATGTCTATGCGGGTTTTCGGGGTAACTGATTACGAATCTGACGTCAGATTTTGAAAACTCAAAATGGCGGATCCAAAATGGTGCACAAAATTTTAAAAAATTAGCATGGATCTGCTAAATTTTTTATATAAGGATTTTCGGGGTCGTTGATAGCGAATTTAATGTGAGATTCTCAAAATTTGAAATAGCAGATTCAATATAATGGGCAAAATTTTCGAAAACTACTAGATAACTACTATATTAGTAATTACTTATTTATGATATTAAGCTAAGTAGTTTTTCTTAGCCTTGGTGCACAAGATCTTGATAGAAGGAGTACTGAGTACAATCGAACATGGCCTTCCCCGTATCTATTGGTAATTCCTTCTAACCAGCTCATCTACAACTAAGAAACAAAATTTTTTGAATTTTAATTTCTTATCGGGATTGCGTGATTTTTAAATTATAATAGAGATAACCAAAGTCACGTCTATAAAGTTCTACAGTAAACGATGCTCAGATTTTTTGCTTTTCCCTGAGATTTCATAAAATGATTTCATCTCATCTAACTTGTCAACGCGTCCCATATAAGAATTATAATCCTTCGTCATCCGAGGGAAAGATTTAGTCTGCAATGAACCATCTCTTTGTCTTCTGTCTACCTTCAAAGTAACAAATGAATTATTGAAATTTGACAAAAATTTAAATGGTTTTTTTCCACCCGTTTCAATCATTTGATACCATCATCTGAAGTACCGTATTCGAAATCTTCTATCTTTATCTTTTTCTTGATTTTTAGGAAGATCTTTTTTATCCTTCCTTACTGTTCCATATGTTCAAATTCCATCTTTCAATTATATCTTTATCAAACTATAACTTGTGAAATAATTGTCAAAATAGATATGATAATTTTTATCTATCAGGATTTTAGATAAATCCTTGATTGCTCTCTCCCCTAAATGTTTTTCAGTAGTATTACCAATTTTTCCCGTATAGATTCGGAATTCACAACCATAACCATTCATGTCTGATCTCATCCACACTTTATATCTTCGTTTTATAGGTATTGTTTTAAGGCATGTATTGTTTCATGGAATTTCTGCCTTTGAATTTCACCATGCTTTCATCTATGGATTGCTCTTTGTGGGATCATAATAATACAGATAAGTTTCAGAAATGTTATCGATAAAAGATCTTTCTTTGTATAATTTTTCGAAATTAGTGTCTCCTTTCTTAGATTCTGTAGTTTGATCATTCAAATGTAAATTACTAAAAAAGAAAGAGAATCTTTTTGCCAGTATGGTCGAACTTATCTAAGTATCATGTAACTGACGATTCAAGGATCAATAATCACGATGAGATGGTAAACGTTCGACATCCATCATTATGCTCACTTCTATAAATTTCTTTTCCTCATTTGCAGTTACAAAATCATCATTCTTGTTGTTATTCTGTTTATAATACAGAATTGTTTGTTCAACTATAAGCTTCATATTTTCTTTTAATAAAAGCATCAAGAAAACATTTCCAGGTATCTTAAGAGTATCCGGAATATTCTTTGGTCCAACATTCTGGGTAAACGGTAAGTGACTAAAAGGCAAAGATTTATTTGACCAGATTTCATCTGATGAATCGTTAGTATCTTTAACTCTTCTAGGATAATTAGCAGAATATCTTCCAGAATCCACATTCGAATCAGAACCTTCCTCATCGTTTATGTCATTTCCATCTACAAATTTGGTATCTGATCGAATCACTTCTCCCTCATATTTGTTTTCTGAACCGTTCATTTTAGTTTGATCAAAATTTTGGTTATATCCAGAAAAATACTATAGTCCAGGTAAAAACTATAAATATACTATTTTGACTATTAGCCTGCCACTCAAACGTGATCTCTAACATGGTCAAATTCTGCTTTACCAAACTTACTCGCATCGCCTACTTAACTGATCAATCAAAAAATACAATACCAGGTGAAAACTATGATCATATTTTTAATATTTTGACCGTTTGCCCGGCACTCAAACGTGATCTCTAACACGGTTTGAATTGCAATTAAAAAATTCTTAAATTTAGCAACTGGACTCATAATTATCAACCACAAAGATCCCTAAGCAGGCATAGGTATCAGGAATAATTTTATGAATTTTTCTGCTCATTAGTCCACCATATTCAATCTGCTATTTTCAATTTTCAAAATCTGAGACTGGATTTATAATTAGCGTCCTTGAAAACTCCTGTAGACCAAATATTGCTAAATTAGTGGGTAAAATAAATTCATAGCCGAATTTATTTTAAAAAAGCATATATTTTTTCATTGTTAATTGCTTATAACTAATTATACACACTGGTACTTTATATTTTTAGCTGAGAAACGTATTCTATAAGGATCTGGTGTCCCATTAGAAAAGACTAGAGTGACCTAGAGCTTAAAATATCCATGGTATAACGGAAAAACTAAAAAAAAAAAATAGGGTACCACCACAGTGTATTCTGCCCCCGAAAAGGTTAAAGCATTTGATTAGAAATGCAAAAAAATAATAAAAAATATTCTTGACTAGTTTTAAATTTAAGAAATTGTTATAATTGCCAATTATAATTTTAGATCAAACTCTAGAACCAAAGGTATATATAACGCGATCTGTATCAAATCACTTATAAAAAAGAATCGAATATAAAATAAGAATCTTATTACAAGAAGTTCAGAAAGAATGTGAGAACCAAGATGCAAGCTTTGAAAGAAATGAGCATAACATGACCAAATCGATAATTTACCGATCTATATTTTTCAAAATCCTAAACGCTCAAGGCTGGAATACTCTATTAGACTTTATTCTTTTCTCTTCACTCATCAAATATTTGTGAGATTTTACTGAAAACACAAAAAATTATTTAGCATGTGTGTACGCAAATGTTTTTCCACATTTCGAACCAAATCCTGCAAGTATTTAATAAGCAATGTCTACTCAAACTAAAGCAAAAAAACAACAGTAGTTTGTGAGACACAGTTCTTTTAACTGGATTCCGAGGTATGACCTTATTATTCTATAGCGATTATATTTTGTTAATCACTTCATTAAATTTGATGGTACTTTATGAAATATAAAATAATAACAAACAAGGAAAATTGCGCCCCCTGCACGCTACGCGTGCCAACCACCCTTTTGGATTTGTTTTGTGTGAAATTCTTACGCTTTTGCATTCAAAGTACGACCACAATATAATATTAAATAATATTTAATATACGTTTTCTATAGATTTCAATATACTCATTCCATTTGAAATGATTTCAATTTTTTTAAACGATTAATGTTTAAAAATAAAAATATTTTTATTTTTCTTTGTAAGGTCAATGTCCCAACTGCGGATAATTTAAGGTTACGTGTGGAATGAAATAATAAAACAATACACTTTAAAACGTGTAATTTTCATAAAAATAAATCAATATCGTAATAAAACATTTTAATTATCAAACAATCACAATATTATATGATTTTTAAATAATCAATCATTAATTTTCATTAATTATATATCGCGCTGAAAATGTCCTAATTGCAGATAGTCCAAAAACAGTATGTTTAAAAACACTAATATAATAATATTCACCTGCAGATATGGTGTATCACAATGATATAAATCACAAAGTTCAACGTAAAATGCTTTCTTATATTATTTACGCATATACAACGTAAATACTCGCTTCTTTAATATGTACGTTTACAAGAAGGACGCCATTGCGAGTTGAAACAAAACTGCTGCATTAATATATTTTCTTTTGTATTTAAAGAATACGGAATCATGCGGAAATATTTAAATAAATGAAATAAAGGTTTTTTGCACGCGCCAGGCGATCTGCGAAGTATAGCAGCATTCAGCACGATTAGTAGTTGGAAGGGTGACCGCACTTTTTTTAATGAAAACCTGCTCGATCTGCACTTGCTTCGTAAGACGGTCGCTTGGGCGTGCTAGTCACATGACAATGTGAGCGGGAGGTGTGGCAAATATGATATAGGGACTCTTGTATGAAGAGTACCTAATATCGAATTTGCTATATACACCGGCCCATTTCGGAGAAGGTTCTATTAAGATTTATCCCAATGGGCTTGCCCATGGATTTTCTCCTTTTCACGGGCATCACTCCAGGCAAATGCGGAATGAAACGGGGTAATATAGAATGGGTGATATATGGAAGTGTATAATGAAAGAAATACAGGTGTGGAATAATACATTAAGATTGGCTCTGCCAATGAACGAGGAATCTACTAAATTGAAAAACAAAAAAATTAAGGTTTTCTTCTGTATATTATGAATATTACAATCTTTGTAATATAAATAATAAAAAATTATCTGCAGTTGGGACTCTGCCCGCAATTGGGACATTGACTTTATACTTACGTTGACATTATTGCATTTTATATAAATTTTCAAAGATAAATTTATTAAAACATAATTTGGGTAGTATAAATGAATGAATTTTTAAATTTATTTTTACACAGGTATATATATATATGGGACATTTCATGTGAACTCACTCAAGAGCAGGCCGGAGTAGAATCTGATACCGTCCGAGTGATAATTGAGATTTTTGTTATTTACTCAAGTATTAAACGGTGTATCTTTAAATTCAAGGTTGAGCGCAATAGATATTATTATTATGAACATCTATGCACAAGAAAAATTCTACCAGTTTGTTTTTGAGAAAAGTAAGGAACGCCGAAGTAAAAGATTATGTTTATGATATTTTCGCGTTCCTTACTTTTCTCAAAAACAAAGCGGTAGATTTTTTTTCCTTGTGCATCCATATTTGAATCAGTGTATGCAAAAAGGGACCTTAGTGCATTTTAAACAATTTTGAGAAAATAAAAATAAATCTGCAATTTCTCTTCCAGTTTACATATTCTTCTAATTATTTTTTAATATATATATAGGTGACAACTTTTGTAATAAAAAACGACAATTATTATAGCTTCAATAAGTATAATTTTTTATTGACAACTAAAAAACTGTTTTAGACTTAGGACCCTTTTTGCAGAATTTGAAATATAAAATAATATTTTGGATAAGTAACCTTAATAAATTTATTTTGAACAATAGTTAATACAATATATTCATGTAAATACACATATGTTACATATACTCGACAATTTAATATAGAAATAAACTTTGTTTATTCAATAACATAATTAATATTATATAAATATTCTTCAAATTAACAATTTTATCATTATAACGATAATTTCACATTAATCTTCATCACTGTCATCGATACAATCATTTGTAGACCAATTTAATAAATTTTCAAAAAAAATATTATGCTGATGCGGTATGTATTGTTTTAATTTTTTAAGATCATTAATCTTCGATTGTTTTATTGTAACACTGCCATTTTTATACGCTGGTTCCAAAGGTAGAGTTAAAGGAACTTGATTATTTTTCCGAAATACGAATGTATGTTTAGTAAATTCGTCGAATTGTTTATATACAGTGCCTATTTTGTCTACGGAATTGTAAATAATTTGAGAATAATCATTTATCTGAAAGTATTGCTTATCATCTTTTTTCGTATTTCTACCTTTTGTTTCGACTGAAATAACTTTTTTTTTTATATTGATCAGGCCACCATGACTTATAGTCCAAAATATCATTCGTATTAACCATTTTAACTTCAAACTTTCCCTGTTTCTTACAACTCTTGAGTATTATTTTCAAAATCTAACGCATACTATAGATTCTATCTATTTTCTTAAATTTTCTTTTGACTAATCCAAAGTCTCTATCGCATGGCATAAAACTGTGACCTCTCACAGGAAAGTATTGTACAATTTCATGAAACCTATTCATTTCTACGAAAAAAAGTAAAACTTTTGATAGGTAGTTGTTTTTATTCTGTCCTGAACAGTTGTCACTAAATAAATGTAAAATTTTAGCTTCAGGTGATATTTTGTTTTGAATATAATCAACAAGAAATGAAGAAACTTCATTTGGTCCCTTTCTACCTTGTCCCTCATGATAAACATAGAATTTTGCCGTATTCTTTTTTATGTCATGGATACTAAATACGTTTACCTTGATCTTGCGTAAATAGTATGCATCTTGAATAGGTACCACAGGAATGCTCAAATTTTGCATGAAATCGAATGATAAAGTCACGACTGAAGAATCTGAATCAAATGCCTCTTCTCTGAGTTTACTATAAAATTGATTAGCCTTTTCTAAATGCAATTTATGATCGGTTTCTGCATTTCTTTTAGCTGCATTACTGATATGAGGATTTTTTATTTTCGTCTTTAATAATTCGCATTCACAACATACGTCTATTTGTGGCCTACCAAATCTTAAATTAAATTTTTCCTTGAAATGATTTAAAAACAATTTATATCCCACTTTACACTCTGCGTGTTTATTATTGAACGTTTCCCATTAAATTTTAATATTTAAGAGGCGGCCGTATAGTTCTGTCCTTGTCTAACCTAAATTTTCGTTATAATTAGTAAACTAAATATTTTTATACAAAGGTAAGGGCAGAGCCCAATAGATTTAAGGATAAACAAACGATTCTATTCTATGAAAAAATATAAAATTTTCATTAGTTTTCGAGTGAAGTCTGAAACGGAAAAAGAGTTGAACACTTCAATCAAATTTAACTCTTTTCCGTTTCAGACTTCACTCGAAAACTAATGAAAATTTTATATTTTTTCATAGAATAGAATCGTCTGCTCATCCTTAAATCTATTGGGCTCTGCCCTTACTTTTGTATAAAAATATTTAATTTAGTCATAATAACGAAAATTTAGATTAGACAAGGACAGAACTATACGGCCTCCTCTTAATCGAGCATCTAAGTATTTAATTAGCTTTCCTGAATAATGACTTATTTCTGTGGGAAAACTATTAATATGATTATCGATTTTGATGAAAGTATCAGCGGGCATGCTATTGGATTTTCTACCTGTTTCCCTCTTGTCTTTTGGGGGAATTTCATTCTTATCAAGTGCATTAAGTCTTTTTAATCTTTTTAAGGATATACTATAAATAGATAAAAAAGTTTCTCGACAAACGTTCTTAGAAATTTCACGTATCATTACATAATATTGGTAGCATAATCTACTATCTGCCCCTTCCTTTCTTGGCCTTTTTCTCTTGGATGAATTTCGTAATATTAGATTTTGTAAAAAAATATCCTGCTCATTTTTTGTGCTTAAAAATAGCAAACGTTGTAAGGCTTCTGTTCTCTGTTCTGCGGAGATAGATTCAAAGCACTTTTTTTTGCATCTGTCAAAAAAAGATAAGAGGTGATTCAAAGAAATATTACCTTAGTGTATTAAAATTATTATGGAATTTCAATAGAAAAATATTTTAGATAAAATTGTAAATACTATTTTAAATTAACACATTTTTTGCTCGGATAATAAAGCAAGATACGATCTTGCACTTTTATTCACAAAAGAAGAGAAAAGCATTTAGTAAAAATTTATAATATAATGATAATGATTACTCTATTATTATTAAAACGCGGTGAAAAAGTATAAACTTACTTGCATGCAGGCCCGATACACTTTCCTGGGATAAATTGTTTTTTACTATTAACATAAGGTACTCCAGAAATTTTAGCTTTTTTTCTTGCATTACGAGCCCATGTTGAAGGACATTGTCTTTTTCTTTTTTTATATTTATCGTCACTATCGCTATCCATCGTTAATTATTTTATCACTTTGCAAAAAGAAAGCTACATTTTCAAAGTGTAACGATGTTCACCTAATGACGACTGACTGCAGACTGAGCAGAAATATAAATTATAAAGGAATACGAAATTAGAATTATACTATACGAATTCGTAGAAGGATGGCGTAGTATATAAATAAACTGTTGTTATCAATATAACTTTTGTTTTGATGGAAATATAAGAGCGTATATACCTTGTACTACATTCTCAAAATTAAGGGATTTCAATTTATGCAAAAATATTGAATTCGGCAAAAATGGACCTAAGTCCGGGACTTAGGTCCCTTTTTGCAGAACTCAATATTTAAAAAATGCTTTTATATAGCATTTCAACATTGCATTTGATGAAGATTGTAAATCTATTACATAATATGCAGGTATCTAAATTTTACTCAAAATTAGACTTAGGTCCCTTTTTGCATACACTGATTCATTTGTAATAATAATAATATCTATTACGCTTAACCTTCAATTTGCAGATACACCGGTTAATACTTGAGTAAATAACGAAAATCTCAATTGGACAAGGACAGCAAATCCGGCCTGCTCTTAACAAAAAAATAAAATTCGGTGAAAATCAGTGAAAAGCTTCCATTTGATACCCAAAATACACACAAAAATTTTCAGAGGTCTACGTCAAAAGTATAAAGAGTAATGAGTAATTAAAAATTGAGATATTACAAAATTTTTTGTAGAATTACCAACCTAATTATTATTTTACTCAAAAACTAAGGGGTGTAGAGAGTTACTTATTGAGAAATTTCTTGTTGCAAATTGAAAGTAGAATCTACAAAAATTTTTATAAATCTCAGAATTGCTATTTTCTGATTGGTTCCTTCATTACTTTCATGTAATTTTCAATTGCTCGAGTTCAGCCAGGTTGATTTCACTCATTAACACCCACATGGCACGAAAGATTCGGGAAGCTTCCATCGAAAGATTCGAGTAAGATTCCAATGTAAGCTTCTTGCAAGCTTCCCGGAAGCTGAATGAAAGTTTCAGAAAGCTTCCATTGGAATCTTTCATGTTAACTTTACGGAAGGTTCAGGGAAGTTTACATGTAATATTCCATGAGGGCTAAATGGAACATTACAAAATAGCTTACAGTAAGATTCCGGAAAGATTACATGCAATATTACAGAAACGTTATTTGGAAGATTGCATTATATCTTGCAGGAAGCTTCCAGTAATATTTTGTGAAAGATTCCATTCAAACTTCCTGCAGCTTTCCACGGAATGTTACAGAAAGAATATTTCAATGATCACGGAAGGTTACCAGTAACTTGTCAAGAAGATTCCCTGTAAGCTTCCCGAAAGCTAAATAAAAGTTTCAGGAAGCTACCATTGGAATCTTTCATGTAAGCTTTACGGAAGGTTCAGGGAAACTAACATGCAATATTTCATGAGGGCTAAATGGAACATTACAAAATAGCTTCCAGTAAGCTTCCGGAAAGATTACATGCAATATTACAGAAACGTTTTTCGGAACATTACATTATATCTTGCAGGGAGCTTGCAGTAATATTTTGTGGAAGATTCTATTCAAACTTCCTGCAGCCTTCCACGGCATGTTACAGGAAAAATATTTCAATGTTTACGAAAGGTTACCAGTAACTTTTCAGGAAGATTCCCTGTAAGCTTCCCGGAAGCTGAATGAAAGGTGCGGGAAGCTTCAGTTGGAATCTTTCATGTAAGCTTTACGGAAGATTCAGGGAAGCTAACATGTAATATTCCATGAGGGCTAAATGGAACATTACGAAATAGCTTCCAATAAGCTTCCAAAAAGTTATATCCGAATGTTATTTGGAAGATTACTTTACATCTCGCAGGAAGCTTGCAGTAACATTTTGCGGAGAATGTTCACGGAAAGTTACTGCAAAGTTTAAAAAAAAAAATACATTAGCTTGTAGTAAATATCATGAAAATTATTCAGTTGAATTTTTAAATAAATCTATTCCTTTGTTTATAAGAATTTTGTATTCCTGGTACAAAATCGAAAAATTTTAATATATATATCATTGTACTCCAACATTTTAAATAACTGATAAATGAATTGATTAAAAAATTTAATAGAATAATCTTCATGGTACATACTATAACCAACGAATATAGACGCTTATAGAAGCGTACTCTTAAATGGGAAATTTCTGTCAAAATGAGTTACCCAGCTACTGAGGGCGCCACTAGATCCCATGTATTTTTATATCTACATATATCATATTTTTCATATCTATAGATATACAAACAATGTTGAAGTGTTACCCAGCGTTACGGACGAAAAATTTAACCCAGAAGTATCCTTCTATAAGCGTCTATCTTCTTTGCTATAACCTAATGCATTTCTTTTTTTTTAAATTTTACAATAATATGAAAAGTCAGGCAATATTTATGAGTACAGGTGTAGTGTCTGCCTTACATTAATTTAATTTTATAGATTAAAAATATTGTCTTTTTTTTCTATTAAATTAATGTCTTATATTCTTTTTAATTTACAAAATTTATGACAGATTATTTAAATATAAAATAAAACATATTACATTTTAAATGATTGAAAATTTTTTATAATTGTGTATAACTTTCGATAAAGAATTTTTATTATTATTGATTTTAATTAATAAAAAAGAAAACAAAAAAATATGTTATTTTTTAAGAGAAAGTCGTTAGTTTAATAAAATTTTATAAATTAAATAAATTAATTACAAAGTCTAAATATCTTTACAATGTTTTGAATACATGAATTTTATCAAATAAAAGATTTTTCCTCAAAAAAGTATAATATTTTGTGTTCTTTTACCAACGAAAAATTAATAGTGATAAAAAATTTCTACCCAAAGTTACATAATTATAAAAATTAATTCATTTAATTTGTAATCTGCTTTTTCCGTATTTATATAATGATCCCCCATTAATTTTATAAATTAAAAATATAGTCTTTTTTTGCTAAATTAATGTATAAAGAGATATTCTTTTTAATATAAACAATTAATATCAGATTATTATAGGAATACGAATAAAACAGATCACAAATTAAATGATTAAAAATTTTTATAATTGTATAATTTTAGATGAAAAATTTCTTTTAATATTAATTTAAGTTAGTAAATAAGCACACGAAACATCTTGTTGCTTTTTTAAATAAAGTTTTAAGAAAGAGTATTGTATTATTTATTTTAGTTTTTTTAAATAAATTTATTTTAAAATCTATATAAAAGGAATTTTTCGACTTCATATAGCATGAAAATGTTTGTGGGTGAATTATACATAAGTACGTGTACATATACACTTATCTGTATACATAAAAAATATTTAAATTAAAAAAAAATAGTGAAATATATGCATGTGCAACGTAATTCATAGAGAAAAAAAAATACGTTTAGTGGGGAATTGAACTACCAACAGATATCTTACAAGTCCGTCATCTTTGATTCGCAGGTGCGCCTGCAGAGGGATACGCGCTGAATGGGCGTTTTGTCCCTAAGTGGTGAGATAATACCACACTTACTATATAAGTCGAACTTTGGCGGTTGTGAGTATGTATCCACAGCGTCTGCCTTAAAAATGTAAATGCGTCTTTATAATTATACGTAAATCCTAATATATGTGAATATGTATTGACGTATAAATATGATATAATAGTATATAAAATAGTATGTTGTAAGTAAATATGTGTTTTTCACAGCAAATATTTGTAAAATAAAAAATACAAAATAGAATATTGAACAGAATCGTAACAAAATACCTTCCGAACGATGAAAAAAGATAAAATTAACCAATTGATATTTAAATTGTTGACTTCCCCAAAGCCTCCGGGAACCTTACACAAGAATCTTCCTGGAAGCTTTTAGCATTTTTTTGTGGAAGCTACTATGAAGTATTTTTGGAACCTTACGGCAATCTTCCTTGAAAGCTTCTTGTAAGATTCAAAAGGCCTTTATGCTAGCTTCCATGGAAGCTTACTGATTTCTACCACGGTAGATTCCTGGACTCTTCCATCGAATCTTCCTAAAAGAAAAGTGCGCGGGACATTTTACGCTTCCAGGAAGCTTTAATTAAAGCTTTCACGGCAGCTTGCATGTAAGCTTCTTGCATTATTCCGTGAAAGCTTCCATGAAGTACTTTTGGAACCTTACGGCAATCTTCCCTGGAAGCTTCTTGTAAGATTCAAAAAGACCTTAGTGCTAGCTTCCATGGAAGCTTCTTGGAAGCTTCCATTGAATCTCTCTAAAAGAAGAGTGCGCGGGACATTTGACGCTTCCAGGAAGCTTACATGGAAGCTTCCGGGAAGTTTTTGAACCTTTTATGGAAGCTTCTTGGAAGCTTTCCGGAAGCTTCGGTGTTATGTGGGCAACTATTTTGTTTCTTCTGATAACATTCTGAAGTAAGCTTTTGCTCTACTTGGGTAAACTATTAGGAGAAGAGCTACATAACTTTTAATGTTTCAAAATATAGAATGTTTTATTTAACACATATACTCTAGATTTGGTTCTTCGATATTGATGGATAATACAATATATGAACGGATGATTGTTTAAATATATTAAAATATATTTCTTAATAATTTGAGTGTTAATTTAGATTCTAAATTGAAATATTAACTATCGATTACGTACACATCATCAAAATCCAACCCAAACAATTTTATGTGTTTTTAAATCAGTGCCATCTTTAAGGCAGGGTCTACCGGGCCCTGGACCAGGGTTCCAAGGTGAAGGGGGCCTTATTTTACAAAATAATGAAGATATATTAATAGGTTATCGGAAAAAATTATAAAGGTATATTAAAATAAAAAAAACTCTTATGACAATTTTTACATATTTTTTTTTTTAAAATTTATATAATTTTTCTCTTACATCTATTAGATGCAAAATAATAGCAGATTTAAGCTGTTTGTAATAAAAATGAATATATTATATTGTTTTATCACACACAGAAAATATGCTTATAAAAAGTACAATAAAAAACGCTAAAAAAATTACCATGACGATTAGTTATTTTGGGATGAAGTGGAGGTTATAGAATATTTAACTAGCATCTTTATCAAAATTTAAAGCTTGTCATGGTAAAAATTATCGCTTAAAAAAATTTATTAAAAATAACCTTGAAAAATTATTTAAAACTAATATTTGAAAGTTTTGATTTTCCAAACAAATGAAAATCAACGCAAATCTCTCCTAATTAATTTCAGGATAAAATTTTTACGCAAATATAATGATGATTACCGAGATGGAATCGTAAAGATCATTTAATATCTCTACAGATGTTCATGAAAATACTCAAATTATTAATTTTTATTTCTACTAGATGTGAAAATAAATTTTACAAGCGGTTTAATAAATATTTTAGTGTTGTATAAAATTAATTTTAAAAATTATTTTATCATCATGATTTTCATGGTAATTATTGTAGAAATATTTTCTCCGTGTAATATTAAGTTTTTACAATTTTCCATTTCCTTAAAAGGGCCCCATTCCGCGTAGGCCCAGGGTCACTCTGATCTGAAAGATGGCACTGGTTTCAATAAATTGTTACTATAATTATTTTATATACGGATAAAGAAATTATTTTAATATGTATAATACATTTAAGAATTGAAATTCATATTATATTTTTGGAAATGAAAAATAGGAAATTGAATAATTTTTATACGCATAAGATATATGCACTATAAAAATTTATTTGAAAATGAAAGAATCTTTTATTTATGGATTGTGGAACTTTTAACAAGTATTTCATCCCCATTATAGTGGCACTTCAATTTTGAAATACAGTTTGAATTTAAAAATAGAATGATGAGTAATGAAAATTTAATACATAGCAATGATTAGCTTTGTTTTTTTACAATCATAACTTGAAACAAAAATATCAAAAGTTGGAAAATGTTAATTCTATATGTTTGGAAAATGTTATTCAGTAATACTAATGATTAATTTTATCATTAAATAGATAATTTCAATCAAAATCAAACAGGGGACAATGACTAGTACTACAGTGTCTATTAGAATCCTAATCTAAACCAATAATTAAAGCTTCTTTGCTTAAATATTCAAGTTTCAAGAATATAGTAATCAAAATCAAAACTATACTTTTAATTTTATAATCTAAAACAAGAATATCAAAAGCAACTTTGCTTCATCTCAATTGTTTTATTTCATAATATAATGAGTTATCTTTGAATCAAAAATGAAATCTACATTTTGAACAGGTAAGTAATTGAAAAATAATAGTGTCTGTACATACCTTGTCTTTTAAATATAGCTTTGCTCTAATAAATGTTCAAAAAATAATGACGAGGTAAAAAAATTCAATACATAATAATAATTTCATGTATTCTAATAAATTAAGATTCTTATAATTATTTTATATTAAATTATTTGGATCCTTTTTTCAATTTGATTCCAATGACAATCAATTCTAATTTTGTTTTAATAATTTATTTAAATAACATTACAAATGTATTATAAGTAAAAAATGACTTTAATGCTTACAAATCTCATACTATATCTGTAATATTACACAGCATGAAAGCACATAATAGAAACCTGCAAAAAGAAAGCAAACAAGCTCTTTAGCTTGACAGCTTTTTAATCAGATGGAACAATTTTATTTTTACTTGAAAAAAACTGAAATTTCATAGATGATTTTGTCAAAATCTACAGCAAAGTTCACTGACTCTGAATTTTTCGTTTATAATCTTAAACATAGCACAAAACACTATAATAAATTAAAATATAATAAGTATTTTAAAATAAATAAAAATAAAAATAAGTAATTTATTAGCTGTCATTAAAATTTTTTAACGCATATTAAATTTTATAGAACTAGAAAGCTAATAAAAAGTAATGATTGTTGCAACATCACACAAAATCAAACTATAATAAAAGATATTCATATAATGCATCTTATATAAATAATTATATGCTTATAATACCTATACTCTACATTAATATTTTTAATTCTGATAAATTATACAAACTTTGTATATTTAAGTTATCATTTGTAAGTAATTTTAACCTAAATACTTTTTGACATTAACATTCTATCGAAAATAAAATAATTGCATGTAAAATTTACATAAAAGATTAACACTTTATTGACATCAATATTGTATCTAAAATAAAGTACTTGCATGCAAAATTAAAAAAAAATAAACACTTTTTCGACATTAATATTGTATCTAAAATTAAGCAATGCATGTAAAATTTACATAAAAAATAATAGATTTTAAACAACAAAAATTAAAAAGTTAAACAAATAAATTCCTATATTGCTTATATTCTTGTTGAGCACGCTTTCTGCATGTAGTGCATAACATTTCATCTAATGAAATATTAGCCAGAACTTTTTTTTATTTCACCTGTCATTTTCCGTAATGACTTTACTTTTCTATGTTTTTTCAATTTGTAAGGATTACAACACCTATTATAATTTATTGTTGTAGTTGGAAATTTTCTATTTTATATTAATCGATTAGTTTTATAATATTTTTTTGATAGTCTATATGAGTATATAAGAAATAAACATTTATTGGTGTAAACAAAGCAGACGTCACGTTTGTAAACTCGAGTTTCAAAGCATAAACCATGAAGTCATCAGAGAAAAATAAAAAATTTTTGGAAGTTCCGCGGGGACATTGCGGTACGCAACACAATACATATAGACTAGAATTCATAGACCCAACTTAAGTTATGATTGTTACTCACATCTCATTCTGTCCTTATCTCTCTCATGATGAAAAAAAAGATAGATGATGCAACCGTTACTTCAGTTAGGTCTATGAATTCCAGCCTTAGTACGTGATACGGTTGGTGACGCAACATCTATACTACATAAGGTTGGAATTTATAGATCTAACTGAAGCAATGGTGTTACTTGAGTATCAATGTTACTCAAGTAATATTGATACTTTTAGCTGACGGCCGTTCGTCAATGATGTTACATGTTACACGTTATATATTACTCGTCACACGTTTTAAAATTTTGTTGTCTGATCTCTATTGAAATCATGATCTATGGCTTAAATACGCATGTTTTTTTCTGACATAGATTATAAATTCAGTAGACATCGGGAAATAAAATTTTAAAACGTGTAACGAGTAACGTGTAACGTGTAATATCATTGAAGAACGGCCATGAGCTAAACTTTATAAATGTTACTCAAGTAACACCGCTGCTTGAGTTGGGTCTATAAATTTCAACCTAAAAGAATTGTTTTTGTATTTCTATTTGTAAGGAAATAATCTCTGTGATTGATATAACTCATTATTATTCTATTAAATATATTCTTAAAAATAAAATACTTAAAAATTCTGTAGAAATAGTTCATGATTTTAACTTATACTCGCATAGCGAAGTTTTTCTCTAATGTTTTTATTCTATGGGATAAAAACAAATTTAGCTAGTTGATCTAAAGATTTAAATAGTATATAGTTAGATTATTTTTACAAGAAAAAACGAAAGAGAAGATATGTTAAAGAAGAGATCTCTTTATCAATTGGATATAAAAACTATTTTTTTCATATGCAGTATAGATGCAGAGTGATTGTATCACATACTGCATGTATGTGTATGCGTTTCGTAATATCCTGAACGGATTTCCGTATCAACAATATGTATATTTATATATTATAGTGTTTCCAGCTATGTTTAACATTATAAACGAAGAATTCAGAGTCAGTCAACTTTGCCGCAGATTTTGACAAAATCATCTATGAAATTTCAGTTTTTTTCAGGTAAAAATCAAATTGTTCCATATGATTAAAAAGCTGTTAAGCTAAAGAGCTTGTTTGTTTTCTTTTTGCAGGTTTTTATTATATGCTTTCATGCTGTATAGTATTACAGATATAGTGTGAGATTTGTAAGCATAAAAATCATTTTCTACTTATAATATATTTATGATTTTCAATTTAACGGATATATAATTCGGAGTTGTTAAATTTCCTCTAGATCCTCCCCTCTTTTTTATTTTTAGTTTGTGCAAATTTTATTTATTTTATTTTAAAATGATTTTATTAATTTTGAAACTCTTACTTTCTCTCCCCCTTTATCTCTGATTTCATTTTTATCCTTAATTTAAGTTATGATTGTGAAAAAACAAAACTAATCATTGCTGTGTATTAAATTTTCATTACTCATTATTCTATTGTTAAATTCAAACTGTATTTCAAAATTGAGGTGTTACTATAATGGGGATAAAATACTTGTTAAAAGTTCCACAATCCATGAATAAAAGATTTTTTCATTTTAAAATAAATTTTATACCACTTTAACCTCAAAATCATAACTTTAAGAAGGGGCCGAACTATCTGTCTTTGTCTAATAGCGTTTTTCATCATTTATGTAAACACTATCCGGTATAACAAGAAAAAAATAGCAGCCCCCGCTAGATATTAGTATAATTAGTAAATTTTGTAATAACAACCAAATTTTTTACCGCATAGTTTTTGACTAATTAGAGACCTCCTAGTAATCTAGAATATAACCTATCTTTTTTTGGTAGGTCTCTAATTATTCAAAAACTACGCAGTGAAAAAATTTGGTTGTTATTACAAAATTTACTTATTATACTAATATCTAGCGGGGGCTGCTATTTTTTTCTTGTTATACCGGATAGTGTTTACATAAATGATGAAAAACGCTATTAGACAAAGACAGATAGTTCGGCCCCTTCTTAATATGATTATTCGCCTCTCGTGGTATAAAATATATTATGAAACTGATGTGTAAAGGCTTTTTTACGAAACTCGTTACAGCCCTCGCCTCAGGCTCAAGCGGTGAACTTCTCGTTTCGTAAATAAAGCCTTTACACACCCGTTTAATAATGTACTATTTATAGTAAATATATCTTATGCGTATAAAAATTATTCAACTTCCTATTTTTTATTACCAAAAATATAATATGAATTTTAATTCTTAAATTTATTACACATATTAAAATAATTTCTTTATCCATATATAAAATAATTATAATAACAATTTATTGAAATACATAAAATTGTTTGGGTTGGAATTTGATGATGTGTACGTAATCGATAGTTAATATTTCAATTCAGAATCTAAATTAACACTCGAATTATTAAGAAATAGATACATTTTAATATATTTAAACAATCATCCGTTCATATATTATATTACCCATCAATATCGAAGAACCAAATCTAGAGTATATGTGTTAAATGGAAAATTCTATATTTTGGAAATATTAAAAGTTATGTAGCTCTTCTCCTAATAGTTTACCCAAGTAGAGAAAAAGCTTACTTCAGAATGTTATCAGAAGAAACAAAATAGTTGTTAATGAGTGAAATCAACCTGGCCGAATTCGAGCAATTGAAAATTACATGAAAGTAATAAATGAACCAATCAGAAAATAGCAATTCTGTGATTCATAAAAATTTTTGTAGATGCTACTCTCAATTTGCAACAAGAAATGTCTTAATGAGTGATTCTCTACACCCCTCAGTTTTTGAGTAAAATAATATTTAAATTGGTAATTTTACAAAAAATTTTTTAAAATCTTAATTTTTCATTACTTATTACTCTTTATACCTTTGACCTAGATTGCTGAAAATTTTTTCGTGTATTTTGGGTATCAAATGGAAGCTTTTCACTGATTTTCACCGAATTTTATTTTTTTGTTAGGTGAGTTCACATAAAATATCCCATGTATATCTCTGACATTCCAATAATTTTTTGATAAAGTGGGCGTAATAGTTGGAAAAATGGCATGATGCACTGTGGTAGCAATGCTTTAAAATGGAAAATATAAAAAAAACGATTAAAAAACTTTAAAAAAAAATAAGACAAAATCGCATATTTTCACTTATCCTAAAAGTTAGTATTTTTTATGTATAAAAACATAAAAATTTCAACAACAAAAATATAGTTTTTGAGAAAATGTCGTTTAAATAAAATTGTTTTTTTCGGTTTCTCATTAAAAACTCAAATGGATCAACTCGTATCGCAGACCAAAGTCCGCACATTTTCATTAAAAAAACGTCCGAAAAGTTAAAAAATTGACGGAGCTACATCAACTTAAAAATTGTGGTTCTTTTTTAATTTTTATTTTTACACCCAATCAACCATACCAACACTAAATATGCTGTAGCGAGAAAAAAACATATTTTCGAGCGTTCCAAGAGGTAAATTTTATCTTCATATGCATATTAGAAGTTATTTTTATCACTTAAGAAGAAGCCAAACCATCTGTCTTTGTCTAGTAGGGTTGTTTATCATTTTCCACGCAGCATGGAATATTTATGGCAGCTTCCTGGAATATTGGCACGGAAGATTTGAAATATTTTAGGAATCTTCCATGGAATATTCCTGTAATATTCGTATGTTCTTATTCAGTAGGTCTCATATTATTCAACAACCACGTGATAAAATTATTTTGTTCTTATCATAAAATTTATCTATTATACTAGTACCTAGCGGAAGCTCCCATTTTTTAGGTGTTACAGCCAATGGTATTTATATAAATAATGAAAAACACTATTAGACAAGGACAGATAGTTCGGCCTGCTCTCAAAAGAGAAAAAGAATTCGATTTGTAACGGCCTATATGAATCTGAATGGAATCAGTCACCCAATAAAACGTTAAAAAATATTAAAAAACTATTTATAAAAATATATTTTACATACTGCGCGAGAAGTGGGTACTTTTCTCCCTACCAGCAGAATGAAAAGCACCCACTATTCGTGCCTCGTGTAAAAAAATCGTATATTCACCACGGGAGTTAATTAAAAATGCCTTACATCGTATATTTGTCACCCTCGCCTTCGGCTCGGGTGACAATTACATACGATTTAAGACATTTTTTAAATCAACTCCCTTGGTGAATAATATACTATTATTTATTCCTTTATTTCAACCAGTTAATTACATAGTAATCCTATATAGGCATTTATATGCCTGATCGCAGGTCTGGTATTGACTACATAATTCTTAAAACTAACTTATCTAAAACTTACATACTAACAGAAAATACTTGTAGTGTACTATTGCTACTTCTGTCTTTAATACTCATCATCACATCGCTCAGGCCTACTAACGTTGTTAGTTGGATGAGCATAGTTTACAATAAATTTATTTTTTCATTTAACAATCAATACATCATAACCGTCAGTAAATTAATAATTTGATAAATATTTATATTGTTACGTCTAAATTATTAATTAAACTTAAAGATACTTCAACACAATAACCTAATACACTTTCACAAAATAACAGTATTCTTTATTGGTTTTAACGAACTCAAATCATCTGATAATCAAAACAGACTAACTTATTTACACGAACATCGTATATATATATATATATATATATATATATATATATATATATATTTACATAAACATGATCTTCAACTTTTCTTTTTAGCAGCTTCTATCACCCGACGATTTTCATATTACAACAATATATATATATTACCCAATAACATTAGTTATAAATTCTATTTAATCCATTTTTTAAGCTTAGAATTTTAATTCTTATTCTTCTTTCTTCCAACGTTTTCAGTTTATTCATCAGTAGATTATAAAGTCTTATAACTACAATATAACTATTTTTTTCACTAACCTATTTTGTCATTTTTGGAATTTGTAAGTTTTTTTCGTCGTTCTGCTACTTGATTGTATGTATTCATTTGACTATTCTTAATAATGATATATCAGTGATTCTAACGCAAATTACCAAAATATAGATTAGAGTTACATTAATAAGTTGTTGTCTTACATTAATCACATAATCCATACAGCAGGAAGGATTAAAACATCAGAATCGGCGATCTCCTCTAGAGGCTTTACTATTGGAGATGCGATGATTGATATTTTAATAATTATGCAAGGATATGTAATCGACGACTTCCGCTAGATGCTTCACTATTGGAAGTGCAATATTATATTTGACATAAATGCAAGTTATGAAAGTACAATATTTGACGACGTTCGCTGGATACTTTACCATTGAACGTGCGATAACGTGCACTTTAATAATAAGATGCATTATTATCTTTGTTATCTGAAATTAGTGTAAAACAAATTTAATTCAATGAATTCAGAGTCATTTTTATTATATTTAAATTATTGTATTTATTTAAAATAATCAATCTTTTTCAAAATAAATTACAAATATATAATAATTTATTTTAAATAAACAATTAAACAAAAGAATCTTATAGTAAGCTAGTCTCTACATGTCACCGTGCAGAGAATTGAATCAAGAATTCGATAGAATCCATCTTAGATGTTACGTGATCAAACATCCAAAAGAGAATGAGAGAGCTTGGATGGATTCACGCTCTTTTATATTATTTCATAAACCTTCTATAAAGTTCTATTTTTCACTAAAGAATCATACATTACAAAATAGAATGTTCCATAACGTTAATTTATATATTTGCAAAAGAAACATTCAATTAAGATAAATATATTTGTAAAAGAAACATTTTATTTTCTTTACTTTCCAAAAGACTATTTTTAATAATTTATTTTATTATTTATTAACTAAAAAAGCTAATCTTTTATAGTTTAATTTCTATTTTCAAACTTTAAATAGAATAATCATTTTTATACATATTATAGGAGTTGAATGTTCTATTTATGTATAAATAATTATATTAAAAAGTTACATCTTATATATTTTATTATTAATAATCGAATATTGATGATACTTTTTTATTCAAAGAAATGGAACATTTTATTTCTATATTCATTTAACTATATCTATATACATATACATTTTGAGTTACCTTCATTATCGCCCTCAATAGGTAACTATAGAATCGTACTTATACTTTTAACGTAATTTAAATTTATTATTACAGAAAATAATTCAATGATTTAAATAATATTCAATTATTTATAAAATATTCATATTAAATTTTATAATTCCATTCAAAATTGACATGAGCTGTTACAAGTGGGTGATTTTCTATTGCAAATGTATTTTTGTACATTATTTTAAGTATTCTATTTTGTAAACTTTGTAATGATCTTATATTACTTTTATGAATGCCCGCCCCCCCCCCTCCCCAAGCGATTATTCCATAACTTATTATACTGTTATTTAAATTATAATATATTGTTAATAAAGTTTTTGTATGCATGATATAAGCTAGTTTAGAGAATATAAAAGTTGAATATTTTGTTTTCTTCATCATGCTTTCAATGTTTGTCCCGTCTTATACATGAGTCAAAGATAAGTCTTAAGTATTTATAATTTTCAACTATTTTAATCCTTTCATTATTTATTATAATTTTCACGATTTGAGGAAGACTATCTTTATAATTTCTAAAAGGCATAAAGACTGTTTTTTAAATGTTTAAAGTTAATTTATTCCAAGCTGACCATATGTTAACATAAGCTAGGTACTTGTTCATTTTATCTGGTGCATCTTGCCACGTATTTTCTTCCGATATTATGGCTGTATCATCTGCGTAAGACACAATCGTACCTTCCGGCAAATAATCTAGAAGATCGTTAAGAGCAGGTCGTATATCTCTATCCTTTTCTAATCAAAAAATTAATTTTTTTGCAAAACCTAATAATTGTAGCAAAAAATAAGAAGAAAGCCTTATCTCGTATAATAAAATGCAATATTTTCATTTATGAAGAAAAATTGTTATCGCTTCGTTTTTAAGAAAACTTTGAAAAATCGAATCATCCATTCTAACCTCTATTTTTTAAGTTTTTCAAGGTTTTCTTCAAAACGAATCGATAAAAATAATTTTCCCTCATAAAAGAAAATATTGCTTTTCACTATACAAGATGGGGCTTTCTTTTTATTTTTTGCTATGATCATTAGATTTTTCAGAAAAATAAATTTTTTGATCAGAAAAGGACAAAGACATACGACCTGCTCTTAATGTATAATATAAAAAGAAGGGGACCTAACACTGTGCCCTGGAGTACCCTTGTCATAATTTTACGATTATCACTTTTGCTATATTGTATTTTTACTGATCGTTGTCTATCAGTTAAATAACTTCTCAGCAGTTGATTATCATTTCCACGAATACCATAACTATACAGTTTATTCAAATGTATCTCTTGATTAACCGTGTCAAACGCCTTTGCTAAGTCTTAAAAGGTGACAGTAGTTATAGGGGTACCATGGACCGTCAAAACAAACCCCCCACTCTACCACCCCAGAGGTTATTGACCAGAGGGTCAATGATCGCAGAGAAGATAGAGTGAGAGGGTTTCTATGACGGTTCATGGTACCCCTGAATTTAAATAAATAAATATATTAATAAATAAATACACAATATTTAGAATTGTATTTATTTTTTATTTCACATACACACATACACACAATAAAAATTTTCAAATAAGGAATATTTTATTACTTCAAACAACTACACACACTAATACGCATATACAATTTATATAAAATTAATATTATAATTACATATATATTATATAATAACGTATATATAAACACTAGTTCACTTACAGTCTATAAAAGCTTATTTATTGTTTATTATTTTTTATATTCAAAAATTTTTTGTTTTTCTCACAAACACTAAGATTAATAGTATATCTTTATTTATTTACATCGACATACGCGCACACACACACACTCTCACACGTACATTAAGACTCATAAATTTTACACACAAAATTAAAAATAATATTTTTACATTTTATGTATAAACATTAAAATTCATAAATTTATAAAACTAAAACTCACACTTAAATTATAATATCATTTTGGCAGTGCACCGGATCAAGCGCACAATCCGGGCAAAGCCACAAGCCGCACGAATCACACCTTTGCCACAGACGGACACTCTGCCTATAAAAGAGCTTCGCACAACCCCAGCACACATCATGACCTCTATGCGGGCGTTCTAATGTGGGATCCGGGCGACGATGAGGTCGAGGTATTATCCTCTCCAACTCTTGTCGTTGCTCTCTCACTCTCCTTAAATCCCGTTGTATACGTCGTAAACTACGCTTTCTCTCTAAACGTAATTTTGCAATACGTGCACGCTAATAGAGGCGTACTACACCAAGCACATGGTGTTGACGAGCCTCATCTGCTTGACCCCTATGGTAGCGTTGTACCAGTTCGGCCTCATCTTCTTCTTCATCCTCCTCATCTTCTTCTTCATCCCCCTCATCTTCTTCTTCTACCTCCATCGCCTGTAGAGCATAATCAGGATTAACTTCATCTTCATTGGACTCGTATCCTGAGTCATTGTTGTCTTCTTCTTCTAGATTATTATTTTCCATTACTTCTCTGCCTTCTGCTATCTCATTTTGTACCAACACTTTCTGCCTTCTTCTTCAATTTCATTTTGCAGCATCACTTCTCTGTCTTCTTCTACCTCATTTTGCTGCATCACTGCTCCGCCTTCTTCTACCTCATTTTGCACTATCACATCGTTCACCACTTCGTTCACTGGGTTGTCCAATATCACCCAGTAATTGGATACAAAAACATTAGCTACCCCGTAATTGATAAAATTTACGAGTGGTGCTATATTCACCGAGTTCTCAAGTACCTAAACATCGTCGTCCAGTACTTGAACTTCGTCGTCGATGACGATCGGCGATGGTGGTTGATTGAACATTTTTTTTTTTGATTATTACAGATTGTCGACTTATCAAGGACTGATCGCGGCTCCAAGTCCACGATCATAAAAAGTATAATTCCCACCCCTAATGCTTAAAAATATTTTCAAGTTCGCACAGTAAATTTAATAATTTGACACTTTTTCCTCGTAGAAAAGATTCGAACTGCAGTTTTAAGAATCATATTCTACAGTAAAGTTAATCATCAGCATTAAATTCGATATTTTTAATTTCTAAATCTCATTTTCACGATAAAAGTTAAATTTAAGATTTATATTACAAATATAAGACGCAAAAATTGATATTAGAGAAAACACATGATACCCCAATGTATAGAAAAAGTTTTTATTCTATCACTTACTCGGGTGTACAGTGATAATTTGTCTAAAATAACCCTAACGTAGTGTGAAAAAGGAATTTAATAAAGAAGACCCAAGGTCGCTGATTTTGTAAAATTACAAAATCTATATCTGGGGTTTACAAGAATAAACTCATAAGACTTTGGAATAAATTTAATTCGTATATTCACTTGAAAATAATGATAAAATTTAAAACATTACACATAATAAAGCTATTACGTTTAATTGAATTTAATTTTAGAAAATGTATTAACTATCGGTTATTAACGATATTAAATTGATAAAAAGTATAGCATTAGATAGACAGTAAAGTTCCTTTGCATTTAAAATAAATTTAAATTTATAAAAACCAATAATTATCGGGAATTACCGATATTAAAATGATAAAAAAGTATCAGGAGAATAGAAGGCAAAAGAAAGTATAACATTAACTTAACATTAGATAGACAGTCAAGTTCCTCTATATATATATATATATATATATATATATATATATATATATATATATATAAAGAGAGAGAGAAAGAGAGACAGACATATATATATATATATATATATAGAGGTCATAAATAAATGTGCGCTCACACACACACACACACATACATACACACACACACACACACATACACACACATACACACACACTTATACACACATGTATATATATATACATTTATATATACCATAACAATAGAAATTTAATAAGACCTCAGGATATTTAGCTGAATATGGTCTACAATGTCATAAAAGTATACATGGTAATGAGTGAGTGTATTACTTACACAATGTTTATATACAAATAACATACAATGCATTATCCATATGCAAATGATAAATGCATTAAAATTCAATTTTTATATAAAAAACAAGAGGTTATTACAAAAAAATAATAAAAAGTATCAGGATAGCAGAAAGTAGAAGAGCATAACATTCATATCTTTTACAATAACTATATATATATTATTATAATTTAAATAAAATGTTATGTAGTTATTCTACTTATACTAAATGTATGTAAATATAAACACATATGCAAATAAGTATTAATCATATGCAGAATATATGTAAATATATACAAATTATTTCACTACGAATTATGTAGGTTGGGCAATTAACGCCTCTTTACTTAAGACACACACTAGCTAGGTGGACGATATAGAACACGCCCAAGTGTGATCGCGTTACATGAAAAAATTCCCGCCTACTCATAAGCGAAATGATGGTGAATTATATGCATTCTGATTTATACTATGATCGAATTAATTTACGTACTTACATGCACACCGGTCCACGATTCGCGCTAAACTGACATTATTTTACATGTGTTGGCAGATTTAAATATCAAATTAAGATGAATCTTGGAATATTAAATGTTGCGCACATACTACCCCTTCGTCACCCCTCATCCCTACTTTTAAATTCATGTCTAAATCGTACTATAAATACGCGAAGATTGACAGGTCTAATTAACAGTTAAAGTTCAACATTCCAGAGAAGATCAACACGAAGTAAGATGGTTAGAAAAAATTTACTTAAAGTCTTGATAAATATTGTTAATATAGCATTAGTTCGGGAGCCGCAAATAAAATTATTTTGCAATAATTCATGCCGCAAAAGTCTAAACGTTTGCTCCAATAATGAATTATTGAAAAAAATTAAATTCATCTTAGGACTTTGCGGACTAGTACCTTAGCTTATATGTTTAAGAGGCGGTCGGAACCAAATCGGTGACTTAGTTCGGTGCTTGCAATAAATGCTTATAATAATTTATTCATTTATTCATATGGTAAAAATATAGTCATTTCCTCTAGTCATGTATATAAAGAATAATTTAAAATAGTTAAAGCCACAAAAATATACAAATTATTGTTAAAAAGCGAAAAATGCCACCTAACAATCGACACGACAGTTTTTTGCATGCGGTATATTTCAAGTCAGTTTGATATTTGTAAAAAATGTTTATAATAATTTATTTACTCATTCATATGGTAAAAATATAGTCATTTTCTCTAGTCATGTATATAAAGAATAATTTGAAATAATTTAAGCCATAAAAATATACAAAATATTATCGTAAAGCGAAAAATGCTGACTTGATATATACCGCAAGTCACCGATTTGGTTCCAACCGCCTCTTAAGCGAGGTATTTTTAATGATAATGAAATACTTGACATTGCTGGTCGTTGTATTAAAAACAGAGGGATGCAAGATGCGTCACAAGTCAGGCTTCTCATGTTACATCACCGTGTTATTATAGGTAAGTTATTCATAATTTCTTTTACCGTTTAAAAGCTTGTATGTTTTTTTTTTACGATCGTAGAATTTCGCTATAAAATACTTTTTTGTTGTGAATAAAATAATAAATCTGAAAACATGATTTGCAAGAAAATATCAGTTTCGGATCAATAATCAATAAACTTTTTGTTTATGATCACAGAATTTCGCGGGATAAGACTTTTTTGTTAAAAATAGTGCAACTAAGCAGATTTTACATAAATTTTACAGACCTGCAAAATATGATGGAGGACAGTAGTGGGGATGAACTGTTGATAAGGCTTCTGACCGAAGAAGAAGATGTATCTGATTCGAGAGATCTTGTGCTACTACCACCTCCTGAAGAGGTAAGAGAAGTCATAAATGTCTCTGAAACTACCCCAAACTTTGCGGTGGAGGGGGTAAATAATAATACAGCAGCGCCACCACCTTTTGAACCAATGCCTGGTTGCTCTTGGTAGGGTGATGATGAGAGACAGTCATCAATGGCGATCAATAATAAAGAGCAGAATACACTTAATACGATGATTTCGTCTGAATCACCAGGTACAGAAAATACAGGTTGATTTGAGGAGATGTAAAATGAACACTACACCTATACTCATAAACATTTACTATCTTTTTATTTTATTGCAAACTTTTAAGAAAATAAATGCTTTAGTTTGTAATATGTACCATAAAAATTATTCAATTAAATTTTAAAATAAATTTATTTATTAGTTTCTCAGACTTTTAGATTTCTTGTACAAAATCTAAAAATTTTAATATGATCAATGTCCCAATCGCTACTCACGAACCTATTACTAACCGCTCAATGTTATTTAGATACCAAAAATTTTTAACAATGAGTGGCTAGTAATAGGTTCGTGAGTAGCGATTGGGACATTGACTATATATAAATATTAAAACACTAATATTTTAAAAACTAATGAATGAATTTATTTGAAAATTTAACTGAATAATCTTTATGGTAAATACTACAAACTAAAGCATTTCTTTTCCTCAAGTTTTGCAATATAATGAAAAAATAAGCCAAATTCATGAATACAGGGGTGGTGTCCGTTTTACATCTCCTTAAGCATAAATTTATAAATCACACATTTTTACGTAATTTTGGTACATCATATTGTAGACAAATATCTTCAACAGGGAGATGGTACTACTACTACTCAGAACCACATTACGATTCATGAAGAATCATCGTGATATTACCGACAATTTAAGTTACAAGGTAGACAATTAAGAGTGTCAATATTGCCCCCACCACCTAATGCGAATGTGTATACGTGGTTTGAGGCAGCAATAAATGATTTATATCGTCATGTGTGTGAAAATGCGCGACCTTCAGATTATATCGGTATAACTATAAACTCTGAACGTTTTGTTCACGGTTCTTTCAGACTGGTTCGTGATTTTTCACCGACAGATCTACTCGAGTTATTAGCTTGTGTAGCACAGAGTAATGACAATTTTAAAATCGATGATGTTTCAAACGTGAAAGTCAGCATTGTTTCTAAACCAGAGGGACGCGGTCGGGTATCACTCACTAGCGAATCAGTGTTCAAGAAATCCATTTTAAATATTCAAAATACCGACAATCTTTGCCTTCCACGCTCGCTAGTCGCTGCTCATGTATATGCTATACGTGGTCAAATGCGCAGTGGTATTCACCATGACAGGTGGAATAGAATAAGATACCACACAGCTTAATATCAGAAAGTGCAAGCGTCTAAACTTGTCAAAGCTACGAGAGTTACGATACCCGAAACAGGTTGTGGTGTTGAAGAAATAAAATTATTCCAAGAATATTATGCGCTTTTCGAAGTTGCAATAGTTGTTTATTCTTTTCAAAACTTTGCTCGAGGCTATAAACCACTTTACGATGGTGCACGTTTTGTACACGATGTTGGTAATGTAGTTAGACATACCTTAAATATAATGTATTATGAAAATTCTAATCATTACCTAATAATTTTAAATTTACTTGCTGCAGCTGGCAGCCGTGGCTACTGCATACCTTGTAATAAATAGTTTAGTCATCAAAAAAATGATAAATGTCCACAAAAATGTTGTAAATGTTTTCAGAGTCCCCTTTGCCATATAAATCAGGAAAAAATAAAATGTATTTAATGTACTAGAGATTTTTATGGTAATGTTTGTCTAGAAAATCATAAAATCTCAAAATCTTTCGATAATTTTCGGTCGGTATGCGAGAGCATAAAAATTTGTCGTTTGTGCAGTAAAACAGTTTGAATGTGCGATAAAGATGCACATAATTGTAATACGATATTTTGTGAAATATGTAATAGTAAAATGCTGATAAAACACTTTTGTTACATGCAACCCTTTATCAGCAAAAAAGGAATTGCAACCAATAAAAAGAATATACTTTATTTATTTTATGATTTTGAGACTCAACAATCGGAAATTATCTCGGGTGCTGATGGTGAAAAATCAAGTTTGCATGTACCAAATTTATGTGTTGTACAACAAATATGTAATTATTGTTTGGATGATGAAAATATAACAAATTCTTGCGAAATATGTGGGATACGCAAATACGTGTTTGAAATCGACCCTGTAAAACAGCTAGTTGATCTGGCCTTAGCAACAAGAAAAAGTTTCAAGCAAATTATTTGTATAGCCCACAATGCACAGGGTTTTGATGCACAATTTATTCTCAAGCATTTGACAAAACGTACAGATCTTAGAGATAAGCCAGATGTGATTTTAAACGGGTCAAAAATAATCATAATGGAAATTTCAACCGTTAAATTCATAGACAGCTTAAATTACTTACACATGAGTTTAGCTGCACTACCAAAAGCTTACGGTCTTGCTAATATCGAGAAAGGTACGTTTCCTCATTTGTTTAACACACCAGAGAATCTAAATTACGTTGGAGAAATGCCACTTGTGTGGTCTTTTTCACCAGATTCGATGAAGGTCGATGAGCGACGAGAATTTATACAGTGGTATAATGAAAAAAAAAATGACAATTATATATTTAATTTTAAAAATGAGATTATAAAATACTGTAGACAAGATGTAAAAATTTTATGATTAGCATGTTTGGCTTTCCGTAAAACCTTCATAGAATGTGGTAATACAGATCCATTCGTAGTGTGCGCCACCACCGCATCATCTTGTATACGTGTATATAGAAAAAATTTTTTACAAAATGACACTATAGGAATTATACCTTAGGGTGGATGTAGACAAGCAAACAAGCAGTCTATGAAGGCAATGCGGTGGCTGTGATGGATGGAAAATGTGCTGAATCATCAAATTCGGTATACTGTCCGAGCTCGAGAAAAGAGACTTCCCGAGGGCCCTCTAGTGGATGGATACTGCGAACTTGAAAACGGTACGAAAATTGTTTTACAATTGCACGGGTGTTATTGGCATGGCTGTGTATGGTGTTACACAGTGAACCGTGACTCACGCCTCGTGAACGGTTCAAATATGGACGAACGTTTCGAGAGAACCGCGCGAATATTCGAAAAGATAAGAAGCCATGGTTATCAATTAATAGAAAAGTAGGAATGTGATTTTGATCATGAGTACTCACAGAATGAAAGTATGAAAATGTATATCGATAATAAGACACGAAATTGGCATGAACCATTGAATCCTCGAGAAGCATTTTTCGGTGGTCGTACGGGTAATACAGTCAAAATTTACCGTTGGTCATCCTACTCTTTACGTGCGTGAAGATGAGTGTCGCTCTCTGGTGGGTCAAACAAATAATATAAGTCACGTTGAAGGTCTTATTAAATGCGAAGTATTGCCGCCGCGAAATGTATATCATGCTGTACTACCCGTTAAAATGCATAATAAGCTTTTGTTTCCATTGTGTCGAACATGTGCCGAATCAATGTATACCGTAGATTGTGACCATGAAAATCCTGATGATCGAGTTTTTATCGACACGTGGGTTGCTGACGAGTTGAAAAAAGCTGTTCGAATGGGCTATATTATCAGAAAAATATTTGAAATATGGTCTTATAAAATTACTCAGTACAACAAAGCCACGGGTCAGGGTGGTCTATTTCCAACTTATATCGATAAATTTTTCGCTGAGAAAACGTACGCGTCGGGTTACCCTTCGGAATGTGCTGACGGTGATGAAAACGCGATTGCTCGATATATTTAGGAATTTGTGCAACAAAAGGGCATTAAATTAGACAAAAATCGAATAAAATATAACGCTGGTCTGAGATCTGTAGCAAAACTCTGTTTAAATTCATTGTGGGGTAAATTTGGTCAACGAGAGAATATGCCAAAAACTGAAGTGATAGATGATTCACAGAGATTGTTTAAATTACTCTGCCGTGTCGAGACCGAGATCGACTCAATTTCACCGATCAATGAGACGACAATTTATGTAAGTTGGCACAATAAAGAATCAGCTGTTGAGCCATCACCATTATGTAACGTTGTCGTAGCCGCTTATACCACAGCCTTGGCGCGTTTAAAACTCTTCGAAGAATTGCAACCGCTGGGTGAACGTGTATTGTATTACGATACTGATTCTATTGTGTATGTAAGTCGCGTGGGTGAGTACGATGCGAAAACAGGGCCGTTCTTGGGTGACTTGACCGACGAATTGTCCTGTTATGGTCTTGGCACAAGCATTACATCATTCGTCTCTGGAGGACCCAAATTTTACGGATATAAATATTTGACACCATATATCGTTGAAGGATGTGTTTGCAAAATCAAGGGTATAAGACTTAATTCGTCGGTGAGTCAGAAAATAAACTTTGATTCCATACGAGATCTTATTACTGGTAAAATACCGCCACTTTTTGCAAACTATGACGCTATTAGATGCACACGGTTTCACGATGTTGTAACACGACCTGAATGTAAAATATGCGAGCCCGTGTACTCAAAGAGACGATTCGTGAATAACGAGATTAGCTATCCATACGGTTATAAGTCTAACTAAAAATAAATTATTGTAAATATATTATCACTAAAGCGAATATATGATATAGGATAAAGAGAGAATTAAAACACAAACTATTTTGAAATAAATTTTTATATTTTATAAAAATGTAAAACGAAAAATAAATTTATTTTCTATTAATTAAGTAGTCATTAATTTTTTTCAAAAGCACAGGTTCCAGAATAATCCGCATCCTTTCCACTATCATTCTGAATCTTTCTCTATCACGAGCCGCTTGCTCCCACTTTCCACGTCGCGCTGTACGACTCGCATAGTTCCACACGCGTATCACATGAATTTCCGGCTTACCCTCTTTGAAATGCACTTGTTTTGTTTGATTCATCGTTCACTGTATTTTTTGCAGACTCTCTTTTTTATAAAATTGTTGAGAAACAAAAATTTAAATTTGATTAATTCTTTGATAAAAATTTATTACCTTTTTCAATTTCTTGGCTATTGCTCACGATAGCAGCACTTTTTCAAGACTAACCAGCATTGACCGTTTACCAACAATTTTAATTTTATACTATAAATGGTGGTGGTGGTGGTGGTGGTGGGGGTGGAGGTATTAATTACAAGTAGGAGATTAATACTTATTTGGCTCTTTCAGCCATATAGCTAAAGAGCGAAATAATGCTGGCGTCAGCCAGCTATATGGCTAATCAGCTAAATGATTGGCTAGCGCCAGCACGATACTGCTCGCACATGCACGCGCCGCCGCCGCTCCCACTCCTGCTCATCACTCTTAATGATCGTATATGTAGAGTGGTTCAGGGGTTTGATGAGGTTAGTAATAGAAGTTTAGCAGCAGCGGTAACATGGACGTTTGCAGTTGGGTGCATCCGTGGACTTTGATGATTTGTGGACCCAGCTCGTGTGGTAAAACAGTATTCGTGTAGAATTTTTCGCATCACATTGATCGCATGAGTGATACAAAATTCGAGCGTATACTCTTGTACTATACCGAGTGGCAGCCAATTTACAAGGAGTTGGCCGAGAGTATCGAATTCCTCGAGGGTTTACCAAAGAGCGAAGATTATGCCAATAATCCACGAGCAAAACTCTTGATTCTCGACGATCTGATGAGAGATTCGTCCAACAGAGCTGTAGTAAATCTCTTTACCAAAGGCAGTCATCACAATAACTTGAGCGTCATCTTTATCTCGTAAAATCTCTTTCATGAAGGTCAGCGAGAAATTTCTTTAGACTCTAATTACATCGTGGTATTTAAAAATCTGCGCAATCGAGCGCAAATAAATCATCTGGCCCACCAAGTCTGCCCCGAGGAGCCTCGTTTTTTGCAAGAGGCATATCTCGATGCCACAGCACAACCACACGGCTATTTGTTCATAGATCTGAAACAGGGTACGCCTGAAAACGTGAGATTTCGTACTTGTATATTTCCGTTCGACAAATATCAGTACGTTTATGTGCCTCGTTGCAAACCCATAAAAGCTGGTGCTCGCTCGAATAATCTACCAGTCGGGCGATTGTAAGACGTAGTCGTAGCAGACCAATTCCAAAAAAGTACTGGACTCAATTACATGTTTTGTGTAAAATCGAACTTTCTCAACTCAAAGCCATATTACGCGAAGCAAATTCCAAACTTATAACGTACATTTGCGAGTGTGCTTTGAACATTTTACGTGGAAATATTCCACTTAGCAAGTATCATAAGAAACAATTGCGAAAAGTCGCACCACTGTTGCGAAAACTCGCTAAACCGGATATTTTGGAGGTAAAAAGGAGATTGGTGGTGAAATCAGCATATTTACTACGACTGATTGTGAAACCTGTTTTATCGGCATGGAGTACGCAAGAAAAATGATTTTAGTACCACAAGAGTTCTTGGAGCAACAGCGGCTGTAGCAGCAGCATGATTTACCAACTACCAATCATACAACACCACCATCCAGTGTCCAGACACCTGTTACAGCCACAACACGCCTTGACGAAATAAGTAAAATTTTACATTTTACGGGTGATGAGCGTCAAAAATCTCTGCAATATCAACAAATCTTGCAGCGTTACTTGCATCTAAAAGAGGAGGAGAAAGATGAAAGTACGTCCAAACAAGACAACATTATTAGAAACGGAAACAACGATGGGTACAGACAATAATGACGAAATCGACGACGAACAGCTTGTCCAGTCGGTACCGCAGAAATTTCGAAGCAATGCTAGACATCTCATTAGATATTTGCAGCAAGCTGGTAATATTGAATGGGATAGTCGTGGTATAATCAAACTAGATGGCACTGTTGTCAAGGGTGCTAATATTGTCGATTTAATGAACGAAGTTATGAGAAGTAGAAAAAGGCCGCCACCGCGCGGATACAAACAGTTTGCACGCGTCTTGCGACAAGTTAGCATACCTCGATAATTCATTGGTAACGATCAACTGTGGCGTACGATTGCATCTCATAGCCCTGATTCATCGCTGTCATCGTTATCAGAAAACGAAGGTTATTATTCTTGAACAGCTACTGGTCAAACGAGTGTAAAGGAGAAAGAAGTTGAGAGTGCGAAAAAGCGTAAAAAAGTTGGTGGCGAGTTGGCAGCTACGCCATTAACCCCTGTAAAAAAGAGTCACCTCGAACAGCTAAAATGGGACCGTATGTGAAAGCATAAAAGGAAGTGATAGAGGGGGAGGAGAAAGAGAAGGAGGGGGAGAAAACTGGTACTTTTATAGACCTATTGATTTCAGTTGTACCCTTTGGAATGCATCTACCAGGCTACCAGTTTCTTGGCCCTGGCACGCATCTCGAAGAGCGTCTCAGACGTAATTAGAGAGGAAAAAATCCTCTTGACAGTGCCTGTCTAGAGCACGATATTTCATATTCAAATAAAAAAATAACGAATCATATGAAAGCCGACAGACTGCTGGCTGAACGAGCATTTTCACGCATGCTCTCGGAGACTGCAGATGGTAATGAAAAGACTGCAGCTGGTATTACTGTTTTGTGCATGGTCAGCAAAATTGCGTTCGATAAATTTTTGAAACGCATTAAAAATACGTTTAAAAGACAGCAAAAGAGAGAGAAAAAGCTAGTTTGTAAGAGAGGGAGGAAGAGGAGCAATGAAAAAGAAGGAGCAAAAGAAGAAGGAGGCGAAAAAGCCGGACGATCTTGAGCCCCTTTGAAGTGTGGGAGCTGACTTGGCAGATTTTAGATCACTTAAAACCTACAATGATGGGTACAGCTATATTCTCATTGTCATTGATGCACTTTCAAAGTTTGCCTGGGCAGAGCCTCTTCTCGACAAAACCAGTCGAAGTGTCGCTGTAGCATTAGACAGAATTTTATACCGATGTAATGATAGACATCCTATTTATCTACAGACTGATAAAGGTAAAGAGTTCATTGATCGAGAGGTGCAAGAGGTGCTAAAAAAAAAACATATTACCTATCGAGTCGTCAGAGACCCTGATATAAAGGCAGCCATTGCCGAACGCTTTATTCGAACTCTCAAAGGTCGTATCTGGCGATACTTTACTCACTCGCGCACAAGACGTTATCTAGATGTTTTGCAAAAAATTGTGTCGTGTTACAACGAGTCGTGGCACAGTGCCATAAAAATGCCCTCTTCCAAGGTCCACTTATATAATGCTCACGTGGTACGTCAAAATTTGACATTGCGTTACAGCGAAAAACAGCCGTTTCGAGTAGCTAAATACAGCGTTGGCGATTTGGTTCGTGTCAGTCGTGCCAAGACAGCCTTCAGAAAAGCATACGAGGGTGGCTGGACTTTGGAGCTGTTTAAAATTATAAGAGTCGACACAAGACAACAACCACCCGTCTATATTTTAACAGATCTTGATGGAGAAAAAATTGACGGAAATTTTTACGAAGAACAGTTGAGCAGAGTGCGCAAAGATTTAGATAGCGAAGCGTTTGAGGTTGATGAGGTTTTGAAGAGCAAAGGTAGGGGATCGAAAAAACAATATTTCGTCAGTTGGAGGGGGTGTCCAGAAAAATTTAATTCTTAGATAGTAACTGAAGATTTGAAAAATTTACAATGAACAATGAATTTTACATGGTCTTACCGAGCAACAGCAGCAAGTTTGTCTTTCCACACAATGTGGCGATACATTTTACAACACAATTATCACAAAATTTTTATCTTCATGGCGACTGGTGTGTAGGACTCACGGAAATTCAAATACCTCCCACATTTCAGCATATATCAGTAGTCGAGTGGGAGGGAGTTATTTCTGTTAAAACGGCCAAACGTGAAATGGCGAATGTTTTGCGAGAAACAGAGGAGACTCAACAGAGGGCCGAGGTGTTTGCCAGAGTCAAACCTGGTGTTTATCGTAATATTGAAAGTCTCTTAGAAGAAATAAATAATCTCGGGAATGTGAAAAATCATTTATATTTTGAAATCCAAGCTGGTGGCTATGTACAGGTTAGATGTCGATGTGGAGAAGATTGTACGACTTATATGCACACGTTTACACTACCGGAAAATTTACTTAGAATTTTAGGTTTGGAAAATGTACCAATTTTCTCTTGCAAAGGTAATAAAGAACACTACATTGCCGGTAATCGTCCAGCAAATCTTGTGAACGGGTTACCAACCGTGCTCATGGTTTACAGCAACATTTGCCAGCCTTATGTAACAGGTGACATGCGCACGAGCTCACTACGTATAGTCTCGCTTTATTTGCATGACTACGTTTACGGAGATGTTGAAATTAAAAACTTTTCACCACTCATGTACCTACCACTGCTGTCTTCAGCGTTTCAGTCCATAGAAATAGATATAAGAGACGAACACGGATTTTCCATTCCATTCGACTATGGTACGCTGACTGTAACGCTTCACTTTAAGCGCATCCGATAAAATGCCTGTGTTTGAAGATCTTTTCAATAACCAAATGATTGGTGGTGGGGGTGAGTGTGTTACAGTTGGTAAATCTTGTTTTGGTTATCACCAGTCGGGTGCAGAAGTAGGTAGTTTTTTGAAAGGTCTCTTCCGAGCAGCTATACCAAAGATCAAACAAGGTGCAAAAGTGGTCGGTAAGGATGCTCTCCGAGTGGGTAAAAATATCCTAGATGATGTCACTCTAGGTGGCAGACCGGTCAAAGAGGCGACCAAACAGCGCATTCGCGAGAGTGGTAAAAATCTCAAAAGAAAAGCTGACGTTGATCTGGACAAATTGCTCTTGGGTGAGTCAAGTGCGAAAGAGGAGGAGGAATCAGAATATAAAAAGAAGAATGAGACATCATCAACTCAGTCGTAGAGTGCACCTGGCACTACAAACACTTCAGCGGCTAAGCGTTCGAAAAGTGGTAAAGTTGCGAAAAAGAAGAAGAAGCAGAATAAGAAAGCACGTGTAGCTAGATATATTTTTGAAAATTAAAATTTTAAGATGGCGCTGTTGCATACAGAATCTTGTTAGTCGATCAAGTCGGAATTATCACTTTTTGAATTACTCTCGACACAGACTGCAATTGAAGACTTTTATTGGGTTCAGTACAAACCGATATCTTCGCTAAACGACCAATCACCAATTGAATTTACCATCCCTGGCAACACTGAGTATCTAGACTTGGCGCACACAATGTTAAGTGTGAGTGTAAGTGTAACATGCACTAGTGCTGAACCACCTAAAGATCCGAACGTTGGACTAATAAATAATCTTTTGCATTCGTTGTTCAATCAAGTCGACGTGCTATTCAATCAGAAACCTGTTTCACCACTAAACAATGCTTATGCATACAGAGCTTACATTGAAACATTACTAAATTATGGCCCAACAGCTAAAAAGTCTCATTTAACGAGTGGATTGTGGTACGATGATACAGCAGGGAAAATGGACGATACCACAGGTGGTAATACAGGTCTCAGCCAGCGTAAAGCGCTTATGGTTGACAGAAAGATTGATTTACTTGGCCATTTACATTGTGATGTTTTTAATCAAGACAAATTATTAATATGCGGTGTTGAAGTTAGAGTAAGGCTTTTGCGTTCTCGTGATGGTTTCTGTCTCATGAATCCTGCTGATGCTTTCACAGTAAATATTACAGAGGCTACACTTTTTGTGCGTCGAGTAAGATTAAATCCTTCACTCGTGCTAGCATACGAAAAACTATTGTCGCAGACTACTGCAAAATACCCACTGACACGTGTAGAAGTTAAGGCTGTTACGTTACATAATGGTATGCATGGGGAAACAATCAACAATATCATATTAGGTCAACTGCCAAAAAGAATTATACTCGGTTTTGTTGAGAATAAAGCTTACAACGGAGATAAAAGTCTTAACCCGTTTAAGATCAAAAATTTTAATATAAATTTTTTGTCTGTACGTTGATGGAATGCAAGTGCCATCGAAACCCTTACAGCCAGATTTCAAAAAAAGCAAAATGTACGTTGATACTTATCATACACTTTTTTCCGACACTGGTATTCACTTTATGAATTCAGGCAACTCGAGTACCCGTAAAGACTATCCAAACGGTTACTGCCTATTCGCTTTTGATTTGACACCTGATTTATTGGCGAGTGATGGTAGTCATTGGAATTTGATAAAAAATGGTAATGTACGAATTGATGTTAGATTTGACGACCCGCTAGAGGGCGCTGTAAATTGTATAATTTATGCTGAATACGACAATTTGCTCGAAATTGACTCATCGAGACAGGTTGTCGTGGATTATAGCGGTTAAGTAGTAGTGGTGAGGATATAGTTCTCGCTATTTAAGTGGAGCAAAGCCATCTTTATCATCTCAGTCAGCGAGCAACTTTAATTGCAAACAGTATGGACGTGGTGATTGACCTGCAGTTTTTATAGGACAACAAAAACCGTTTGATTCCGAAGGAGGTGGCTGTACTTGCTATTCATAAAAACTTTATCGCTCATTGGATTGTGGCGCCTCCTTGTAATTTAAGACGCTTACCTAAAAATGCTTTGAGACAGAACAATTGGGTGACACTGAATCATCATGGTCTGGAGTGGTACGAAGGTGATATATCGATAAAAAGATTATAAAAATTTGGAAGATATTTGCAAGCATTGTCGTGTAATTTTCGTGCGAGGTCAAGAAAAGCTTGAACTACTTTCCAAGCTCACCACCTGTAAGATTGAAAATTTAGAAAAACAAGATTGTCCAGCTTTTAGAAATTTAAATTTCAGCAGTGTACAGTGCATGCATCATTACATAAAATCATGTTATTCAAATTACGTGTGTGCTCTGAATAACGCTGCTAATCTGAAACATTGGCTACTGAAACTTAGCCCCAGCGTAAAATCGCTGATTGTGGAAGAATTTTCCGAAATTCTCCGCAATGAATTCAAAAGAGATTGTTCGATATCTGATGAGGATCAAGTTTTATGCAGTAGGCGTTTATCGAGCGAATCGGATTCCTCTGATGTGGATAAAACCTTGTGCGCTTGTGCTTAATACGCAAAATTATAACCAGTGTGGTGCGCACTGGGTTGCCATATACGTTGATAAGTATGGTACAGGTGTGTACTTTGATAGTCTTGGTAAGCCGCCACAAATTCAACAACATTTACGACGTATTAAGCAAAATTGTAAAAAATTTAGACGGAATAATAAACGTTTACAAAGCGAATATTCCAATGTTTGTGGTCATTATTGTATCATGTTTCTGTATTATATGTCTACCGGATTAAATTTTAAGAAATTCTTGGAAAATTTTTCGCAGATTTTGCAAAAAAATGATGCTATAGTAAAGAATTTCATAGAAAAAACTTACTATGCGTAATTTGATACTTGACTGTCTCTGATTGGTTGCACGCCACCTTTTTTACGACATCCCTACCAATTTTAACAGTATAAAAGAAGTGGTATCCACTTGGACTAGCCATAGTTGTGTGTGATCGACGGTGACAGCAGTAACAAGCAAGAAAACCTAACCAAGATGGCTGGTCAAAAGAGAAGCCTGGAGCAGACATTTGGTAATGACTTGGCATATTTATTAAAACAAAACAGCAAAAAAAATTATTAGCAGCAGGTTCTGCCAATAGTTTACGGGCTGAACAGCTTTTTTGGAAGAATTATCCAGGTAGGCCTGGAGAATATAGGCGGCGAAAGCAAAAAGGAGTTTGCATCCGTAGTACGCTTCTGTGGAGCCAATTTTCAAGGTTTACCTCTGTCACTGGACTGTTGGGAGGCGCTGAAGCAGGAATTTGATAAAATTGAAGATTTCTTCACTTGCTATAATGAGGAATCTATGCTGGATCAGCGGCTATCTATTCCTGGATACACTATCCGTTTTATGATTAGTTTTCACGAGAGAGCTTTTGAATTGGTACCCAATGACGCACAACCAGAAGGAGAGGAGTGTGGTGGACCGCCGAAAAAATATGGTTGATTTAATCGGTCACTAGTATTTAGACGTGTCACGTTTGAACGTTTAAAAGATTTATCAAAATGTATAGATTATAGAATTAGATATTTAAATACTGTTGCAAAATCTGTAGATTATATATTACGAGAAATGATTGCAAATATGAAAAATGTATTAGAAAAAAGTCAGGAATCTCAATATGTATACTTTACTTCTAGCGATATAAAAACCACAATGTCTAGTTTTAATGATAATTTTGTAAATGATCTCATTGAATTATTAAAAAAGAATAATCTAGTTCTGGGAAAAGAAGATTTGTTTATAATCATACACGAATTTATTATTTATCATATGTTTACACTAGTTAATTGTATGAATGCTACGTTGTAATGTTTCATTATTAATAATAAATGTTGTTAAACTTTAAAACGTGAGTATTTCATTTACCTCGTTCATTACCAATTCCTCAACCTTCATACACACAGTAATATTGCAAATTATATATTTCACGATTCAATATAAAATTTTTATTTTTTTAATATTCAAAAGTATTTAGTTGCAAATTAAAATCTTTTAAATTAATATTTTATGATTCAATATAAATTTCAATAATCAAAAAGTATCATGTTGCATATTAAAATATTTAAAATTTTTAAATATCGATTAAAATATTTTTCATCCCCACTCTAAATTTAGGGGTCAGTGAACCTTCAGTTTATCCTCACTCTAAATTTCTAGGTGGGGATAAGTGACCCCTTAGTTGTTCGGGTACCATGCCTAACAAGCCCCTACTTCAGCTTCTCAGAGGTCATTGACCCACCGGTCAGTAACCTTTGGGGTGGTGGAGTGGGGGTTTCTTTTGACGGTCCATGGTGCCCCTATAACTACTGGTGACGATTATTGGTTTACTTTTATATAAACTATTGTATATTATGTTAGCTATATATTTAAACGCGTCTTTGGTTCCTTTGCCCTTCACAAATCCAAATTGTTGTAGGTTAATTAACTTATTTACATCAACAAAGTTATATACTCTATTATAAATTAATTTTTCGAATATCTTGGCCGCGTTTGAGATCAATGATATTGGTCTATAATTTGAGACGATATGTTTATCTTTTGCTTTGTAGATTTTTATTAATTCAGTTTTTTTAAGTACTTCAGGCCAAACTGATTTTTCTATACACCGATTGAAAACGGGTTAAAATTTCCGAAATACTTCCTGATATGGCTTTTATTACTTTCATACTTCTTCCATCTACTGCATCAGATTTGTCTTTAAAATTATGTATTATTCTATGTATTTCTAAGTAATTCGTAGGCCTTGAATAAATTGTGTTTAAGACCATTGGTGGCAGTCTTATTGCTTTCTCATAGAGAAAGCTTTGTAGCGGCAAAAAATATTATTTTCTATTTTTTTATTAATTTGTACATATTTGGTCTCAGGGAGTCGAAAAAAGTGATTTTCAGATGTGTGTGTGTGTGTGTGTGTGTGTGTGTGTGTGTGTGTGTGCGCGCGCGCGTGCGTGCGTACAATTTATTGTTTTTATTAACTAGTGCGGAAGCTATTGAAAATTAGTCTGCTTACACAGTAAAAAATTTTTCGGAACTTTACATCGCTGACATGGTAAGTATCGGGACCCTTGCTGAGCGTGTTAAATATACATGAAAACCGGTAAAATTACATGACCCATTGTTTTTAACCTACATTCAATATAATTTAATAAAAAATATACGTTGAACGTTTATTACTTATTACACTATGAAATTTGAAAAGATTATTTAATAACTTGATGTTAAACATCAATTAATAAGAATAAAATATTTCTTATTGTGTTTAAAATGTGTTTATGCTGTCGCGAAAGTTCACGTATGTCATGTATTTCTACCGGACAGCCATGTTGATACTAACTGTAACATTACACTGCTAAGCACGGGGAAAATACCGCGATCGTAGTAGGACCTTCGCTTAGCGATGTAAAGTTACATAAAAATGTAACTTCACATCGCTAAAACATGTAGTTATTTACAGGAAAATGGTATAATTACCAGAAAATTTTTTACAGTGTAGAGTAGTTTTAATGAAATAGTTATTTAAAAAATTTTTTTGATATTTTTCGTAAACCATCCGATAAGTCTGCTTAAAAATTTGCATGGAAATTATTTTTGATCGCTAAATTAAAAGAAACTTTCGAAAACTGATTTTCTTAGCGCAGTTTTAATTTTAGAACATTTTGAATTTTTGAAAAAAATATTTGTATGTATTTTGTTACTTAGATCTCGAAAAGTACTTGATGGATTTGCATCCAATTTCCCATATCATTTATTTTTCCAATTGACTAGTACGGAAGCTATTGAAAATTGGTTTTCTTAGCGTAGTTTTAATTTTAGAGCCTTAAGAAAACATTAACTGAACATTAATGATCCAAGTTACAGCATACGACCCTAAATTTATGATCACTGATAGAGAATTAAAATGTTAAATATCATAAAATTTATATTAAATATGGACCGGATTCACTGTAATTGTTATTTGATTTTTGTGTTATTTATTCAAATATTATAATGACTGCGTAAGCGCTACTTCAAGATCGAAATGGTAACTTGACAATCTTCATTGCTCATGATTGAGGTACATTTTTTATATCACAACATTATTAATGTTAGGTTGTTTTTTTTTATCTGCTGTGATTTAGCTATGATATACATTGTATGTTTTTACTAGAGTTGTGCTATTTATTTTTTCTTGAATTAAGAATGAAATTGTTGAAAATTAAAAATTCAACATAGGCTCTTCTGGATAAAAAACTTTTGTGCTTATAATACAATAAATAGGTGTAAGTTTCGAAAAAGATTTTTTTTTTAGATCGAGATTGTAAATTGACAATCTTCATTGCTTATCTTCATCCAAGCGATTGAGATTTATCTATTAATTACATGCTTATGGATATTATATTATTCATTTTTTTAAATAACTTCAAATATTAAAAAGAAGAGAAAAATATGACATGATTTATGGAAATATATTTAGAATGCAATTAATTAAACTGTAAGCGTTGACATAGATTATTTATATTTAGTTTTACGTTTCATGATAGATAATATGATCAATCCCGTAAGCTTATACAATGGGGTCTAATAAAACGGAGCCACCCTTGAGAAATAAAGTACAAATTAAAAAATTTTGTGTTTCAGCAAATAAGGGTTGTACAGAGCTCTACGACAACTCATTTTAAACGTATTTGTAAGGAATTTTTAATAGTTAATTGGCAATTTAATTTTGAGTATTTGTCTGGGAAATATTACGACTTAAAGATGAAAAAAAAAAAAAATTTCGCCTGTGTTTAAATTTGAATTATTTTTTGGAAAATGATGGTGAAAAAATTTTACACCGTTGGTTTTAAAGATATTTTGCTTAACTTGAAATTTATTTTCTAGTTTTTTTTCTAGGTTCAAACTTGACCAAGATTTAGCGATTTTTGTTCAAAAAAAGGGTCTTTTTTATTTTTCCAATAATTGCTTAATGAGAGGAAATATAGAAAAATGCTAAATAAGAAAAAAGTGTATTTTTGTATGTAGAATAACCTCAAATTTTCTCAAAATTTTTTGTGTATTTTAATTTTTTTGATATTGTTGTGATATTTTTATATAAATGTATACCATACTCTTATAAGAGTACCGCAATAATATAAAAAAAATTAAAATGCACAAAAAATTTTGAGAAAAATTAAGTTTATTTTACATACATTTTTCTTTGGCATTTTTCTATATCTCCTCTCATTAAGCAGATATCGAAAAAATAAAAAAGACCCTTTTTTTTAACAAAAATCGCTAAATCTTGGTCAATTTTGAACCTAGAAAAAAATCTAAACAATAAATTTCAAGTTAAGCAAAATATCTTTAAAACCAGCGGTGTAAAATTTTTTCACCATCATTTTCCGAAAAATTCAAATTTAAACACAGGCGAAATTTTTTTTTTTTCATCTTCAAGTCGTAATATTTCCCAGACAAGTACTCAAAATTAAATTGCCAATATACTATTAAAAAGTCCTTACGAATATGTTTAAAATGAGTGGTCGTAGAGCTCTGTACAACCTTTATTTGCTGAAACACAAAATTTTTTAATTAGTACTTTTTTTCTCAAGGGTGGCTCCGTTTTATTGGACCCCACTGTATATAAAAAATATTAGGGAGAATTGCTGATAGATAATTTTTTTTACATTAAAATCGCATTTAAGAGGAGGTCACGTATCTCTGTCCTTTTCTAATCAAAGAAATGATTTTTTTAGAAAAACTAATAACTTTATCAAAAAATGAAGAGAAAGCCGCATCTTGTATCAAAAAAAGCAATATTTTCTTTGATAAGAAAAAATTTATTGCTTCGTTTTCAAGAAAACCTTGAAAAACTAAATTGTCCACCCTAACCTCTATGATTTAAGTTTTTCAAGGTTTTCTTGAAAACGAAGCAATAAAATTAATTCTTTCTTATCAAAGAAAATATTGCTTTTTTTATTACGAGATGCGGCTTTCTCTTCATTTTTTGCTAAAGTTATTAGTTTCTGTAAAAAACTCAATTCTTTGATTAGAAAAGGACAGAGATACGTGACCTCCTCTTAAGAAGGGGCCGAACTATCTGTCTCTGTCTAATAGCGTTTTTCATTATTTATATAAACACTATCCTTTATAACAAGAAAAAAATAGCAGCCCCCGCTAGATATTAGTATAATTAGTAAATTTTGTAATAACAATAAAATTTTTTACCGCATAGTTTTTGACTAATTAGAGACCTACTAGAAATCTAGAATATAACCTATCTTTTTTTGGTAGGTCTCTAATTATTCAAAAACTACGCAGTAAAAAAATTTGTTTGTTATTACAAAATTTACTTATTATACTAATATCTAGCGGGGGCTGCTATTTTTTTCTTGTTATACCGGATAGTGTTTACATAAATGATGAAAAACGCTATTAGACAAAGAGAGATAGTTCGGCCCCTTCTTAAAGAATAAAAATAGAATAAACACCAACTCAAGGAGCTCTATGAGAAAGCATTGCGCCAAAGCACTTGGCAGCGTTTTTTTTCTATAGGTTGTTCAATTTTTTAACTCAATTTTTCACCAACCTCGCTATAATATTTATTTGTATAGTCTGCCATTTCTTTGTTATAATTTACAAGTTTGTTATTATCATCACGTATGTACTCTATATTATTTTTCTTTCTTTTGTTGCCCAATTTGTCATTTACATAGTTGCATAAATTTTTATCTTTTTTTTACTTTCAAATATTTCTTTCGTACATTATTTTAGCTTCTTTAATTATATCATTCAAAATTTTAGTATAATTTTTAAAATCCGGTTTTAGGTTTTCATTGTTTAGATTTTTTTCCATAGTTTGTACAAAGTATCTTTCGTATTGTAATATCATGTAATATTTCGTATTGTAAATCATGTATGATTTAATAATTCCCTTAATAATCCAAGATTTCCTTGGTTCGTTTTTATCATATCTTATGCCACATTTTGTTGCCAAATTTATGCGATTCTGAATGTCATTGTTGTCGGTATATTAAATTGGCTATAGTTGCGTCCTGACGTGATCAGTCTGTAATAAAGTTGGGCCCGCGAGTGCCACCGAAAATTTAGTCTAAGCTGATCTGTCAAGTAGAGCAGTCGTCGCAACCAGAAGCGCGCGTTCTCACCCGCTTTACGCTCAAAACCATTATAATAAATAGATTCATTTTGTATACCTTTTTCTATATTTAAATAATACTAGGGGCAAGCGCGCCAACATCCATCTTGCTTTCATAACTTTAGGAAAATATCCAAGACTTTGCAATTTTTTCAATAACTTTTATTTAAAATACTAAATAATTTTAACTATTCAAAAGTTTTTTTCAGGTAAATCTTCAATGATCTTTTAATGAATCTAATCATCTGTGAAGTCCTGACTTTACACCAGGACAGAATTAATAATTAAATTAATAATTAAATGTTGTGTATTATGAGGGCTACGTGTATATGTTTTATTATAATATTAAGGAGATGTAAAACGGACACTACACCTGTACTTATAGATATTAGCTTCTTTTTCATTTCATTGCTGAAATTCCAGAAAAGAAATGCATTAGCTTGTAGTATGTACCATGATGATTATTTAGATAAATTTTCAAATAAATCCATTCATTAGTTTTTAAGATATTTGGATTTCTGTACAAAATTGAAAAATGTTAATAAATAATTTTGGAACCCAAAATTCTTAATAACTAATGAATGAATTTATTAAAAAATTTAACCGAATAATCTTCATGGTAGATACTATAAGCTAATGCATTTTTTTATTGAAAATTTTGCAATAAGATGTAAAGATAGTGAATATTTATGAGTACAGGTGTAGTGTCCATTTTACATCCCCTTAAATAAAGAATAAAGTTAGTAATTGATTTATAAACGTTTTATCAAATGTTAGTCTAGTAGTAGAAAGCCTCTACCAATTTCAATTGATTTGAATCGCTGTCACGATTAAATATGCTTTAATTTTGAAAGAATTATATGAGGAGTCAAAAACATGTCTCTGTATGTTTAAATGATACAGAATATACAAGAAGGGCCTAACTTGAATTATGCAACATTTTTACTATTTCAAATTTTCTGAAAAAATCTTATAAAAGCTACAAACAAGTTAACAATCATCGATAATGTTGGAATAAAAAAGGCAAAACTTACAGATTTAAAATTTCTAATGCAATTTTTATCAACATTGCGCAAAATTAGTACAATGAAAATGTTTTTCCCTTTGTGAATGAAAATGAGGATTCAAAAACTGAATGTTTTGTTATATCTTGTATTATGTAAGTAAAAGTTAATAATAAATGTATTTCAAATAATCAAATAATTTTCTCATGATTTATTCATCACAAAGCCTTAATTATTCATACAAAATTGGCAAAAAGGGCCTAACTCGAATTTTCGAATCTTCAAAATTTTTTTATTAACAATATTTAATTCGAAAATACCACTTAGACTTTTTGTATAAAAGTATTTACTATAACATTGTAAAATATCACAATATTTTATAAAGCTGATATCAAATCGAACAATTTTTTTTTAGTTACTAAAAACTATACTTTTAGTGTTAGGCCCTTCTTCCACGCGGTCTCTCATATAGAAATATAATTCTAATAATTTTACTATGATTCAGCTAAGTAGATGCAGGCAGACAGTAAATAAGTACACTTGATTTAATAATTTAACCATAGAGATTTTATTTGATACTTTTATAATGAACTGAATATAGTGATAGTTTTATATTTGATAGTTTTATAATGAACTAAAAATGTGGTTATGAATCTATCGGCACGCGTGATATGCTTCATACGCTTTTCGACAACTGTGTTTACGTGGATCAACAGACAAGCTTAATGGAATACTTTTGTCCACAACAGTATTCAGAGTACAAGAAATAAGAAAGCTGACTTCAGAGGCCGTGTCACAACATGTACCTGGTATAATGAACCCGGCGGATTTGACGTCGCGCGGCTGCACTGCTTCACAACTTCTCGCTTCGCGATGGTAGGAGGGACCGCCCTGGCTCCGGTATTTGCAAGCAGACTGCCCTGTATCTGAGATGCAAGTGAAAGAAGATGAAGTCAACAAAGAACTGGAGAAATCTGCTTTTTCTACGACTACAATGATTAATAAAGACTGTGTTGAAAAATTTGTAATGTTCAGTCGATATTTTTAATCGTATAGAAAAATTATTGAATCACTTGCGTGGATTATTAGATATTTTTCGAATTTGCGTATAAAAATGAAAAATTCTCATGATTTAGACAAACAATTATCGTGCAATAAATTGAAAAATGCTGAAATTTTTCTGTTAAAAATAATTCAAAAAGAAATTTTTATTGATATAACCAATAAAAGATTTAAAAAATTAAATGTGTTTATTGATGAGAACGGTTTAAGTAGAGTAAAAATAAAAATATTTTATCGTAATGATAGTAGTTTCCAATGTCCTACTGTATTAGATTCAAAGCACGTGATTGTACGTCGTGTGCTAGGAAAAAAAAAATTGTGACCTTGGGCACGCCAGTGTGCAAATTAGGTTATGTGATTCTCGTGAAAATTATTGGTTGTTGCATGCTAGACGGATAATGTCATCTGTTGTTTCGAAGTGTATGCGATGCAAAAGGTACGATGCGAAACGTTTAGAAATTGTAAATGTGCCACTTCCAATCGATCGCGTTAAAGATGCATGTATTTTTGAAATTATGGGCGTCGATTTGGCAGGGCCATTATATCTCAAAGAGAATAAAAAGGCATGGATATGCCTGTTTACTTGTGCTGTATTCAAAGCAGTGCACCTTGAATTATTAACATCATTATCAGAATTTGTTTTATAAAAGCACTTTAACGTTTCATAGCCAGAAGAGGCAGACCTTCTGTTTTATTTTCTGATCAAGGTAGTAATTTTATCTCCGCGAATAAATCTATGAAATCGTTAAATTGGGATCTGATTACTGAATACAGCACAGCTAAACAAATTAAATGGAATTTTAATCCTCCCTCAGCTCCATGGTGGGGCAGATGGTGGGAGCGATTAATTCGTATACTTAAACAGTTATTGCGCAAAATTTTAGGTAGAGCGACCACTAACTTATATTTCTAATGATTGTAATGATCTGATGTCTTTAACGCTAAATATGTTTTTACAAGAGGTGCGGGAAATAGGCGTTCCTGATTTAGATAATATTTTAGCAGTAGATATTAAAAGGAGATCTCGTATCTGTCCTTTTCTAATAAAAAAATTGAGTTTTTTACAGAAACTAATAACTTTAGCAAAAAATGAAGAGAAAGCCGCATCTCGTATCAAAAAAAGCAATATTTTCTTTGATAAGAAAGAATTAATTTTATTGCTTTGTTTTCAAGAAAACCTTGAAAAACTTAAATCATAGAGGTTAGGGTGGACAATTCGGTTTTTCAAGGTTTTATTGAGAACGAAGCAATAAAATTAATTTTTTCTTATCAAAGAAAACATTGCTTTTTTCGATACAAGGTGCAGCTTTCTCTTCATTTTTTGCTAAAGTTATTAGTTTTTGTAAAAAAATCATTTCTTTGATTAGAAAAGGACAGAGATACGCGACCTCCTCTTAAAGAAAAATCGAATTATATTCAAAAGCTACGAGCTGATTTACATCAACGTTTTAGATCAGAGTACCTAGGTCAGTGCATGAAAATGTTAAACGTGTCGAAAATCGTGAATTAAAAGTAGGAGATCTCGTTTTCATAGGTAACGACGATAAAAAACGTTTAGACTGGCCCTTAGCTCGAATTGTTTCAATATTTAAAGGCAAAGATGGTCATGCTCGTATTTTCAATGTTAAAATTGCGAATGGCAAATTAACGCGACCAATCTCAAGATTGCATCCTTTGCAGCTCGATTATCCTGTAGTGACTGAATTAGATAACGCGTTACAACAAAATATCCACGGGAAAATTACCGGTTTAAGAAAACTTGATATAATTTCACAAAAGAAAATTAATGAAAAGGTCTCAGATAAATCAAAAGTTAAGAACCGAATCGATGACGCGTATGTCACGTGCACGGGACGTTTAATAAATAAACCTAAAGAATTATATGAATAGAACTTTAATTCTTGAGCCCTACGAGCTCAAAGTGAGAGTATGTTGCCTGTATATTAAATTGACGATTGTAGCGTCCTCACGTCATTAGTCTGTAGTCTATAATGAAGTTGAACCCGCTTGCGCCACCGAAAATTTAGTCTAAGCTGGTCTGTCAAGTAAAGCAGTTGTCGCAACCAGAAGCGCGCGTTCTCACCCGCTTTACGTTCAAGACCATTATAATAAATAGATTCATTTTTTATACCTTTTTCTATATTTAAATAATGTGTTTGTTTCAATTAAGACTTTGTTTTATTATCTGCATTACTTGTACCCTTCTTCAGTACACAACAAGATCCTATATAACTCTGGCATAAAAAATAATTTATTTTTCTAGAAAATCAAGACTGCAACACTGCCGTGTTAATAGTCTAGGCGCCCAGAGGGTTTCGTATGAAGTTAGAGGTCCAACCAAGCAAGTAGGTGATTCTTATGTATTTTGAGCCGCTGAATCCGAATTTGCAACTTGCTTTTCACGCAAGTGGTCGAGTAATTTGTTATAAACAAATTAATTGTTTAAATGGCTATAGTTTATAAACTACAATAGATGCAGTAATTTTCTCTGCGAAAATTTGTTCTTCAATAAAAAAAACAAGAAAAATTGTTATTGTTGCATGTCGATTCGATAATTAGAACCAGATATATAGCAAATATATTGCAAAAAAACGTAGAGACGTAGCGCAAGCGCGGAACGCCCTGGTGAAAAACCTTATAACTCGACTACTAATTAATATTTTTTGAAGTTTAACATGTGTTTGGAAAATGTCAGAGTCTCAGCTTTAATGATAATTTGTTATATATTACTTTCAAATGTTGATAAATAAGCTAGAATGATTTGAAGCAGAAAAAATTTTCAATTTTTCAGAATTTTGTTTGTTTATAACGAAATAATATAGGTTAGCGAACAAAATATTTCTATATTTTTGATATAGAATGATAGGAAATTTGATCTTGTTTAAGAATCTTTTCAAATTTAAGTAAGTAGAACCTGAGATATCGCAAATTTAAGCTGTAGCGCCAACTCCTTGCAATACGACATATATGTGCAATATGGCGATCGCTTTCCTTATTAAAAATTATTTTATTATAAGGTAAGTAATTTATTTAGAGCATATACTACTGGAGGCAGCTTTGACTGCACCGTGTGCGTGGTTAGGTTGAGAAAGAGAAAAATATACTAAGGTTGATAGCTATCTGTATCTCTCAGTCATGTAATAAGGGAGTAGGAAACGAAACAAACCAATCATGTGCCGGAGAAAAAGAGATATCTGTCAACCTCAATATACCTTGCTCTCTCTCAACTTAACTACGCGCACGGCGCATTTAAAGCTGCCTCCAGTAGTATATGCTCTAAGGTAATTATATTCTTTTGTAATAAAATTAATTTTAACTCTGTATTAGGAAATTGAATAAAAATTTAATGAAAAAGGATTCAGCTAAAAATAGATGACCCTAATAAATCGGAAAGTTAAAACAAATTTTTTGAATAAAATAGATTGTTGTTCTTTTTGCAATTGCAAAAAAATTTACTTCATCTAAATGTATTATACATCATTGATATTGTGACAAAGTATATAAAATAGAGTCAAAAGTAATTTTATTAGAAAAGAATGAGATTACTTACTAGATGAAATTTCCTATCATTCTATATAAAAAATATAGAAATATTTTGTTCGCTAACCTATATTATTTCGTTATAAACAAACAAAATTCTGAAAAATTAAAAATTTTTTCTGCTCTAAATCATTCTAGCCTATTTATTAACATTTGAAAGTAATATATAACAAATCATCATTAAAGCCGAGACTCTGACATTTTCCAAACACATGTTAAACTTCAAAAAATATTAATTAGTAGTCGAGTTATAAGGTTTTTTACCAGGGCGTTCCGCACTTGCACTACGTCTCTACGTTTTTTTTGCAATATATCTGCCATATCTCTGGTTCTAATTATCGAATCAACATGCAACAATAATGATTTTTTTTTGTTTTGCTATTAAAAAACAAGTTTTTGCAGAGAAAATTACTGCATATATTGTAGTTTATAAACTATAGCCATTTAAACAATTAATTTGTTTATAACAAATTACTCGACCACTTGCGCGAAAAGCAAGTTGCAAATTCGGATTCAGCGGCTCAAAATACATAAGAATCACCTACTTGCTTGGTGGGACCTCTAACTTCATACGAAACCCTCTGGGCGCCTAGACTATAAGTAAAAACTTACATAAGTATAAAATAAATAAAAGTAATAAAGTGAAATAATATCAATTTTGTCCGATGCAATTTTTAATTTTTCAATACTTAAGGGGAATCCTCATACCGACATAGAGTTCTACCTTATCTACATTTAAATTATGAATTTTAATAAAAATTTAACTATTCATGACTGAAATTCGTAGGAGAGGCACATTCTTAACATGCCAAAGATTTTATTACAATGTTAAAAGACGATATAAGGGTAAAAATAAAGGCGAAAACTGCTTAATACGATTAACTTTTCAATGTAGTTATGAATAATCGTATTATGCAGTTTTTGTCTTCATTTTCACTTTCATCCTGTCTTTTAACGTTGCAATACATTCTTTAGAATGTTAAGAATGTGCCTCTTCTATGAATTTTAGTCAAAAATAGTTAAATTTTTATTAAAGTGCATAATTCAAATGTAGATAAGGTCAAATTCAAATGCAGATCTTTGTGCCGGTATGAATTAATCTTTGTTTCCTCATTTTTTAGCGAAAAATTTGAAACAACTTTTTTTTCATTTATTTAATGGGCTATTTTTTTTTATCGGATCTATTGATAGAAAAAATTTATTTTTCATCGAAATGTCACTTATGTAAGTTTTTACTTAACACGGCAGAACAATCCTGATTCAAAATATCAATGTTTAAATCACCCATAACATAATAATTTTTAATATTTTTTTTGCTTTAAAAAATCTATCTAAATTAAATATGAATTCAGTTTTATGCAACTCATGAGATCTGTATATCCGCTAATTTCTATATTTTCTTTATTTTGCATTTTAATTTTAGTATTAGTTATACTTGATTTACCAAAATTTTCTATACTTGTTGTTTCATATAAATTCTCATATACATAACTACCCCATCTGCTCTATTTAATCTACTGTTATTATAAAATATTTTATATCTTTTTAATATACAATAGGGTAGATGCGGGTATTACAGCGGAATCGACGTATGATGAACTTCAAACTTATAAATTAAAGCTTATAGATAGACAAAACTTATCACTTTTATTTTTAATAAAATTTAAACATTGATTTACTAGAAAAAAATTTATCTAGCATTAATTATAGAATTAAAAATTAGAAAAAACGAACTTAAAATAAAATGAATATGTGGCTATTGCTGCGGCCGTGTTTCTAATGCTACGTGCCAGTTATTACTGAAGCTTTTGGCAATCCAACACGGGATGTGTTGTCATCAATATGGCGATGTGTGCGTCTGCTATAAACGTAGAGAATACACGCACGGTATAGGAAAAATCTGAGTTTTTACCGATTTTTCAATTAATTGTAAAGGTGATGAGGAAAGTTTTTTGTGTTTTCTGAAAAAGAGTAAGTTTTAAACAATAATTTGAAAGTTTCAATAGCCAAACGTAACGTAAATATTTTTAAAATATCAATTATTGTCGTAAAGCATCAGCAGCTGATCAGCTGCTCATATATAATTTACATTATAATCTGTAATTTAAGTAGTAAATAAAAAATTTATATTTTAAAATGATAAATCATACAATTTTAAAGGAAAATGTTATTTTTTCAGAGACATTTAACAAATAAATATTACATAACCTCAATGTGTCACTGCTGTTATCTATAATAAAAAATAAAATCTGACAAAAATTTTCAAATTTTGGAAAGTTTACATTACAGTTTTACATGAGCATTTGAATTTTATCATTTCACCATCTGCCAATTTTTCCTATTACTTCATGAGGTTTTTAAATCAGATGATTCTAAACAATATACTACAATATTCATATTGTTGAGAGGAGTTATTTCTGTTTTCCCACATTTTGATATATGATTTGATTGTAATATTTTTTCCCCTTCTACAAAATTTCTGCTTAATAACGTACATTCTCCAAATTTGAAAATTTCTGCTAGATTCAATTTCATTTTTGTACATAACAGCAGTGACACATTGAGGTTATGCAATATTGATTAGTAAAATGTTTCTGAAAAAATAACATTTTCCTTTACAATTGTATAATTTATCATTTTAAAATATAAATTTTTTATTAACTACTAACATTACAGATTATAATGTAAATTATATATGAGCAGCTGATCAGCTGCTGATGCTTTACGACAATAATTGATATTTTTAAAATATTTACGTTACGTTTGGCTATCGAAACTTTGAAATTATTGTTTAAAACTTACTCTTCTTCAGAAAACACAAAAAACTTTCTTTATCACCTTTACAATTAATTAAAAAATCGGTGAAAACTCAGATTTTTTTATACCGTGCGTGTATTCTCTACGTTTGTAGCAGACGCGCACATCGCAATATTGATGACACGACACATCCCGTGTTGGATTGCCATTACTTAGTTTTTTCACTTTCTTATTTTTCACTGCACTCTTTTTCGTCATTTCTTAAATCAAACTTAAAACTATTTAATAGTACATTGTGTACCAAGGGTGCAAAATAGAGTATTCCGGCCAGAGTGCGAATGAGGCCGAGCTTAGCGAGGGCGCTAATGCGTCTAGTCGGGTAAGATAGATGAATTGGCAATTAAAAAAACGTATTCCAAACTAGATTTGTGCAGCTACCGGCTGATTCACCCTATATCTACTATCTGTTCCTATAAATAGAAATGCAGTATACATGAGTTTGGGCGTACTGGGAAGAATTAGGATGATTGCTCCCGTTAGGTGGTGTTTGAATGATAACCCAAAACAATACATTTAGTATATCTGTATATTCCTGTTTATAGTATTGATTTATATATATTTAGATATACTGTAGAAGAATATGTGCATAGTTTTATGGATTATAATACGAGTTTCACCTGGCTGGATATTTATATGGATTTTTTTTAGTATAATGGGTTTTTAAGGTCTCTGGGAGCGCTTTAACGTGAAAATTGAAAAGTTTCGAGTTATTCTCGATATGTTACAACCCAGAGTGTCTCCATAAAAAAATTTTACTTAAAAATATTGCAAACAAAAGTGTAGGATACGAGGGTTAGGCCGTGTACAGGCAAAAATACGCAAAAAACCGTTTTTTTTCCTTTTTGACGCTGTTCCATTACTTTTAAAGATCTGAAAAAAATTTTACATATTTTTGGTGCATAAATAAATATTCTATATTTTTTCCAAAGTGTAGTCTATCTTAGTTTTCGAAATATCTCAAGAAAAAATTTTCAAACGTCTCTAGAAATTTGAATTTTGCACTAACAAAAAAAATCATTAGAAACTATTTTATAGGGCTTCAAAAAACCTAAATTAAAAAAAAAGAGTATTTTAGCTTAAAAATTGACGGAGATAGAGCTAAGAGACTCAAAAAACGAAAAATTGCGTTTTTGAGGTTAGATTTAGGTTTAGCGGGCTAAAAATTTCTATAGAGGTATATTTTTTTATATAGAATATGAAAGCTATATCAGTTTCTAGGCACGACCGCTATACGGAAGTGCCTTATATTTTCGACATTGCGAAAAATGTAACCCTTCAAAATATGTTATTTTATGATAAAAACTTATTTTTATAGCAAACTAAGACTATTACGGGGCTTCCTTAAAATGTATGTATGGATATATATGTGTGAGAAATCAAGTTTATGAATTTTCTCGACGAGTTTTTATTCGATCCGAATGATTCAAACGGGGAATTATTTCAAATACTAATACAAGCAAACGTTCCTATTTAAAAAAAATCGTTGAAAGCGTTTTAAAATAGGCACCTTTAAAATGGTCAAAAAAATGGATTTTTGGTAATAACTTGAAAAATACGATTTTTTTAAAAAAAGTATATTAAATAAAAGTTATAGAATATAAAAAAAAAAATCTTTTTTATATCATACATTTTTCTGTAAAGTTAATATTTTTCAAATTGTTCATGAAAATTATTGAAATTAAAGGCTTTTTGATGATAATTTAATAAATATTATTTAAAAAAAAATATGTATGATATTAAAAAGATGTTTCTTATTTTTTTCTATAAATTTTACTTTATATACTTTTTTTCAAAATTTGTTTTTTTCAAGTTATCACCAAAAAATCATTTATTTTACCTCTAAAGGGATAACTGTTTTAAAACCGCTTGAACGATTTTTTTTAAACTGCCAACATTTATTTGTATTATTGTTTTCAATAATCCCCCATCGTAATGATTCAGATCAAATAAAAACTTTATACAAAACTTTACTTTTAAGCTACTGAGCTATGAAATAATTGTTTTTTTCTTGTAACTTTTGATAGATTATCCTATCCAAAACTTTAAAAAATATACATTAATAAAAATATGTTTTTTTCACATAACATAAATTTTTTCGAAATCAATCAATTTAATCCACAAGAAAAATTTAAATGATTATAAATTTGTTTTTTCAAATAAATACAATAAATTCAAACCTCCTGTTGAAAGATGCGGTAAAAAATTCAATGAAAAAAGGAATAAGATTAACTTTTAATGCCTTTGTGGTTGTAAATGATTTGCTTTAATATTCTTTAAATATCAACGTTTTCGGTCGTGTCTTACATGCAAGAAGCGGAGCTTTTTGCATGCCTTGCATCGCTTCGCGATGCAAGGCCCAAAGGGCCGCTGTGGCGACCTAGTTCTCTCTGCTTCTGGGGCCAATTCACCTATCGTACCCGGCTAGACCCTTTACGGGAGGGCCGCGAATTTCCTTGCACCCGTGGTACACATACTGTTTTTTTATCCAAAGGGTGAAAAATTTGATATCTATGCTTGTCAAGCGGGTGCATGCGTCAATTTTTCGCCGTAGGGCGGGAATATACTATTTTGCGCCCGCTTGACAAGCATAGAAAATCGAATTTTGCGCCCTGAGGGTCAAAAAATATTTTAGGATCTCTCAGCTCGTATTGAAACTTTTACATATTTCGTTCGAAAAGTTGAGGTTAGGTTAACCTCGTGTTATAATAATAAAAGGATGCCACAGTAATACATATTTGGTGATTTTAATGACGCATAATACTAAGATGTAAAATTAAAATATTAAATATGTGCTAGGTGAAATTTCCAAAAAATATATGATAAGCAAAGATATATTTTATTTAATAATAATCTTATTTTACATAAAAAAGAATAAAAACAGAAAATATTGTCAAATTTAGGATGCATACGTGATCGCGATTTTACGTAATTTATCAAGATTTTAGAACAGTTCGATTTCAAATAACCAATATTAAATATTTTTAGACTTTTTTTGAGAGATATATTTTTTTAAATATTAAATAATACTTATAATATTTGATTATGCATTTAAATATTATTTATGGACTCAAAAAAAATTATTTTTACAAATTTTATAGGAAAAAACAGTAACTGGCACCTCCGTAGCAATACCCACATTCAATGAAATTGAATGTGGGTATTGCATTGCATTGCAATGAAATGATTTTGCATTGCATTGCAATGAAATAAAAAATGTTTATAAACTATTTAAGGTAGGAAAATCTACTTTTTTTTATTTTTTACTCTCTAACTGCGCTGTTTTTGATTTTAAAAAAAGTTTTTCTAATAAAAGTTGTTCAGAATTAAATTTCCTTTGAGATTATGGTTATGCTAGTTTGAAAAATTTTCAGATTTTCTCGGGAAATGGAGTTATTCCGAGAAAATATGTTATTTTAAAAATTGAAGTTAAAATCAGATATTTTATTCCAAATTATATTAAACCTTGATAAATAAAAGATTTTTATATGCATTCAATTCCCTTTTAAGCCGATCTATATCGGTCCATTAGGATGATTAATGTGCAAGCTCAACCGCGAGAGGGCAGCAGTACGAGAAGTATCTGTCATGGCGGTTTATATATATAGATATATTATTATCATTTAGAATATATCTATGTATATGTTTAGTTGTCAATGTTTTGATTACAGAATATTGCTTTCATTATAACCTTACGACTTGGTGACTCCGAAAATTTTTTTAAATAAAAGATGAAGTGTAGTGTACCAAATTGTAAAAATAATGTGAAATTAAAATTCCTAAAAAATGTTACTGTGCGGAAAAAATTGTTTAAAGCAATAGGAAGGTTACCGTTTACTCCGAAAACTAACGATGGTCTTCGCATCAATCATTGTGCTTCAGAGTAGTTTAAATAATTTGAAAAAAATTGTTATTAATTTTTTGGAATTTTAAATTTTATACTATTTTTACAATTTTATACACTACACTTTATCTTTTATTTTAAAAAATGTTCGGAGTCACCAAGTCGTAAGGTTATAATGAAAACATTGACAACTAAACATATACATAGATATATTCTAAACGATAATAATATATCTATATATATATACGCTGCCATGACAGATATTACTCGTACTGCTGCCCTCTCGCGGTTGAGCTTTCACATTAATCATCCTAATAAGAAGGGTAACAATTAATTTGTTTAATAATAAAAAGTTAAAAATTCAAATTGGTACCAAGTCCACCCTGTTGAAAATAATGACGTCTTTCCAGTACGTCTTTGAAAGATGTCTTTGAAGACGTCTTTGAAGACGTCTTTGGTCGTGTCTTAGATTGGAACAAAATAAGACGTCATTTTTTGAATGTTCCGGAAATATAGTAACCAAATTACGTCTTTTTTATAAGTAAAATAATTTCAAAGACGTATTTTTCCAATAAATACTCATAGTAAAAGACGTAAATTTTCAAAAAAAAATTATTTTTTTAAAACGAATGACGTCTTCCCTGTTGAAAATAATGACGTCTTTCTAAGACGTCTTTGAAAGACATCTTTGAAGACGCTTTTGGTCGTGTCTTAGATTGGAACCAAAAAAGACTTCATTTTCCCAATGTTTAGAAAAGTTATTCTACAAATGACGTCTTCTTATTATTTCAAAGACGTATTTTTTTTAATAAAAATGACGTCTTTTCTTACGAATTTTTATTTAAAAAATACGTCTTTGAAAATGTAAAAAGACGTTATTTGTTAAATAGCTTTTCTAAACATTGGAAAAATGACGTCTTTTTTGTTCTAATTTAAGACACAACCAAAGACATCTTCAAAAACGTCATTTTCTCCAAATTTAGGGAAAAAAACGTCATTTTTCATGAATTATGTCATTGAAAAATGACTTTACATGAAAATCATTTTCCATTTAAAGAAAAAAACAAAAACGAGGTAAACCTCGTAGTTTCAACTCTTCGAAAAACGACTTCGAAAAACTGAGAGCGTTCTGGCCTTATATATCTGAGTCTTTAAAATTTGTATGAGGAATCGCAAAACTTGAAAATCGCCACCTAGTGACTTACAGTCGAATTGATGGTTGATTGCGTCAATTTAATTTTAACTCATCAGGTGACGATTTTCAAGTTTTGCGATCCCTTATACAAATTTCAAAGACGCAGATATATAGGGCCAGAATGATCTTAGCTTAATCGAAAATGCTCTTCGTTTTTCGAAGAGTTGAAACTACGTGGTTTACCTCGTTTTTGTTTTTTTCTTTAAATGGAAAATGATTATAATGTAAAGTCATTTTTCAATGACATAATTCATGAAAAATGACGTTTTTTTCCCTAAATTTGGAGAAAATGACGTTTTTGAAGATGTCTTTGGTTGTTTCTTAAATCGGAACAAAAAAGACGTCATTTTTCCAATGTTTAGAAAAGCTATTTAACAAATAACGTCTTTTTACATTTTCAAAGACGTATTTTTTTAAGTAAAAATACGTCTTTTTATAATTTCAAAGACGTATTTTTTAAATAAAAATTCGTAAGAAAAGACGTCATTTATTGAATAACTTTTCTAAACATTGGAAAAATGATGTCTTTTTTGGTTCCAATCTAAAACACGACCAAAGACGTCTTTCAAAGAGGCCTTTCAAAGACGTCTTAGAAGGACGTCATTATTTTCAACAGGAAAGACGTTATTCGTTTTAAAAAAAGAATTTTTTTTTGAAAATTTACGTCTTTTACTTTGAGTATTTATTGGAAAAATACGTCTTTGAAATTATTTTACTTATAAAAAAGACGTAATTTGGTTACTATATTTCCGGAACATTCAAAAAATGACGTCTTATTTTGTTCCAATCTAAGACACAACCAAAGACGTCTTCAAAGACGTCTTCATAGACGTCTTCAAAGACATATTTCAAAGACGTACTGGAAAGACGTCATTATTTTCAACAGAGCACAATAATTAATGCAAATATGTAAAACTTCTTGAGAATATTAAGGTAGGATACTTTTATCATAATCAATTTTTAAAATCATGTGTAAGAAAATTTACAAACGATGATGTGCATTAAAAGCAGTTTGTATATAAGAATGATTTTTTACCAAATAATCTATATTGTGAACTGGCTGTTAAGCTCCGAAACGAGTCGAAATGTTTAAAAACAATGGCGCAATTGTTAGTCAAAGTAAAAGCCTTGTTACCTTTATGATTTTTATTATAGGAAACTTTTAAACAAACTGAAATAAAGGTCTTTGCAGCGTTTTTTAGCGATTTTTCGTTTTTACAATTTTAACCTTTATAAATAAATTCATATAACTTACCAGGAGAGTGTCTGAGTTGCGAGTCACAGATCTTGATGCAACTTCGGGATAAGTATTTAGGTACCAAAATATAAGTAAAGCCACAGTGGTACGGTCTAACGCTTCGAAAAAGTGAAGTTATGGACGATTATAGTCTTATTTTCGGAAAAATATGAAAAAAGAACTCCTTATTGAAGTGTAAATAATTCTGTCTAGAAATGGCTTTAATAAATTCACAAGAACTTAAATGAAAGCAGAGAAAGCAAGCTTTAATTTGCTAGTTTTCGAATTAAAAAATAATAATTAGAACTAAAGTTATGCTTGTTTAAAATTAAGCATCAAAAGAGTACTAAAAATCACCATCCTTCAAAATTTAGACTATTTTTGGTACTTTCTTTCTGCTCAACTTTAAACAAGCATAACTTTAGTTCTAATTATTATTTTTTAATTCAGAAACTAGCAAATTAAAGCTTGCTTTCTCTGCTTTCATTTGAGTTATTGTGATTTTATTAAAGACATTTCGAGACAGAATTATTTACACTTCAATAAGGAGTTCTTTTTTCATATTTTTCCGAAAATAAGACTATAATCTCCATAACTTCAGTTTTTTGAAGCATTAGACCGTACCACTGTGGTTTTACTCATATTTTGGTACCTAAATACTTATCCCGAAGTTGCATCAAGATCTGTGACCTGCAACTCAGACACTCTCCTGGTTAGTCAATTTTTCATATTGTTTAATTTTATAAAATGGTAAAGAAAGATCATTTCAAGTGCTTTGGCGGAATGCTTTCTTATAGAGCCCTTTGAGTTTCATTAATTTTTTTATATTTATTTAAATGTGATTTTAATATAAAATTTTCAAATGTTTTTATTATTTTAACAGTATTAAATAATTGCTATACACATTTTTAAGCAAATTCTTAGAGTAGTTTACGTAAGACCCAAAAAAATGGAAAATTTTTTTTTTTAATTTTCAAAATTCTCTTAAATTGAAACTGCGCTAAGAAAATAAGTTTTCCAAAGCTTGTTTTATTAAGGCAATAACGAATAATTTGCACAATGATTTAAGAGCAAATCTAACGAATGGTTTTTGTGTAGTATAAAAAAAATGAAAAATAAACATTTATCAAAAATTTTGTAAATGCTATAAAATTAAAACTGCTCTAAAGAAATGAGTTTTCCAAAGCTAATTTTCTTCAGACAATAGCGAATAACTTGCATACAAATTTTTGAGCAAATCTATCAAATGGTTTTCATAAAATAAAAGAAAAATGAAGAAAATTTTTTTTTTTCTAATTTTTAAATTGCTCTAAAATTGAAAGTGCGCTAAGAAAATCAGTTAGTAAAAGTTTTTCTTCTTTTGGCAGTCGCAAATAATGTCCATACAAATTTTCAAGAAAATTCTCCAAGTAGTTTACGTAAAATACCAAAAAAATGAAAAAACAAAATTTTTTTAAAAATTATTAAAATAACTCTAAAAAAACTGAGCTAATAAAATCAATTTTCAATAGCTTCCCACCCCCCAGTTAAACAAAAAAATAAATTGCATGCAAAATTTAAAGCAAATCCATCGAGTAGTTCTCGAGATATTTTTGGTGTACTAAAATCATACACATACACACACATACACACACACAGACACATAGACACACAGACACCTAGACACACACACACACACAGACACATAGACACACAGACACACGCACGCACGCACACACACAGACAAATACACACAAACACACACATACACACACACTCACATACAGAGACATACACACACACATACACACACACATACATACACATGCACATACACTTACACACACAGACACACACAGACGCACACAGACACACACAGACGCACACAGACGCACACAGATACACACAGACGCACACAGACACACACAGGCGCACACAGACGCACACAAACACTCACACAGACGCACACAAACACTCACACAGACGCACACAGACGCACACAGAGACACACAGACACACACAGAGACAGACAGACGCACACAGAAACACACAGACACACACAGACACACAGACACACACAGACATTTAATGCAATTAATTTAAATATTTAACAAATAGAATTTTAGTAATATTGATTTTATTATTTTTTTTATTTCAACGATAAGTCATTTTATATGATGTTTGATAAATAGAACAGATCGTAATAAATCTTATTAATATAACGCTGAATTCTGAGTCTTTATCTAACAACCCATCTCTTTATTAATATAAGTTACGTTTGCGTAAAAATTATTAATCATAACAAACAAGAAAGTTATAATTGAAAAAAATTTATTTAATAAGAGAAACATAGTTTTTTAAAAAAATGTACCTATAAAACGATTGTTGATGTACTTATATCAATTTATGAAATTTTTGTAGGTAAAACTTTTTCCGACTTTTTCTCAAACAGAAAACAATAAAATTTTTCGTTAACTTTATGAAATATTATTATATTTCAATCTAGTGAGGACAAATAACTGGTTTTTATAATATTTCTGTTAAATAGTAATTCTAAAGGTTATATTTTTTCATTTTGCTAATATTTTATTTTTCTCAACTGTTTAAATTCAACTTTATCCCTTTTATAGATCAACTTTTAAATCCATTTTTCACTAGTAATTAACTTTTGGTCATAAGAATATTTTTTGTTGGGAATGACATGTAATATACAACTTATTTTTTGCCAAACATTATTTTCAATAGTTAAATTTCTGATTTTATTTTCTGAAAAGTATTTATTTTTAAATCAAATAAATCGCAACATTTTTTGTTTAAAATTTCACGTAAAACATACCTATATTTAGAAATAGTTAAATTTAAGCTACGAATAGTTAATAGATTTTGCCACCGTGCATAAGAAAAAGTTACTTATTATGCTATTATGTTTGGTATAAGCAATATTGAATACCTTATTAAAATTAAAAAAAAAATCTTATCGTGTACAACCGGTAATATGTCGGTAAATAATTATATAAAATAAGTAAAGTAATAGTGAAAACTATAAAAAATTGTAATCATAAAAAGATATGTGTTTTTATTGAACTAAACTACTTTGTTAAATATATAAAAATGCATTTTTATATATTTGTGTATTTCATAATTTAAAAATAGCCCTATTAGAAATTTTGCTAACTAAAATGATCGATTCATCAATTATTTTTTATTCAGTTTGATATTTACAATATAGAAAATTAATTATTACTTTTATTTTAATTATTTTAGAATATTACATGAAATATGTATATGAAATGTAACCAGTAAGATACAAAATAGTAATGTATCAGCTTATAATTTAAATTTCCTTCTTTATTCACTATATTCTAAGTGAATTAATAGCTGGATTTATTTTATTAAAAATTAATGTAATAATCACTTATTTTGAGTAAAAATTTTTTATAATAACATTCAATTTTAAAATAATTAAAATGTTACTTAAAATAATTTTTTTACCTCATTTCACAATTTAATAATTAATTATCATTAATCAATTATTGATTAATTATTATCAACCTATTGACTCATCGACCGATCAAGCTATCAATAGATTCATATATCAACCCATTGATTTATCAACCCATCGACCGATTAATTCATAAATATAACAACCCAAAATAACTGATTTATATTTAACTTAACTATTTATCAACTTATTGACCTATCATCTCATTAATCCAACGGTCCATCAACGAACCAATCAACTTTTTCCTCTTTAAACGTATTAGTCTATCAATCCATCGACCCATACATCCGTCGACCCTTTGAATATCTCACTTAGCTGAGTCCTTTATTAAAAAACTTATTTATTTTCTTTATTAATTTCGTAATTTTTTAAATAATTAATTGCATTTTTATTATGTATATAAAATTAAAAAAATCGATGTTTTAAGTTCTTTCTTTCAACACACACACACACACACACACACATATATATATATATATATATATATATATATATATATATATATATATATATATATACGTTAAAAGAAAGAACTTGAAACATCGATTTTTTAAATGAATACTCTATCTAAAATTTTCGTACTCCTTAATCTTTTGATTATTTAATAATTTTTTTGAATACTCATTGTATTCCTTGCATGCTCTTTAATTATTTTGAATATTCATCTTACTCTTTGCATACTCTCTGATTTTTTAAATATTTAACTTACTTTTTGCATACTCTCTGATTTTTTCAAATACTCATCTTACTCTTTGCATACTCTTTGATTTTTTCTAATACTCCAATAACTCCAATAATCTTATAAAACTCTTGCGTACTCACAATACTCTTACAAAACTCTTACGACTCTTTGCAAGAGTATTTTGCAATGCTAGATTTTTCAGAAATCTTTTTTACAAGTAGTAAAATAAAATATAAATATTTGAAATACCTTTATAAGATTCCAAAAAATAACCTACTGAAAATTTAAAGTCTTTAATATTTTATTCTATTTTGCAGTCAAGTCATTGTAAGTTTCAATTAATTTCCTACATTATAAGGTAGTACATAAAAGTGTAATTATAATAAAATTATTAAAGTAGTTTACAATCTTTAATTAAAACCATAAATTATCTTTGAAGAACCGGTGTATTCAAAATTATGGACGATTAAAATTTTTTTCAAATATCAAGTATCACACTCGCAAAGCGGCCACACAATGATAGCACGCAAATAGATTTTTCTGAATTCATTATTATAAATAACAGCTATTATATGAACTAACAAGGAGAGTACCCCACCTTCGGAAAATAGATTTGGCTGAAACTACAGGATATGATTTTTTAATGAAAAAGATAAACTCGTGTTTTTTTTCGTAAAATAGACAGAGACAGACAAATAGAGAAGAAAAGGAGACGAAAAGACGGAATTAGAGAAACAGAGACTGAAAGACAAACACAATAAAAAGAAATGGAGAGACGAAGTGACGGAGATGGAAAGACGGAGAGACGGAGACAAAGAGACGGAGATATAGAGGCAAATGTTGTGTATGTGTAAATGTGTATATGTATAAACATATACACATATACATGTGTATATGTTTATATGTATGTGTTTATGTGAATGAGTGTATGTGTATGTGTGTATGTGTTTATGTGTATAAGTTTATCTGTTTATGTGTACGTGTGTATGTGACATGTATATGCAAAAATGTACATGAGAATATATATATAAATTATAAGAAATTATTTTTTTACTTTATTACGAAGAATTTGAGCCGGGATAAACTCATGTGCTTGATGAAAATATTGACCTATCTTAAATTCTACTAAAAATGAACTACGTATCTTCTGCAGGCTGCTACTCAACTTTTTGAGCAGGCATACAAGTTTGACTCTGCTCAAATTCTTTGTAATAAAGTCGAAAAATAATTTCTTGTGATTTTTTTTGATTACCTAATATATTAAATTAAATATTTCCATAAATCTTTGAAAATTATGCATTTTTATATGATTTATCACGTGGAATGGCCCCTCGTTTCGATAATTTTACAAAATCTTCAGAATAACTTTCTATGTGCTCTCACAAAAATACCAGGATATGTTTCTTGGCTTTAAAACCAGTAATTTGAATTGTGTTATGTTCGTATGCCTCTTCAAGAAGCTGAGCTATAGTGTTTCAAATTCAGCACTCTAGAGTTCCCTAAGAAGTTAAGGGTTTGGTAGAATCACTCATATATATATGTGAGTGTGTATATGTGTAAGTGTTTGCAGGCATGCGTGCATGCAAATGTGCGTATATGTATGTGTATGTGCGTATATTTGTAGGTGCACGTGTGTGTATATATATGTGATAATTATGCAAAAGGTATTCTCGTAAAAAAAGTTTTAATTCTCTTGATATAATTATGATTGCGGAGAGACGGAGACGAAGAAACGAAGACGTAGAAACGAAGACGGAGAAACAGAGACGGAGAAACGAAGACGGAGAAACAGAGACGGAGAAACGGAGACGGAGAAACAGAGACGGAGAAACGGAGACGGAGAAACAGAGACGGAGAAACGGAGACGGAGAAACAGAGACGGAGAAACGAAGACGTAAAAACGGAGACAAAGAGACAGAGACGAAAAAACGGAGACGGAGAAACAGAGTTTATGTGTGTGTGTGTATGTATGTGTATATTTGTATGTGTATGTTTGTGTATGTGTTTATATGTATGTATGTGTATATTTGTATGTGTATGTTTGTGTATGTGTTTATGTGTATGTATGTGTATATTTGTATGTGTATGTTTGTGTATGTGTTTATGTGTATGTTTGCGTATATTTGTATGTGTATGTTTGTGTATGTGTTTATGTGTATGTGTTTATGTGTATGTATTTATGTGTATGTGTTTATGTGTATGTATTTATGTGTATGTGTTTATGTGTATGTATTTGTGTGTATGTGTTTATGTGTATGTGTTTATGTGTATGTGTTTATGTATATGTGTATGTATGTGTATATTTGTATGTGTATGTTTGTGCATGTGCGTATGTGCATATGTGTATGTATATGTGTGTATGTGTATGTGTTCATGTGTATATGTGTATGCGTATGTATGTGTATGTGTGGTAGTGAATGAGTGTATGTGTATGTATGTGTTTATGTGTATGTGTGTTTGTGTATGGGTTTATGTGAATGTGTGTATGTGTGTATGTGTATGTATATATCGACGCCCCGGACGAAAAGTAGCATCATTCAAAACGTCTGACGAAAACTAACACCGCTCAAAACGTCTGGCGAAAACTATCGCCGTTTGCACCGTCTAACGAAGAGTAGCACGACTCGTAGAGTGCTGGCGAAAAGGATCACCATTCGCAGAGCGCTGACGAAAAATAACACGACTCACAGAGAGCTGGCGAAGAGTAGCACGGCTCAGATACTAAATAATTTACGTAGTTCTGTTTGATTCGTATTTTAATTTTTTACAACTTTTTATTGAACACCATTATTAAATTTGTTACATTATTTTTTACCAAGGGTAAAAAAAAATGAAAAATTAATAATTTTTAATGAATAAAAAAAATCTGAAAACGTTAATAAAAAATTAATATCAATCAATTTTTGATAAAAATATTATGAATTGATTTAATTGGCAACAAAAAATTAAAAACGAAAAAATTAATTAATAGTTTTCATTGCTTACGTACACCTTTATATTTACCTCCATATCTTTTAGAGTAGGTATTTTTTTAAGTTGGTATATATAACTAAAAAAACTATTTATTTAAACCTGTATTAAGTATTAAACTGGAATAAATTATAACATGAAATTTTAAAAAGTTATATATCGTGTAATGTAACGGCAATTTCTTTATATTGCAAACTTTCAATAATTTTATATGTAAAATCGAAAAACTAACTTTAAAAATTTTTTTAAGAAGTTTCGGTGTTTTGGGCTTTGATAGCGTTATTTTAATGCAACTGATAAAAACTGTTTACTAATAACTAAATCATTTCTTCGTAACAGAACTACATAACTCAATGCTAGTTGTCTGATGCATTAGAAGCTTACGCATTATGCATTAATAGCGAATTTTTAATGCATAATTATGTAATATAATTCTGTAAAAAGTTTTATTCTTTATCAGGACTTTGCTGATTGTGCGACTCTTCGCCAGTGCTCCGCGAGTGGTGTTACTTTTCGTCAGCGGTCGGTGAGGGATCTTAGTCTATGCCAGCGCTTAGTTACTGCGGTTTTTCTTTGTTAAGGGATTATGAAACGTGTTACTTTTCGTTAAAAGCTTCGTACGGTGTTAGTTTTTGTTAGCGTCTGAACGGTGCTACTTTTCGTCCGGGGCGTCGATATGTGGATGTGTGTATGTCTGTATGTGTATGTGGATGTATGTGTACGTCTGTATGTGTATGTGGATGTATGTGTATGTCTGTATGTGTATGTGGATGTATGTGTATGTCTGTATGTGTATGTGGATGTATGTGTATGTGTATGTATGTGTGTATGTGTATGTATGTTGTGTATGTGTATGTATGTGTGTATGTGTATGTATGTGTGTATGTGTATGTATGTGTGTATGTGTATGTATGTGTGTATGTGTATGTATGTGTGTATGTGTATGTATGTGTGTATGTGTATGTATGTGTGTATAAGTATGTATGTGTGTATGTGTATGCATGTGTGTATGTGTATGTATGTGTGTATGTGTATGTATGTGTGTATGTGTATGCATGTGTGTATGTGTATGTATGTGTGTATGTGTATGTATGTGTGTATGTGTATGTATGTGTGTATGTGTATGTGTTTGTGTGTATGTGTTTATGTGTATGTGTGTATATGTGTATGTGTATGTATGTGTATGTGTATATGTGTATGTTTAAGGTGCATGTGTGTTTGTGCATGTTAAAGGTGTTCGTGTGTATGTGTATGTATATATGTGACAATAATGCAAAAGATATTAGCGTAAGAAAAAAATCTCAATTCTTTACTTCAATATTATAGTTGTACCAGTAGTAATAGTAATGTAATAACGGAGAGACGAAGACGGAGAAACGGAGACGGAGAGATGGGGACGGAGAAACGGAGACTAAGAGACGGAGACTGAGAACCGGTGACAGACAGGCGGAGAGATGGATGCCTAATATAAATTTCATAATATTTAACATTTTAACCCTCCATCAGCGATCTTAAATTCAAGGTTATATGCTGGCCCTAAAATTACAACTAATCTAAAGAAATCAATTCTCAATAGCTTTTATAATAGTAAATAGAAAAATTAATAAAAAGGAAAATTGGATGCAAATCCATCGAGTACTTTTCATGATCTAAGTAACAAAATAAATAAAAAAATTTTTTTTCGAAAATCCAAAATTTTTTATTGTTAAATAGTTAATAAATGTAGAGCACAATTTACATTAAACGAAAAGTCTATTTAATCCATACAAAATGAATTAATTTTAATTATCTCTCTCTTCAATGAAATACAAGTTTTATCTCTGACAGTCGGACTTGAACTGAACTGAATGACGACGAGACGCAACTTGATTCTCTTTAACTGTCTTTGAAATATTCTCAATAGGTGGCGACATTTAGTATGAGTATGTATATTCTCAACACTCCCTCCCACACTCATACATATTCTAACTAAAAGAGTTGTAGCATCTCTCTCATTCTTATTTTTTTTGTTCTGATCGTTCATTTAGTTCCTCATATGCGATTTCTGGCCTGCTTGCATTGGTTTTTCCTTTTCTTCACGCTGTCTTCTCTTCCTATTGGCCACCTGATAGATTACCAAAGGTATTTGTTGGTTGAGTTATTGATCAAAACTAAACCTCTTTAGCATTTTGTTTATTTATTGTTCTTGCTTAAAGCTCAGTATCCTTTTTTCTGTCTTATTTTATTTTTGAGCCTAAAGAACTTTTAGTCTTGCCAGTTTCTGTCATTTTAAATTCTTCCTTTACATTTGTCTTCATTCTTTCAAGCATCTTTACATTGTTACAAACTAGCAGAATGTCATCTGCATACTATATCAAGATAAAAAATCCGTCTTTTTCTTGCTGAGTAAATAGACTAGGCTCATTGTTAGATGATCTAAGTCCACATTTCTTCACTGTCTCTTTCAATCTTTCATTCCAACATTTTAGGCTGACTTTCAAATCGTATAAAGCATTTTCAAATATACCTATCTTGTTTTGTTTGATCCTTTCATAAGCAGTCACCCCTTTAGGTATTTCCATATATATCTCTCTGTTTCAATATCCATTTAGAAAAGCTGTCTTCATGTCCATCTGACATATTTCTAAATCCAGTTTGTTTGCCATTTCCAGTATAGATCTGATTAAATGTCATTGCGAAACCGGTGCATATGTTTCTTGCATATCATACTCATTTCTGTCTTCAAAACTACGAATTACTAGTCTGGCTTTATATCTTATTTTACTGTCTTCTTCATTTCAAATACCCGTCTTAAATGTATAAGGTTTGATCGTTTTCTGTCATTCATTACAATTGATCTGTCAACTAATTTTCATACATTATTTTTATACATAAATTCTAATTCTTTATTAATAGTTTTGGTCCTTCTTTTTTTTTTGTTTATCTTTTGACTTCATGGCTTCCAAGTGTGTACTCAGGTCATTATTTATTTCTGCTAATAAAACATGAGTTTCTTCATCTATCTTATTTTCTGTACTTGTTTGTGTTTCCATTGGTAATTAAATCTGTTGTTTTGTTTTCTGTCCCTCCGATTCTTGCACTTCATATTCAGTATTTTTCTTAACTTTGTCGGTCGTCCTACTAATTTTTTTATTTTCTCTCTCTCCGATCCTTGTTACTTTTTATCAGTTTTATTATTTTTGTTTCTTGGTCGTCCAACTGGTCTTTCGACTTTCTCTCCCTCCAGTTTTTGTATTCGTGTTTCATTTTCTCTGTCTTCTAATACAAAATTCATAAACCATGTATCTTTATCTGTTCGTCAATTTGTTTCCAGTCTTGTATATCAGTTGTTGCATATCTGTCCTTGTAGACTAATTTTTCATTGAATCATGCATCTCTGCTTTGGTATAGTTTACATGAAACCCATTGTGTCTGAATTTATTATCTGTAAAGGTTTAATTGTTCTATACTTAACTGTCTTAAATGGCAATTCGTTAAACTTTGCAATCATTCACACTTCACAATCTTTCAACGTATCATCAAATACAGCCTGTTCTAAAGTTGTGATATTAGGAAATTTTAATTGTAATTTTCTTAAGAGGAGGCCGTATCATTCTGTCCTTGTCTAATCTAAATTTTCGTTATTATAAATGAATAAAATATTTTCATAGAAAAGTAAGACAACCGCCCAATAGAGCAAAAGACAAGCAAACGATTCTTTTCTATGAAAAAATATGAAATTTTTATTATTTTTCGAGTGAAGTCTGAAACGGAAAAACAATCGAACTTGATTGAGCTGATTGAACTGTTTTTTCGTTTCAGACTTTACTCGAAAAATAATAAAAATTTCATATTTTTTCAGAGAAAAGAATCGTTTGCTTGTCTTTTGCTCTATTGGGCGGTTGTCTTACTTTTCTATGAAAATATTTTATTCATTTATAATAACGAAAATTTAGATTAGACAAGGACAGAATGATACGGCCGCCTCTTAAACAATTAACTGATGCATGGCCCATTCGAAAATGCCACAACATAGCATAGTTGTTTGTTTTTTTTTCTCTGTCATTTTTGTATTTTCAATCTCACGCTGAGATTCTTCACTGACTTTAATCTCATGTGATTTATAAATATTTCTGTCTGCAATCTAAATATTTTTCTTCTTTGTCTGTCTAATTTTTCTCCTTTTCATTAAATTGATTATTTTTTTCAATATTCTGTTCTTCATCCATTCTACTTACATATACTAGAACCTGTCTTAGTTTTAAATTATTTTCTGTCGCTTCTGATTTAAATTCAATTAACCAATATGGCTGATTATATATTGGTAAGGATGAAAAATTTTCATTTAAATTTTCCATGCAGATTACTCTGTCTAAAATAATAAATTTTCCATCAGTCGTATTTTTTTGCACGCTTCCTTCTCTCTAAGATTTGCGCTGCAGTCTTTATTTGCGCATTAGATTCCGTCCAGTTGTTTAATAAATGTCTTGAAAATTAACTTTGAATTTGTCAAACGTTCTGTCGCGCCACTGTCAGCACTCGTTTCATTAGTCCTCTCGTTTCTAGATTCTAATTGGTTAAAACTGCCTCCATTTTGATATTTTCCTGTGTTGTATTTTACATAATTTTCTTGTCTCCTTTTATTGACAGATTTTGCTCGTTCTTGATTGACATTATTTATTAGATTAGCTATCTTATGTTTGAATGCTGTCCGACTTGTACTTTCTTTACTTTTATTATTATAATATTTTTATTTATACCTTTTTCTGTCTTTCTGTCTCGAATGTCCCTGACGCTTCGGTCATGTTGAGATCACATGGTCACGGGTCAATCTCTGACAAAAGAAACACTTTTTTATGCAATTTCCCTGTCGAGGGCAGTCGCTGGCACAGTGCCCATAACTGTCGCATTCAAAACATCGCACTTTCTGTATCGCCCTTGATTTGGCCGTCATAGCTGTCGTTTGATGGCTTTCAACCTGTATAATAAGTAACTTCAGTTTATCATAAGATAACCCTTTCACCATAACACTTTCTGTCATAAAATTTATTCCTTCTACTTGATGTACTTTGCTTATGATAGCATTATAAAAGAAATCTTTTTCGTCTTCTTCAGGCAACGATTTAACTTTTGGCATGTTATTATATCTTCTTACTATTTCTTCAAATCTGTCTATAAAATTAACTACCTTTTCTTTCGCTGGATTATACTGTATGTTGTACTTTTTTTATACTAGATGGAGTCACATTTACCTCGCTTCATTCAATTTCTTTGATTCTGTTCAACAATTCAACTGGATCTTTACTTTTCATAACTCTAGCATGATAGTATTTATCTATTCTATTTATTAAAATATCACGAACTTTCATTTGTTACAATAGTACTATCTACAACATACAATAAGTTCAGCGAACTTAATTCAGACATAAAATAATCCAAAGTTTTCAAATTTATTTTGAGTCGTTAATTCATAATAGCGTTTTACTAGTCCATCTTTTCCAGTCAGTCCGGTTTTGATAATTGTTGTCAACTGTTTTAAAACGTCCAAAATACTGACGTTTTCTTTATTAAGTCTTTTATTAACCTTTATTTGTATTAAACGCGATGTTTCTAATTTATTTACCGGTCATAAGTGTTCGGCTAAGACTGTCAAATTGCTGGAACCTTCTGCGTTAAGTGTATGATTTTCAAAGTCATTGTTTACCTTAGATGTTGCTTTGCTGTCTTTGGATTTATCTGTCCTTTCTGCCTCGTTACCTATAGTCACCCTCCTTTTCCTGTTCAAATTCCTCCCTCATTGCATCCAGAGCCTGGCCGCCAAAGACCCGCATGGCGCTTCCCTCCTTCACCATCAAAGCCATCAAATCATCATCTCTTTTCTGTTCTATTCTTCTTTTCTTTTCTTTGCCTCTCTTGCTCTTTGCCATTTCTGCCTTAACTTTATTGAGTTTATCAATACCTTGTCCATTTTGTCAGATAGGTCTGCCAATTCTGCTTCAGTCATTTTATTTATTCGGTTTTCTGTCTCCGTCTTTATTTCTGCCGTTTCAGTCGTATTGTAATGCCCATATGTCTCTTCTCTGTCTTTAGCTCTATCTTCGCTCTTATTTTCATCTGTTCTTTTCGTCGTATACATATTTTTTCAATACATTATTCGATTTTGCTGTCAAACCTTTGATTTGTTTTTTTCTTTCCTTATCTGTCGCTATTTGACCTCCTACAGTTACTTTAACTACAGTTTTCACAGAGCCGTCTTCAAAACCGTCACTTTATTCTACTTTCTGTCCAGTCTCGTTATATGGCCCCTCCGTCTTCTCAGTCTTATTGCTGTCTTTAATTCTGTCTTTTCTCTCTTTCTTATCAGTCATAGTGTGGCCACCTGTTATATAATAGGGCATATATAATCTGTCTTCACTCTATCTTCATCTTTGTGAATCCTTATCACCAGGTCAAATTCTTCACTCGTAACGTATTTGTCAATTATAGAGGAATAGTAAAAAAATATAAATAAAATTAATATAATGTTGCCGAACACAAACAAAACTAGATAATTTACGTACGAGTTAATTATGTATATATTATGAGCTTAATATATCTATCAAAATAAAAAGAATCAACCTAGTATGCCGAACACAAGTAGTATTAGGTAATTAATATTTATGACAATTTAAGAGAATCAATCTAACGTACTGAACACAATCAAATTTGCCAGTTATTTATGTATATTTCCATATTTATAACTATACATATGTGCTATTATTCCCGTACACAATATACTGAACACGTATTATTATGTATGTGAAAGCAGCAACTATGATGGATCAATATTATTTTTAAAACCATGGATATATTTATTCAAAAAATATTTTTATTTACGCACGTTCAAGCTTCATAAAATAAAATTTTTAAATTTGAAATAATCATTATTCATTATCTTATTTGTATTCAATTTGTCATAATTTTGAATACAATGCTGCCTTCAACAACTGTCATATACATCTCCTCATGAGGAAGTTTTGTGGAATTGCAATAAGCTTCTTTCCTCTGTATAATTATAATTTCAATTAATTAAATATTCTTGAATATATTTTTCTTAGAGTCATTCTTTTCTGTCTTTTTCTTTTTTTTAATCGGTCTTCTGCATGCATTTACGTAAACTTCATTTTTGTCTGCTTTGATTTAGTTCGTTTCGCTTCACTAATTCTGTCTCTTTCTTAATCTATAATTTTTATCGCGATTACGCGCACACTCCTATACATATACGATCACACTTATATACTGTCTTTTTTCTTTATGCTATAATCATGTTATACTTACATATGTATATGTAAATACCTGCGAGTTTATTCTCGCCTTTTAGCAGTCACCGTCTTTCTGTCTTTTTCTCATTACGCGCGTACGTCTTCACGGTCTTTTTATTGTACACTGCGTCGACGTCTTTTCATGAACTCGACTTGAGCCTATGGCCGCCATTTTTGTGTGCATTATTATCTTTTAGTTTGCAGAAGTCAGGCCAACGCCTTCCTTCCTTCAAGCAATCATACTTAGTATTTCAACATAAAAATGCGTCCGTTTTTACATTTATTTTTAATTATAGTGAAATTTAACCAAACCCAAGCGGCACCTTTTGCAAATATTAGCCTTTAACCAGATTTCATTTATTTCCGTCTATACCGTCGTAAATCTGTTCAGAACCCGCGCGTGCATCCACCATAAATGCATATATATATACACACACACATATATATATATATATATATTTACATATACATATGTATATATATATATATATATATATATATATATATATATATACTAGGGGGGTATATATATACTATATATATACTAGGGGGGGTTTTCCCCTGCTCGCTCCGCTCGCCAACCCCCCGAATATACACATTCCAAAGTAAATAGAAGAGTAGGGCATAATGAGTTGAAATTTCATATTTGTGAATGTAAAAAAAGTTCAATAGAATTAATAAAAAAAAGATGGTTTAACGCGATATTCAAAAGTTTACAATGAATCAAACTTATATATTTTTGAAATAAATTAAAAATAGAATAGTAAATAACATTAAAATTTCAAGTTATGATTGTATATAATAATATTTAATAATAATTATTAGCGAATAATAAAAAATAGAGTAATAGAACAATACATCTGAAGACTTAGGTTTGAGTATTGGTCATACTCAAAGTCCTAAATCTTTAGAAAATTTAACGATGTTACAACATTATTCATATAGATTGGCTTATAGGCCAGATTCTATTAATTTTAATCTTTTACTATATTGTGGACGATTAACGCAACAATATTTTCTACATGTTGCGATTCAAATTGAAAATAATAGAATGAATTTTCTAAGAAATAATCAAAGACAATTAAGAATTGAATGTTATCAAGGCTCATTAGACCATGTATTAAATAGCGCTTGTAATATATCAAATAATTTTGAGAAAAAAGAAAAAATAGGTAATCTATTTATATTGCCATCAACTTATATAGGAAGTCCTAGATATATGCAACAACATTATCAAGATGCAATGGCCATTTATAGAGAGGTTGGTAGACCCGACATTTTTATTACTATGACTTGTAATCCAAGGTGGAAAGAATTAAAAATTGTTTTAAAAAAATTTCCAGCAGGTACTACTCCTAATGATATCCCTAATATAACAGTTAGATTATTTTATACTAAATTCAATAAATTATTTGATGATATCGTTAAATAAAATATCTTTGGTAAAGTTATTGCTTATGTATACACAATTGAATTTCAAAAAAGAGGTTTACCACATGCTCATATTCTTATAACGTTGCACTCTGATAATAAATTAATAACTCAAGAAAAAATAGATAAATATTTTTCAGCTGAAATTCCAAATAGTGATGACAAGGAATTACAAAAATTAGTGATTAAACACATGTTGCATGGACCACATAACAATAATTCACCATGTTACGATAAAAATAAAAATACTTGTACAAAAAAATATCCAAAAAATTTTGTTAATAATACTATTATTCAAAAAAATGGATTTCCGGAATATAAACAAATAAATAATTCACACGAAAATCATTATTATAAAATTAAAAATAATGAACAAATTATTCCTGTAGATAATTCAATTGTTGTACCTTACAATAGTTATTTACTCAGAAAATATGTGTCATATAAATTTTGAAATATGTGCCACTATACACAGTATAAAATATGTTTATAATTATATTCATAAAGGGGAGATAAAGCTTTTTGTAAAATAAAAAAAAATTATGATAAAGACGAAAAAGAGACTTATGATGAAATTACACAATTTATAGATAGAAAATATATGAGTCCTATGGAAGCAGCTTAGAGATTATCTGAATTTCCGATATGTGGAAGAAGTCATACAGTTGTTAGATTAGCTGTTCATACGGAAAATCAGCAAAAAATTATATTCGAAGAAAATAAAGAATCAAAAGCTTTAGACAGATGGAAAACAACATTAACTGCATGGTTTAATCTTAATATTAAAGATGAATTCGCAAAACAAATAAGATACAGTAATATACCTAAATATTACGTATTCAATAAAGATAAATGTTGGATCAAACGTACTCGTGATAAAAAACATAGAGCTATTGGAAGATTAAATATTGTGTCTCCTAAAGATACTGACAGATTCCATTTAAAATTAATTTTAAATCGTGCTAAAGGCATAACTTTATTTACAGAATTAAGAACTTTCGAAAACATAACGTATAATACTTTTAAAGAAACAGCAGCTGCAATGGGGCTAATAGAAAGTTCTTCGCAAATATTTGATATATTTTCTGAAGCTTGTACCATTATGCTACCGAGTCAGTTGCGTCAATATTTTGCATGGTTACTTTTATCAGAAAATATTCAAGGTAATGAAATATGGAATAAATTTAAAGAATATTTTAGTGAAGATTTTGAAGATGATAAAGAAAATAAAGCATTAAATGAAATTAATAAAATTTTATTGACAGAAGAAATGTCTTTTAAAAATTTTAGTTAACCAGAACCAATAGAAGAAATTATCCATGAAAATCAGGAAGAAAATAAAAAAATTATTGAATATAATAAACATATGTTTAACGAAATGTATTTATTATTAAATCAAGATAAAAAATTTATTTTTGACGACATAATAAAATATTCCTCTAAATTATATTTTATTGATGGACCAGGTGGTACTGGAAAAACATTTTTGTATAAAACATTAATTTATTATTTTTTATACAAATGTAAAAAAGTATTATTAATGGCATGGACTGGAATTGCATCAATTTTATTACCTAAAGGAAAGACAAGTCACAGAACTTTTAGATTACCTTTAGATTTAGATAATGTAGAAATCACATTCTTTGAATTAGAAAGTGACAAAAGAAAATTACGAGATGCAGTTATTATTATATGGAATGAAGCTTCAATGATACCATAAAAAGCTTTGGAAATTGTTAATAAAACTTTACAAGATTTATGTTGTAATGATTTACCATTTGGTGATAAATTAATAATTTTAGGAGGTGATTTTCGCCAAATACTTCCTGTTATAAAAAATAGTTATAAAGATATAATAGTACAAAATAGTTTAAAATATTCTTTTTTATGGCCGTTATTTGAAATTAAAAAATTAAATAAAAATATCCGCTGCAATAATAAATCATTTAATTCTTTATTATTACAAATAGGTGAAGGTCAAATTGAATTATTTCAAATTCCTGATAAATGGAAAACTAATAATATTTGTTTAAAAATATATAAAAACATTAATAATAATGACAACATAAATCGAGTAATATTAGCAGCTCATAACGATGACATAAATAATTTAAATAAAAGAATTTTAAAATTACTTAACGGCGAATCGACAACTTATTATAGCATAGATCATGCTACTCATAAAGGAGTCGATCAAAGTGATGATAATATCGAATTGAATTATCTACTAGAAACCCTTAATAAAATAAAAGAAGGTTTACCACCACACATATTGGAATTAAAAGTTAATGCTATAGTTATATTAATAAGAAATTTAAGTATTACCGAAGGTTTATGTAATGGAACAAGATTAAAAATTATAAAATTATATAAATTTAATCTTGAAGCTGGAATGATTACTGGAGAAAAAATTGGAAATAAAGTTTTTATTCCAAGAATAACATTAAATACTGGTGAATCATCGTGACCTTTATTTTCGCATGGACAGCTTTACGTTGCACTGTCGAGATGTAAAAATCCTAACAAAATATAAATACAAAATGAATCTGAAAATAAATATGAAATATTAAATATTATTTGGAAAGAAATTTTTAATTGTTAATTGAATTTAAAAATATTGTAAAAATAAATACAGTTTATAAGAAAATAAACATAAAATGAATTATTATTTAATTAATATAAAATAAATTTCTATATTAGATAAACATGGAAAACAATGAACAATTGAATGTTGATAATAACGCAAATTGGCAAATTATGGAATGGGATCCAATTGATAATATGTATATTGAACCCGTATATAACGAAGAATTAGAAGAATTGTCTAACTTCAATGCTGAAATTAATAAATATGAAGAAATAGAATATCTTCAAGAAGTAGAAGATGAAGAAAATTATTATCAATATGTAAAAGAACAAAAATTATCTGAGTGGTCTGAATTAATACAAAAATTTGATATGAAATATTATATACATTATTATAAAGAATGGAAAGATGTTCCTGAACGTTTTCAATTTCAGGTTCAAGAAATTTTTCAATATCTAATAAATAATGTCGATTTCGACATAGAAAGTATTAAAAATGATGATATTATGACAATAATAAATGAATTTGTAATCTTTTTTAGCGACAATAAACAATAAATCCATACGCTTTTTTCAACAACAATGAGATGTAAATTTGTAAGTTTCTTTTAGCGATTATGACAAATAAATTTGTCAGCTTTTTTAAGCGACATTAAACAATAAATTAATATGCTTGTTTGAAATTTTTTTAGCGACAACAAACAATCGCTTCAGCGACAATAATAAATGAATTTGTAATCATTTTTAACGACAGTAAACAATAAATTTGCACGCTTTTTTCAACGACAATGAGATATAAATTTATAAGTTTCTTTTAATTATTATAAAAAATAAATTTGTAAGCTTTTTTTAGCGACAATAAACAATGAATTTATATACTTGTATAAAATTTATTTAGCGATGACAAACAATTGCTTCAGCGACAATAATAAATTTGTAAGCTTTTTTAGCGACAATAAAGATGAATTTGTAAGCTTCTTTTAGCGACAACAACCAATAAATTTGTATGCTTATATTAGATTTCTTTGGTGACAATAAACAATAAATCTGTACGCTTCAGCAACAATAATAAATGAATTTGTAATCTTTTTTAGCGACAGTAAACAATAAATTTGTACGCTTTTTTCAACGACAATGAGATGTAAATTTATAAGTTTCTTTTAGTGATTATAAAAAATAAATTTGTAAGCTTTTTTTAACGACAATAAACAATAAATTTATATGTTTGTATAAAGTTTTTTTAGCGACAACAAACAATCGCTTCAGCAACAATAATAAATTTGTAAGCTTTTTTTATTGACAATAAAGATGAATTTGTAAGCTTCTTTTAGCGACAATGAAGATGAATTTGTAAGCTTCTTTGAGCGACAACAAACAATGCTTTTTATAAGCTTTTAATGCAGCCATATATTTTTATGCTGGTCTCAAGCCCAAAAATCTTCTATTAAGATAAATATGTAAATATCTTATTTCTAATTTTGAAAAAAATATGTTTTATTTAAATATAATTGTTAATAAAGTACTTATGGATATTAAGCTGAATTCATTTTGCAATTCATAGTTTACTATTGTAATTAATAAATTTTTTCAATAATAAAAATAAAGATACAATATATAGAAATAAAAATATTGGAATGGAAATAAAAATATTATATATTTGTCTGAATAAAGAAAATGCAGAGAGAAAGCTTTGTAGTATCAATTAATTATGTTTGCAATTATATTAATAAAATATAAATAATAATAATTTTTTTTCTTCATTTTTGAAATTCAATATTAGAATACAAAAAACTTTATATTATTAAATAGTTACAATTACAATCATAAAAATAAAATATTACTAATTATAATAATATTTAATTACTTATAATTGTTATTATAATAATAGAATATTATTAATAGTAAGAATATTTTTTTATTACTAATTACTTGATCATAATATCATAGTGGGGGAGGGCATAATGAGGGGGGCTATAAAAAGTGAGGGGAGAGGGGCAAATTAAGGGGGACTGAGTAGGGGGCTACAAAAATTGAGAGGGGGTGCCAAAGTTACGTTAATCTTAAAATAGCCATTTATAAGTGGAATTACAACGTAATTTGAGAGGGGGGCTATGCCGACAGACATTTGAGGGGGGCTGATGGGTTGGCTACGAAAATTGAGGGGGGGCGAGGGGGGCTGAGGGGGGGCCTAAGTTACGTTAATTTTGGAATAGCCATTTATAAGAGGAATTTCAACGTAATTTGAGGGGGGGCTGAGGGGGGGCTACAAAAATTGAGGAGGGGCGATGGGGGGCGGAGGAGGGCCCAAGTTACGTTAATTTTGGAATAGCCATTCATAAGAGGAATTACAACGTAATTTGAGAGGGGGCTATGCCGACAGACATTTGACGGGGGGCTGTGCGGGGGGGTCGGTTGAATCTTGTCTTACGACTATATATAGATAGATATATGGGGCTGATTCCATCCGAATTCATGCAGGCCGTCACTGATCGGATTTTTTTTTTCTTCAAAGTAATAAAAATACCTTATATTATGTATATGAAGATAAAATTTACCTCGTCGGACGCTCAAAAAAATTTTTTTTTCTGCTACAGCAATTTTAATGTTGGATGCAAAAACGAAAATTGAAAAATTGAAAATGAACCTCTACTTTCAAATGACTATAGCTTCGTGAATTTTTAACCTTTTTTGGCGTTCTTTCGACAAAAGTGTGCGGAATTTTGTCTAGTTTCAAATGCAATCTCGATTTTTGTAATACAATTTGATCTTACTGAGTTATTCACGAAAAACCGAAAAAAGCGATTTTTTTCAAACACGATTTTCTCAAAAACTATATATTTTTTTTTTGAAATTTTTATATGATTTTGTACATAAAAAATATTAACTTTTACTAACTGCGATTTTGCCTTATTTTTTTTAACAAATTTTTTAACGTTTTTTTTATATTTTCGATTTGAAAACATTGATACCATGGCGCATCGTACTATTTTTCCAACTTTACCCATTCTTCTAACTATTTTTATGCTTTTATTTATTAAGAGGAGGTCACGTATCTCTGTCCTTTTTCAATCAAAGAATTGAGATTTTTACAGAAACTAATAACTTGAGCAAAAAATGAAGAAAAAGCCGCATCTTGTATCAGAAAAAGCAATATTTTCTTTGATAAGAAAGAATTAATTTTATAGCTTCGTTTTCAAGAAAACCTTGAAAAACTTAAATCATAGAGATTATGGTAGACAATTTGGTTTTTCAAGGTTTTCTTGAGAACGAAGCAATAAAATTAATTTTTTATTATTAAAGAAAATATTCCTTTTTCTGATACAAGATGCGGCTTTCTTTTTATTTTTTGATAAAGTTATTAGTTTTTGTAAAACATCATTTCTTTGATTAGAAAAGGACAGAGATACGTGACCTCCTCTTAATATATCAAAAATATCAACAATAATCTCTAAAATAAACCCCGGATCGAATATTTTGATCAATTAGAACCAAAGTTATGACGATTTAAAGTTTAAAAAAAATGCTGAAACTTTAAATAAATATAATATTTACATTGAGGAAACGCAATTTTCGTTAAAGATTAAAATCTGAAGATATAAATTTTTCAATTTAAAAATAAAGTTATTTTGATGAAAGAATACATAACCATTTATCCTCTTTTTTTGGTACATTATTATAATACAAATTTTTTTTGTTGAAGAATATAATTTTTTTATCAGTTTGAATTTCGCGCCTAGAATTTGAATTTATTTTGTAGGGAGTTGACGCATGTCACTACTAGGTGGCGATGATTCGTTCTTTGCATTATCATAAACGACTTGACATGTTTAAAAATATAAGAAAAGGAAGATAAAAAAAAAAGATGTTTAAGAAAAATTATTTTTTTCGATTTGTCATTGAACAGAATATCAATAATGGCATCACTGATAGTTAAAATAAAGTGCAAGGATTGAAAAGAAAGGCACGAAAAAGTTGTTTATGATTGCTCCACAAGTCCGCTTAGAGAATTAGGTGATCTAACGGAGTCTTTGAAGCGCTTGTATCCAAATACTTCTTTCTCTAGAGAAGTATGCCCTTTGTGTTACAAAATATTATTAGATGAAGTGAAAAATACGCCTATTTCATCGACTTTAAGCAGTTAACAATCTTCGGAAGATTTTATTCATAGTGACACTGTGGTAGAACAGCTCAACGAGACTTCAAGTAATTTGAAATTAAACATTTCACTAATTGAAATGCCTCAAAGTATTAATATCAAGATGCGAGAATCTTATGCTCTCCAAAAAAGAAAACAAATGAACGATGCATTTGATTCACAAATAGCAAGTAAAATGATGAAAGTCTACGATATAACGGATTTGCCCGCATTGAATAAAAATAATGAATGTAAAACAAATGATAAATGGCTTGAGAATATTAAAATTGCATTAGATAATTGTTCAAATTTTCTTGAGAAAGTGCGATTGTTGAGTATTATACCAAGTGATATTTCCAAAGATTATTTATTATCAGTTTTACCAAATGTAACTATTTATATGATTGATCAAGCACGATCATTGGTAAATAATAAAAAAATTTACAAGCAGTCTGAGAACTATTGTGGCCATTCTTTGGATAGTGAAATGGTAATGAAAGTAAAAGATTATTATCTGAACGATGATTTTAATTGTTCTCGTCAAAGTGCAAATAAAAGCGACACAGTATCTATCCAAGAAAATGGTATAAAAACTAAAAAAGTCAAACGCTTTCTTACGCGAAGTATAAAAGAAATATATCAATTATTTAAAGACGAAAATCCTGAAATGAAAACAAAAATTGGTAAATCAATATTCTACGCTTTAAGACCGAAGTGGGTTATACCACATCCACCCACCGATTCGTGTCTTTGCGAGAATCTTAAACTTATGTTAAATGCTTTGAATAATTATAAAAAAGAGAATAAACAAGACATTGCAGATTTGGAATTGAAAATATGTTCTTCACTTTTTTGTTCAAAAGATGATATGAAATGTGTACTAAGAGAATGTAAAGAATGTCCCATTGGAGATTATATTGATTTATAAGTAATTTCTTTGACAGAAGAAGATTTATATGAAGAAATAATTTATGGTGTTTGGGAAAAATCAAATTTACTGAATAAAACTAGCACAATTGAAAATTTCATAATAGAGTTAAGAGAGCGTGCTCTCACTGTAAGAGCTCATAAATTGGTCAAAGAAATTCAACGTATAGCAATTAAAGAGGTTAAACTTTTAGCGAAAAATAATGACTACCAATTATTTATTCATGTCGATTTCGCAGAAAATTGGACAGTTCTTCTTCAAAATGAAATTCAAAGCTATCATTGGAGTAAAAATCAAATATCAATATTTGCGTCAGTATGCTATTTTGGAAATGATAAAACAGTCAGTTATGTCACCGTCTCTGACGATATTAAACATGATTCGTCTCATGCCCTAATGGCTATAAATTTAAGTATCGACAGTTAAAACAAAAACATATTGCGCAAGATCTTGATGAAATCATAACCATTTTCGATGGAGCTGCCAGTCATTTTAAAAATAGATATGAATTCTATGAGCTTCAAAACTCAAAAGTAAACAGGAAATGGCTTTTTATGCAATAGGTCATGGTAAAGGCGCTTATGACGGTATTGGTGGTTTAGTTAAACATTATGCTACCACACATAATCTGTCCAAGAAGAGTGCAGATTTTATTAGAAACGCTGAAAATTTCACCACTCACGTATCAAAATATACTCCGTCGATTAACATTCTTGTTATCCGCACGGATGAGTTAGAAGTTTCTCGACAGACAAAAAAAATGGAATGGTTAGGAAATGCAAAAGAAATTAAAGGTATTAAAAAGATTCACTGTTGGAAAAGTGAACGAAACCAAATCTACACTACCAAAACTTCGAGACATAAGCGGCAAGAAGTAAATTGAAAGGTTTTATTCAAATTCGGATTTTTTTATTCACATTAAATCTCAATTCATTAGTGTTCATTTCTTAATTGTATCGCATATTATTTGTTTATTGCAAATGACTAAATAATATATTTTAGTATTTAAAAAATCCACCTTTTCAAAATTTGAAATTCAAATTCAAAATTCAAAATTCAAAATTCAAACTTCAAAGTGAATATATTTATTTAAAGTTTCAGCATTTTTTTAAAACTTTAAATCGTCATAACTTTGGTTCTAATTGATCAAAATATTCGATCCGGGGTTTATTTTAAAGATTATTGTTGATATTTTTGATATTTTAATAAATAAAAGCATAAAAATAGTTGGAAGAATACGTAAAGTTGGAAAAATAGTACGATGCGCTATGGTATCAATGTTTTAAAATCGAAAATATAAAAAAAATGTTAAAAAATCTGTTAGAAAAAAATAAGGCAAAATCGCATATTCTCACCTACCCTAAAAGTTAGTATTTTTTATGTATAAAATCATATAATAATTTCAAAAAAAAATATATAGTCTTTGAGGACATCGTGTTTGAAAAAAAATCGCTTTTTTTCGATTTTTCGTAAATAACTCAGTGAGATCAAATTGTATTACAAAAATCGAGATTGCATTTGAAACTAGACAAAATTCCGCACACTTTTGTCGAAAGAACGCCAAAAAAGGTTAAAAATTCACGAAGCTATAGTCATTTGAAAGTAGAGGTTCATTTTCAATTTTTCAATTTTCGTTTTGGCATCCAACACTAAAATTGCTGTAGCAGAAAAAAAAATTTTTTTGAGCGTCCTACGAGGTAAATTTTATCTTCATATACATAATATAAGGTATTTTTATTACTTTGAAAAAAAAAAAATCCGATCAGTGACGGCCTGCATGAATCTGAATGGAATCAGCCATACAATACATATACACACGTACACATACGCTCTTGCTCACACGAAGTTGCCCACCATGATCAGTTGAGGTAAAATATAAAAAGTTTTACTGTTCCGTTGGAAAGCGTATGAAAAAATTTTGAAAAAATGGGTTTGAAAGGTTTTTTAGTGCTTTTCCAAAGGCTGATGGCTTGATTTAAGAATATCTATATTTAAACTATATTTATAGAGCTAAAAGAAAGAAGAAATTTCAAAAATTTTTTGTCCATATTCAACACTGGGCCGATTCTAGCAAAATTATTATACGTCAACATTATATCTCTCAAATTAAAGGTTTTTTAGCTCTCTTTCGAACGCTGTTTGGTTTTTTATGTTATGACAAACCGTTAAGAAATTATAACGATTTTTCTGAAAAAATTAGCTTTTTTCAGCTTGCTATATCTCGTAAGCATATTACCGTATTAAAAAATGTCAAGGAGCAAAAATATTCGTTTTCAAGTGAAGAATATGTATATAAAATTTCATAGCCCGCGATAAATATTTTTTTTTTACATTTGGAATATTTGTCGATTTTTCATAAAAAAAATTTAAAATTATAACAGGGTGAAAAAGTGTAAAAAAAAATTTTTTTACTGCGAGCTATAAAATTTTATATATCTATTCTTTAACTGAAAACGAACATTTTTTTTCTTTGACATTTTTTAATGCGGTGTAATGCTTACGAGATATAGCGAGCTGAAAAAAGCTAATTTTTTCAGAAAAATCGTTACAACTTCTTAACGATTTGTCATAGCATAAAAAACCAAACAGCATTTGAAAGAGGGCTAAGAGCCCTTTAATTTAAGAGGTATAACGTTAACGTATAATAATTTTGCTAGAATTGGCCCAGTGTTAAACATGGGCAAAAACTTTTTGAAATTTGTCCTTTCTTTTAGCTCTATAAATATAATTCAAATATAGATATTCTTAAATCAAACCATCTGCATTTGAAAGAGCTCTAAAAAACCTTTTAAGACCATCTTTTCAAAAATTTTTCATACGCTTTCCAATGGTACAGTAAAACTTTTTATATTTCACCTCGACTGAATAGGGTGGGCAACTTCGCATGAGCTGGAGTGTACGTAAAAACCTTTATCACTTCGTGTAGTCGTTCATTTAGTCTATCAATTTTATTTTGTGCGTGCATGGTCTTTTCTCTCGTTCTATATACATACACACACACACACACAAAGCATAAAAAATTTTCTCATGCATGCATAAATCTGTCATGCTCACACACATTGCGTCATTTTACCCAGCACGGCGACTCATTTTATTGCTCTCTCACTCTCTCTCTCTCTCTCTCTCTCTTTCTCTCTCTATAGACTAGTGCACGATGCTATCTATTCTCTGTACTTTTCTTTCTTTCTATAAGCGTGCATACGACGCCATTACTGTCATATAGAATTGAGAGAGAATAAAGGAAGATTCTTACCCGGAGTCAACTCCTTTTTCTCCCCCTGCTGTTCCTCGTCCTATCCTTTTGTTTCTTGACTCGCTATCTCTGACGCTTCCACCAGGAGATAAAGAACAATACAACAATTCACTCAATAGACTGATGCACGCTCAAAACCATACAAACCCCTTTCTCAATTTAAATAAATAAAACACGCAAATAAAATCACTCTTGGCCCATAAACTGTTAAATAATTTATAAATGCAGAGCACAATTTATATTAAACGAAAAGTCTTTATTTAATTCATAAAGTAGTCTACGTAAAATATAAAAAAAAAGAAATTAAAAAAATTTTTGAATAAGCTATTTTATTAAAACTATTCTAAGTAGACTAATTTTTAATAGCTTCCGCAATAGTTCATCAGAAAAATGAATTGTTTGGAAAATTTGAAGCAAATCCATCGATTACTATTCGAGATCTGATTTACTAAATAAATACGAATATTTTTTTCAAAAATTTCAAAATGCTCTTAAATCAATTCTACGCGAAGAAAATTCATTTTCAGAAGTTAATTTTATTTCGCGAATCAAAAATCGATTTTATGCGAATTTTTAAGCAGATTCATCGGATAGTTAACGAAAAATACCAGAAACATGAGAAATCATTTTTTTTTCAATGACTCTGAAATTAAAACTACGCTAAGAAAACTCATTTTCAATAACTTACCACCAAATTAGATAGAAAAATAAATTTGAAGCAGATCCATGGAGTAGTTTTCGAGATCCAGTTAGCTTACTGAATACATACACACACACACACACACACACACACGTACACACACACACACACACACATACACATGCACATACACTTATACACAGACTCAGATACGCACTCACACACAGATACAGACACAGATACAGACACAGACAAAGACACAGACACAGACCAAGAAGAAAACACAAACGAATACACACACACATACACATACACACAAACACACACACATACACACACATGCAGCGATGCCGAAAGTGGCAGAGTCAGAAAGGGAAATTCAAAAATGTGTAAAAAAAAGTATTAAAATAAATAGTTTTCAAAATTTGATAATTAATAAATAATTCTAAAAAA